>CM060611.1:21994869-23194869 GCA_030578255.1 Tiaroga cobitis | reverse complement strand
CCCATCATGCATTGCTGCATGAATAAATAATGAGCTTATGATCAGAGGTGATCTGTTTGTCACCATTGCTGAGATTCATATGCTAATTCTTGATGTCTGTGTGTGCCTACATAAAATGATTTCTGCAGTTTTCTTTTTATTATTTTGATCATTTGGTTTCATTGAATAATTTGATGCTGTACAAGGCCAGTGCTGCTATAATTAATAAAATACACCTTAACTCAGACACTGGGCTCTATATGAGTTCAGTGATTCGGGTCAAATGATTGTGAAATAATGATCAAGTTAAAACATAACCAAGATCATCAGACCACTTTTTCAATTTGTTCATCTGGCTGTTATAATTTATGTACAGCAGCCAAACAACATCTAAAGTTAATGATTTAAGGGCCAAGAGCCCAATTAAAACACACACTGATCTCTATAATGGTGACTTAAAAATTACAGTTTTCTCCTTCAGTGATTCTGCTTGTTAACATCAGGTGTCTTCAATGATGGCAATAAAAAAAAAGATTTCTTAATTCATCTTTGACGTCAGTCTGTTATTCCGAAATTTTTGTTTAGAAAAATGTGTAAATTTTACTCATTTTAAATGGTTAACTTTTAAGTAATTCATTTGGTTAATTATTACTCAATTCTAATTTGTTAAATTTAATTAATAATATTGATTGTAATCTGTTGCCTCAATTTTATTGATTAGATTTGACATATTCAGTCGTAGTCATTTTTACAGTGTGAGCTGTCGTCTCTAAAGGTCTGAGAGAATATATCCACCTTAACAAAGTGCTGTCAAACATTTCCCTGGCAAGAGAAATATAATAAAAAAAGATCATAATGTATTAATCTATGCTTGCAAATTTGATGTAATTGACATAACACACCAACAACCACTGTATGGCTCTTTTTACACTTTTGTTCTTATGTCTATGAAATGGATGTCTGAAATGGATGTGTGTGTGTGTGTGTGTGTGTGTGTGTGTGTGTGTGTGTGTGTGTGTGTGTGTGTGTGTGTGTGTGTGAGCAAAAGAAACGAACTGAATATGTGTATCATAGGTCATGTGTGTTGAACAATAACCTCCTTTCACAATGTCCAAAATTATCAAGGTTCAGGCAAATAGCATGCATTTCACAGATTTCACATTCACTGGGTCACATCCTTGCAAACAAAAGCGTCTTGCATAAGATTTTCACAAGGTGGTTGCCAAAGAGTTGTATAATGGCAGCACAGACACATGATGTTAGAAATGAACTAGCGTTATTGTTCCCTACAGTCATGAATAAAAAAAAGCTATAAGCACGATTTCCTGTTTGGTTGTTTGTTTCTGGGACACTATATGCGCTATAGAATCAGAATGTATTTTTATTGGCCAAAAGGTTGTGCTAAGGAAATTGACTTGATGGTTTGCAAGCAAACAAGGAAAGGATACAGCAAACATGGCATGAACTATACACACATACAATATGCATTAATAGGGTGTTATGGTGAAGGCAGCTATAGTGCAATAGTACTAAAAATTATCAAATAAATAGTGGATTAAGTCTACACTTTAAAACCAAAGGTGTTAGGGTTCAGGTTTGTAGAATTAAGTTGAAATGTAGTTGCAAAGTATGGTCAGTATGAGTGTATGTTGGGGGAACATCAAAATAAATGTGAAATCATTAATATAGGCCTACCTTCTGTGTTACAGTTATATTCCTTATAATAAACAGTTATTGCCTTTACAGTAAAGCAGCGTATGGCTGTAACCACCTAGACATAGAGGGTGACAAGTCCCCCGAATAATATTTTCTGTAATTTTTAGTCTGTTCTGCCTTAGCAGTCTAACAGTCATCGTCAATGACAAAATGATTGAGATGGCCAATCAGATTAAAGTAGGCGGGGTTTACTGTTCACAGAAGATGAGCGCGAATTCCAATGTGACGCTTTATTTTTAATAGTGGAAGTGAGTATGGTAAGATGTAAGTAGCTAAACATTTAATATTTGACAACTGTTTCATGAGAAATGTTAAATGACTGACAGTAACACCCCTCCCAGTCCCAATGTTGGCTAATATAGTCTGTTTAGACCATACTTGCCCTAACACAGTCTCTATTCTTCACCAGAATGGTAACCTCCAAGACATAACAGAAAGCCCTTTAAATCCCAATATTACACACAAACAGATCTTCTCTTATATTAACTTTGTGCAAAAACATAGAAAAAAAACCCCACTGAGGGTACATTTACAACACAACGAAGTACTAAAAACGGAAAAGATTTTCTTTTGCGTTTTTCGAGTACAGACAACAACGTTGTCTAGGCGATCTCCACTCACACGGATCCGCGAAAACGACTCGGTTACTAACGTAACCTCGGTTCCCTGAGAGGAGGGAACGAGTATTGCGTAAGTAGCTTACGCTATGGGAAAACTCCTTTTCTCGAGAAATATTGAAGTCTTTATGTAAAACGCATTGCAGCTGCACAGCATACAGCAATGAGCGAGGCAACTCGGTCATTGGCTGTGCTGCGGCAACTGCACGAACCTATGATGGGGCGACTCTGAACCCGCTTCCAATGAGCGTGCTTCGCGCCCGCGCGCGTCAGAGCCCGCCAAGATGGGCGTGGCCAAGGGCTATATATTGGGCGCCCCGTCGTCTGAGTTCTTTAGGTTCAATCGACTGAAGTGAACTGACCAAGCACAAGCACGGCAGCTTACGCAATACTCGTTCCCTCCTCTCAGGGAACCGAGGTTACGTTAGTAACCGAGTCGTTCCCTTTCAAGAGGTCTCTCCTATTGCGTAAGTATCTTACGCTATGGGAACACCATGTAAAACGCCGTGCGTGCTGACTTCGCTCTATTAAGCCGGAGGCAGATGCCTGAGCCTTTAAGCAAAGCAATTATCCAGCGAGCCGGCCGAAGGCGGGCTTTATAAGGGACAATGTGGAACGGCCCAATGGGCGTCCAGAGAAACACACAAGCACATTTTTATGTACTGACATGCATGAAAAACCTCTAAGTCAGTCAGAGACAGATCCTATAATGGAGGAGATAATGCTCAGCATGTACACACTCCAGCCTATGCATAGTTAGACAGACAGTATGTTGGAGTGCAATAAGGGGACCTGTAGGTTATAAAACCTGATAAATGTTGACGGTGAGGCCCAGCCTGCTGCCGCACAAATATCTTGAATGGGTACCCCACTCGACCACGCCCACGAGGAGGCCATACCTCTCGTAGAGTGAGCTCTGATGCCCAAGGGGCACTGAAGGCCCTTGGCTTCATAAGCCAGCGCTATAGCATCAACTATCCAGCGCGATATTCTCTGCTTTGAAACAGCGAGACCCTTGCTGCGGCCGCCAAAGCATACGAACAATTGCTCTGTCTGTCTGAACAGGGCAGAACGTTCCAAATATACTCTGAGCGCCCTGACCGGGCAGAGTAAATTAGCGTCGCTTTCGTCTGCTGGAGACGATAGTGCGGCCAAAGATATCACCCGCTATGGCAGCCACATATACTTTGAGCGTGGAGGGGGTGCGTCCTGCCTCCAACAGCTCTTGTAAGAAAACGAGCACACTCGGTACTTCGCATGTCTCAGGGTTCAGGTTCCTGGATTTGCACCAGTCACTGAATACCTTCCATTTCTGGGCATATAAGCGCCTTGTAGAGGGCGCTCGCGCCTCAGTGATGGTTCTCAACACTCCACTGGGGAGGTTCCTGGGAACCCGTTGAGGGGCCATGCATGGAGGGCCCACAGATCGGGGCGGGGATGGAGGATCATCCCGTTGGCCTGCCTGAGGAGGTCCATCCTCAGCGGAATCGGCCATGGAGCAGATTGCATCATCTGCATCAGTTCTGGAAACCACGTCTGGTTCTTCCAGAGTGGGGCTACCAGGAGCACTGCACATTTCTCCTCCCTGAACCGACTGATGACCTGAGGTAGCATCGTGACCGGAGGGAAGGCATACAGAGGGCGGCTCGGCCAGATTTGGGCGAGCGCGTCTGTGCTCTTTGAAAAGAAGAGAGGGCAGTGCGCATTTTCCTTGGAGGCAAAGAGGTCGACCTCTGCTCTGCCAAAGGTTTGCCATAACCACTGAATCGTCAGGGGGTGGAGAGACCATTCCCCTGGGAGAATTTTGTCTCTGGACAGCATGTCCGCTCCCTGGTTCAGAACACCTGGCACATGCGCTGCTCTCAGCGAGCGCAGGTTGCGCTGGGACCATAGGAGGAGCTCCCTGGCCATCGAGTGCAGGGAGCTCGATCTGAGTCCGCCCTGACGATTTATGTACGAGACTACCGTCATGTTGTCCGTTCGGACTAGAACGTGCTCGTCCTTCAGGTACGGTAGCAGGGCTCTGAGAGCCAAAGCGACCGCTTTCAATTCCAGACAGTTTATATGTAGGCGTTTCTCCGGGTTCGACCACAAGCCGGAGACAGGCCTGCCCTCGTAAAGGGCCCCCCAACCTATTTTGGAGGCATCTGTCGTGATCATTTTCCTCCTTGTGTTCATGCCCAAGCTCACGCCGGACTGATACCAGTCGACAGCTTTCCAGGGCGTCAGGGCTCTTATGCAGCCGTGATTTGCTCTGATTAAAAAATGGCCCGAGCGCCACGCGTGAGTGGGGACACGGCTTTTGAGCCAGCGTTGGAGAGGACGCATATGCAACAAACCTAGCTGGAGTACAGCTGATGCCGAGGCCATGAGACCGAGCATCCTTTGAAATCGCTTGATGGGGGCGCACGCGCCCGCTCTGAACGATGTTGCAAGGCGCCGGATAGTGAGTGCGCGCTCTGATGAGAGGCGCGCCGTCATCTGCACTGAGTCTAGCACTATTCCCAGAAAAGAAATATTCTGGCTGGGGGATAGCATGCTCTTTGCCAAATTGACTCTTAGACCCAGGCATTCCAGATGACTGACAATCCAAGACCTGTGTGTCACTAACTGGCTCTCTGATTGTGCTAGGACTAACCAATCGTCGAGATAATTTAGTATTGTTTCAGGGGGGAAAGTGCTGCATCCATACATTTCGTGAATGTACGGGGTGCCAGTGACAGGCCGAATGGTAGTACTGTGTACTGGTATGACTGTCCCTCGAAAGCGAATCTCAGAAAAGGCCTGTGATGAGGCGCTATTGGAATGTGAAAGTAAGCGTCTTTCAGATCCACTGATAGAAACCAATCCCCCGGGCGAACTTGCGCGAGGATATGCTTGGTTGTTAACATTCTGAACGAGCGAGTCATTAAAACTTTGTTCAGATGTCTGAGATCTAGAATGGGGCGGAGACCACCATCCTTCTTCGGGACGAGAAAATAGCGACTGTAAAAACCTGCCTCGCTCATAGAGGGAGGGACTGTTTCTATAGCGTCTTTCTCTATCAGTTTGAGCACCTCGGTGCGTAGAACATGTGAAAACTCTTTTCTCACTTTCGTCTCGACCACCGCTGTGAAGCGGGGCGGTCTGCGAGCGAATTGGAGCGAGTAACCGTGTTTTATTATGTTCAAAACCCATTTCGGCATGCCTGGGATATTTTCCCATGCTTTCGCACGCACAGCTATGGGCTGAAAGCTGGCTGGGGGCGTGTCACAGTGACGCATGGCTCCCGAGCATACAGCTCTCAGAGGCGCGGGCGCGCGCTGAGCAGCTTTGTTGAATGCCGAGTGCAGGGGTGCGTGTGAGATTACAGGCACGCTCGCCGTAATGCTCACAGTGTGAGATGGGGAAATATTTAAGATTGTATGGACAGCGCTTATGGGTGGGGGTGCATAGACTGTGGTAGGCACGCGCGCCACTTCCATAAAACTTCCCGCTCGTGGCGGGAGGTTTTTGGCCATATAAACAGTGTTTGTGAGTTGGGGTGCGTGCATAACAGCGGGCACACACGCTACTCTTATAGAATTTCCCGCTTTTACTGGGGAAGTGTTTATAACTGTGGGAACAGTGCTTATGTGTAGTGGTGCATACGTGACAGTTGGCACACAATCTACATTTGTGGAACGTCCAGCCTGAGCTGGGAAAGCATTTGGCACTGCTTTGACAGTTTTGATATGTGGGAATGCGCACTTTGGTGTGGACACGTGACCCTTTAATGACACAGGCAGAAATTGGCTCTTTTTGTGATTTCTGTGTGTCGCCGTAAAAATGGTGTTTGTTTGCAGGTGGGCGAGCTGTGTGGCTGCCACATTGGCTGCTATACAGACATTTCCAGCCGCCTGTAAGGGGACTGGGTAATGTTTTAAACGTTTTGGAGAGAACGGTCCGGCTTTTGCGAGACACGCGCTCTCCCTTTTTCTCCCTGTAGCTAGGAGGACTTACGAGGCTCTGGGTTCAGCACAATCTTGGGCCGAGGTCCCCGTCGCTCGGGCGGTTGCTTCCTGTTAGCAGAGTGCGAGCGGCGACGAAAATCAGTTTCAGGTCGGGGCTGAGAGACGGGAGGCGCCGTCTTAGCTCGCTGCTGCTGAGGCGGCCTTTGGCGGCTCTGTGATGAGCTAGATCGCTTGGGCAGGAAGTGACGCATAGCCTGCGAATCCTTACGGGCTTCGGTGAAGCGCTCAGCGAACTCCTTCACCGCTGGTCCGAACAGGCCACTTTGGGAGATAGGCGCGTCGAGGAATGACGCCTTATCTGCATCCTTCATCTCTGTTAGCGTTAGCCACAGATGGCGCTCAAGGACAGTTAGGTTAGCCATAGCACGGCCGATGGATTGGGCGGTGGCTTTTGTGGCTCGCAGCGCTATGTTGGTGGCGCTGCGCAGGTCCTTGAATGCCTCAGGATCAGGTCCAGACTCGTCCATACTGCGGAGAAGTTTAGCTTGAAACACCTGGAGTACAGCCATAGAGTGAAGCGCTGATGCAGCTTGGCCGGCGGCGGCGTATGCGCGACCGGCGAGAGCTGAAGTAGACCGGCAAGGCTTCGAGGGATGAGAAGCTTTGGCTTTCCATCCAGCGTTGGAGGGTGGACACAGGTGATTGGCCACAGCCTCCTCGAGGGGCGGAGTCCCCTCATAGCCTCTTTCTTTCGCGCCGTCCACAGAGGAGAGTGACAAAGAAAAAGAAGGCTTCAGCGGCGAGCGGAGTGTGGGGCTTTCCACGACTTCGTGAGTTCGTCGTGAACCTCCGGGAAGAAAGGGGAGGGCCTTTGCCGAGGGGCCTGTCGGCGCCCCTGCAGGAACCACTCGTCCAGTCGGCTGCGGGCGGGTTCTTCCGGGGAAGACCAATCGAGCCCGAGGTCTTCCACGGCCTTAGACAGGATGCGGATGATTTCCGAATCCATGCTGGAGCCCACGCTTGTGCCCGCTAATGTCGATGGCGCGGGCTCGAAAGACGAGCCCGGCCAGTCGTCGGATGCAGCATCAGAGGAAAGGCTGTCATCCTTTTCGTCGTCATCCCCTGACGCGCCAAACGAGACGAGACCCATCGCTCCGCTGAAGGGGTGCTGGTCCGCCTGTGTGAACTGGACTGGCGGCGGGGAGTCTTCGGGTGGTGGTGAAGCACGCGGGGATTGGCCCGGCGTGACGTCACTGCAAACCGCGTGCTCTGGCGGCCTCTGTGAGTGGCGCTTTTTCTTGCGCGGCTCGACCAGAGGGGATGGTAGCACGGTGGAGGTGGGCTCTTTCGCGGTGAAAACGGCGAAGCGAGCGCGCAGCTCGGTGAGGCCCAGGGCGTCACACTCGGGACATCCGCCTTGAGTAAGGGCAGCCTCTGCATGGTCCGGTCCCAAGCAGCGGGTGCAAATGATGTGACGATCCCCATCCTGAAGAGGGCCTAGACACGAGGCGCAGGAAGGCATTTGAAACAACGCCCAGTTAATTTGCTCTTTTAGAAGTGTCGCGGAGGCGAACACTGTAGTTTCTATCTTTGTAAAAGGATATTAGATGATGCGCGCCGGATGGCTTAGCAGAAGGCGGTCGAAGGCGGCTGAAGGCGCCTGCGTCCTCGAAGCAGTCCTGCTGTAGGCTTGTCGACGGCGGCGGCGAAAAGACTCCAAGAAATCCGGAGGATCCAGCGAAGAGAAGGTCTTTGCTGAAGGAGATTAAATCTAAAGAACTCAGACGACGGGGCGCCCAATATATAGCCCTTGGCCACGCCCATCTTGGCGGGCTCTGACGCGCGCGGGCGCGAAGCACGCTCATTGGAAGCGGGTTCAGAGTCGCCCCGTCATAGGTTCGTGCAGCTGCAATGCGTTTTACATAAAGACTTCAATATTTCTCGAGAAAAGGAGTTTTCCCATAGCGTAAGCTACTTACGCAATAGGAGAGACCTCTCGAAAGGGAACTATTATTCATGCCAGCCCAGTGCTGGGCGATTTAATTTTTTTTTGTAAAGAATGATACGCGCTTATAGACTGAACACGTAATAGGCATACGCATGATGTCACCGTTTTCATAAATTCACAGTTTTGTAGTTTACACGGAGAGAATAACAGTATCGCTTTTGCCGTGTAAATGAACAGCCAAAACACAAACTTTTCAATTTTTTTTGTTGAAAACGGTGTTTTTCAACATTTCAACATTTACTCTGCTCATACAGTCCATAGCAGAGCTAGGTTTCTAGCCTCGCACAATTGATAATTGTGTCCAACTTATTTTTTTCATTTTCAAGTTGTTAAAGAGGAAAAACATAGATATGGAATGAGTAATAATTGTAGTTCTTTAAACTGATCAGTATAATTTCTCCATTCACAAATATTCTGATTGAAATGTAACAAAAAATATTCAATATTAATAATAAAATAATAATAAATAATGATACATATTATCTTAAAAATAATTTTTTAATGAAATTCTGATTTCTTTTCATGAAATAAACTTAAATAATAGATGTAAATTTTAGACAATTAACTGTTTGCATTTTTTGGGGGGTATATCCAACTCAAACAATTACTGTTCTCTGATATTCAGCCATTTTATTAAATAAGTAGGCCTATATAACATTATTTTTTTTTAGAGTGTAGCAGTCATACATGATAAATAAATGCGTAGACAAATGAAAGGAAGAAACGATAAATGCAATGAATGCTGTACACAACAGATGCACATGTGTCAGTGTTCAAATGGCGCTGTTCAATTGACACCCATTGATAACGGCCTCTGCTCCAGGGGGAAAAGTTTTTTTTTTCTCTCTTTTTTTGGGGCTCTGCAGCACTTGTGATGAGGAAAGTGTAAAAGGTTGCTGATGATCTCGTCAGCAAGCTTCCTGGATCTCTTCTCATAGGGGTCCTTAAGGGGGAGCAGAGCAGACTACAATAAATGAATTTATCTGAGTAGACAATGCAGACCTAGATCATCAAAACCTTTGGCAGGTTAAACTTCTACTGCCTCAGGAAATACCCAACTGTAAAAGTTTTATTGTGGTTTAGTTTCATTGTGTTTTAATTCTGTTTTCACTGTTCCGGTTTGCCTGTGTTCCCTTGTTAAATCCTTGGTTGTTAATTAGTTCTACACACCTGTTTCTGTTCAGTTGATTTCTCTCCCTTGTATTTAAGCCCTCAGTTTCCTTTGTTTCATGGTCCGGTATTGTTTTATGTTAAGCGTGATTATTTCCTGCTTCTTCCCTGTGATCCTCTTGTGTTCCTAGTGTAATTTACTATTAAAGACTCCTTTTGTTATCATGCTTACTACAGCTTACACCAACACACTTTCATGGCAATTCGTATCTATTTTGTATGTTGGCGAAGAGTTGGCTAATTCATATGAATTAATACGCTTGTTTTGGTAAGATCTGTTTACACTACAATGACAGTTGAGACCTTCATGCTTAATTTTTTTTCTAAAAACAGCAAGTTTCCATAAGAATCAGTATATTTTACAAAACAATACTATTTTAGATTTTCTAATTCAAAATTACAAAAATGAATTTACTAGCAATTTCTGAGTGAAAATTGTTACTACACCAATTTTTTTCAGTGTACAAATTCACCATGTCATAATTATGTTTCATGAGATCAGGTTGGAAGTATCCTTTTTGAGTTTTTTTAGACAATGGAGACAGTGTTTACCTGTCATGAATGAGTTTTGAGAGATGATTGTTTTTAAAAATCTGAAGCTGTTGGTTATGTGGGTCTTCTGAAGTCTATTATCATGTCGAGTGTCTTCAGAGAATTTAACTGTTGTGGTTATAACTGCAGCAGGAAACCAGGTGTTCCACTTCCTTTCTGTAAGCATGTTCATCACAGTTAATGCCTGAACATTTTCTGTTTGTGTTTCACAGAAAAAAGAACAGTGTATGGGTTTGGAGCTACATGAGGCTTAATGTCAGAACTTTCGTTTGTTGGAATTACTCAAGATGTAATATATTCAAACATTGATATTTGCTGTAGCCTACTTAATAAACATTGACATACGGAACTTGTTAAGAGGAACAACATGCACTTAACATCATGACAGCTCCACACGCAGCACTGAGCATGTCACTATAAAGATGCTCCTTTTCAGGGTCCAGCATGAGTCTCTCTGCTGGGGAGAGATGAGAGCTGCATGACAACAACCCAGTACACAAACACCAGCCAGATACTACAGCACTCGCCCACCCTTGACCAACCGTTGCTAGGCAGTTATGGTTGCTATGAGAGAGAGAGAGAGAGAGAGAGAGAGAGAGAGAGAGAGAGAGAGAGAGAGAGAGAGAGAGAGAGAGAGAGAGCGAGAGCTCTGGGTATCACCGGACAAAACCAGACACTCCTTGACGTTTATGTCAGCAGGTTGCTTGTTATTTTCAAAATGAAAAATCATAAAAGGATGACAAGGCTGTGGAAAGAGTTCTCATCAAAGCTTATATGTTCTTAAATTACTCTCTATGTTCTAAATGAAATTAATGGAAAACCACACGCCTTCATGTGAACCGTGTAGAATTTTAACCGCATTGAAACGGCGAACTGTGTAGCTGTCAAATATCGTGACTGTATTTTTTAACATTTCGTTGTGTTAAAGTTTATTCAGAGCATAAGGGGTCTGTTTGATCAGGATGCTGGAAATGGTTGTCTGTGAGTCTGGAGGACACTAAATCAATTGACTGATGAACATATGAACACTTCCTGTCAGGGCGCAGGAAGCTACTGTTTTAAATTACATTTAGGTTCAGCAGGTACCCACACATGCAATTAATGCATCAATCCCACAGTGTTGCAGAATGGTGGTCAAAGGGTGAATGTTTTGAAAACTGTTAAAAAAAGACATGAATAGCAGGACATTTTAATTCTGGAGTGAACTAATCCTTTAAGTACATGTCTATTTCACTCGTAAAAATAAGACAATTTAGTTTGCTTAAAGAAAATGAAAGATCATTTTAAACCAAGATTTGAATTGTAAATTGTAAAAAATAATTGTAATAGTATAATAATGAAAATCAACTGACTGAAATAAGTAATCGTACATAGTATTTTTATTACAGCAATGAGAATCACCATTGAGCGTTGTGAATTATAGAATTTGCACACAAAAAAAAAGGTTTGTTTTTTCAGATTTTGGGGTGAAATGTACATGGACATGTTTTAATGAGACCCACCCCATCATTTTTCTCCGTCTTTCACCTCTTTCATGTTCCTCTTCTTCATCTCCAATCATGTAATAGCATACTTAAATGGGGAAAAGAGATATTTCAGAAACTGTCAGTATTATCATATATTCAGCAATAACTCAACATAAGTAAGCAGTACAATTTGTTTTGGGGGGGGGGGGATTTACAGAAAAGAGTTAACAAGCGAAAAACAAATGAAAAATGTGATCGGCTCTTTTAACTGTAGTGCTGGACTACAGCTGTCATATTGAGCATTACAGTTCCCTTTCGTATGGGAACTCCTAACTCTCGTCGGAGGAGTTTCCAACGAATTGGGATCACGCTAGGGAGACCAATTGCCTTCGAGTGAATTAAAACGAGCCAATAAATATTGGCATGCGGGATTTGCATTCCGCGTCCCGCCTATCAATGCGGGTATAAAGCGGAAGCGAGCGCACACACATTAGCTTTTAGCTTCGGAGCCGAACTTAGTGTCCTCTGAGTGATGAGCTACAAAGATTGGTTTGATATCTTTACGCTCAACGAGTCTGCTGTTCCAGGAAGAGCCTCTCTGTGTTGGTGTGACGGCGCTTCAGTGATCCTCGTGATCTCCCGGTCTCAGCTGTTGCTTCACACGATCTGCCTTGTTTTCAAAGAGCTGTTGTAACAGCTGGTATTTGGTTGAGTGCGCACAGCGGGCTTGCAGTTTCCCCGCTGTGTCGCCGCGTTGGTCCCTGTGTGTCTCGACACAATAAGAGAGCGTTTCTTTTCTGAAAGAGCAACACGAGTGAAGTTCGCGTCCTTTTCAGGATGACGTTTCACCCGTGTGTTTCTGGATGCGGTCAACTTCTGCCTCCGGCCGATGGTCACGATCGCTGTGTCACGTGCTTGGGCCTCGCGCACGCTGAAGCAGCGTTCGTGGATGAGTCATGTTCTCATTGCGGGAACATGACCGTCACGGTGTTGAGACTGAGACTGCGATCCCTCACCAGAGGGGGAGTCCCGTTGGAGATCCCCCGATCTAGTTGTTCTTCTGGTTCATTTCAGAAGAAAGCTACTTCGGCTGATCCCATCGGTGGTCTGAGGGTTACAGTGAGGAATGATCTGCTGGGTGAAAGACCCCCTCGGACATCCCACTCCTCTTCAGCTGTGCCACTGGGGTCTTCGGAGGAGCGTGCTGGGTCATCATGTGTGGCTCCAGTTGTTTCCTTCGGGGCTCCTCCGGAGGATCAGATGTCGATCGAGGCATCGGAGGGAGATGAGTCGCGATCTGGGGATGACGACTCGGCTGCATTGCCCCCTTCGGGTGTGGTAGTGTTGTCCGAGCCTGACCCGGAGATGACACTTATGCTCACCCGGGCGGCCGAGAAGGTCGGGCTCGTGTGGAACCCTCCACCGCGTCTCGAACCGTCTCGGCTCGACGATTGGTATCTCGGGGTGGCCCGTGCTGTTACTCAGCTCACCGCTCCGGTTCCTTTCTTCCCGGAGGTGCATGAGGAGGTGACAAAATCTTGGTCCCCCTGGCGGCTAGACTGAGGTTGACTCCCTCCTCCTCCCTCACCACTCTCGATGGTGGAGCAGCCCTGGGATACGAAGGCCTTGCCCTACGGGCGACGAAAGTCACCGCGCGTTCCCTGGGTCGAGCGATGTCCACTCTTGTGGTCCAGGAACGACATCTATGGCTCACCCTGTCGGATATGAAGGACTTGGACAAAAATAAGTTCCTTGCTTCCCCCATATTCCAGGGTGGCCTCTTCGGCGATGTGGTGGAGAACTTCGCCCAACAGTTCTCCTCCGCCCAGAAGCAGTCGGAGGTGATCAAACACATGCCTCGGAAGCGGGCTAGGGCTGCCCCGTCTCCGACGGTCGCGCCTCCAGCTGCTCGTCGCCAAGGGCGCCCTCCTGCCGCCGCCTCCGCCCCTGCCCAGCCCAAGCAGCAGCCCGCTAAACGACAGGGTGCCGGCCGTAGGAGAGATGCGCAGCCTGCTCAGGCCTCGTCTAAACCCCCCAGCAAGAGGAGAGGTAAGCGACCCTGAGACGGGCCACCCAGAGGACGTGGTTGCTGCTCTTCAGGAGAGGACCTCTGCACCTCTCCTTCCCCCTGAGGAGGGCAGGGTGGAGAATCTTTTGTTTCCTTTTATTTCTGTTTTGCCGCTGACCCAAATTCTCAATAAAAGAGCAGTTTGCATTTCCTCTGGGTCACCCACGGTCGAGACTGGCAGTCAAGAACGACGCTCAATTGCCTCGTCACTCTCAGTCTCCTCCGTCGAAGAAGGCGAGAATGTCTGTGTGCGCCGCCACGTTGCCTCGCCACACGCATTCCCTTCGCTCCAGCGCTCAGATGCCAGTGATGCCGCCCCGGCCTCATCACTCTCGTCTGTCGTTGGCCAAGGAGGCGTGGAAGCCAGGACTCGACACCCCTCAGCCTCGCTCCTCGTTTCCCCTCCGACCTTCGCCGCGGGACACTCAGCAGTCGAACGCCCCAGAGAAAGATGGGCCTTCCCTGCTGTTTGCCCCCCAGTGGAGGCAGGTAACTGTTGCACCACACACACAGACCCCACCTTCGGCCGCAGCAATGCCTCCGAGGGCGGGTCCCTGCCTTCCACCTCACTGCCTCCCCTCGGGTACGCCGGTGGTCCGAGTGGGCTCTTTGGTTCAGTCTCTCGAAGCCTGGCTAGCGCTTCCGAGACCGTCCAGGTGGCTCATTCGCACCATCCGGTTCGGCTATGCAATTCAGTTTGTCCGCCGGCCTCCCAGGTACAGGGGTGTCCTCTTCACCCAAGTGCGGAGTGGCGACGCCCCTGTCCTGAGGAAAGAGATCGTTGCCCTGCTGGCGAAGGACCAATTGAGCCGGTCCCTCCAGGCGAGATGAGGTCTGGGTTCTACAGCCCTTACTTCATTGTACCCAAGAAAAGCGGTGGGTTACGACCAATCCTGGATCTGCGTGTTTTGAATCGGGCCCTTCACAAGCTCCCATTCAAGATGCTTACGCAGAAACGCATCTTCGAGTGCATCTGTCCCCAGGATTGGTTTGCAGCGATCGACCTGAAGGACGCGTACTTTCATGTCTTAATTCTGCCTCGACACAGGCCGTTTCTTTGGTTTGCGTTCGAGGGTCGGGCATATCAGTACAAGGTCCTACCCTTCGGCTTGGCCCTGTCGCCCCGCGTCTTCACGAAAGTCGTGGAGGCGGCCATTGTTCCCTTGAGAGAACATGGCGTTCGCATTCTGCACAGGCATGTACTGGTCCGTACGGACAGCACTGCGACCGTGGCGTACATTAACCATCAAGGGGGTCTACGCTCCCGTCGTATGTCGCGACTCGCCCGCCATCTCCTCCTATGGAGTCAGAAGCATCTGAGGTCGCTTCGGGCCATTCACATCCCTGGTGTGCTCAACCGTGCAGCCGACGAGCTCTTACGGCAGCCGCCCCTTCCGGGAGAATGGCGACTCCATCCCCAGGTGGTTCAGCTGATATGGGGAATCTTCGGAGCCGCTCAGATAGATCTGTTTGCCTCTCCGGACACGACCCATTCCCAGTTGTTCTATTCCCTGACCGGAGGGTCCCTCGGCACGGATGCACTGGCACACAGCTCGCCCCGGGGCCCACGCAAGTATGCGTTTCCCCCAGTGAGCCTTCTCGTACTATGCAAAGTCAGGGAGGACGAGGAGCAGGTCTTGCTAGTTGCGCCGTACTGGCCCAACCGGACCTGGTTCCCGGAACTCATGCTCCTTGCGACAGCACCTCCTTGGCCCATTCCTCTGAGGAAGGACCTGCTTTCTCAGAGACGGGGCACTCTTTGGCACCCGCGTCCAGACCTGTGGAGACTTCATGTCTGGTCCCTGGACGGGACGCGGAGGTTCTAGATGGCCTACCACAGGCTGTGGTAGACACCATCGCTTCCGCTAGAGCCCCTTCTACGAAGCGCCTCTATGCGTTGAAGTGGAACCTGTTCGTCGTTTGGTGCTCTTCCCGCCGGGAAGACCCCCGAACTTGCCCGATCAGTGTCGTGCTTTCCTTTTTACAAGACGGGTTGGAGCGAAGGCTGTCTCCCTCCACCCTCAAAGTATATGTGGCCGCAATAGCTGCCCATCATGATGTGTTCGACGGGAAGTCGTTAGGGAAGCACGACCTGATCATCAGATTCCTTAAGGGTGCTAGAAGGTTAAATCCCCCTCGTAATTTGCACCCTGTACCCTCTTGGGACTTAGCCCTGGTGCTGAGAGCGCTTCAAAGGCCCCCATTTGAGCCCTTAAATGACATAGAGTTAAAAGTTTTGTCTGAAAAAACTGCTCTTCTATTGGCTCTAGCTTCCTTCAAGAGGGTCGGGGATCTGCAGGCTTTTTCGGTCGACGAATCGTGCCTAGAGTTCGGACCGGGCCTTTCTCACGTGGTTCTGAGACCCCGGTTCGGATATGTGCCCAAGGTTCCTACCACTCCATTTGCAGATCAGGTAGTGAACCTGCAAGCGCTGCCCGTGGAGGAGGCAGACCCAGCCCTGGCTTTGCTCTGTCCTGTACGTACACTACGTTGTTATGTGGACAGAACGCAAAGCTTTAGGACCTCAGAGCAGCTCTTCGTCTGTTACGGAGGCCAGCAGAAGGGGAAGGCTGTCTCCAAGCAGAGGTTAGCCCACTGGCTAGTGGATGCTATCGTCCGGGCTTATGAATCCCAGGACATGCCTTGCCCTCCCAGGTTGACGGCTCACTCCACTAGGAGTGTTGCTTCCCCCTGGGCGTTGGCGCAAGGCGCCTCGCTGGCAGATATCTGCAGAGCTGCGGGCTGGGCGACACCTAACACGTTTGCCAGGTTTTATAGCTTACGTGTTGAATCGGTTTCCTCGCGTTTACTCGCTACGGTCAGTGGCGCGAGGGAATAGGTTCTGTCGGCTTGCTGCGCCATTCCGCCTTATGAGCTGGATCCGTGCGCCTTTTTGCTCCTTGGTTCCCCAACAAACGGCTAACCTTCTGAGCTCCTCCATCACTCCTCGGCATCAGGCGCGGCGGACCGCCTGACGCTAGGTCTATTACCTCTCTTCATAAGTTGCTAGTAGACTGGGTGACCTTCACGATGACTTCCTCGTGGTCATTTTTCCACGTTCCTGCTACCCTACGGGCTAGCTCCGTGTCTTCCCCTTGACAGACTCACTCTGTCGTCCTTGCAGAGTATGCTCCCCACCCTACGGGCTGGGACTACCTCGAGGACTCCCATATGTTTTACTACCCTACGGGCTAGTTCATATGTGTATTCAGTGCCTCCCTTCGGCCTGGCCGGGGGCTCCGCAACGTTCCCACATGGGCCCGTTTCCCCAGTGTTATCCAAATCCACTGAGCGGGTCTTGCGGAATAGCAGTGTAATTTCTTCCTAGCTAGCCCCCGCCCTAAAGATGGGAAACTGCTTGGCGGGTAGCTCAGCTGGGCGCTGGAAGGGGCCAGCACCATGGCGTTTTATTTGGGATCCCAATTCGTTGGAAACTCCTCCGACGAGACGTAGGAGTTCCCATACGAAAGGGAACGTCTCGGTTACGTATGGTAACCCTCGTTCCCTGAGTAGGGAACGGAGACGTCTCGTCCCGTCGCCATGCTTGCTGTACCTTCGCGGAGGACTGGACACCGTCCGGCTCCTCAGCGTAAAGCAAATGTGTGTGCGCTCGCTTCCGCTTTATACCCGCATTGATAGGCGGGACGCGGAATGCAAATCCCGCATGCCAATGTTTATTGGCTCGTTTTAATTCACTCGAAGGCAATTGGTCTCCCTAGCGTGATCCCAATTCGTTGGGAACTCCTCCGACGAGACGTCTCCGTTCCCTACTCAGGGAACGAGGGTTACCATACGTAACCGAGACGTTTCTCCCATTCACAGACTCTTATAATATCTCTGTATTAAATCCACTACCCAAACCTCTCCATGCAGCTGCCACTCTTTTCTCCTCATTCACTCCCAGCAAAAACACATTAGCTGCTCAGACACCCCTCGTTGCACTTGCTATGTCAGTCTAGTCTGAAAACCCAATATTAACATCTGTGTGGTAATCCCCTCACAGGGCTGCTGGGGCTCAAACAATGAAATATGACCCGTGTTTGCGGCAGGTTTCCGGTGTCGTCACTGGGGTTGTGGGCTGAAGACTGAGTAACAGAACTGACCTATATTTTGCCAAGCACCTCTCTCGGTTTGCAATCTGCCCGTGTCCTTGTACTTCATCTTTAATTATCGGAGTGATGCGTTAATCTCATGATTAAAGACATGCCCAGCCCATTACATAAACACCACCTCAAGAAATTAGATCAGTTTAAAACCCTGCCTTCACAAGCATCATGCCGTTTGCCAGAGATGTATTTATGTAGTCTTTTCTCAGTTAAAATATATATAAAGGTCAGGGGCAAAGATGTTCCTTTGAAGAAAAAGCTCACTAAATATCACAAGACACAATAAATGCTTTGGCTAGACAGGTTTCTCTGTCTTTTGCTGAGATGGGCAACTCTGCAGATTGCAGTCTTGAGGATTCAGCGTTCTCTTGTGGTTTATGGCTTAGCTGAGCTCAGCCACCTGGTTTTGTTTGTGTAGGTGATCCAAAATAATGCGCACTAAAAAATTAAATGAAAATCCCCTGACTCATTCAGAGGAAATTATTTGGTAACGGATACAATAAGGTAAAAGCACTTAGCTGCCTACATATATTCACTTTTATAGTTTTTTTTCTTTGACAAGTAGATTGTTAAGGTTACACATTGGGTTTTCATGTTTTATGGGGACATTCCCTAGACATAATGACGTTTATAGTGTGCATATATTTTAGTATATTATATCCCCTGAACCTAAACCTAGCCCTAAACCCTATACCCATCACAGAAAACTTTCTGCATTTTTAGTTTTTCACAAAAAAAAAAAAAACATCACTTAGTATGATTTATTAGCTGTTTTCCTCATGGGGACCAAAAAATGTTGGATATTTTGGATATTTATGGGGGCATTTTGTCCTCGTTAGATAGCATGAACCAAACACACACATATATAAATCAGAATTCATCCGGTTTTTGACACTGATAATAAAGAGGAGATGTGCTACCTGCTTTAGCTGATTCGAAATGTGGCAGACCTCGCCTGACTTGTCCCTACTCAATGTGTATCTGGGCTGTAAAAGCGCAGCTCTAAAGCCCACGCTTCTCATCTCTGGCAGACAAAAGCAGGTCACTCTCTCTTCATTTGATTGCATCACTGCTTTAAAGACATAAGGTTCTTTAGTCAGCCCAGGTCAACAGTTTATGAAAAGGAAGCATTTTTAATTTAAATTGAGAAAATAACATCCTTTTGGGGAAATTAGAGCAGAGTGCGTTGCAAAATCATATTCTAATTCAGGCTTTTTGTTGGACATTCAATAGCCGCAGAGGTTGTGTAAGCCACCTTTAAAATTCTTATCAAAACTCATCAAAGAGAAAATGAATGAGCGAGTGAATAATTTCCGACAGCAGCGATCATTATCTTTTTCAGGCAGATGTGTCTTTCACTGTGATATTGGCGGAATAAAGCGAGACTCTCTGTGTGCTTATCAGGATTGTCGAGATGTAGTGATGGTGGATTGGGCAGCTGTGGTTACCAGCCGCCAGTGCGTTGGTGTAGCACTCAGAGTGTAATTACCGAACATGCTGTGACCAGCATAAACAGTGAACGGCAAACACAGGCCATCAATGCGACTGTCAATGGGCAGCCCCCTCGGATCTTATGGCTAATGACAAACAAGAGGGCTGTTGGACAGATGAGGTTACTGCAGGCACCGTGTCTCGAGCAAGTCAATCCAGGAGGGACGTCACTGCGGTGCGTGGCGGAAACGAATCCACACCCCCGCTCTGTTTGCCGTGTCAACGTGCGCACACCTGGATGATTTCTCACCTATCACTTGCTACCCACTCCACATCCGCTCATGTTATGTCATCAGCAGTCAAGGCTGGAGCTTGATACAAAGTCACCAAAGTAATTCTTTAGAGTAATAAGATTAATTTGGTGCGTCCGCCTCCCCATAACATACAAGATAAAAGAACATAATTTGGTTGGGTTAGGTATCGCTTGAATTTTTGCAATTCCGACTTTGCTTGTCGATTCCCAGTTTCGATTCCAATATGGTAAAAAAAAAAAAAAAAAAAAAAAAAATATTTAAGTAAAACATTTAGATTTAAACATCTTCAAATATATAGATATATTTTTTTTTTGCTAAACATTCTGTTGTAGCTGGATACCATGAACAAAAATCAGCAGTCTAAAGAACCACTGACTAATAAACTAGACTAATATAAATTTCAAACATTGTTAAAGACAAGTATACAGTCAGTAATACAATAAGAACAAATAAGCAAATTAGCTGTATAGCACAAACAAATACAACTGAACAAAGTTTAGAAACAAATAAAATAAAACTACATAGTTTTCTTTTTTTATAAATAAAATATTAATCCTTATTAAACTTGCAAAAGATATTCAGTCAAGGTCAGTGAGAGATTTCTTTTGTTCTTTGATTAACGGTAATGACACAGATGGCAGCAGGTTTAATCCAATGTACTGTTAGTTACACATGAATTTTTCTTTCTCAGCTGTTTACATTCACTTAAGACATAACTGACTGTGTTTACAAGGATATTTGGACTTTTTTACAATTCAATTCAGAATTTGTGCACTATATGAGAGGCAGATTTTTGTCCTCTGGATGTGCCCAGCACAGAAAACAGTGCGCAAGCGCCGAATTAAGTTCTCTTTCGCGTCTTCTTTTGCTTGAATCATTTAAAATCAAATTAAAATTTGCACACAGGAATCGATAAGTGGAATCAAAAATGTAATTTTATAACAAGTATTCGATTCCTGGTCTGAAGTATCTGGTCTATTTTTGATTCCCAACCATAGGTATATGCTTTTGTTGAAGCCATCAGTCTGTAATATTTCACCTTTTGTTCAACATAAGAATTAATGGTGAAAAAACACAATACCCATGATTCTGCAGAGAAATCTCTACCAATCAGTGAACAAAACAAGCCAATCATGCCAAAAGATCTCTTAAACACCGCCCACTCCTGTAAAGCACTGCGAATTACGTAGTCAGTCAAGTCCTTAAATATTTGTACGCAAAATATGCATTTAATGCAAAAATGTATAGATAGGTAGATAGATAGATAGATAGATAGATAGATGCAAACCAGCCAAACTTTGACCCCTTGAGCTGATTGATATGCAGTCATCCTGGACTTACACTGACACCTAGGGGTGTGGATGAAGCATTAGGCAAAAGCAAAATATGCTTTTTCTTAAAGCTAGGGTATACGATTTCAAAGATTGTTCATTATTAATATCCTCGTTTATATGCTGGTTATGGTTATATAGTACAATCCTAACAATATGAATAGAAAAAAAGAATGAAAAAAATCCATTCAGTCTATTGGCTGTACAGCCGCAGAGAAGTTGACCAATGTAAGCTGTCCGGCCGGACAGCTTACATTGGTCAACTGCTCTCATCCAATCACCAGCTCCACTTGAAACTCCGCCTGGCGCTCACGTCTCCAACCCAACCGCACCCGACCCCGCCCCCCTCCTTGCGCTAACAAGCAGCTGACAGACAGTCTATGGTAGTTAGCTAAATAGCGTCAGATCAGCAATGGATAAAATATAAACGACAGCAGCAAGCGGCCCCTGCTTGCCCCTACTGTAAAGTTTGGACGAAAGAGAAAGTCTGTAGAGGTAAGAGCAGAGATAAAAAAAAATAAAAAAATGTAACGCCGGACTCTAAGTAGGATAAATATAGGGTCCACCATTGACCGTTGGAGGAAGCTTCAGGGAGATCTGGGACTGAAAACCGACGCTAACACGGCTGACTTTTTGTTGAGCAGGTAAACATTTATTTATACTTTTATGTTGTGACGTGTGTTACATAAATAGCTTTTTATCAGTTTGACACCTTGCTCATGCTGCCGGTCGGCATTGGCAATGTTAGCCGTTTAGCATCGCCTATCACGGGTCAAAGTAATTATATTTCTTGAAGTGCTTGAATATATTTCAGTATGCCTAGCGGGTTTCTATTCGAGCCGATCGGAATTTGAGCAAGATACGCTGTGTGCTGCAATAACAATTACTCAAAACCTTAGCAGAACATTTCATGTGTTGCTAGTCTTGCGTTGACGTGAACTCAAACGTGACATAGCTCAGGGATCAGGTAGCACAGAGGGGAGGGGTGTGTGTGTGGAGGGGCGGGATGAGTTTTTTAAAACTTCCCTACCGTCTCAGGCTTTCTCGACCGATTTTTAACATCGTATACCATAGCTTTAAGTGTGGGTGTACATCATTTTAAACAAATTCATTTCAATACTTCAATATTTCTTTAGCACTTATACTTTTTACCTTTTTTTTTTTTTAACCTTTTTGGCCTTCCTGAGAACAAACTAAGAAAAGCTATTATCAGTGAGCCATCTGGCTTCATTCAAAGCAGCTGTTCCCAGAAAAATGTGACCATGTCACTCAATGCTGACCTTGAAGCTTTATAGATTGTTGCTATTCAGTGAGAGTGTGCTGGGGGTGAATACTGGCTTTTGACATTGTGCTTTACAAGGCTGTAAGCAGAGAGGAAATGAAAAACTCCCTCAGAACTAGATGTACTAGAGGTGAAGGGATGTGCCATGCATGAATATAGCTATGGTGGATATACAGGATGAATGGTGGTCAGTGAAAGTAAGGCATGGGGACCAGAAGGGACGGGTGTTCCTTCTTGTGAATGTGGGCGTACATCAATTATTAATATATTTTAGCTCTTTCTTGTCCTCCCTCCAGGATGTAGGAAGGAAGTCACAGAGAGAGAGAGAGAGTGAGAGAAGAGATATATTGGCTTACTTTGAGATAAAAATGTTTTACTTTTAAGGGGGGGTTTGAAGAACTGCAGTTGCCCCTTTGTCAGATGTGCTTTGTTTCATCTTCTGGATCATGGTGTGCTCTGATGCAAGTGAGTTCACATGGCGGCCATATTGGTAATGCCCTAGAGAGCCATCTTCTATAGGTAATATAGGCTCCTATTTGTTTAAAGACCTATTTTTTTGTTAAGATTTATTTCAAATAAATCAAAATAAAAAATAAAAAAACTATCATAAATACTGTTTCTTAAACTCAAATCAGGCAATCTGTATAAAACAGCCTGATCTGTGCACATACACACTGAACACCTCATTCACTGATCATTCAAGAGTAAAAAAATCCTCTCTTATAAAATACCTCATAAAAAAGTGATCAGAAACACTCATATTACCTACTAGTATTCATCAGTATCCCCTGGTGGTCCATGACGGTACTGCAGACAGTCCGTGGACTGATTCCTTCGTTTAAAATTAACTATAAAAGTGGTAAATTTGATCTACAGCTTTATTGTAGAAAGAAAATGCATTTTATTTAATAATTGGTTGATTCTTGTGATTCTTTAGAGCAGGTCTGCTCAGTCGCCCAAGTTAGTTTTTCCACCCAATTATTCCTCCTAGACTGTTTTCTTCTTTACACTGAGATACCATTCCATTAAATAGTTTGGGGGAGTAAGATTTTTTTTTTTAAATAAGTCTCTGCAAGGTCGCATTTATTTTTTTAATCAAAAAATAATAAAATTGTAAATTGTTTTATTTAAAGGGGTCCTATTATGCTTTTCCACTTTTTCAACTTTAGTTATTGTGTAATGTTGCTGTCTGAGCATAAAAAAGATCTGCAAGGTCACAAAGCTCAAAGTCCACTCCAAAGGGAGATATTTTATTTAACAGAAATCTTTTCAAGAACTACAACGAACGGCTCGTTTGGACAACAACGCAAATTTTTCCAGATCTTATGAAGTCACAAATGTTCCTCATTTAAATAATCCCTGCCCCCGGAATACGCAAAAAGGGGACAAGGCCTGGTTGAGTTGTGTTAGAGAAGACGACCTATGTCGACCTCTCGTTCGTTAACATTGTCAGGGTCTGAATCGAGCTCGAATTTGTTTAAAATTAATGCCATCCTCAATGTTTACACTAGAGAAGAACTCGCTGTTATGGAGGGGCGGCACATTTCCCGAACACGCGCTAAGCGCTACCAATCACAACATACTGGTCCAGCTAACCAATCACAGCACATTTAGTATTTCGGAAGGAGGGGCTTTATCGAAATTGCGTGTTCGGGCCAGACTTGGGAGAGAGATGCTGTAATAATAATGTAAAATATGTGACAAATAATGCTTTTTTTTTAACAATCAAGCATGAAAACATATAATAGTACACCCAAAAAACAAAATCAAGACTTAAAAGGGCATAATAGGACCCCTTTAATTGTAAAATGTAATTTATTCCTGTGATGGCAAAGCTGAATTTTCAGCATCATTGCTCCACAGTCTGCAGTGTCACGTGATCCTTCAGGAATTATTCTAATATGTGGATTTGCTGCTCAAGAAACATTCCTTTTTATTTTCAGTATTGAAAACAATGTTGAAAACTGCTTAACATTTTTGTGGCAGCTAATGATTGGAAGCCATTTTTTAGGATTCTTTGAGTAGAATGTTCAAAAGAACAACATTTATGTAAAGTAGCATTTTTTTTTGTACCAATTTAAAAGTCTTCACTGTTACTTTTGTTCAATTTAATGTGCCCTTGCTAAAAAAAAAGAGAAGAAAAAAGGGCGACCCCAACCTTTTGAGCAGCACTGTACATTATTATTCGGTCTAAGATTCGGTCACCCACATGGCTCTGTCAAAAATGTGCCTCTCAGTAAAATAAGTGGTTTTCACTGGTTGAGCTACAAATAATAATTATCCAACTGGATTTTACATTTTCTGTCAAGCTGATTTAAAGAGATTAAAAAATACCTCTTTTTTCACTGGGCCATTTACAGTGGCATTATGTCATTCTCCTAGCAGATAGAAATGCAAAATTTAGTTGCAGTTTAAACTTGAATGGACTGAAAAGTACTTTTTCATGCTCCCAAAAGAAACAACCAGTGTGCTTATTATACAAAATACAAAGACTTTAACTGTAGTTGAGTGCAATTATTTAAAGGGGTACTATAAGTCAAAGTAAAGCTCTTGCAGCAGATTTATGGCACTTTTCCATTACCAGTACCAGCACGACTCGACTCGGCTCGCTTTTCGCTCCGTTTTCCATTGCAGACAGTAACGCCACAAATAGTACCCGGTCGTCATAGCGACGCCTTTCGTTCCTCGTTGCCCTATCAACCTCTCGCTGGATGCTCTCTTCGGCAACCAAACAAAGGAAAGTCTGCACCTCCTCGTTTGACCACGGCGTATTCTTCCGAGTTGCAATAATAATAGTAGTAAGTTTAGTAACTATCTCTGGCCAAACTATTTAAAAAATGCCGGGGTTATTCTGGATACTCCATCTGGCGCGTGTAATGATGACGCAGTGAATGGTGACGATTCACTCTGACCAATCAGCAGTCAGCATTGTTTTCACGTGACATTTTAGTATCACCTTAGCTCGCCTTAGCTCGCTCAGAACCTCGCCGGAGGTGATACAAAAAAAAGTACCCGAAAGCAAGTACAGGTACAACTTTTACACAAAGGCGAGCCAAGCCGGTACTGTGTAGTGGAAAAGCGCCATTACTCTCTCTGTGTTATGAACCTGTTTAGAAAATTTTTATTTGGTATGTTTCTGTCTCATGTTTGAATATAGTTAGTTGCATTGCCTGCTCAGAGAAGTGTTTGAAACACTGAAAGCTGTTGCCACTGGTGTTTCATGGAGTGAACAAGCATTATACCATAAAACAGGCTATACACTACCAGCCACTGTCACTTTTGATCAATTGAATGCATCCTGAATAAAAGTATTAATTTCTTTGGGGGGTGGGTGGTGGCGGGGGACTAACTGACCCCAAACTTTTGAACTGTGTATATTGCCTTTTTGTTCTGGCTCAAACTGAATGGCCCACAAATTTTTTTTTTCTTTATGCCCCTTTGATTAATAGTTCTGTTCTAAATCATGAATTAAAGTCGGCATGAAACAGAAGTTGGAATAGTATTTTCTTCCCTATTGTGACGTATATCCAAGTGAAAATGAAAATGTAGGGTGGTAATTGATTGGATCGTTGGATGGTTGTGGTTTGCTATTGCTATTTGCTATTGCTATATTCTTTCAAAGAATTTTTAGAGAATTGTCAATTTGGTGACTTTTTTGTGGAAGACACCAAACAGTGTTATCATGAAAATCAAGCACTTGATGTAAACTTGATGTAAAAAGTCAGAGTTTGGGGTCCCTGGACCAGAAAAGGCTGACAAACTCAGATCCTGAACACTAACACAGAAACATTGTTTTGCTTAAGGTGTGTGGGAATAGATCAACAACAGATATGCAAGTAGGTGGACAGGGACACACACACACACAAAATGCCTGTCTCCATCAGCGGGCCCATCTGTGTGCACTGGCAGAGGGGAGTGTTAGTGGGCAGAGGCGACCCAGCCTGCGGCCCGTTGCCCAGTGACTCATTCTAGCAGCTGACAGACAAGGATGAGGGGAAATAACTTGCCCACTGCCTCTGGCACAGCACAGTAAGGGGAAGTGGAACACGGCCCACGCACAGAAACTTCCAGAAGGGCTTTGTGTGTCTATGGGGAGAGGGGGGGAGCAGGTGTCTTGCTTCCTCTATTGTGAGATTCGATCCAAAAATCAGGCCCCCGCTGATCCGCAACAGTGAATCTTGAAATGAGGACAAAGTTCTTTTAATGGTCACAGACGTGTCCGGTTTAGATACGCAAAATGTGAGTTTTCCATCACCCATCACAAGCTTGGGACTTTTTAAACCACACGTGAAGTGAAGTTTTGAACTGAACATGTTTTCTGTCTGCCATTGGTTGGACGCACAGATAGCCCTGCCACCAAATTCACACTTTTGGTTTGACGACAAGACACAGGTGAAAATATTTTTTTGTGGTCAATTCTGAGATTTATGTCTATATTGTTTCTATAATGTACTGTATATTCTTTCAGACTAATAGAAATAAAACGCCCAAAACACATTTGAGTGTTATTTTTATTATATTATATTATATTTTTCTGTGTCTGTAGATTTCCATTACAATACATATTTTTAAAGACCATTTTCTCAAAATGATTTTTTTCTCATGCACCGAAGCAATAAATCTCCACTTCAGTAGCACTTGCATACACCAAACTTTCCAGTTTTATTCCTATCTATATTCCAAAGGTTTTTGGATTGTTTTATATCAGTTGCCTGATTTAAATAACATTTAATTTTACCGTATGTCTTGCCTTAAGAGAAATTATGTGGTTTTGGAATCCAGGTGGCATTTTCTTGAGTGCAATGACAAATTCTGAAGAAATGAAAAACTAAAAATAGGTGAAAAGATGGTGAAAAAGAAGAGATCAAGACCTCTAATATGAACGCCCACATCCCCTGACAGGCTGGTTAACAGCAGCAGGCATATGTGAGCCACTACCTGATGACGCAAACTCAGGTTACGCAACGCTGGTCAAGGTTCAGAACCAGCTGCGGTATCAGACGAGTAATTTTCCAAAAGAGACAGAAAAAATATTACGATAACAATGAAGGAACCCATCTCCCCATCAGTGACCCATTCACTGACTCACTCAGCACACTGATAAGGTTGTATATAAAGCCCATTGTAGACATCTACGTTGAACATTTAGATGCTTATTTTTAGAGGCACTGTATGGCCAATCTGCTTTTTCCGGCAACCTAATGGACTAAAGAGAGATATATAGCTAATAGCAGGGGAAATAGAGTCCATTAAATGCATCTGATGATTGGAAACAAATAGCGAGGCTACGTGAGAGCGGGTGAGGGAGCCCACCTGGGTCCGTGCAGCTCGCGTCAATACTTTTTCATGCATTTAATCCGTCTGTCCCGGAGCAGTGTGTGTGTGTGTGTTTTATAACAGATGAAGAGCTGAGGATGACTCAGTTTGAGCAGAGGACGGGTCGAGGTAACGCCAGCTCTCCAAATCCTCAAGCTAGGGCATCAGCAGTGCAGTCACTGAAGCTTGAGGCAGATGACTGCTTATCCATCATCAGCTCCAGTTACAATATCATGCTGAATTGTAATCAGGGACTGGCAGAACAGTTATTATTGCTCCATGGAAAGTGTACTGATATTAAAATTCTGGCCTATACCAATACGCCGGTAATTATTTTCATGTTATAGCAGATAGTGGATACATTTTTTACATTCAAATTGTATACTATTTTCTTTAAATACAAAATATAACAAAAAAAAAACATAGGCTTCACAATACTATGGATTCATTTTGATGTTTGCTGAAGATTGCATGTAACAGTGTCATTACATTACTTGTGTTTTTAAACATTAACTTTAAGTAAGTGTTAGATGAGAGAAAACCTTGAACTAAATGTAAAAATAGGGAAAATTAGCAATCTCAATAAAATATCCAATATCTTCTGATGAGATATCTAATAAATAAATATCCAATGTCAAGACTGATCAATTCAAATAAAAAGTAACGAATTGAATATAGGCCAGTAACCGATGGGTACCAATATATTTTGAATCCCTAGAGATCTATTTTATATATATTTATAACATCAAATTGCAACCTAACAATTACAACATCAAATTATTTCATTTAAACTAGGCGAGTACCACACAAAACACTTTACAATAAGGTCCCATAGTTAAAGTGAGAATGTATTATCTAACAATGAGCAATACACTTGTTACACTATTTATTCATTTTTGCCAACGTTAGCTAATAGAAATACAACTATTCATTGTAAGTTCTTGTTACCTCAGGTCCAGTCAATAATATCAACACAATGGAATTTAATTTTGGAATTGTCCTTTGTATTTGCATGATTAATTATTGAATATACAGTGCTTAGCATACGGTAAGTGAACACACCCATGCTAAAGTTGACTAAAAAGAGGAATACAAAATCATCTTTTGGAAATTGATCTTAATGTCTTAATCAAAAAAATGAGGAAAAATCCAACCTTTAAGGACACCAATTTCCCTTGTGAATAAATAATGTATCGTAAATAAATAAATGTTCTTCCTTAAAATACAGGGGGCATAAGTCAGGACAGAAGTTAAGGAAGAACATGTATTTCCTCAATTTCCTTCAAAAGATCAATTTCCAAAAGATGATTTTTTACTCCTCTTTTTAGTCAAATTTAGCATGGGTGTGTTCACTCATATAAGCACTGTATACTTAATATGTTAATGTTGGCTCATCATGAGTCTGTTATAACCTTTACATACATCTGTAGAGGTTCATAAGGTTCACTGAAGGATTCGGCTTGTCTCATACTCTGTACTACAGTATGTCTCGACATGTGCACATAACCATGTATAGTCACACGCTGACAGGATCTAATTGAGCTTATACTGTCATCTGCTTTATTCAGACGTGTATTTTCACACTTCCACCAGATTCATTCTGGTGGGTGAAGAGTCGCGGGCACACTGAATTAGTGTTTGTTCCATCGGATGCCCACAGAGACAAGACAAACCAGCAGGAACAAAGAAGCTGTGAGACACTACTCCTTCCAAAGCAACTTGACCTCGCAGGGCAGATGGTTCATTATGGTTATAACCCAGAGATTGACATTGGCAAGTGAACTGCGCGCTGTCCGAGTACTGAATTTAGAGGATAGATGCCAGATATGACCAGTGACAGCGATAATATCACGTTTTGCATGTCGTCGACCCTTCTGGTTTCATACAGCAAATAGAGGATGCTCTGAATTGTATGAATGACCTGTCAATGTAATTATATATATATAGCTTTGCTTTTAATAAAATAAATAAAATATTTCAACTCAGATCAATATTTCATGTCTAATTATTTACTTATGTGGCAAGTAGCCATGTGATAAGCGATATACTTCGCGTTGGGGTCCTCATCATCCTGTCTGGGGTTATTTTGAGAGAACCACCGGCTGGATGTACATTATCCCTTACATATGTGTGTGTGTGTGTGTGTGTGTGTGTGTATATTAAGGTCAAAACAGACGCAAACAGCCATTAGGGAAAGGCTGATGCAGAACAATACGAACAACCATTGGTGGCCAGAAATGTGGGTCACAGCACTGGCACCGCACTGCAACAAAATATCAGAGAATACAACCAAAAATGTGTAGGAGGGTTAATTTAGTTAAAAGAACAAAAGTTTAAGAGTAGTGGTTTTAGAGAATGTAGGCTGATTTTAGTGAAAAATTTTGAAGAGTGTAAATGATTTCCTAATAAAGTTAGGAACTTTAGGAACTGGTGTTTAAATATAAACCTGCTCTCACAGTGGCACAAGCAAATATATTCTGTTATACAAGCAATGATAATGATTCAATGACAAATTTAACCATTTTACCAAGTATGAACAGATATGAGGCCTCTTATTATATGAATGTTTGTTGTCATATTTAAAAAATGGAACATGCACATCCGTTTTAATCGTATAAAAACTTTAGTGTTATATAAATAAGAGTATCTCTCTCTCTCTCTCTCTCTCTCTCTCTCTCTCTCTCACTCTCTCTATATATATATATATATATATATACATATATATATACATATACTCTCTCTCACACACACACACACACACACACGCACACACACACACACACACACACACACACACACACACTTCTTTAAATATAACAAAATGATGTCATCAAGGTAGTCTATGCATTTAGCCCACTGTGATAAATTGAGTATCTTCCATTTCTCCCTCCATCTCAGTGTGTGTGTGTGTGTGTGTGCAGGGAGGGGGATTCTCTGACTCACTCCTGACTCATACCCCCGTCCTTAGGGCATCACGGGAGGAAGCTCAATCTCCCCCTTCCCAACAAACAATCACACACAAGTACAGATAAGATATAACACAGAACGTTAATGATCCCATGGGAAACACTGCACTATATTAGGGGGAAATGCACATCTGCTAATCAAACGCATGCAAACACTCTAATGCATCCGAACACACTGCAAAGACACACACACACTGATAAGAATTCCAGCAACACCGTATATTATAAATGGGGAATCCCTATTGGCAAAGACACAATCAGGTGACCAGCTACCATGGCAACAACCGCCTGCTGTCTGTCTCTGAGGAGCTTAAAGGGTTAGTTCACCCAAAAATGAAAATTAAGTCATTAATTACTCACCCCCATGCTGTACCAACCCCGTAAGACCTTCGTTCGTCTTCGGAACACAAATGAAGATATTTATGATTAAATCTGAGAGGTTGATCACTCCTCCATAGGCTCCCTAAGGGAATGAAACTTGACGGCCCAGAAAGACGAGACTTCAAGAGATTTCCACGACGCATGCGAGAGAATTGCGATCTCCTTCAACTACTTCAGTTAAGTTCTTGCGCGAGCGTCGTGGAAATCTCTTGAAGTCTCGTTTCAGGCCTACAAGGAAGAAAAGGAATAGTCGAATAAAGTCATTATTTTTGTTTTATTTCCGCACAAAAAGTATTCTCGTCGCTTGATAAACTTATAGTTGAGCCACTGTTGTGACATGGAATATTTAAACATTTTCTTTAATGACTTTCTGGGCCGTCCGGTGTCATTCCCTTAGGGAGCCTATGGAGGAGTGATCAACCTCTCAGATTTAATCATAAATATCTTCATTTGTGTTCCGAAGACGAACGAAGGCCTTACGGGGTTGGTACAGCATGGGGGTGAGTAATTAATGACTTAATTTTCATTTTTGGGTGAACTAACCCTTTAACTGTTAACGCAGCCTTGCAACTCGGGATAGATCTGAGCAGATCTGTAAAAGCCGCTGTCCATTATGCGAGAGGAGGATCTGTCAATCAAGGGCTGAGGAAAGTAATTCATGAGCGTATGACTCAGACAGTTTCTAATAAAAGATCCACCTGAATCAGTAAAGCCACTTCTCTGAAACTATAATCTCAAAGCTGCATTTCAAAGCAATTAGAACATCAGAGTTTGATGGGAGATTTAAATCAAGCGTCCTTAAACCAGGCCTGCTTTTGGAAATTGCTTGTCGAGTGGCACAGGATGTTCAACACGACAGACTTGCAGGCTGACCAGAACAGAAGAAAGCTTTTCAGTGAGTGTTAAATGAGTGTAAATAGTGTATCTGTTGAAGTCTATATGTAGCATGACAGAAAACGTCTGCTTATAGACTAAAAGTAAATCTTCCACATGTGAAGAGTAAATATTCTTGAAAGCAATATTTCATTCATTCATTTTGCTAATGACGCTGTTCCCAACAATACATGATATTTGATGATTCATTCCTGCAGTTTAAAATAATGAACATGGCATTAGCGATGCACACTTATTTAATCAAATCGCTGCAGTCCAAATGCAATTTTTGCCTCAGACACACACAGGTAAGAAAAAGTGATATCCAGTAGGGTGAGTCACCATCCTCTGTATGATTTAAAGCCCATGTTCTTGTGTCACATGACCCGTGCCGCCTCTCTCCACCAGAGCTCATAATCCAACAGTGTTAGCTAGAGGCACGTAAATGACGCAGTGAATCATCCATTATCTGGATTTTATTATCAGACTATACAGTTGGCACAGTGCTGTTCATTTTAAGGAGGATGGTGCATGAACATTACTTCCTGTTTTCCTTGTTCCACGGCTCGCTATCACTATGGCAACCATGTACTCTTGCTCAAACCTTTCAAATCAAGGTCATATTGAGTTTTCTACACAGTAAATTTGAAACCCGGAAATCAACACCAATAGAGTTAATTTCAACACTTTAAAAGTGTATATATGGGAACCACCCACAAAGTGTTAGTTCAACACTTTCAAAAGTGTTGCCTCTCGCAACACCGACACAGTGTTACAATGTGAACACTAAGAGTGTAAAATATTAACACCAATGCAGATAACAACAACACTGTTACAGAGCACTTAAAATTCTACACTGTTCTGGTGTTGACCCCATCCTGGTGTTGATAGAACACCTTTTTACAAATAAAAACACTGTTTTTCTTATTAGGGTTCTGCATTACCTACTTTAAAGAAATGTAAAATAAGATGAAAAATCATTTAATCTGAAAAGAATAAATTCACTTTGAAATAAACACATCACTCTATATTACTCTTTCAAAACTTTATTTCAAAACAATCCAGAAAGTTAAATTGTAACCTTAGTCTGGGATTATAGTAGAATTCTGTATTCATTGTAAAGTTAAAAATAAAGGCAAAATGCAAACAGTTGTTTTAACAAACTAGTTTATTAACGAACAAGCCCCTTTACATAATAGGTTAACTTTTAAAATAAATGAAGGCACAATATAGGCATTTCTGTCATCAGAATTATATGAAAGCTGCTTATCAAATGGTCTGTAATACTTCAAGTCCTGTACATGTCAGTGAATGTAAGTCCTGTGTCAATGAAGTTGATTCAGTACCTTCGACTTAGCAACAGTACAGCAACAACATTCAGCAGATGAAAAACAGTTGCAGGATACGAGTGGATCAGTTGTGTCCAGTTGCTAACAGTAAAGTTCAGTGCATAGTTGTTTCACAGAGCAGGAAAGGCTGTGCAGATCCAACTTTCTCAAACTCCTGGAGTGCTGGTTCCCTGGACAACACAAAACCAGACCAATTACAATTAATACCATTTGTGTTTTATAAATACAGCAAGTTTATGGTGGAAAGAGTTCAATAATCTTAGACTTTCGTGACTCAAACAAGAAACTATTTTGCATAGATTAAAGGGATAGTTCACTTTAAAATGAAAATTCTGTCATCATATACTCGCCCTCAATTTGTTTCAACCCTGTATGAATTTCTTTCTTCTGCTGAACACAATGGGAGATATTTATTTTGAAGAATGTCAGTAACCAAACAGTTAACTGGTCCCATTGACTTCCATAGTATATTTTATTTCTTACTATGGAAGTCAATGGGACCAGTTAACTGTTTGATTACTGACATTCTTCAAAATATCTCCCATTGTGTTCAGCAGAGGAAAGAAATGCATACAGGGTTGAAACAACTTGAGGGTGAGTATATGATGACAGAATCTTCATTTTAAAAGTGAACTATTCCTTTAAGACTTGAATTTACTGATTTCCAAGTAAATTAAAGACTTAATTCATCCAAAAATTTTAATTATGTCATTAATTATTCACCCTTATGTTGTTCCAAACCAGTTAAGAGTTTTGCTCATCTTCGGAACACTTAAGATATTTTTTATGAAATCTAAATCTTTGTCCCTTCGTCGACAGCCTATTCAACTATCACTTCCAAAGCCTTTAAAAGGTATAAAGGAAATCATAAGTAATCCATGGGACTCAAGTGGTTTAACCTCAATTTTACAGCTTTTTTTACGACAATTTTGACTCATCTTTATTTACAAAATATCAATCTACAATGCACGTTAACGCAACATCTGCTCTCGCATCAACAATATGCACGAGTTGAAATGTTCTCATGAATGCATGTTGGAAATTAATATTTTATAAATTAAGTGGTAAATGTTTTTTTTTTTTTTGCAGCACTTGCGTAGTTTAATAAAATGTATGTTAAACCACTGGAGTCACATGGTGTACTTTAATGATGTACATTTATACCTTTCTGGGGCTTGAACGTGGAGGGACAGGAAGCTCTCAGATTTCATTAAAAATATCTTCATTTGTGTTGTGAAGATGAAAAAGTCTTACATGTTTGGAACGACATGAGGGCGAGTAATCAACGACAGAATTTCCATTTGTGGGTGAATTAACCATTTAAGAATAAATTAGGTCACGCACCTTAAGAAATCTCACTAAATAGTCAGCCGCCGGAAGAATCTGTGTTCCCTTCTTGTGGCTTTGTGATGTTCGGGGCAGCTGGGCAGAGATTTCCCATCAGTTGAGTCTAAAATTAAACAGCAAGAAAACCTCTACCGGTCAAATCATGAAAACAATTGGTTTGAAATCTCATTTTAAGTAAAAAAGTAAAAAGATTTACTTTTGTAAAGTAATTTGACTGGACAAATTCAAAATGAGTGTTATGAAACAAATAATATCTAGTTATCCCAAATAGCAACAAAGCTATGATTATTTTTTATGTTTGTGCCTCATATGTTATCTGTTAAATCTTACCATCATCACCAGGTTCAAGTCTGTATAGTCTTCAAAAACCAAGCCTGGTTAGCCTTAGCCACTTGGTCCAACATAGAAATGCTCCTAGCATTAGCAAACACAAATAGCAAAATTTAATCATGAAAGCATATCAAACATCAACCAAAAGTTAATCTGATAAAAGCACTTTGCATAAATATTTAATCTGAAATAATTACTTACCCATTCTAAGAAAATTGGTCATCCAAATAAGGAAATAAAGTGACAATTTCACATGCATTGTTGTTTGCAGTTTGTGGAGTTGTTCGTCTTCAGTTATAACGTTACGCTAGGTGTGCTGGCAAACGAGAGAAAAATAGTTTAAGGATTTAAGATATTTGCAGATCACAAATATTGTCATAAAACAATATAACATTATAAAACACGCATTTTAAATTAATTAAAACACTTACTCTGTATTTTCACTGTTAAAAGCAAACTCCGTGTCTGCACTGCGTCACGACTCGAGTCAAAGAAGATGCTGGGCCTAGTCTGTCTGTAAGAGGTTTAGGCGCGCACATCACATAAATATTGTTACAAAACAATATAATGGCATGAAATAAGTTACTTGGTGTAAATTTGGTTAAAAACACTTAACTTACTTTCGGTGTTTTCTCTGTTAACGTCAACGTTCCCTCCTCGTCGTCGTCAGCTCCGTATTGAGTCAAAGAAGATCGCCTTTGAAAAAGTTTCGGCTCGTTTAAGCGCGCAGAGCATTTAAATATCGCTATAAATCAATATATTATAAAATGCATATTGTAAATTAGATACAGCACTTAAGTTAACTTACTTTCGTCGTTTCCCTGTTAAAAATCAAACCCATCCTGGTCTGCTCCGCATCGCGCGTCATCGAAAATGCCCCTCTGAGAACGGTTTAACCGTGCACAGCACATACATATTGTTCTAAAACAATATGATATTATAAAATGCATATATAAATGCGATAAAACACTCAATATATGCCTTTCCCCCCCTCGTATGCCTTGCTTCGCGAGTCAAAGAAAATGGCGCCTGTGAAAAACATTTCAGCTCGTTTTGTTCCGCCCAGCTCGTAAATGTCCCGGATGTGACTAATAACATTCTTCTCGGTGTTATTGATTTAACTCTACATATTTTCACCTGCCAGAGGGTGCGGTTTACACTAGCAGTGTTAATCCCTTGAAATTCAACACCAGAAAATTAACACTTTACTCTAAAAGTCCTTAACACCAGGATTTCAACACTGGAGATTTTACTGTGTACCAGACCAGCCACTGATAATATTTATGGTAATGAAAACAGGCTCATTTGGTAAATCCAACCAATACCGGTTGTTATACTCGTTGCAGAGAACAACCACTAACCACTAATGCATGATTTCATGACATGATCCACACCAGGTATCAGTCAAGTACCTTGTGACACCCATATTCGGCAACTATCCATGACTAAGACCAGATGACCAGGGTAAGAGAGAGAGAGAGATGAATAAGTCTGTTTATGAAAGGCCTTATCCTCTGTGGTTGGTAAAATCCTGTGCCTCGTGAGTACTCAGCCACTCTAAATGCAACTCGTCTCAAAAAGCTTCAAACCACTTACGGCTTTTATCGCAGAGGCAGTACCTGAGGGACCGTGGCTTAACTGCTCTGTTCAGATGTTTCCGGAAGTTCAAAAGCAACACATTTCCTGCCTTAAGTGGCCATTTCTCTGAAGATCTGCTCTGTAGCCTGTAGGGTTATGCGCCAAGTTGGCATGCCTTTAAAATTCCAGTTCTGTTTCTAAATTTAAACTGAATTGGAATTTAAGGGAACAGAATTACCAGTGGAATTTAATAATGATGGTTTATATTAGTATTAATATTTATCTCCGTTTAAAATTCCACCAATTTATAAAATGTAAATATATAAATTGAAATTTATACACCACCGCTCACAAGGTGTCAGTAAGATTTTATTTTAAAATAAATTAATACTTACACTTTAAACACTTTAAATTGATCAAAAGTCACAGTAAAGATGTTTATAAAGTTACAAAAGATTTCTATTTCAAAATGAAAATAAAAAAAATCACAGTTTTCACAAATATTTGAGCAGCACATTTTTTTTAAACATTAATAATAATTAGTAATGTTTCTTGAGCACCAAATCACCATATCAGAATGATTTCTGAAGGATCATGTGACACTGAAGACTGGAGTAATGATGCTGAAAATTCAGCTTTGTCAGCAATAAATTACATTTTAACAATATTATAAACTGTAAAACATTATGTGATCAATAAGTTATGACAACATATGTTTTTACATTGCTTCAACTCATCAAAATAAGTAAAGCAATTTTCAACTTTTCTTAATAAATTATTCAAGATTAAAATCATATTTTAAGTCAGTATGATGTAACTTAAATTGAAATGATTGATGAAATGATTTCAGCATCCAAGTTGAAGTGACAAAAATTTAAGGCAGCAACTGTTTTTACAGCTTAGAAAGCAGTTATTTTAAATTGTAATATTTCAATGTCAATAATAATATTTTTTTCTGTATTCTGCTTTCTAACTTTAAAGCTGCAGTCCGTAGTTGTTCCTCTTTGTCGCCATCTCTGTTTTAAATCTGCAATTGCAGTTATTCGCGGAGTTATCAACTTTACATGCAGTGCCTCAGCATGGCACAGCGCGGATGAATCCAATGTTTCAGGAGAGTGTGAGGCTGTCAGTCACCGCGCCGGTGTGGATACTGTCATTTGGAATCACAGATTTTACTTTTTGGAAGTATGACCAACATAAGCATTTTCACCGTAAAATGTCATCTGAACAAGTAACATCCACTTTTGTTCTGACCAACTAAGGGGAAAAAAGCATTGCAGTAAATTGCGCTGATTAAATCTAACGATCGCTTATCATATCACGTCAAACCGTGCAAATTATACTTTGTTCTAAAATTTTTAATGTTAACATCAGCATTACGTGACTACATTTAATGTGTATTAAGGCTACCTGTAGTTCAGTTTCCATTTCCGTGCAGTCTGATTTCTAATTGTCATACCAACAAATGAATGTTCCTTAGAACTGGTTCTATTTGAAATACAAACACACATATCTGTTATCAGATGCATATTTAAAACTGAAATAAAATCTAATTTTTATCTTTCAAAAGCCCTTCCGATATTTATCCTTGTTTACGCATGGGCCCTGTTGCAGTCTCTTTTTTTCTGTAGCCACTTCGAAGTATTTTGCATTTTACAGCGGGTGAATCTGTTGTCACTGGTGATTGTCATTTGAACCTTTCTGGATCCGCCATCAAATTGATAAGTTTAATTATATCAAGTGCTGTGAGAAAAGGCTATAAATCTCCACCTCCAACATCCTCACTCGCAATATAGCCTACTAGCCGAGACTGGAATTGTACTGTATCATGTATTGTACACTGGAATTAAAAACATTATTACAAGCTTACCGTTTTGAATCCAGCTAAGGCAAGCAGATAGTTTTGAACACTGGCTGGTTATGTACTTGCTCAAAAATTTATTTTGGATCATTTTTAACCCAAAAAATTACGGACTGGACTGAAAACAAACTTTAAAAACTTTAAAAACAATAAAAAATCCTAATTCCAAAATTTTCACCAGTAAAGTCATTTCAATGTATGTATTTAAATAATTTAAATCATATGTATTTAAACAGCCAATTACATAAAATTCCCAATATATAACCACTATCTCTTTCTTCTTTCTCTATCAGCAAACAGATAAGAGTTTGTTTACCCATGGGCTGTTCTCTCTTTCTCCTAACTGAACTGTGGTCTCTGATCTGTCATTGCCAACAGCCAGATAAATCTGTCACAGCTCGTGTTGCTGAAACGGGGACTGCCTTCCCGCTCATCATGACCTCCACACACTGTCCCAGCATGCCCTGCAGCACCTGACTGCATCAATGTGCTTTCACAGACACATGCATGTAACTCTGCAGGAACCACAGCTCTTTTTGACGAACGATCCTCTCCTTAAAGGCAATGATTTAAAAAATAAATAAATTAATTGTGTTATTTACTCACCACTCACTTACAGTTGTCAAACTTGAGTGTCTCTTCCATGCAAGGAAAGTAGACGGGGAACAGAAAATGTCAAGCTCCAAAAAGGGCAAATAAAAATAGTCCACATGATTTGTATACTATATAGGTCATTCAGGTACGAGTCAGCAAATGACTGTTAAAAGCATGTTTGTAAAAGCAAACATGAAATCAGTCACTGTAAATAGATTGTTTGGCTCCTAGGATAAACTGCAGTAAATGCAGCCATGTACTACTACTATATGGATCATTATAACATTACAGGCCCATTCTCTCTCTCTGGCTGGATGGATAGATTGAGGGTCAACCACTGGCTGTTCTGCTCAGCATCACAGTTATTTTCATCTCCAAGCAGACACCAGCCCTTAGCCCAACTACACACTGTCACTAACTATGAGGCCATGCCAACCATGATTAGATTTAGAGACTTGAGACAACACGTCAGATGCTGATGAGGTCAGCACTACTGTGTGAATAGACAGGCAGAAAGTCCAGAAGAACGATGATGTGTCATTCATCACCTCCTCATGCCTCAGGGAGCCCATGTTACCCTTGTGTCCTCAAACGAGCCCCTGGCAGCGTCTGCTATGGGACACCTTACTGTCACGCAGCCGACACACAGAGACACAGTTGCTTGTACCAAGGGGGACAAGGCTGACTCAGAGTCTTTTTTTTTTTTTTTTTTCCTTCGTTTTTTCATGTCGAATGTTCATATCCTGAATTATACATGACATATGGGTCATTCTTCAATTGGAGTGGCAAATAAATGGCTTTTTAAAAACTGAAATAGTCTCTTCATTCCTATTGTGACGTATATCCAAGTGAAACGGCTTCTCAAACATGAACAAATGTAGGACGGGACTTGTTTTGTCCAACAGGAATTGATTAAATGGTTGTTTGCTATTGCTGTGATCTCATGTGAGTGACATGCTGATTGTCCCGCTCTCGCTTCAGTAAACACATCATCAGAGAAGAGGGAAGAGAAGATTATGCAGGCAAATAATTTTTTTTTTAAATAATGCGTGTGCACGGTTAAAAAATAAATACTGCAATATTCAATAATAAACCAAGATTTGTCCATTTTGATTTCATTGTGACTTTATATGAAAATGTATTGCTATCTATTTTAGAATTTGTTTCATATATTATATTCAGTAAAATGGAAGCTTAAGAACATTTGGATTTTTGATAAATTTTAGTCAAATAACTAACTACTTATGCCTGTGGTGTTACCACTATTTCTGCCAATGGAAACAGTAACCATAGGCAAATTAATGAAAAAAAAAAAAAATGAATAAAAAATGACATGCTATCATGATAGTTTGAGGATTAGGGGAGATTTGGGGAATATTAACAAGACTATATTTATCAGAATTGAGATTAAATTATGTAAAATCTACAAGTATCACCACAGACTCCAATAAGTAACACATGAAATTTAGCAAATCCATTAAAAAATTTACAAGAAAGAAAGTCATCATATCAACCACCCCTCACATCAACCATCACCTGCAATGACCTTTACACACAGGAAGTAGTCCAAATAAAGTTCCCCCTTTTCTTAAAGGGGTGATATTCATTGTTGTAAAAGCAGACATAATTGTTTTTTTTTTTTTTACTTAATTAAATTAAATGTGTTATATTCACAACATACTTTATTTGAGGTAAAAAAAAATATTATTGCAACCAACACTTGTCACCACAAGGACCGACACTTGTCACTGCAAATGAACAATGACGTAAGATGAAGCGAGTAATCTTTTGTAAATGTTTCAAATGTTTTGCTGTTCCAGGCCTGCCCTGTTTGTCACCCCATTTGACATAGCAATAGTTGGATAGTTTCTCAAAATTACCTTTCAAAAAGTAGGTTACTATGACAGTGCTACGGTATATTACCATATTTAGCCTATGTACCATGGCATTTTACATGGTAACCCAAGATAAAATGCCATGGCACATGTACTGCCAGTCTTTTGATCGGACAACCTGAGTTGAAACCTACTTGGAAACAAGCATTATTTTAGCAGTTCCGTGACTAGCAGCGCATCAATTACAAGGCTTTCTCTTAGAATGACACAAAAATGGGCCATTCAGTTAATTCAAGAACTGTGTTATCCTTTTTTCACTAGTTAAAAACTGTCATAAGAATCTAAATAAAATAATGGATACCCTGATGCACATAATGAACTGACTTCCCACGTGAATAGCACTGAATGGAACCTTGTGGTAACATTGTCTTGAGACTCGCACTATAATTGTGTGATCTGCAATGAATTACATTTCCTGAGTAATTACACAATGGAAGCACTTAAATAGAGCACAAATACACATCATCACACTACACGGGTAATCTGACTTTTATAAATGCAAAAATTTTCTTTTCTTCTAGTTGGAGCCTTGAGACATCAATTGTCAAGTTAAAAAAGTAGAGCGAACTAAGAGGTAAGTCGTGTTCGTGCCATAGCACGTCTCGCTGAGAGGGAGGGCAAGAGAAAGGCTGGCACATTATGTAGCACAGTAGTGTTTTTAAAATTGACTGTGAGAGCAGACAGGGTGCAGAGCGAGGGGTCAGTGGGGTCAAGGAGGGAAGGTAAAATAACTGATAGGAAATAAGTGTGCGTGACTGAAGAACACGGGGTGACTGGAGGTGGGACTGTGGGAGGAGACCATCTGGGTAAGAAACTGAACTTTGAGGGCAAGATATATCTGCGCATTGTATTTATATAAAACATTTCTGTGATATATTACTAGAAAACAGGTGATGCATCAACAATCTACAGGCAATAAGGGAACTTTATCAAATAAAAATAATGGATTTAATTAAAAGATTGTTTAATTTTTTTTCTGTACTTCCTTAATCAAAAATGATATTAACAACTATAATATCACATATTTTCTAATAGAAGATGTAAGAGGTTAAATAGCATTTAGATATGTGTGATGTCCTCCAATGAGAACTACAGAAATCACAGTGTAAAAAATATTTTCATGATTTGTTGTCACATTTTTTGTTTTGTTTTTTCAAATCAACTTAGATCATTTATGCGGTTCAGATAACAATATTTTGAGTTTCTGTAGATTAAACCAATTGTATTGACTCAATATTTTTAATTTCAATGAACTCAAATTTTTAAGGCAACCAGGTTATACTTTTTTAAGTTAAACCAACAATTTTTTTTTTACAATGCATGAACAATCAATGAACATCAACGTGATCAATTGCAGTAAATTATTTGCATTTGTTTTTAAAATAACTAATTTGAATTTGTCCCAGATATTGCTTCTTCTACAAAACGGTATACCACAGGATGTGGCACCTGGGTTTCAATAATAGCTGAAGCTTCTTAAATGTCTGGTAAAGCTGAAGAGCACTCTACTTGCAAAATCACAAGTTCATAGATTTTTAGATGGAGATTCATATACCTTTGAATGTGGATCTTAAAATTTCACTTTCACAAGGAAGGACATTCAAAATGACAACTGGGCACATATGGAGGCTACAGGCATTTTCAAGAAGTGTAAACACATTTGTAATTCTTTTTGACAAAGCCAGCTATGCAATTAATAGGCCATTAAATTCAATTAGCATAATGAATTGTGAAATAACGTGCATGTAGTTTCATTACAGTTCCCAATTTATAAAACACCCATGACTATTAATGCAAATGATTTATTAATGAACTTTAATTTCATTTGCATTAATAATTAATCACAAAACAGTCCTAACAGTTTCAGACTTTAGCATAAACCTCTGTAATGTAAAGACGGTGCCATTACATCTAAACAGAGAGCACCCAGCGGGACAATTACACTCTTGACTCAGTGTTTGTCAGAGCATTAACCCTGTCTGGATGGCACTAATGTGTCATTAAGTGGCTGCTGCATCCTGTTTACCGACTGTAGACGTCTTGTCACACGCTGAGCAAACTGTAAATAAAATCCTGCCACCTGTAAGCCACTAAGCTCTTCTATGCATCTTACATGCTTTATCTCAAACACACAGGTGTGAATACTAGTGACTCAATGATGGTCTTGAACTGTGGTCTCTGTTTGAATATATAGAGAGTGAGTTGTTTTAAAGTAGGAAACAGCTCAATCCTCCCTGAGAATAGAGCAGGTGTTGATGTTTTATGTATAACCCTATTAGGACAGCGTATGAGACAGGCTTGGCTTATGGCCTAACAATCTGACAAATATAAATAATCAAAAGCAGCCTGAAGTCAGGGAGTGAAGGCATTTGTTCTGTTCCACAACCTAGTGAAGATTTTCTTTCTTCTGCAGAACACAAACTCTATTGAAATCAATTGCAAGTCTGCTGTTTGAAGTTAATGGTGGAGTTGCACCATGCTCATGTAGAACATTCTAGATCGGTCACGTATGAGGTTCCATGATGGTTGGTTTTAGTTGTTGTATTTAGTTGTTAGCTGTTTGTGCAACACAGTGGCTTCAAAATTCATGCCTGAGGTCTGTGTGCAGTTTACACTTTCAAAAGTTTGGAATTGGTAAGACTTATGCTCACAAATATTTAATCAAGAATACAGTGATACTGTGATATATTATTACAATTTAGAATAACCATTTTCTATTTCAATATATTTTAATATGTAATTTATTCATGTGATGACAAAGCTGAATTTTCATAATCTTTACTCCAAGTCTTCAGTGTCACTTGATCCTTCAGAAATCATTCTATATGCTGATTTGCTTGAGAAAAATGTCGTATTATTATCAATGTTCAAATCAGTTGTGCTGCTTCAGGATTCTTTGATAAATAGATGAATATTTAAATATAATTTTTGTAACATTATAAATTACTTAATTAAATTAATGTGTCCTTCTATGTATTTCTTACAAAAAAAAATTTACTAAACATATCTTACCTTCCCCAAACTTTTAAACATCAGTGTATATAGAACAAGAAATGTGAAAGTCTCTTCAAGTAATGACTAAACAACATCTAAATGTATTTGTATAGTTTTCACTATATTGTTACAAATACATTTATTTCAAATTCTCTGAGTGGTTTGAATATTAACTCTCGTGCAGAGGTGGACAGTAACAAAGTACATACTGTACTACACTTTTTGAGTATCTGTACTTTACTTGAGTATTATTTTTTCTGGAAACTTTTTATTTGAACTTCACTACATTTGAAAGACAAATATTGTACTTTTCCACTACATTTCTGTCAAGGTCCTTGAGTAGAAAGTAGTAACGTCAGTCAGGGGATGATTTTGGCTGCAGGGGTTGCATTTTGGGTGGAAATGAAAGTCGGGTTGACGTCAGAACACGACTGATGTTGGATTCTGACGTCAACCCGATTTTCATTTTCAACGTTGGGTTTGGTCTTCTAAATGCGAATTTTGTCATTGTTTTGGAGCACACTAGATTATAGATAACAGTAAGGCTAGCATTTTCATACTAAAAGCCAAAAAACTTTAAGCACTATTTGAGGGAACAGCCATTTGGGTGTCCGAAACCACTGTGGACGTTATTGAGTGCACTTACTCAATCTCACATTCAATCCCACTACTGGAACTGTGTTCTAGAAATAAATTTTATATTGATATGAGGGTAGGTAGGCAGGCATAGATTCAGAGGCATAAGGTACTGTAAGTATTACGCAACAATAATAAAACAATGCATTGACATTTACATTTTACTTTTGATACTTAAGTACTCGAGTACTTCTTTACTTTTACTTAAGTAAAAATCGGTCTTTACAACTTTTACTTGTAACAGAGTAATATATGACCAGTAGTATCTGTACTTTCACTCAAGTAAGGAAGTTGTGTACTTTGTCCACCTCTGCTCTAGTGCCAACTAGATTGATCAGTTCTATGTGATAAACTCCATAGCAGGTTTAGTGGAAACTTGCTGTTCTCCTTTTCAGAGAACGGCCTGACTCGCTGACCTTACCGCGGTTAATAATACACTCTGGCAGTGTGGACACAGGATGCTGAAAATGCCTGGGCACACACTCCACTCCATTTGCCTGGATTATTCACTCATTTCCAAACAAACGGGGAATAATAAAGCACCTTAAGGTTGCATGCAGGGGTTGTGTGTCTTGCTTTACCTCTGCACTCTGGATGTGTGTTTTGATTTATGGCTCAGAGGCGGATGTGGTGCATGACCTCATCCCCTGACCCCAGGTCATCACAATAAAATGGACTGCCCATAATCAATTTCTAATCATAACCGAAGAGTTAGAGTAAGCTCTGACCTAGGCATTATTCAGTTGAGGGACAACTTCAAGGGCAACCAATGAAAGCCAGTACGCATAAACCATGAATATTTAACACAGATCCCTTTTACCAATCTACAGTGATGCTTCTCTGTAACCACAGTGATTAAACAAAATGTTGGAACAAGACAAAATAAATAAATAAATAAGTAAATAAATGATGGCGTATGAGTATATTTATTCCCTTTACCCTCAATCATGTCAAACTCTCTGTTTCATAACAACTGCTAGAGTAAATCAATAACAACAGACTGAACAAGAGTCATGCAAATCATTATTTTCAGCCAGACTCTTTGAGGCACGTCTGAGAAAAAGCACACGCTGCTCAGTAAACCATTTAAGAAAAACTCCATCCTGCATCTGCCAAGCTCATCAACATCATTTATTTTTTTCCATGATGAAATCTAGGTTTGATTTAAAGTCTTAAGGCAGACAAAGTGGGAGCTTTGTTGACAATTATTTTATTTTTAGTAATAGCATGTTATTGTTGACCAAATTAAATACAGAATAAAGTTTTAAAACACTTTTTGTTCTTCCTTCAATATTTTCTACAAATATCTGTTACTACAATTAAATAATTCAGCGCTCTGATTTTCTCAGAAGAAAAAAATCAAACATTTGCGGTATTGAAATCTGTTCAATACCGAAGAGTGCAAAGTCACCAGAAACACCGGAGCTGTCTAAAATTTCACCATTGTCCGCATATGGTTGTGTCTACAGCAGCAAACCACCCAGTTCCTCTCTTCTGCTGTGCACTCAACTTTACAACTCAGCAAGGTCTTGTTAATATTAATAAGCAATTTCATTAATCACATAAGTCTTGATAAACGGCAATCCTTGCAAGTATTTTTGTCTTGTGTCACTGAATTGAAAGAGATCAAAATTATATTGTGCAGCTTCCTTACTCAGTCTTTCTTCTGTCACTTGTTATTAAGCTACATTCTAATATACAGCATTAGTTGTAAAGGAAGTGGCTTTCCTGTAATGGTAAAGTAAAAGAAGCAGCTCAATCAATGGCAGTGATCTCAATAACCCACAGTAGGCTATATTGTCATGTAGGCCTAATTTAACTTAGCAGACTGAAGACAAGCTGAAGTCATGATGTGTCCACCTATAGAAGATTTTTTACTCTTCTGCAAACATGTTGAATGTTCAAGGTCATTCTTTGTTTGCTGATTCATTTCTGATTGGGAAACAAAATCCAAACGAATTTAATTTTATATATTAGCTATTTGTATTTATATGTATTCTCCTCTGTTCAGCAAATTACTTATTGTGGGCAAGATTAACAAGGTCAACACACGTTTTGCAGGGCGTTTGCATTTTTTTTATAAATAAAAATGTAGTAGGCTATTTATCAGCTTCACTTTGGGCATCCTGCATAATGCAGAATTACCTTTAGCCTATGTGTATTGAGTCTGATATTAGATATAGAGTAGATTGGTATGTAAATAATTTTGTATAGATTATATCTCAGGATTTTATTAACTCGATCAACATCTAGGCTACTATAGCGACACAAACATGGCCTATAATATACGGACGTACTCTCTCCCACCCACTTTAGTAAAATGCAGTAGGTTTTGGTGCTCTTTCGCCATCTCGTGGTTTGAAAGAAGTCTTTCAATCTTCAGACTGTGTATGAATGAATCAATGAGGCATTTCAATGACAGTGGTCTCCACACAGCAGACTATCATTCCGTAACCATTTAGTTCGTAATCAGTTATATTTCACTTCCATTTTTGACACTGTGTCGCTACAGCATCCTATTTTGCTTAAAATAACAACTGACGCTTGTTCGTGACACTACAACTTTATATTGCAAAGTGCATAGAGAATATTGCATACTTAATATCAACAGCTCATTTTTCAAGAAGAAAAACGGAAACGTGAAAGCCCAATGGGCCATTTTGTTTCGAATAAGCGCTGTAAAGTGAGTTGAGCCACTGGGTGGCACTGTTGCTCTGTTGTGGTGTGTTACAGACTCGAGTGTGTTCTGTGTTGGACAGGCAGAGACTCAGAGCGCACCATTCAATTACATCAATAGATGATCTGCTGCTTGCAGCCGCTGTTTGATTGTGACATAGAACAGAGAAGAGCACTTCAGTGTCCGACAAACTATGATGGAATTATGACAGGTTATAAAAACACGCGTGGATTCATAGAGACATGAAACTCGGAGCCCCTAGGTGAGTAAAGTTGTTTGAATTATGCTGCCTCGTACTTAAATGGCTTCAAGTGTCAACATGTGCAACAGGTTATTCTAAGCACTATAAAGTATTATGTCTATTTTTAAATATTTTAATGTAATAATGATAGCTATTATTGTTGTTGTTATTATTGTTGTTTGTTTAATGTTTTTGATAAGATGTGGTTTGTTTTTCCTAAATTGTAAAGAATAATGACACGTTTCAATTAGAGAGTATCAGAGTTTATTTGTTTACTGATTTTGGAGAAATTTGCCTCCAACTATGAAATTTACAGCTGTGGTTAAAATAATCATGAATTTGTTGAAGATATCATAATTAATGTAGTGCCACTGATTTTGCACACTTTAAACAGCCAAAGATGTGATTGTCATCATAGTTTATTCATTGTAACTGTACAGCGGAACTGATCCTGATCAAGACTAAAACCACATTATAGCTTTATCTATTTATTCATTTATTTCAAGATGAGCAAAGACTTTGTGAACACATTTTCAGTCGGTTAAAAAGAGTGTTTTTAAAAAGATGTGAAGATTGTCATTGTTTTATTATTTCGCCATGTAGGTCCCCCACTGGTGAACGTGATTTCACCAAGTACAACATGGTCCTGGATCAACATCTTTGTTGATCCTGAAACAACATTCAAATCAAACAATGAGATTTGGGGGACAAGTTTACAATTTATGTCAAGTTTAAGCTTACAACCAGGGTTAGGTGGTTCTACATCAGTGTTATTATTCACATATCATTTCACTCTGATTTTAGGGTTAAGTTATGGGTAGGGTTAGGGTTACGTTTAGGGGTAGGGTTAAAACAAAATTTTCGGACAAGAATGATGTTCCAGGATCAACAAGATATGTCTTACTTGGCAAAATCACAGTGAGCTAACATAACTACATGATCAATGTGTGTTTCAGACCACTATTTGTGTCACTCCCATATGGGTTTTATGATTGTGTAAAAATGTCACTCTCATAACTTGTTTATGAGGCTTATGTTTATTTATTTATTTTTTTTTCACCACAGATTGTATTTTATCCCTTTAATGCAAATGTCACTCCGTTTTCCTGGTGGCGTGAAATGGAAAAAAGAGGTTGTGTGGGAAGGTGTCAAAATTGTTTATCGGAGGGTTTGTCAGTGCATATTCTTTTCATTATGTCAATTATGTCACGTTGTTTTGTTTTGTATAAGAGAAGCCAATCAAATCGTAACAACCGAATATTGCCAAGAGGATTCAATGACAGTAACTTCCCAAGAGTTATACAGTAGGTGTTATTTTAATTGAAACCTTGAGCTACCTACTTCATCAATATGTTAGTTAATGTTTTTCAGTTTTATTGTAAATTGTTCAATAATTAAGCATCCAGGTTGTGATACATCACTTTAGGGTGCAGTTTCAAGGATAACATGTTCATTAGCTCTAAAGGTTCAAGTTCACCCAAAAATGAAAATTCTGTAATTAATTACTCACTTCCAGTCCATAAGATTTTTTTTTTCATCTTCGGAACACAAATTAATATCTTTTTGATGAAATATGACATTTTGATGAAGTCCACGCATAAAAATGCATGGACTTTCAATCCCTTTATTGAAAGTCCACGCAACTACCACTTTGACACTTCAAAAAGTTCATAAAGAGGTCGCAAAACCAATCCATATGAATTGAGCGGTTTAGTCCACATTTTCTGAAGAGACAGCTTTATGATGAACGGATTGAATTTAGGCTTTTATTCACATATAAAAATTAATCAGCAAACATAAACATAAACGGAACCTGCTAAATGCTCGCATGCAAATAAACCTCTTGTGGAAGCTCAAACGTACTGTGTAACACACGAGAATGAACCTCATTGGTTCTTGAAGCTCAAACGTGCTGCGTAACACATGAGAATGAACCTTTGGTTCTTGAAGCTCAAACGTGCTGCGTAACACATGAGAATGAACCTCATTTGTTCTTGAAGCTCAAACGCGCTGCGTAACACATGAGAATGAACCTCATTTGTTCTTGAAGCTCAAACGTGCTGCGTAACACATGAGAATGAACCTCATTTGTTCTTGAAGCTCAAACGTGCTGCGTAACACATGAGAATGAACCTCATTTGTTCTTGAAGCTCAAACGTGCTGCGTAACACATGAGAATGAACCTCATTGGTTCTTGAGGAAGCTTAAACGTGCTGCGTAACACATGAGAATGAACCTCATTTGTTCTTGAAGCTCAAACGTGCTGCGTAACACATGAGAATGAACCTCATTTGTTCTTGAAGCTCAAACATGCTGCGTAACACATGAGAATGAACCTCATTTGTTCTTGAAGCTCAAACGTGCTGCGTAACACATGAGAATGAACCTCATTTGTTCTTGAAGCTCAAAGGTGCTGCGTAACACATGAGAATGAACCTCATTTGTTCTTGAAGCTCAAACGTGCTGCGTAACACATGAGAATGAACCTCATTGGTTCTTGAAGCTCAAACGTGCTGCGTAACACATGAGAATGAACCTCATTGGTTCTTGAGGAAGCTTAAACGTGCTGCGTAACACATGAGAATGAACCTCATTGGTTCTTGAAGCTCAAACGTGCTGCGTAACACATGAGAATGAACCTCATTGGTTCTTGAGGAAGCTTAAACGTGCTGCGTTACACATGAGAATGAACCTCATTGGTTCTTGAAGCTCAAACGTGCTGTGTAACACATGAGAATGAACCTCATTGGTTCTTGAGGAAGCTTAAACGTGCTGCGTAACACATGAGAATGAACCTCATTGGTTCTTGAGGAAGCTTAAACGTGCTGCGTTACACATGAGAATGAACCTCATTGGTTCTTGAAGCTTAAACGTGCTGCGTTACACATGAGAATGAACCTCATTGGTTCTTGAAGCTTAAACGTGCTGCGTTACACATGAGAATGAACCTCATTGGTTCTTGAGGAAGCTTAAACGTGCTGCGTTACACATGAGAATGAACCTCTTGAGGAAGCTCAAACGGCACGTCAAGCAAACATGCTTGAGCTTCCATTTACCACAACTGATGTGTGAGGTGATGATTGTTTATGTGAATAAAAGCCTAAATTCAATCTGTTCATCATATAAAGTGATCGAGTCGCTTCAGAAAATTTGGACTAAACCGCTCAATTCATTTGGATTAGTTTTACGATCTCTTTATGTACTTTTTGAAGCGTCAAAGAGGGACAGAAATCGCTCAGATTTCATTAAAAATATCTTCATTTGTGTTCCGAAGTTGAACGAAAGTCTTACGGGTTTGGAAATGATTTTCATTTTCGGGTGAACTATCCCTTTAAGTAGAGTTTGAAGTAAATTTAAAATTGTACCAACCAGTTTATTTAATTTATTTAATGCTTTTATAAAAACAGGAAATTTCAAAGTCTCACATATCTGGACAGATCTGTATGCTCCAGACAGTTAACCAAGTTTGAAATCCCTTGAGCTGAAGGGAATAGTGGGCTCTTAGATCTTATGAGACAAGATTAGTGAAAGTTAGTGTTGTCACATGGCATCAGCTTTCATACTTCCGCTCAGCTTTCTTTTTGGGTCATTCGAAAAAAAAAAAAAAGAAAAAAAAACGGGTGCCATTCCCAGTGTGATTTTTAAGTGAAGTTTCATAAGATTTGAAACATTCTAACAACTACATAATGTGTTTAAGAGTAATTAAATTATATTGTGATATCTTAAGCTAAATTAATACATTTTGGGACTTAATAACTGTATAGCTTCTGAAAGGTAACAGGGTTGACAGTTACAGTTACAATTTAATTTGACAAGCCTTGTACTCAAGATTATGAAACAAAGGTGCTTCTTAGAAAGAGAATTGTATTAAAGATGTATACTTTTCAATTGTCAATTGTTCACTATGCAAAATCATGGTAAAAGGGTTGACATTTTAAAATGGTCCCCTACTGACAGATGAGAATATAGAGATTAGAGAATAAAGAAAAAAATGTTAGATTTTATTTCTATATTCTGTAAAATGGTTAATCAAAAATAAACACATTGATTAATTTAGAGAAATTTCTACAGAGCCCACGAGGGCACATGGTGAGGAAAAATGATATTGCAATGCTTTTGAGTTCTCTCACAAAACTATTGAGTTCCCAGAGAAAATTCGTTTTATTGCAAAACACTTGTGAATGAACGCAAACTTGCAAGAGGAGCGCATCTCATATACTTTCCCATCACCACGTCCTTTTAGGGGTTCCACGTATTTCTATATTGACACATAAAATTGCCTTCATATGTTTAATTGTTAAATTGACTATTTTTTACACATACATATCAGGGACACAAATGGCTCCTGTTTTGTAGAATGACCCTTTTACCCTCTCCTTTAAAAAAAAAAGCATCATGTGTAAATCAGCTGTCCTCTCTGTGTATCTGTTCAGAATAGCCTATTTTGTTTAGTGTGTCTGAAACAGGGGTATTATAATCATGCAGCTCATTTGAAACTCAAACGAAAGCAACAGAACAGGAAAGAAGCGTCCGAGCTTTCTCTCTAATACCCACTTGAGCCTCCCCGCTGGCCAAATACATCACACACACTTCCAGTGTTTACCCTGTGAGAGCTCTCTCCACTTCTGCTTGAGTTATTATGGCTCGAGCGCCACAGGCAAAGGGTGCGATTTGGCCACTGTGGGTATTAACCCTGCGATGATGATGGAGTGCATGTGCTTTGAGTTGAAGTTTTCCTATCTTCAATATTTGATGTGTTTTGAGATTGAGAATCTAATAAGACTTACATTTTCCAGTTTTTCCTAACCTTTTTTGTTTTATCCACAGCCCCATCAGTAATACCGAAGTACCCCTTTATCAACATCAAACCAGAAATGTCAGCAGCAAAAACTATTAAGTCTATAAAGTACAGGGAAAGTTATATTTAAAGGGGGTCATAGACTCATCATGGCTCATATTCCAATGTTATATCCCAGAAGCCCGTTACATATACAAAGGTGCTGATGGTTTATTCTCAATGCTCTCACTTTGAAGCTCATGCTGAAAGAATATGATTGAATCTGGGATGTGAGAACCCAAATCAGTTGTGTTTGTCCCACAGGAGTGGAACTGCTGTGTCCTGTGTGAACCAAACTCCATCTGACCACTTCCATACAGATGACCAGTGATGGCCACAGCATCAGACTCAGCGGACGAGTAAGAACCACCTCAGATATTTTTACTACAAAGATTAATAAGAATTTATCTTATATTCATGTATAATTATCGGCATACTTTTGTCTACAGTGCAGTGGATCCAGTCATGTCTAAACACACTTCAAGGATAATGCTGTCTATTGTCCTGGTAACCATCATCATACTGACTGTGCTTGGTAATTTGCTTGTGATGGTGGCTCTATGTAAAGACAGACAGTTAAGGTAATGGTGCTTCACATCTACATTTCACGAGTTCACATCTACATATAATTATTATGGTAAAGGTTATGCGTACTTGGAGTACTGTCTGGGTGGAGGGCTCCGAGCTTGGAATTTCTGCCCGAAACCAGAGTACTCCCCCCGTTGGTAAGAGTAGATGGAACTAGAGATGGAACTACAAGTGAGGAGATGGGGTGGAGGTGGGATGCTGATAAACTGTCAAGGAACAAAGGTGTGTTCTGCTGTTATTTATCTTGTCCTGAGTTGATTACTGATTGATCTCCACTTGTGCTGATTGGGTTAATTATCTGCACCTGCTCGTCCCGAACCTTGTTAATAAAACATCATTTAAATTTACTGTGTCAATGTACATTTTTGATGGTAAAAATAAAGCTTTAAAATGCAAGATATCTAAAAGAATCCTGAACAGCCTCACATAGCAGCAATGGCTCAACCAATTGTGTGAGTTTGGGGCGGGGCTATCAGTTAAAATATAATGGATTTATGTGGTTAATACATTTATCAATCAGTGTTGAAAGAACTGCAAACTCATTTTTTTAATCAGTATTTTTGTGTTTATTTCTAGTAAAAGTAGTACATTTCTAGTAAATGTCTTTAAAGCTGCAGTCTGACGTTTTTCCTCTTTGTCGCCATCTCTGTTCGAAATCTGCAATTGCAGTCATTCGCGGAATTATCAACTTTACGTGAGTTGTACTTCAACATCCTCGGCACAGCACAGCGCGGATGAACACAATGTTTGAGGAGAGTGTGCAGCTGTCAGTCATCCTTGTTTTCGCATGGGTCCGGTTCCAGTCTCTTTTATTTCTGTAGCCACTCCGAAGTCCGAACGAAGTCTTTTGCATTTTCCGGCGGGTGAATCTGTTGTCACTGGTGATTGTCGTTTGAACCTTTTTGGATCCGCCATCAAATTGATAAGTTTAATCATATCAAGTGCTGTGAGAAAAGGCTATAAATCTCCACCTCCAACATCCTCACTCGCAATATAGCCTACTAGCCGAGACTCCTCCTTTATGTGTACAGATGTGACGTAATGACGCAAAGACATGCTCGAATCTCCCGCGGAAATCCACCAGACAGTACCACTGGAATTAAAAACATTATTAGAAGCTTACCGCTTTGAACACTGGCTGGTTATGTATTTTCTAAAAAATGTATTTTGGATAATTTTTAACCAAAAAAAAAAGCTACAGACTGCAGCTTTAAAAACCTTAAAGGGGTCATGACATGAGAAACCAAATTTGCCTTGATCTTTTGGTATTTAAGAGGTCTTTGTACCATTAAAACCTCCTGCAAGTTTCATAGCTTAAGACGTCCTCCCCATTATAAACGAACCATTTATTTAATCAAGCTCTAAATACAGCTCGTTCTAGATCCTTTGAACTTAGTGACGTCACGGTACGAAGTGACGTACCAGTCGTTTGCATATGACCGCCCCCAGCGCAAGACAACTGCGCCTCATTTGACATCATCGCATGCGTTGACGTGCAGCGAGGGGGTCTGTACGCCACGCAGATGTGCTGTTCCTGGCTGTGGACAAACAACATGTTTGAATGCTACCGAACGATCCAGACGTCAGGGAAAGCAGTTGGATGCAGTTTATTTGCAGCATATGCAGCCCGCCAAAGCCTTATTTGTTCAGTGAGTGATGTAGATGAGTGTGACAGGGCGCATGTTACTGAAAGAACGACAAGAGAGAGAGAGAGAGAGAGAGAGAGAGAGAGAGAGAGAGAGAGAGAGAGAGAGAGAGAGAGAGAGAGCGCCCCGGCCGCGCGCGCGCCTTCAAACTCTCTTGCTCTCCCTCTCTCTCTCTCTCTCTCTCTCTCTCTCTCTCTCCCTCGCGCATATGAATCAAAATCAAGTGAGAATTGACACGATGGTAAAAGATCGGAAGACCGAAGTTTCACGTGGCGGAGGATTGTGTAGCCTACATGTGATACAAAATGATTAACGTTAATAATTTATGCATAAGCAGCACTGACGTTAGCCAATCATAACAATGGGCGTTAACACTGAACTCTTAAAGGGGAAACACCTCTAAAACAGACTGTTTGAATCAGAGGGGGAGAAACAGGGAGGGAAAAGGTCATAAATAACTACATTTTTAAAGTTTTTTGTACAAAAAAACTATAGTAATACTATAATTGCACATAAGGGAACATAATAAAACAAAACAAAAAACCATGTCATGACCCCTTTAAAACAAGGTGAATTTACGTGAGAAGCAAAACGGCACATGATATAAGGATTTGTTTTCAGACAAACGATACATCTTGAATCTTGAAACCCCACTGTGCAGTTAGTTTTTTCCTACAACCAGAAAACAAAGGGAAATAAAATAAAAAAATAATCCTTAATTTGTTAACAAACCTTAAAATTGTAGTCAGTTTGCTTCTCAAGTAAATCGATCTCATTTTAAAGATGCTTAGATATTTTCTTTCTGCAAAGTAAGACATAAATGCAAGGAAAATATTTTCTGCAATGAAATCTTCATGTGAAATTATAGGTTTTTCATATGTCTAGGGTTATCAGAAGTGCAAGTCATCATAGTTGGGTAATAGTTGGGTCACTTATAGTGATGAATGGAAATACAAAAAAATAAATGTTTGTGTTACCCTTTTCTCCAATAGCAAAAGATAAAATCCATGATGATAGCATTTGTATGACTTTACATAAGAGGAAAAAAATATTGAGAGACTTGATTACATTGGTCAAATTTCCCATCCCTCTATCAGCTGTTGTATCCAAGAAACACTAGAAACTAGACACTTTGAATATGATAATATAAAGAACTTCCATAAAAAAGCTTCATAAGTATGATAAAATATCATTAAATTGCTTAAACATGAGTATTTTTTGACAAACTGTACAGACACTATTTTGTACTGTTAACTATTGTCTATCAATCTTATTTTTTGCGTATCTGCTGTTCTAAACATAGGAAGAAGAAGACCAACTTCTTCGTTGTATCCCTGGCATTTGCAGACCTTCTAGTTGCCCTTGTTGTGATGCCCCTGGCAACCATAGAGTTGACCACGGGTCAGTGGAGTTATGGAGAGACGTTCTGCTTGGTCCGTACCTCACTGGACGTGCAGCTGACCACTGTATCTATTCTGCATCTGTGCTGCATTGCACTAGACAGGTAAGTGCTGCTCATGAAGCTAATATAGTAACAAAAAAATACTAATGTCCCACAAATAACAAGATGGGTCTGTCTGCGGCGGACTGCAAGAGAGGGGCGTAACAGGAAGTGGGTATAACTTGAAGTGGGCGTAACTTGAAGTTGTCCAAATCACACAGAACCACACGATATGTCAAACTCAAAACGAGATGTTGTCGCTTGTTAGCAAGATGCCAGCTCGTATAGAGACAACAGTAAGAATATGTTCCCAAGATAACCGTGTAAATGTAGTGTATAAGTGTAGGCTATAATATAAGTCATATTGACGCTTTTTAAATTGCACAAGGGTGGAGTAAAGCGTTTGGAACGTCGAGCTTGCCAATCTCTCAGTGTCACACTCACACAGATGCCAGGTCATTCTACAGAAACGTCCACTTTTGGTATGGAAAGATGCTAACATTTAAACTGAGACGACATTATTAGATTACCCTTTGACTTTATGAATATAAATTACAGCGTATTGATTTTTTTTATATTTTTGTGCATTTATTTACTATTAATATTGTGCAATATTAAAGTTTTTTTTTATGAAATATTATTTAAATAGTTTCAGCACATGTAGTCAGTTACAGAAAAATTATAATAATAATGCAATAAATAACAAATTATGTTTTATTTATTTTAATCAGGTTAAAAGTTAAAAGTGTGCTTGAATGATTTGCAATTTGCTAAAACGAAACTATTTGAAAACCAGTTAAAATCAACTAGTGATGCAATCCTCTAAATCTTAACTTTGAGTGTAAGCAGAATTAAAATGATGTAAAATTATCATCGTCACGTCATGTGATATTTTATTTAAGGTGACGTACTATATGTCATAGGTGACTGGTGTTACTGTCTTTTTTCTAAGACCAAAGATCATCATTCTTCAACTATAATTAAGTAGATGAGACTAAATTGTTACATCTGGCATACAATCTAAATGAATAGCTTTGAATAAAGTTGATCTATAAATGGGAGTCACTGGTGTTACTGGTGTTACCCATAAGAAAGGTGACACCAGTGACAGTAACATCAGTGACAATTTTCATGAAAAATTCATTTTTACAAAATGGCTGCTGCAAGGTATCAAACCACATGTTGTCAATCATGGTATAGGCCTACTAACTAAATTAAGTAGTTTAATCCATTTGTATTATAAATTTTTACAATTACCTAACAATAAAGTAGGTCATACCAGTGAGTTCAACTAAAAGCTTCATATAAAATCATGAGATAAATTAGAAAATGTCTGATAACTGAAACGAGACAGAGGATTATGGGCCTTTCCTTATAGTTATTCAGGAAATTGTAAGGAGAAAGTCAAGTGATGTCATCAGTGTGATTTTTATTTTAAAATAAGAGATTGTCAACACCATGACTCAACTTCCGTAGACCACTTCTTTCATTATAAATTTATATATATTTATTCGGCATTTTTTTTTAATGTAATTTACAACATATTTTTGATAGTTATGTATGCATTATATATTTTAAATGGTGGGAAACCCTGTTATTGACATAAAAATAAAGCATTTTCCCTCTGAACATGACTGTGGGGACATGACGAGCATGTCTGTGGTGCTTGGGATTCTGTATAATTAATTAAATCAAATATTTCCACATGGGTCAAGGTGTAGCCTAATTGTTCAAATTGAATATTGTTTTATTTTAAAAATAAAGAAAATATTTACCCTAAAGTGTCTTTTAAGTGTAATATTTCTGTAAAGTCTAGGGACAGAAAAAAAATAGATTTCTACAGAATGACAGTAGTAGATCGCCCTGGAGTGGTCACTTTCCATTATTAAAATGTAGGCTATGTAAGATGTCACCTAATATATGTAAATGCATAGATATCGCCTAATTTATTGTTTTCGAAACCAGTTTACGACTGTTTCCTCTTTATTTTGTCTGCAGCTGTGGTGCTTTTGAGTGACAATTCCTCATTTGTCCTTTAACTCTCATTGTGTTGCTTTTCAATGAAAAGATTTTATTATGGATGTGCTTGTTGTTCCCTATTGGTCAGTCACTATAACGTAGGTCAGACTGACCAATAGGAATCTCGCTAGAGAGGCCAATCTACTTCGAGTGAAACTAAAACAAGCCAATGCACATTGGCGTGCAATCATTTGCATCAGCTGTGAGCCTCGCAGCGCGGGTATTTAACGAGCAGCTGTTGTGATTGCACACTAGCTTTTTGCTTCGGAGCCAAACGCTTCATGCTTGTCTACAAGAGTGTGACTACGAGCCTCTTCTTTGGACCTCTCCTTCCCGGTGCGGGCGTTACAGCACGGCAGCGCGAGCAATCTTCTTTTTCTCTCTCCTGTCTGTGGTGTATTGAGCAAACCAAAAAGCTGTTGTAACAGCTGGTAAGGTGCGCCGTACGAGCGCTCAAAAGCTGTTTTCACGGCTGGTAAGACAGCGAGAGAGAGAGAGAGAGAGAGAGAGAGAGAGAGATCGCGCACAGACAGGTGCACATTCCTGTCTGTGTTCGCAGTGACTGTTCCCCTGCGTGTTTCAGCACCAGTGAGAGCAGCCCCTAAAAGAGCTTACACAAATAGAGAGCGTCTTTTAAAAAGAAAAATATGACTTTCTATTTGTGTGTTTCTGGATGCGGTCGTTACCTGGGCTCACAGGATGGTCACAAACGCTGCCTCGTGTGTCTGGGCATTGAACACGCTGAGGCAGCGTTTGTGGATGAGTCATGTACCCATTGTGGGAAGATGACCATCGCGGAGCTACGGTCGAGACTCCTGTTCCTGCAAAGGGGCGGAGTCCCCGTGCCTCTGCCTCGTTCCAATCCTCCTCAGAGGGTTGCTTCGGGCGGGGGCGCGGGTGACCTGAGGATCACGGTGAGCGCGTCTCCTTCGGGGAACCAACCCCCTAGGAGCCCTCACCCCTCTCATGCTCCGCAGCCAGTTGAGCTTCCATTGGAGGAAGCTGGACCATCCTCGAGGTGTGTACCGGTTGTCTCCTTTGGGGCTCCCAGTGACCAGATGTCGATCGCTGCATCGGAGGGTGGGTCAGACCTCTCTGCGGACGACGACTCGGCACCGTTACCTCCTTCGGGGGTGCCAGCGGTGCCTGAGACGGACCCGGAGATGATGGCCATGCTCTCCCGGGCCGCCAAAAGGGGTCGGGCTCGTGTGGAACCCTCCACCGTGTCCCGAACCCTCGAGGTTGGATGATTGGTATCTCGGGGTGGCGCACCCTGGTTCTCAGCAACCCACCCCAGTGCCTTTCTTCCCGGAAGTGCATGAGGAGCTTACGGGAACGTGGACGGCACCTTTTACTGCCAGAAACCGTTCCGGTGGCTCCTGCTCCCTCACCACCCTTGATGGCGGGGCAGCTAAGGGATACACGCGCATCCCGCCAGTGGAACGGGCCGTTGCTATGCAACTGTGCCCTAACTCCACTTGGCGTGGAGAACCGTGTCTCCCTTCCCGGCCTGTAAGTACTCGTCGGATTTAACCGGCAAGGCTTACAAGGCCTGTGGGGAAGCTGCCTCTGCCATGCACGCCATGGCGTTGCTGCAGGTCCATCAGGCCAAGGCACCGAAGGACCTGCACAAGGGTGGTCACGATCCCCAAGTTCTTCAGGAACTTCGCATCGCGACGGACCTCGCGCTTCGTGCGACGAAGGTGACCGCGCGGTCGGTGGGTCATGCGATGTCCACCATGGTGGTCCAGGAACGCCATCTCGGGCTGTGTCTGGCTGACATGAGGGAGTCTGACAAACTCGGTTTCTCAACTCCCCTGTGTCCCAGACCGGCCTCTTCGCCGACGCGGTCGAGAACTTCGCCCAGCAGTTCTCGGCTGTACAAAAGCAGACTGAGGCCATCAAACACATCCTGCCGCAGCGAGCTGCTGCCTCCACCCCGCCGACCGCGGCACCTCAGTCTGCTCGTCGCCGAGGGCGTCCTCCTGCATCTGCCCCTGCTCCCGTGCCGGAGCAGCAGCCTCCACCTAAGTGGCGCCGTGGAGCCAGTCGCAGGCAGGGCGCCCTGCCCGTCCAGGCCCCCGCCAAGAGGGGCGGCAAAGCCAGGGGTAAGCGGCCCTAGGACGGGTGACCCGGAGATGGAAGGGACTGCTCTCCAGGAGATGATGACCGCATCGCTCCCTCCCCCGGAAGAGGGCCGGGTGGATAATCCTGTGTTTCGTTTTGTTTGTGTTCCACCCGCGGTACCCAAATTTTTAATAAAAGAGCAGTTTCTACCATCTCTGGGTCCGAAGAGGACCCGGAGAGCAGTGGGGGGACAGAATCCTCACCACTCTCATCCGCCTCCTCTGTCGCCAGTGAGCAGCAGTGTGCAGTTCGAGAACGCCACCGAGCCGCCTCCTGCACCTCCTGCCCCGTGGAACCAGGTAAGTGCTGCACAGCACACTCAGACCCTGCTACGGGCCGCCTCCCAGAGAGAGCCTCCCGAGCCGCGTCCCTGTGTTCCACCTCGCTGCCCCACTCCGGGTACGCCTACGGTCCCTTTGGTCCCGCTTGCACGGTCTCTGAGAGCCTGGTTAGCGCTCCCCAGTCCGTCTCGCTGGCTCATTCAGACCATCAGGCTCGGCTATGCGATTCAATTTGCCCGGCGTCCCCCCAAGTTTCGGGCCATCCACTCCACTACAGTGAGAGCAGCCGATGCCCATGTCTTGCGTGCGGAGATCGCAGTCCTGCTGGCGAAGGACGCGATAGAGCCGGTCCCTCCAGCCGATATGAGGTCAGGGCACTACAGTCCCTACTTCATTGTACCCAAGAAAGGTGGTGGGTTACGACCGATCTTGGATCTGCGAGTTTTGAATCGGAGCCTCCACAAGCTACCGTTCAAAATGCTCAAGCAGAGACGCATTTTCGGATGCATCCGTCCCCAAGATTGGTTTGCAGCGATCGACCTGAAGGACGCGTACTTTCATGTCTCGATTCTTCCTCGACACAGGCCGTTTCTGCGCTTTGCGTTCGAGGGTCGAGCATATCAGTACAAGGTCCTGCCCTTCGGGCTGTCCCTGTCTCCCCGTGTCTTCACGAAAGTCACGGAGGAGGCCCTTGTTCCCATGAGAGAACAGGGCGTTCGCCTCCTCAACTATCTCGACAACTGGCTCATACTAGCACACTCTCAAGATCAGTTATGCGAACACAGGGACCTCGTGCTCACGCACCTCAGCCAGTTGGGCCTTCAGGTCAACTGGGAAAAGAGCAATCTCGCCCCTGTGCAGAGGATCTCTTTTCTCGGTATGGAGCTGGATTCGGTCGCACAGACAGCGCGCCTCACAGAGCAGCGTGCTCAGTCGGTGTTGAACTGCTTGAACACGTTCAAAGGCAGGACGGCGGTCCCACTGAAATTTTTTCAGAGGCTCCTGGGGCATATGGCAGCGGCAGCAGCGGTAACTCCGCTCGGCTTGCTTCATATGAGACCGCTTTAGCACTGGCTTCACGGCCAAGTCCCGAGATGGGCGTGGCATCACGGCACTCACCGGGTGGCAATCACACCGGCCTGTCGCCAGACCTTCAGCCCGTGGTCGGACCTATCGTTCCTTCGGGCAGGATTCCCCTTGGAACAGGTCTCCAGGCATGCTGTGGTATTCACAGATGCCTCCGCCACCGGCTTGGGTGCCACGTACAACGGGCATGCAGTGTCAGGGGTGTGGACGGCTCCCCAACTGCATTGGCACATCAATTGCCTCGAGTTGCTAGCAGTACATCTCGCTCTGAGCCGCTTGAAAAGGCCGCTACAGGGCAGGGACGTACTGGTCCGTTCGGACAATACAGCGACTGTTGCGTACATCAACCGACAAGGTGGTCTACGCTCCCGTCGCATGTCACAACTCGCCCGCCATCTCCTCCTCTGGAGTCAGAAGCGTCTGAGGTCGCTTCGAGCCATGTATGTCCCCGGTGTGCTCAACCGTGTGGCCGACGAGCTATCACGAGCTGTGCTTCCGGGAGAGTGGCGACTCCACCCCCAGGTGCTTCAGCTGATCTGGAGAGAGTTCGGGGAGGCTCAGGTAGACCTGTTTGCCTCCTCAGAGACCTCTCAATGTTTTACTCCCTGACCGAGGGAACACTCGGCACGGACGCACTGGCACACAGCTGGCCCCGGGGCCTCTGCAAATATGCATTTCCCCCAGTGAGCCTTCTTGCACAGACACTGTGCAAAGTCAGGGAGGACGAGGAGCTGGTCCTTCTGGTGGCTCCCTATTGGCCCACCCGGACTTGGTTCCCAGAACTCATGCTCCTTGTGACAGTCCCTCCCTGGCCCATTCCTCTAAGGAAGGATCTTCTGACTCAGAGACGGGGCACCCTATGGCACCCGCGTCCAGACCTCTGGAAACTCCATGTCTGGTCCCTGGACGGGACGCGGAGGTTCTAGGTGACTTACCCCCTGAGGTACTTAACACCATCACTTCAGCACGGGCGCCGTCCACGAGACGTGTCTATGCCCTGAAGTGGAACCTGTTCGTCGAGTGGTGTTCTTCTCGCCGAGAAGACCCCCGAAGATGTTCGATAGGGTCTGTGCTTTCCTTCTTGCAGCAAGGGTTGGAGCGAAGGCTGTTTCCCTCCAACCTCAAAGTACATGCTGCCGCTATTTCAGCTTATCACGACCACATAGATGGCAAAACAGTGGGGAAGCACGACCTGGTCGTCAGGTTTCTTAGGGGGGCGAGACGATTAAATCCTCCTCGACCCCCCTTCATACCCTCTTGGGATCTTTCCCTGGTGCTTCGAGCACTTCAGGATGTTCCCTTTGAGCCTCTGCAGTCAGTAGACTTAAAGCTTCTTTCGATGAAGACTTTGCTACTGGTTGCACTGGCCTCTGTCAAGAGGGTAGGAGACCTGCACGCATTTTCGGTCGACGAATCGTGCCTAGAGTTCGGGCCGGGTGACAACCATGTGGTACTAAGACCCCGGCCTGGCTATGTGCCCAAGGTTCCTACCACTCCCTTCAAAGACCAGGTAGTGAACCTGCAAGCGCTGTCTTTGGAGGAGGCAGACCCAGCCCTGGCTTTGCTCTGTCCCGTTCGCGCTCTGCGTATGTACGTGGACAGAACTCAAAGCATCAGGACCTCAGACCAGCTCTTTGTCTGTTACGGAGGCCAGCAGAAGGGAAAGGCTGTCTCCAAGCAGAGGATGGCCCACTGGATAGTGGATGCCATCGCCTTGGCTTACCAAGCTCAAGGCGTGCCCTGCCCGCTCAGGTTGCATGCACACTCCACGAGAGGCGTTGCATCCTCCTGGGCGCTGGCTCGTGGCGCCTCGCTAACAGATATCTGTAGAGCTGCGGGCTGGGCGACACCTAACACGTTCGCTAGATACTATAGCCTACGTGTAGAGCCGGTCTCCTCCCGTGTTCTCACCCTAAACGGGTAGAAGCACTGAGAGGCCCGGCTCTGTCGGCTTGCTGCACCCTACTGTGCAACCTTATTGCTCCAGAGTGAAAAACCTGTCGAATCCTCCAACACCCCTCGGCCCGGACATGGCGGAGCGTCCGGAGCCAGGCCCCTGTCCGCTGAATCCTTGGGAGCCGGACCCGGGCTGGGTTCCATATGTGCGACCCTTCGGGGATCCCATATGTGTATATGTTCCACGGCTGCTCCTAAGTCGGAAGCCCGTGTCTTTCCCTTGGGCTAAGTCACCCATTATATCATATGCAGTACAGCCTTCGGGTTAGTGCATATGTATTTTCCACTTACTCTCTGAAGAAAGTGGATTCCGCAGCGTTCCCCTCCCTCTAAAAAGGGCACGCTTTCCCAGTGTTATCCAAGTCTCACTGTATGGGTTATAAAGGAACAACAGTGTCAGACACTCTCTGTGTAACCCTCATCCTCGTCTCAGCCTCAGACGTCACGCCCACGGAACGTTGGCTAAACGTCTGATGCATATGGTACACTTAACTGGAAACACTTCAGGAATGTCGAAGTCGTCATCTGATTGGTTTAATTTTATCGGATTTCCGGGGGGCGCGAGTGTCGCGTTTATTTTCGGTCCGCCGGGAAACAAAGCGCAGACGTGTGATTGCGGAAGAAAAACTGTTGTGTTTACATGAGTGACAATGAGCATTTATCAAGATCAGCTAAACGTAGAATTCTCAAAAGTATGCGAGGTTCACTGGAAAGACTCTTGAAGTTTTCTTCTCCTTCTTTGATTTTCTATGCTGACTGACTTGTTGCACGCAGGTCTGTTGTTGTGGGGACATTTCCACGCACCGAAACGTGACGCTGAACGAAACGAACTGTAATTGGTTGTTTTACATGTCGGTCAAACGGCCTTATGGGCGGGCCTTGGCCAAAGAAAGCTGCTATGAATTCCAGACCTTCAGCCGTCAGTCTGAAGGTCTGGCTACGCGAGACTACCCTTATCCTATCGTCCTTCCAGGCAAGAAGGTGCAGAGGCTTGCATGTGGCGCTGGATGGGGTGCAGCAGCTGTGGCGCTTTGGTAGGGATTCCTATTGGTCAGTCTGACCTACGTTGTAGTGACTGACCGATAGGGAACGTCTCGGTTACATATGGTAACCCTCGTTCCCTGAGGGAGGGAACGGAGACGTAGGTCCCGTCGCCACATCTGCTGCTGCCCGCCGGGGGGCCAGCTTTTTTAGGTTTGGCTCCTCAGCAAAAAACTAGTGTGCAATCACAACAGCTGCTCGTTAAATACCCGCGCTGCGAGGCTCACAGCTGATGCAAATGATTGCACGCCAATGTGCATTGGCTTGTTTTAGTTTCACTCGAAGTAGATTGGCCTCTCTAGCGAGATTCCTATTGGTCAGTCTGACCTACGTCTCCGTTCCCTCCCTCAGGGAACGAGGGTTACCATATGTAACCGAGACGTTCATTTGTCTCAAAAGTATCATAAGATTTGTTTGTCAGCGGTGCATTTAGCTGTTATTTAGTGCTGTTGATATCAGTTATCATTTTTAATCATCAGCCAAGGCATACAATACGATATCAAAAGATGTTTAAAATTATTTATTTAAAAATAAAATAAAAATAAAAATACAGCCCAATTTCAAAAGGATATATTAGAGCTTGCTCCACACTTTAGTTGAGGTGGGAAGGATAATTGATAAAACATTTCATTGCAATATGGTTTCTTGCAATACATTATCAATACCCTTGCACTAATGCAGATTGCAGCTTGCTTTGTATACTAGAACATGCATTTCGGTTCTTAAAACAGCTAAGAGTCAGTTTAAACAACTCCAGTATGTTCTGTTTATGTTGTTAAATTCGTGCGAGAGCGATTCAAAAGCATACAGAACTGTTCTAATCGCTCTCACGGTAATACACCGACCGGTATTTGCAGCGCTGCTTTAAACAGTGAGCGACTTGAAGTGGGCGTAACTTGAATGGACGTAATTTGAAGAGGCGTAACTTGAAGTTACTTGAAGGGGCGTAATTTGAAGTCTTGCAGGATGCAGACAGACTCTATTGCAAATAACTGCTTGTGTTGCCATGGCAATATTGAGAAGAGAAGTCTAAATTTAGACAGTTTTGGGATAGCAATTTTCATTGCTAGATTTGATCACATTTTTTCTCTTTAAAAAACATTTGTATTTTGATACAGTATATACATATATATTACTTATATATACAGTATATATTGTCCAGTTTCTAATTATTATGTGTCTTTGAGTAAACTGTACATTCAAAATCGTATGCACAAAAAAGAAACACATAATTTATGTCTTCACGCTAACTCCAAGGGGCTTGTCAGCGTGTCAGCTAATTATGTGTAATTTGCAGTTACGTACAGTATGCTAATTTTCTCATGTTCACCCACTGGGAAGACTGCAGCACTCTTAACCCGAAAGAGAGCAGCTGTGATTTATGCAGCGCACCTTGTCCATATGGCAGTAACAGTCTTAGTCTCTCAAAGCCTCTCTCTATCTATCTCTCTCTTTACCCCGAGCAACAAATTCTGTTGATCTATCTCACTGTGTCACCAAGTTCTTTCTCCATCCGTATATGATTCCCATGACTCATGATGTCTTTGCCTCTGCGGTCTCTAGTAAGTGCATATTTTCTAGTTATAATTTACTGCATTAGCTTTTCAAGGAAAGATCAGCAGTATCATCAGGGTATATCAAAGTACAGAATGTAGGGACGCAGTGTTTACGAAAGACATCGTACTGACAGCTTCCATTGAATCATTCTTCAGATATTTGTAATTTTTGTCTTGGGCAGGTATTATGCGATTTGCTGTCAGCCTCTGGTCTATAATAACAAGATGACACCTGTAAGAGTCTCACTGATGCTGGTTGGATGCTGGGTCATCTCCTTTTTCATCTCTTTCCTTCCCATCATGCAAAGCTGGAATACTATTGGAATCGAGAGCTTTGTGAGTGAGGAGTAGTTTGGTTCATTCTTTTTGTTATGCTGCATTATAAGCTTTAAGTAATTACGCTCCGCTAGATCTCTCTAGGTTGGATTATAAAACCTTTGTTGTTGTTTTTTAAAGAAATATTTTGGTACTTTCCAAAATAAAAGTGTTACAAAAAGTGTGTAACAATAAAAAAAATGGAATGAGATAATTAAATTACTTTAGCTATTCTGTTGAAAGGGGTCTAAATGATGTCACTCATTTAATGGTCACTCAGGCGTGCCCATTTTAAGGAATGTTGCGTTTTTGTAAACAGGACAAATTCCAATTATATTTTTGGTAATTATAGTAATAATTAAATATATATATAACCACAATTAATTAATAATAATTCAACAGATTACACTATTGTTTAAAAGTTTTTTAGGTCAGTCTTTTTTTTTTTTTGAAAAAATGAATTATTTATTTAGAAGCATTAAATTAAGTAAAAGTGAAGGTGAAGACTTTTACATTGATTAAAAAAACATATTTTAAATAAATGTTTTTGAACCTTATGAACAGTTTTGGGTAAGTTACTCTAATAAAGTGATTAATTACTAATTACATATTCAACAGTGTAATCAATCTCTCAAAAAAGTATTCCATTGTATCACTAATTACTACAGATCAACCTCCTCAGTCAGTTTATAAAATTGCATAATTTATTCTTGAACTGACCAAAGTATTTAAAGGGAGAAGGTTACATCAAAAACATACATTTTAAAATTAGATATTACATTTTGATGTTAAATCCACTACTGTTTTATAAAGAACTGTTCTCTACAGTATGTAATCCAATAACATCAGAAGTAACTAAATTACAGAAAAATTAATAGTAATCTTTTACTTTACTTTTTCATGGGAAAAGTAATAAATTACAGTAATTAAATGCTTAGTAATGAATTACACCCAACACTGCTTATGAAGGATCATGTGACACTGAAGACTGGAGCAATGATTTCTGAAAATTCAGCTTTGCCATCACAGGAACAAATTACCCTTTAAAATATATTAAAATAGAAAACAGTTATTTTTAATTGCAAAAGTATTTCACAATATTACCGTTTTACTATATGTTTGATCAAATAAATGCAACCTTGAACCTTGAGCATAAGAGACTTCTTTCAAAAACATTAAACAATCTTACTGAGCTTTTGAATGGTAGTGTATGTGTAAATTGATTGTATATAATTTTTTTGTATGATTTTATTTGTTGCATGTAGTTGAGAAGGTCAAGACTACAAAATAAATCAGTATCGGTTTTGAGCCGATATTAGATATTTTATAATTGATTGTACTAGTCAATATTGTATATAGTATGCACTGGTTGATGATACTGGATATTCAATTGTGCCTGCTTATTTCTACTATATGCATGATGTAAATGACATTTTACAGTATCTAACACTTCCTTATAAGGTTATAGTCTTTAAAAACCCTTTTAAATGCAATCTTTAGCAAATCATCATATCTATGTGAATATCCATTTTCCATACAGTACATTATAATGTTGTGATGCTTAAATTCACATGTAGCATTTAAAATGATTCATTTGAATCTTTAGTGTTTTTGAAATGTATTCAGACAAAATATTATAGAATTGTTATTGACCATAATAACATGAAAATAATGTTTTAATATCGATGCATACTTATTTGTTTTTTCATTTCAATTTCCCAGATCGAACAAAGAATATCCAACTCTTCCCGCAATTCAACTTGTGTGTTCATGGTGAACCGACCCTATGCCCTGGTGTGTTCAGCCGTGGCCTTTTATGTGCCTCTGGTGCTGATGGTTCTCGCTTATCAGCGAATCTACATCACCGCTATCGGTCATGCTCGGCGAATCGGATCTCTACATCGGGCCGGCTCGGCCCCTTCTTCGACTTACCATAACCACGATCAACCAGGCTCCAGTCGCATTAAGAATGAAACCAAGGCGGCCAAGACGCTGGCTGTCATTATGGGCTGCTTCTGTCTGTGCTGGGCGCCCTTCTTCATTACCAACGTGGTGGATCCCTTCATTAATTACAGCGTGCCCTGGCAGATGTGGACCGCTTGGCTCTGGTTGGGTTACATCAACTCGGGCTTGAATCCGTTCCTGTATGCTTTTCTGAACCGGGCTTTTCGGAGAGCCTTCCTTAGGATCCTGTGCTGTGGGGATGAGCACTATGCCCGGCAGGAGGGCTTTAGTCCGAGCAGACAACACTCAGAGTCTGTCAAAGGAACCTCCATTTCTCTCAGGTACAGTTAGTCCCTCATGAACACTCTGAGCTTTCAGAATTGAGTTCTGGGGAGAAAAGAGATGAATGTAAGAATGTTGGTAGAGTGAAATTTCTGGTTGGACACCCATGCATCATTAAGGCCCTTTTCTTTTTTAATTCAGTTTAATCGTTTACAAGACACCGTTTTCAACTAAAAACCGAAAAGTTTTAATGCATTTTGGCCGTTTTTTTTTTTCACGTCAACGACGTTTTAGAGGCCTAAAAACTAAAACTTTTGAAAAGGTTTTTAAAGTGCACGAATTAGTAAAAACAATGACATCATGCACATGCGTATTTTGTGTTCAGTCTATAGGAGCGTGGTGTTTAATTACAAAGTGACATCGCCAACTACTGGCCTGACAGCAGAATACAGCGTTTCTAATAGTTTTCGCAGATCCGTGTGAATGGGATCGCTTTGACAACGGAAAAAGCAAAGGAAAAACATTTCCATTTTTAGTACATCGTTGTCGTGTAAACATACCCTTAGTTGTTTGCTAAAGGCCATGAAAAGTTAAAGTGTGTATATATACACATACAGTAGGCCTATACACCATTTAAAAGTTTGGGTTCTGTGAAATTTTAATTTTTTAAAAGTTTCAGACTCACCAAATACAGTAAAACAGTAATATCGTGAAATATTATTACACATTAAATGAACAATTTTCTATTTCAATAAATTATATACTGTGTAATATATTTTTGGCAAAGCTGAAATTTCAGCATCATATTCTTTAGTGTCACACAATCCTTTAGAAATCATTCTAATATGCTTATTTGCTGCTCAAAAAAACATGTATTATTATTATCAATGTTGGCAACAGTTGTGCTGCTTAGTATTTTTGTGTAAACAGTGACAATTTATTTCAGGATACTTTGATGAAGAGAAAGGAAAAGAGAACAGCATTTATTTGAAATAGAATGTTTTTGTAACAGTGTAATGTCTTTACTGTCACTTTTGATCACTTTTTGTTTTTTAATAATTATATATATTTTTGTTTTTGATGTTAACATGAAATCTATAGCAGGGGTCTTTGATGGGGTGTCCATAGCTAATTATTAATTATATTTTACTAATATTTAATTTTTCAAAAGTTTTCATCATTTTGCTAAAAGACCATGTGCGATAAACAAAAATATAATAAGTCATAAGTTGAGCCAAAGTTCAGCTAAAATGTTTCATTGTCCCCCCCACAAAATGTATTAAGTCAAATTAAAATGTTATGTGCCAGTATTTCTCATCAATAATGATAACTTGTAATGATAGTGATGACAATGCAAGTATCATAGTGTAAATCATAAAATGCAACCCTCAATTCTTGGCCTGCAAAATGTTGAAGATGATGCAAATGTTAGGAATGATAATGTTACTGTAATCTTAGGCTGTGTGCATTATCATGAAAATGATTTTTATAAAACCCATTTAGAAACATGCTAATTCCATACAGCTTTTTACAAGACACTTAAAAATGACATAATCGGCTAGAAAACGCTCAGTAACTTTGAAAGTGAAAAGCTGCGTTTAGCCACAAGAGCTGGTAGAATATTCAGCAACAAGTCTTCCCATGTTTCCAATTGTTTTTCTCCTCGTGGTTTCAGACTATTTTAAATGGGCTCTCCATTACAAAGGCAATTACCCACAGACTCGTTTTGCATAAGTATAGATGACATCATGACTCTTGATCAAAACAAAAGCACGTGGTTGTGACCGTGGAATATTCATCGTTCTGAAATGTTATGATCTGCGTAAAACAACACAGGCATTTTAAATACACCACTATTTACTTTCCCATCTTTTATTTGTGTTTCTATTATTTGTGTGTTTTTCACACCAGGCAAATGAATTACTTCATTGATGTTTTGACCTTTTTGATTTTTGAAGGCCAGTACTCTGAATGTCTACGCTCAGTGGTTTGCCGTCTCGTCCTTGCAAAATACTTCGTTTTATGCACCAATATAATGGGTGGATCCTTATGATTTGCTTTGTTACAATGATGTTTTGAGGAATTATTCACCAATTTATTACTTTTAAGTGGCTCTAGACAAGTAGTGATGTTTAGTTTGCATGAGTAGTCTCTTTTTTATTATTATTTTAGTGTGGTGCAAAGCCCCTGCCCAATGTCACAGGACATTGCTCAGTCACCCTCAGCACTACACTTCCCAGGATCCTTCATGCTCACCACCTAGGGCTGTAACGATACACCAAACCCACGATTCGATTCGTATCACGATTTTTGACCCACGATTCGATTCGTATCGCGATTCTATCACGGGGGCGGGGCTTGAGGGGGCGGGGCTTGTGGTGAAAAAAAGAGATTTTGAGAGAAGAAAAAAAATACCGGTATTTTTTATTAAATAACATTAGGAAAAACCTGTATAATCTAAACACCAAAGAACAATAATAACTATGCAAATTATTAAACTATACTAGGCAGTGTATAGGCTGCTGCTTTTGGGTTGTGTTCTGTGTTCCAACTAAATTGATTTCGGGATGGTGCGGTAGGATATGCATCTGCATGTTGGACGTGTTGCCGGTCAATTGAGGATTAATTTAATGCACTTTCTGAGAATTTATATTTCAAGTTTTGGCTGCAAATTTCACGTCCATAATGCTGAAATTGCCAAATTTTAAATAATTTATCCTCAACTAGTTTTGTGGTGTAGGTCTACGTATTTTATAATGTTAACTTCAAATAATACTATTAAAGATGTGGTAGTTCTCAGGGCCTGAATTTCGTTTTGGAAAATGGGGGGGGGGGGGGGGGGGGGGGGGGGGAGCAGGTGGGCTGACTCGATTTCCTTCTCATACCTTCCCGTAGCGTCACAGTTAATTTCCCTGTTGAAGTCTAGTGTCAATTGACTTCAATGGGGCTGCTTTGAACAGTTTTTTTCAGTTCTTCGAAACTAGACGGTCATTGGATAAATGGTGCGATTATGTCCCGCCCACTGACGCACAGCGTCTCTGGGGGTGAATGGAGGAGTGGGCTGGCCTGGACTCCGGGCTTCTGCGTGGTGATTGGAGGGTCTGTCGAAAGACTGCATCTCCTTTTGATCGACAAAAATTTTGTACTATAAAAAGTCGCTGACGCTGAAGCTATTCGAGCTCAATCCCATCGCGGATTTTGCAAGTGTAGTCGAAAGACAATCTGCTGCAACCTATTTCTTGGTATTTGCTTGGTGAAATTGCTACTCAATTTTCATCATACATTTCACACAATTATACACCACATTCCTTGTTTCAGTTTAACCTAATTCCCACATTTCCCCCTGCTGGCCATTAAGAGGACACTGGTCAAGTCACTGAAAAAGACGCCTAGTTGATACGACAGGGTCACAGAGCATTTTCTTGAAAAGGAACGTAGGACAGAATTTACATATAAATAAATGGACAATTTTTATGATGTAGGCCGAAAATGAGCTTCCCCTCTTTAAAAGACCAGCAGCCACCACTCCTCAATCACCTGCACCTGCAATCAGTCAACCTCCTCACCATTGATGTCTGGTCTCATCTACACATAAGGCTTGTTCAACTTCATGTAGCGCTGCGCAGACCGATTGGCAGCTGACTTGAAGCAGTGCATGCTGGTTAGATATTTTGTCCGACTTGAGACAGCGCCGACGGCATGTGACTGTGACTTGTGCCAACAAAGTACCATGAGAGTGGTTCGAGAGCAGCCGGCTGATTCATTCTGCGTAGCTTTTCCAGAGCGGCTGCACGAGCTCTGATGACGACACTGCTGTTCCACGATTGGCCGGATTCACCGCATGAAAACGATCACATGTGTTCCGTGTTTATTCTAAAACCTTCAGTTCCACTAATGCTCACAAATCTGTTTTTTATAACAATAAAACCTCTTTTCATGTAGTTGCGATGTTATATTGTGTCATGTTTATCAAAATAAAACTAATAAAAAACGTAGACCCCACTTTGTACAAACAGATGCTGTATTAAGCAATAGACCTACATAAAGTATTGAATGGAAATTTCTCTGAAACATGTATTTGACAAATATTGCATTTTATTTCACTTCAGCGTCACTACGGGAAGCAAAAAGTGTCTGACTTCACGTCTCCATTTTCAGCTCCTCCCCGCCTGCAAGCGGCAACTTCTGCCAATCAGTTACATCCAGCCGCAGCAGATGTCGAACACACCTATAGACACTCACCTGATCAACTCACCTGTGTTTGCCGTCACATTGTTCCAGTCGCCAGTATCTGTCATCTGTCTTCAGTCTGCAACGACTCTCCTCCTCATCATCTGCTACCCGTTCAGTCATCTGTAAAGACATCAAGAGTACCATTACTCATCCAGCTAAGTTAACAAACTATCTGACTGCAGTTATACTAACCATTGTCACTCTCTTACTTGCGCTTCCTGTTCCTGCAAATAAACATTTGCATTCCGCTACTTACCTATGTTGTCTTCTTCTGTATCTGTGACAAAAGATCAGACCACTTTATACTGAGAACAATATGAACATTCTTTTCAATCTTATTTACCCCGCTGATCGGCTGATCTCCCATTTCCAGGATGGCCTCCCAATCAAGGACTATGTTGAGGAGTTCCTCGAGCTTTTTCATCAGGTAACCTGGAACGATGACACTCTTAAGACCGCTGTGGGTGAGTGTTTCTTCCCTTACAATTGGTGAGGTTGATGAAGACACAACCACCACTCAGCCACAGTCACCCTTGTCCACTTCAGGCAAGATGTGGCATCAGATGCATTCAGGCATCAGTCTGTTCCCATGAGAGAAATTCCTGAGCCCGTTCCAGTCCCCAAGCTCAGCCCAGTGCTTGTTTCAGTCCCCAAGCTCAGCCCAAAGACTGCTCCAGAATCCTCGCCAGCCCATGAACCTATAGCTCTTCCCAAGATTTTTTTTTGTCCCCGGGCATAGTGGCCCAGCCTGACTTCCTTGGTAAGGTCATGAAGGCCGATCCGCTGTGGATTCCAGAACTACCTGCACCGCCATTGGCCCTGGAGCCACCTCCACCTCCATGGCTTCCTGAGCTGCCAGCGCCTACCTGGGTTGCTGGTGCCATCCTGGAGGTATCCCTATCACCTGACACCGCTCCAGGATGCCCATCCTACCACCATGGATGGAATCCATTTTGAGCGAGGTCGCGCTTTCCGGGAGGGGGAAGTACTGTCACAGTCACCAGCTAAGTCACCCTCAGCACTACACTTCCCAGTATCCTTCATGCTTACCACCTGCACACACTCCTCAATCACCTGCGCCTGCAAGGCGTCACCCTTGTTATCACTCATCAGCACTCCCTATATCAGCTGTCAATCTCCTCACCAGAGATGTCTGGTCTCGTCTACACATAGACACTCACCTGATCTACTCAACTCACCTGATCTACTGTACCTGATCTACTCAACCTGATCTACTCAACTCTCCAGATCCACTCACCTTGTTTCAGTCTCCAGTATCCGTCTTCTGTCTGCAACCCGTTGAGTCATCTTGAAAGACATCAAGAGTACTATTACTCATCGAGCTAAGTTAACTACAAACTATCTGACTGCAAATCTCTGCAAATAAACATCTGTATTCCGCCACTTACCTGTGTTGTCTCCGTTTGTATCTGTGACACCCAGTCATGTGGTGTTTTTTTTTTAAGTCTTTTAAGTCCTATTTTGCTGTACATTATTCAGGAAACAGTTTAATATTCACAATATTTAAATTCACTTAACTGTTTACATTTTGTAATATATTTAGCAATAGTAATAATATTTTAATTGTATTTCCTGCATTTGGTGACGGAACCATATTTGCTAAGTCGCTGACACAGCTTACCTTGAGGCATCTGACACTTCACCCCACATCTGCCATTTTGGGGGTAAAAAGTTATTTAATAATTTATAGCTAATTTGATGTTAATTTAATAAATGTCATTAGCAAAATAAATTCAGCAACATATAGCCTATATATATATATAGAGAGAGAGAGAGAGAGAGAGAGAGAAGAGAGAGACCGGGATGATTTTACATTGACTTTTTTTTTCTTTTTATCTGCCATGTAGAAAGTCACATATTTCTGTCACTTGATAACAAGTTTGCTAGATTAAGGATGCGTCTAAATATTATGTTTTAAGATTTATAAGGGCAGCAAAACACACCACTAAAGAGGAGGTTTGATTTGAATATGGCCTGGTATATTTAGCTAGTACATTTTGTTCAACTCTGTTGGATTTAAATATGTTGAACAATGTTGTGTTTTTTTCAAATGCTTGATCACCTAAAATAGTTAATTCCTGTTTTCCCGAGGCAGCGTATGTCAAAAATTATCTAAGAGGATGTTTCTGAAGGAAAAATCATCATTGATTCTCAGATTGATCCCCTCTGAAATGTAGTCCCCTGTTGATATTATTATTATATCCAAATTAATAGTAAACATTGGGCTCGCTTAATTGCTTTAACATCCCTGCTGATTCCAGTGTTTCGTGTATAATTATGGATTTAGAGTTACACGTAGTCACTTTTGTGAGGGGCTGCTACAGAATCTGTCCTTGTGCAACATGAGCAAATATGGAGCGAGAAGAGAAGTGAGGTTTTTGTCTGAAAGCTACAGCTTTGATGCCCGCATGAAGTATTTTCATGCTGCATTTTTCCCACTTTGTTCATTATCTGACTGATGATTGGCGATGCATAAAAGGTGTCAGAAAACACATATCTCTCTGCTTCAGTTTCCATAGAGACTTCTATAATGGCCACCATCCAGCAAACCTTATCTGTCAATCATAGCCTTTCATATTTTCCATATTCTACACATTTTTTCCTCAAACGTTTCAGAGGTATGTCTGGAATGTGACGTTCTCCCAAACATGGAACATTTGGGCAGCTTAGCTCTATAGCCGTGCAGTTTAAGTCCTCTTTCTACTCATGCGGAGGGCTTTGAGTTGAGCTTTCTGAATCCGCTCAGTAGCAGCCAGACTCATGTTTTGCTCGGTGTGACTGAAAAAACTTCACGTTTGTGAGAGGAACTTTGGACCTTTGGCTCAGTCAGAACCAGGTGCCACAAAAGCTTGTGGGGTTCCAAGAAATAATAATGCAGGACTGTGTCCAAAACTTTTTCAGAAAGATATGTACAACAAGTTTAAACGTAAAGTACAAACTTAACAAGAAGTTTGAAGGTAAACTTCAAACTCTGAACTCAGCGTTCAGATTCAGCCAAGATCAAATCAAATCAAAACAGCTGTGAAACACAAAGCCAAGAAATAAAACCAAAACATATGAGATAATGTTTTATTGCAACTCTTCAAATTAATAAGGAGTGTGATTCAGGAATGAGCGTTCTCTTGCTGATATTTCTTTTAATAGACGCTGAGATGAAGGTGGTAACATGTCCTTAGATTAAGGACATTGTTGTTATTGCTATCCCTTGTCCCATTAGATTTTGGTCTGGTTAATGGCTCAAAAGAGAGACATTTTATTTGATGTGACCCTGCACCCTGACATCGCTTTTATTCAGAGATGGACAGACCTGTCTCAACACATTTTTTAAATGCATCCACCCTGTGACTGCAGCCATTTTGAAGCTAACTCTGCCTTGTGATGAATTTGAAACTGCAGAAAAGGCCTTAAATATTGAATAACTTAATTTCTGCCATTAAGATCTCAGACACTTGGAGTGGGTTAACAGGAGCAATGGGTTAATGTTTCTGATTGTTTTTACAATGTACTTTACACGCTTTTCCTGCTTGCCGGAGCAGTTTTTATTTCAGATTGATCCCAGAAGTGTCAGTTTTAGCAATTTAAATAATGGTGGGCAAACCTCCGTGCCATGTTTAAAAGAGGGCATTTATTTGTTATTATTACTAATTAGCTTGCAGTTTTAAACTAATTGACTATATATAACAAATCATAAAATTTGGTGGAATATTGCTGTAATCCTGGATTGACTTTCACCATTGAGCATCTGTCGAAACTGTTAGACAGTCAAAAATATAATCTTTTCCTCACCCATGTCTTTTAAAAGTTTTTGTTAAAAATAGCAACACTGATATGGAATAAAGAAAATTTTAAAACTTTGGAAAGTCATTTTTGGTAATTAAAATAAAAAAAAATGTAAATATTAGATGAAAAACTTAGCTTGAAAACCCTATATCACCGTTAACTTTTTATTCTATGGAAAAGAGTTTGAACATCCTGCTAAACATCTCCTTTTTGTTTTCCTTGTTCCTTTTGTTTTGTTTCTCTTGTGAAGTCTAAATGAGGTTCGGATTGAGCATTTGAGAAAGGTATCCACTATAATCCACTGCTAAAGATGATGTTTCCATGTTTGGTCAAAACTGCACCACTTTCACTCTCAGCTGCACCAAATCCTCCGTTTCAGGTTTAATGTCAGGTCAGGCCATGAGCTGGCCATCCGACTAATGGATAGGGTCTTGCATGCAAATCTATTTTAAACCATTTTCCCCATGGTTTTAAAAAATGTTGACAGGGAGTCATTGATTTTTTTTAACGGTCTCTATTTCTGGCCCTGTCACTTTTTTCCAAGACATTTCACATTTTTTGTCTCATTTCTTAATGGTGTGAGCATTAATATGTTGTTTATTTTAGATTTGAAAGTGCTGTTAAGTTCAATTGCAGTTTGTACAGGGGCCCAGAGGTTTGTAGTCCTGGTTTCTGTGTGAAAACATAGTTTTGACATTTATGTTTTTCTTGTTTTAATGTCAATGGCAGTCCAGAGTGTTTGTACCGCTGGTGTCCATGTGAACATATAGATCCAAGTTGTCAGGGATGATTATTTAAACGTAAAAGTGCAACAGATTTGGCCGGGCAGAATTTCAGTATGGCCTCTTTTGTAATTTTCAATGACAGTATTGAAAATATTTAGTTTTGTATCATTTCTTTCCCATGCGCAATGTGCACGCATTACTCAAGGCCTGATAGATTCTAGCAAGAAATCCGTATCCTCTTATGATTTGATTTGTTACAGATGTTTGGGATGTTTTTTAAATGATCATACTACTTCGATGTGGTTATGTTTGATTTGGAAATCAAAATGAAGGTTTGTTTGGTTAGATAAATCAGTACACATTCCCTGGACCTTTTTTTTTGACCACCTGTACTGCCTGTTTTATCTTTAGCAAAGTTCACAGTTAGAACAATGCGGTTTGCTGTGAAAGTAAACTTGCGTGCTCAGTTTCAAGTCACACTTTGATACGAATCATTATTATTGTATTACTTACATCGATAAGGAAGTGCGGAAGAAAGAACCGGGGATAATGTTAAATGTGTGTGATTTATATGTCAGGCAGAGTTACAGACTAATTACTACATTCAGACTTAATTACTTTAAAAGCAGAAGGTTGAGTGATGTTAACGGATGTTCCTCTTCTCTGGCACTAAATGGTTTGTGCAGTTACTTATTGGATTTAATTTGCCTATAAACGATTCCCAATCAATAGGCTATCTACAAATAATAGAGGACAGTGTTGCTCAGTTAATGTACAGTCAGCCGGTCATTATCACAAAATAAACCCTGCTGGGGTAATTAGGATGGAAAAGGAACGGAGGAAATGAAATATTAGTTACGCTGAGAATTAAGGTTTGAATTCAGGTGCAGTCACATTAGCAAGTGAGCAAGAAAAGGACCATTGTTAATAGTGTAGGTATTACACTGCTCACACAGAAGTCACTTTCAAACCAAATTCGTGTGACCAACTTGAACATCAGCTGTATCTGCGTGGGAACCTTTTCGCCCTCACGCAAAACTCCCAGTTATGCGAATTATTTTGGAATGACTGGATTTCACCCTTTAAATTAGCTGAGCAACGCTAAGGTGCATACTCCGCACCGCTGGCAATGCTGTAACGCCTCCGCTTCTTTGCCTGCAAAATTCTTTAGAAGTTTTGCTAAAGTGACTGCGGTCTTAGAAGAGCAGAAATATCAGATGACCAATCAGAATTGAAAACTCCAGTGAACCGCCTAAATACAAGTATATTTTTCTCCACTTGTCTTTTATCTTCTCTTCTCCACCCTCATCTTTCTTTGGGAATGTATCTGGGAATGTTTAAAGATTTTTCGATAGCTTATAGCAAAGGATAGAAACAAGAAGAGGACAGAGATCAGTCAAAGGAGAAAGCCTTGAGACAGACTGCTTTTTATCTTTTATACAACAGTTTTTACAAAGTTTTCAAAGCCTGGCTGCTGTGTTGTAGGAATCTGTTTTGGCATATGGGGAGAATTATTGGACATTAGGAGTATAATGTAGCTCATAAAAGGGGGAACTCATATGAACTGGATTACTGATCTTATCAATCTCAGTCTTATTATAGAACAGCTCATGAGAACGGCATGAAAAAAGGTTTCAAGACATGTCTGTTGACCTAAAGGGTTCATTGCTTCTTTTGGGACATTCAAGGGTTAGTTCACCCAAAAACTACTTTTATTGTTGTTTTTTTCACGCAAAAAAAGTATTCTCGTCAGAATGCTCTCGGAATTCATCAAAAATATCTTTATTTGTCTTACTGGTTTGGAACGACATGAGGGAATTTGGGTGAATTTTAGAATTTTAGTTTTGGGTGAACTAACCCTTTAATAATAGTTAGTACAAAGTGCTACTGCTAAATCATTTAAGGGTTATTTTTAAACTGAACTTCTTAAAATTTGACCATCTCGTCAGCAATATAACTTAAAAAGTCAATGTATGTCTTGAGAATTTCCCAGAACTTTATGCATTTGGAGACCTTAGCAATGTTTATATTTTAACACATACACCCACCCTGGTATGCACATTGTGTACAACAATCCTGCTGCATAATGTTAAAAGGCATTCTATGAGTATAAAACTTAAGAAGGTTTTGATATTTGACAGTTGATTCAATAAGAATAATTTGATCAGATTTCACTCTGACATTCAAGGTTAATCTCATTTTCTTGGGCATCATAAGCAAACACATTTACTTCTAATAAATCAGGATTCATTTACAAAGCAAATGTATCACTGAGGAAAAATATGTCCACTCTATTCAAATGGTTTGGCTTATTGCATTGTAGAACCTTGTACCAGACCATGTGATCATGAAATGATGTGTATTTTTAGATACGTATACCAGTCTCACATTTTTCAGACAATAAAGTGCTTTTGTTCGCAAAGTCTATAAAAGAACAGATCATTCGCCCAAAAATACAATACCCATTCACAAATTGGATTGATTTGGTTCAAGTAAAACTCAGTGATCCAGTCACAGCGATTCTCAAGGTAACAGCTTAGAAGGAAAATATTGTATATAATGACTTAAATGTCATGTCTGTATACCTTTCTTAGCTAATTCCTTATTGCCTCAGAAGACTTGAAATATATTGTAGCAGTCGTATGGACCACTTTTATCAAATTTTATGGTGCATATTATCCTTATTGGAACTGGACTGATGTGTTTGCTATTGTATGAAAATGACCTAAGAAATTATTGATTTGTCTTGTTTTCCGTGAGTATGCTACCTAATGACAGAATTTTCCTTTTTGTGTGATCTATCCCTCCATAGTTTGCATTGACTTGTGTTATAAGCTGAGAGGTCAAATCTTAAAGGTCCCATTTTAAGAAGGAAGCAAAGCTGGTTGGAGAGATGAGAAAGTGATGAGGAACTTAGTGAGTTTGTGGCTTGTGTGACAGTCAGGCTGAGAATTCCTCAGTCTTACCCTGACGACCCTCAGCCAAGATTCGCGCGAGTGAAACTCACAAGTCAATCACTCTATACTCCCCTAGCTAGCATATCTGAACCTAAGACACATTCTTTGAGCTGTTTCGCTCCACCAAACAGCTGTTGTTGTGCTGTATCATGGTTAAATGAACAACATGCTGAGGAAAGAACACTGTGGAGCCCTGTTCATGCAAGACAAACGGGAAGTGACACTCATGCTGTCCATGCTGAAGAGTTTTTTTGTAAAGTGCTTTGCTTAAATGCATGATAATGTGTGGATGTGCAAAGTTTCATCCTTGGAAGATCTGCAGTGAGCTCAGGTTCACTGAAACCATGCTGTAGTCGTGAGATAATGCAGATCAAGTGCTAGTTTTAGAGTTTCTGTCCCACATTCTGCTTCTCCGTGATGATGGTTTATTTTTTTTTTATCACTAAGCACCAGTTAAAGTCATTCAAATAAAGACGTAGGAACAACTTAAAAGTGGAAGGGACACATAGGCCACAAGGCCTGTGAATATAAGGAGATGTAGCCTAACATTTTCCAACCAGTGCCAGAAATATTTTTTGTTTAGCTTTTAGCTGTGGTCTGATTACTGACAATGCAAATGGCAGATGTCTGAAACTTCAAGGGCTTTACAAACCAGGTGTCAATATAGAATATAAATATGTGGACTGTATATAACAAGTCAAGATGTAATACTTATGGATAAAAAATAAATAATACTTTTATTCAGCAAGTACACATTAAATGAATCAAAAGTGATTCTAAATACATTCATAGTGTTGCCAGAGACTTAATAAATGCTGTTTTTTTCCCTTTTCTTTGCTTTCTATTCATCAAAAAAAAAAATGTATCATGGTTTTAGGCTGGATTGATGTTCAACAATGATATAATAATAAGAAATGCTTCTTGAGCAGCAAATCAACATTAGAATGATTTCTGAAGGATCATGTAACACTGAAGACTGGAGTAATGATGTTGAAAATTCAGCTTTGCCACAACAGAAATAAATTACATTTTAAAATAAATTTGAATTCTATTCATATATCAATTGTTTTATAAAAAAATATTTTTAAAATATTCAAATAAAAAACAGTTATTTTAAATTGTAATAGTTCACAGTATTACTTTTTTACTGTATTTTTTTATCAACAAGAGTTATTTTTGATCGCTAGACTACCATTAAAAATATATATACAGAGTATATGTGTTCCAGATTAGCAAAAGATTAAAAGAATCATTTAAAAAAAAAAAATTATAATTAGTCACATATGTCATCTAAATGGCAACTGTAACTCAAGCATTGTGAAAATTTTCTTTCTGGCTCTTAATGGATTAATGGATGTGCACCATAATTGTGCAAAAAGTCTTTAACAAGGTTTAATTAGTTTTAATGAATGTCTAAATTTAGTCAGAGGAACTTTGATGGATCTCTTTGATTGACACACCTGGTTAACTTGACATTTTTTATGAAACCATTAGGAGAGATCCTTTTTGGAAACCATACTTTCTAAAACAAATCTAAGAGCAGCTAAAACGTATTGGACCCATTAAAGGATTAGTTCACTTCAGAATAAAAATTTCCTGATAATTTACTCACCCCCACGTCATCCAAGATGTTCATGTCTTTCTTTCTTCAGTTGAAAAGAAATTAAGGTTTTGAGGAAAACATTTCAGGATTTTTCTCCATCTAATGAACTTCAATGGGGGTGCAAGGGTACAACTTGAAGGTCCAAATTGCAGTTTCAAAGGGCTCTACACGATCCCAGCCGAGGAATAAGGATCGGTCATTTTCAAAAAAAAACAAAGAACATTTATATACTTTTTAACCAGAAATGCTGATCTTGCACTAGCACTGCGATGCGCCACGCATTACGTAATCACGTTGGTCACACGTGACATAGGCCGATGTACTGACCTGTGTTTACAAAGCGAACGTGCAAAGAAAGTCAAACGCCATTTACAAAAGTAAATACAAGTTAAAACAAAGATGTTGGACGTTTTTGAAGTTGGAGGTAAGTTTTTCGCCCTGTACCCTACCTTTTTTGAACCGGAACATGTGTGACCTTTCAACTCCTTAAATGTTTTCTGTGTATTTTAGCTCAAGAACAGCTTTTTTTTCTCCATGGAGAGTTACTGAGACATCATAACAGGGAAATTGTATGTCCAAAGCCAGTCCATAAGGCTCTATATTACTATAAAGAATCTGTTGCTGAGGTTAGTTTGTTTCTGGTCTGATCCATCTTTACTTTCATTACTTTTGGCTTTTCTTGTTTTTCTGTTCACATCTGTTTTTATTCACTTGTCCACTCACTGACATTAGCATATTCTATTTGCACTGAACTGCATTGTCATATTTTCCAAGAAAGCTTCTTTGCCTACCAAGCAAAATATAAAATGTATATTTTTTTTATCTTCAGATTGTCATTTCTTCAAAGCCGAAGATACAGCAATAATTCCAACCGATTTCTGTCGAGTGAGCTGGAATCACAGGAGTCTGTTGGTGCATCATAGTCAAGAGTTCAAAAACCTACAAATGTTCTTTGATGAAAACATACAGACAACATAGGAAATATGTGTCAAATCAAGACTTCATTGCAGTTAGCTTTTTTCAGTGATATATGACAAATCAAAGAATGTTTATAGGCCTATTTGGCAGAACTTCTACAGTGTGATGATGTCCACTCACTGACATTAGCATATTCTATTTGCACTGAACTGCAAATAGAATATGCAGACATTTTATCAGATGAAAGCAAACTGATAATATGCCCAGGAATTTAAAGTTTGAAACAAAAAGGTAAAGGTAAAGAAACCTGCTCTATACAGACATCTTTCTTCATCCCCTTGGATATTTTTCAAGCTATATGGGGTTGTCAGCTTACTGCTAATTTATGTAGTTCTCATCTTTCAAATTAGGAGCAATCCCAGACAACAACAGTGTCCGCCCATATTCGGTCCACATCTGGTACGTGTGGATTTCATGTGTACCAGATGTGAGACGGATCTGGGCAGACAATGTTGCTGTCTGGGATACGTCTGCTTTGGCTGTAAAGGCTATATATATATATATATATATATATATATATTATATATATCTCAGCAGACGGGTAAAAGCGGCCTGACATTAAGCATGTGGTTATTCTTGCATACAGTGAACCTCAAACGCTCATTTTAATAAGGAGTTGATATTCCCTCTTTAATTCATCAAGGTATTTATATTGTACATGTAGTTTTGACTTCTGTGAAAAGAAGCAGTGGCTTGTCACCGTGTGACATTTGTACCTTTATTGTATCATTGTGTAATCGAACTGAATTTAATGTACTGTATCTGGAAGATGAATCCAAAAACAAAGTTTCATAAAACTACATAAAAACTATGTTGTTAATCGTACTGCATCTGTTCAGCACTTCTCATCCATTACATAAAAGCGTTTGATTGATTTGCCATTGTTCTTTCCATGTGCTCCAGACGGAGGAGGGTCCTCGTAGACAGCTAAATGGTGAAGAATATTTTAATTGTGTAATGCTTCATATGGCCTTGAAAGCATTAGCTTGATCAGGCCATTACATTGTTTTGTCCAAATGAGGCAATTTCATGTCGAGGTATCTAGTGCCACTCAAAAATTCAAACTCAACCATCAAAGATCTAAATTACTATCCATTTGCAAAACGAATGTGAAGATAATTACAAATGTGAAGTTAAGGCACACAGCAGATGTTTATGCTCTGCCAGTGGCAATCAATCTGATGATATATTATAATGCTAAGATCTCTGAAGCACTGCGTTGACATCCACTCACAATATACATTACCATTGAAAAGTTTGGGGTCAGTAAAATGTTTAGTCTCTTATGCTCACCAAGGCAGAAATCAGAACATAAATAATAATTAAATTTTGAATGTATAAAGAAGCATTTTATTAAAAGTGCTAAATATACACAAGGAAATAACTGACCTTTTATGAGCAAATATATACACAATCCAACTAAATAGGTAAACAATGACAATTAAAGCAATATAAAAATATATATAATAGTGCCTTTTAAAACAGAGTAAGTTGTTGAAAAGTACTGCACTGGTAAAATGTAAATAAGGCAAACACCTGAGAATCGTTTTATCCTGTACAGTTTCAAATCCTGACATGATTATTCATGACCCAAACCTCATAAAAAAATAAATAATAAAAAAACAATGCCGACAGACCATTCAAAGCATGTCTCTAACGGTGGAATTGAGAAAAGCATCACTGTTGGCTTTCTTGGAGAGCTCGCTCTATAATAGGAAACAAGACGACACATTTGTTAACACATTTTTACGAGCTGGACACTGGATCATTATTATGTGTGGGTCTTAAAATGTTAATGATCTCTCTCAGAGGAATTATCGGTCACAAATGAGCATCCTTCCTATCACCGATGCTCCATTTGGAGTTAATATACATCCGGGGAAGTGGTCTTGAACAGAGTGATTGGTCTTACGGTAAAGGCTGAGTAGCTCATTGGAACCAGTTTCTTGTCACTGTTGAACTCCTGCAGCGGCACACGTGGGCCAGAGCTGGCCTCTGTTGTCTTGCTCCTCTGTTAGACCAAAGACAAAACCACACAAAAATGAAGCATCATCATTGATCTTCAGTGTAAAGACACTACCAACAACATACTAAAGAAGATGGGACTTGACCTACAGTTTTACAGAGTACTGATTTTTGTTGATCCAACAGTGTCATCTAGTGTTAGCTGAGAGAACATCTCTATTTTAACACTGAACTTAAATGTTTAGTTCACCCCAAAATTCTGTCATTTACTCATCCTCATGTCGTTCCAAACCCATAAGACTTTCGTTCATTTTCGGAACACAAATGAAGATCTTCTATTTGATGAAATCAGAGCGATTTCTGTCCCTCCATTGACAGCTGCACAACTAACACTTTGATGGTTCAAAAAGTTCATAAAGAGATCGCAAAACTAATCCATATGAATTGAGCGGTTTAGATACAATTTTCTGAAGAGACACGATCGCTTTATATGAATGTAGGCTTTTATTCACATATAAACAGTCATCAGCTTACATATCAGTTGTGGTAAAAGGAAGCTCAAGCATGTTCGCTTGACGTGCGAGAACCAATGAGGTTCATTCTCGTGTTGCGCAGCACGTTTAAGCTTCAGGAAGAACCAATGAGGTTCATTCTCGTGTTGCGCAGCACGTTTAAGCTTCAGGAAGAACCAATGAGGATCATTCTCGTGTTGCGCAGCACGTTTGAGATTCCACAAGAGGTTTGTTCTCGTGGGTCAAACAGTTTGGGTTAAGCTTCTGTTTATGTTCGCTGATCAATATTTATGTGAAAAAAACCTAAATTCAATCTTTTCATCATATAAAGCGATCGTGTCTATTCAGTACATTTGGACTAAACCGCTCAATTCATATGGATTAGTTTTACGATCTCTTTATGAACTTTTTGAAGCATCAAAGTGGTAGTTGTATAGTCAATGGAGGGACATAAAGCTCTCAATAATTCATAAAAAAATATCTTAATTTGTGTTCCGAAGATGAGCGAAAGTCAGATTTTTGGGTGACCTAACCCTATAAGTCTAACCACAATCCTTTTGGACTGATCTCAAGCCAAAAGCTCTGATCACAGAGTTGAGTTTTGATTGCCCCGATCAGGGGTTTTCACCTTGGCAGAGAGTTGAGGCCTTCCTGGCACACACAGAAACGTGGTGGATGAGCAGCTGCTGCTGCCACTACTGATACTGTTAACGGTGGCAGTGCGAGGTGCCAGCAGATTGGGTGTCTGAAACAATTAAAAGAGGAACTTGTGTTTTGATAAAATGCTTGTTTTTGCACACAACATTCTCAGTGGGAAAACGAGTACCTTTTTAATTTTGTTAGGGGTGGGGGTGGTATATGTTGCTCCGTGGGCTCTCTTTGTTGGAGTTTTAAACTGAGAGATTTCGGTTTTCTTTGTCATCTGGAAAGCAAAAATCATCCAGGTTAGTGTAATAAAGATTAAAAAAAATTCCTGAACAAAACAGACAGTATGTGACATATCAGGGTAAGATATATGTCACTAAGTATTTACTACTAAATTGCACACCATCTGATATTTTAAACACCCATAAAGTGAAACTCGCCCGTTCATTCTTCTCCTTATCTTTCTGCAAGCGATTCTCTTCCCACTGGCTGGAGATGAAGTCCATGATCCTTTGACCTTGCACAAGGAAGAAAGACCCCTTATTCTTTTCCCATTCTTCCACACGGCCTCTCAACTCTTCTTCCAGCTGTATATGTAGAAATACACAGGTAAATTGACAATTTTTTTGTTGTTCACAGCCACAACTTTTTTACAATAGGAATAGGTCACCCCAAAATTAAAATCATGAATTTTATAAAATTAAATTATTTTGGTTGCAATTTTTTTTTTTTTTTTTTGTAGCAGGACATTTTTTTAAGTACCTTTGGGAGCAGTTTCTGCACTTTGGCCCTGTCCTTACTCTCTTTGAGCAGAGACCCTCCTCTGTTACTGAAGCGATTTGGATCCGCAGCCTTTCTCTGGTAAGTGAAACGTATAGAACAAAATGACACGTGTGAAACCACATAAGGTTGAGTTGACTGTAAGCATGGGACAAGAGAGAACCTCAAACTCTTGAAAGAGAGCCCAGTTCCTCTTCCATTTCTCTAGGTCCTCCAGTATGGGTTGTGCTGCCTCATAGAAAGCCATCATTCTCAGCAGCTCCGTGTCATGGAGGGCCAGCAGTTCCTCGGTGTAGTGATCTGTTCAACCAGAATGAAGTTAAAGCCTTTTTCCATTAGCAAGGAGTCAATTTTATTCGGATCTTTGAATTTAATGATTTTAAATAGGGTTGGTAATCTTTCCAATATTTAAACTATTTCCATAAAATGGTAATGAGTTAATTAAAATTAATTTGCTGAGAAAAGCTAGGAATTAAAGCTAAACTAATATTACTTTCTTGTTCAAAATTAACTATTTAAATATTGAGTCAATAAATCATCAATCCTTCCTCCAAAAAATGTATCTTGCCCTGATTCACTACGGTAAGCGGACACCTATTAGTGTTATTTTAGACCAGGCGGGAAATCGCGTACATGTGTCACTCGCCTGTGCCCATCTAATCATATCCGTAAATAGAAAAAAATGTGCTCCGGTTACTTTGATGCGTGTATGGTGTGGGAGTGGCATGGGTTAGTTGTAACAACGAGCGAGAAAGGTTGACATGGAACACGCTTAATCTTCACCGCCTCCACCCATTTAAGAAAAAAAAAGAAAAAGAAAAGAAAAGAAAAGAGGAGAGTCTGCTGGCAAAAAAATAACGCGACAGATCTCGGAATTAAACGAGAATCAACATTGCCTTGGCTTTCCGGAGATGGCGACAACCGAGGGATCTGAAATGCTGTAAAAGCGACACGAAGATGGCATTATTATTATTCACCAGGTGAGTAAGGGATTTTATCCAACAGATACTCATTGACAGAGTTCATTCCAATTATCTATTGTAAAGGGTCAGATTCATTTGAAGTCAAGCAGTCAAAGCACAACCAAAACAATGTTCTGCTAAATGGATGCAGTTTTATTTTTCAACTGCTAGAGGGCCAAAAGTTGCATATACCCCTTTTCCACCGACACGGTTCCAGTGAGGGTTCCCGGCTCGAGTCCGTTCTCGAACCGGTCCACGCATTTCCACTGCAGAAAAGGTGCTTCCGGCCGGAAAGATCGGTTTAACTTGGGCCCTAAAAACTTGCTGGTCTCGAACAGAGCTAGAGAGCGGGTGACGGAGAAACGCTGCTGCTGTCTTGTTGAGCAATCTAATAACATCGCACTATGTCTCTTTATATCTAAATATATAAAACTATGCGCACAAGAGAGACCCAGTGTGCGAGAGAGTGAGTGAATCAACAGTTTCAGTTTATTTCCAAAAAGGACAGATGAGAGTACCGGCGGATTATGTGAGCTGCCAGTTTTCTAGAATCACCCCCTGTCAGCAAAACAGAAGTGCAGCACTGCCTGCAGAAACACCGGGATGAGCAATGTTTTTTTAAGGCTAGTTAAAAACAACACATAGCTGCATTACGTCAGCATTCATTCCTCAAGTCTGTGGAAACACGTGGCCGGTTCGTAACAGGCTCTGGCTCCAGAATGCGAACCATACTGGTGGAAAAGGGGTAATAGTTTACCTTTAAAGGGATAGTTCATCCAAAATTGAAAATTCTGTCATCATTTACTCACCCTCATGTTGTTCCAAACTTGTATGGATTTCTTTCCTCTGCTAAACACAAAAGAAGATATTTTGAAGAATATGGGAAACCAAACAAATCCAAGGCCCCATTGACATTGACAAAAAAAATTGTTTGGTTACCGATATTCTTCAGAATATCTTCTTTTGTGTTTAGCAGAAGTAAGAAATTCATACAGATCTGGAACGTGTGAGGGTGAGTAGATGACAGAATTTTTATTTTTGGGTGAACTATCCCTTTAAATATTTAAATGACTTGACTGCTTTTAAGTTCTGGGTAACTTACTATCACAGAAGTGAACATTGAACAGCTCTCTCTGTTCTGGTCCACACATGCATTTGTCCCATAGAACCACAAGCTCCTGTCGGACCTTATCAACCACCTCCTCCAGTCGAGCCATTTGCAGTTTCTCCAGATGTTCCACACAGCCCTGCCACTGGAAGAGGAAATGCACTCCATTAGCATTTGTTGGTAAACCACAAGGAGAGTTAAGATCTACGACAGGGTTCTAGTGCTCTGAAATGACATCCTGTGGTTTAGATGGAAAAGCTCTTACCCGCCTGATATCATCAGAGAGAGTGCTCATTGCAGCCTCTCGGAACACCTCGCCTTCCGGCTCAGGACAACTCAGACGATTCCACAGGCTCGTGGCTCGCTCCTTGAGTTTGTCACGAGCTGAAATCAAGGATTCCTTCTTCATTTCAAGCTGTGTGGAGTAAATATTAATTCAATTAATGGGGGGTATTCCAGAAAGCAAGGTTAACTTACCATGACACACCGTGAACTTTCGGTTGATTAACCCAAACCTTGCTACATAGGTTCCAAAATCAATAGGGCACGCATGTGCTGAATACCTCTGAAGTAAACTAACCGAAGCAAGTTATTTTCAGAGAATAAGTTGCTATGGCTACTTACATTGTTACCTCAGGTTTTGGAACTGCAAGTTAAGGTTATCCGCTTACTCAGAGTAAACGTACCCATGTAAGTCGCATAATGTGCTTTCTGGAATACCCCCACAGGCATATGATCAGCCATACAACAACAATCATTATTAAAATTATTATTTTATTTAATTATTAAAATTAAATAAGTTAATATATGTAATATACTAGTGCACTGTATAATATATATATATATATATATATATTTTTTTTTTTTTTTTCAAAATAATAATAATAGTTAGTGGCCAGCAAGCAAATATAACAGTTTTATATGCTTTGCAGTGATTTTTATTTGCATTTGACATGTTCATTTTGGACCCTGGCTGAGATGCTAAAGGTGTTCTGTGCATAAACGCTAGATGGAACCACTAGATTATGCAAGAAGATATGGTATCCATATCTTCTACCCACCCAAATCAGATAAAACAATTACATTTTCAAAACTGAAACAACTTAAAAAAAAAAAGTTATTAAAGTGTAGCACCTGGCTGAGCAGCAGTTTCAAGGCTTTGATATTGTCATGTGTGAGCAGAAAAATGTCAGTGTCGGGGCATATGGACTCCCGTTCCAGACTGCTCTCTGGTTCATGTCCCATCTCGTCCATTAAAGTCCTGATGTCCTCCCTGAGCCCAGAGAATACCTTCACCCTGCTCTCCTACAAACACAGAGCTAAAATAACAAAAGCATCCAGGACAGAAACTCGCGTGTGTTCAGAACACTTTCAAAAGGAGAAAGGATACATACTTTTTCTTTGCAGAGTTTCTCGACATGCTCCTGGAGTTCCTGCAGCTGGGTTCGAGAGGGCACACTTCCCGAAGGAATGTAGTATGGGGTAGCACAAAGAGTCACGCACAACTCCTCGTCCTGCTTCTTCAAATCGCTCAGCTCACTCAAACGTTCATTCTTTTCCTTTAGAAGAGAATCCACACGGCACCTCAGGTTCTTCTCCAACTGTAGAACTGTAAGATCTTCCTCAAACTATAAAAGATTGCAGGATAATAAAAGAAAAACAGGAACTTTCCATGAATAGCATTCAAAATCTGAAATTTACCAAAATTTGAGACATGCCTGAATAGTTTAAAATCCCTAATGTGTGTTGATTTTGTTATTTTAACATAATAAACAGCATTATAAAGTAACTAAATTAAATTTGAAAGGTACAATATGCAGGAATTTTTCACCACCAGGGGTCGCTAAGCTCTTACAATAACAAAGGCGTATAACGATGACGTATATTCCGCATTAAGCGGAATTGTGGATCTTGTTGTCAAGCTGATGGATCTTTTATGGATGAGTGAATAGGGCTGTCACTTTTGAGAAAAATCAAATTCGAACGGATATCAAATATCAAGCAATGTATTCGAAAATATTCGTATATCTACGAAACTAAAAGGACTGCGCATGTGCAATGACGTACTACGCACGGAGCGAGCTGTTCTTCCTGTTGAATAGAGTGTCATAAATGAGTGTTCCGTTATTAAAAAAATTCTTATTTCACTCAGCGTCTGTGAAGTGAAGCAGGACAACGTCCCACCAGCGCTTGTTTCAGATTATCATCCACATATGACTGGTTTTGGGCGCAGGGTTTTACTGCGTGATCAATATAAGCAGGCAAGCAGCACGGCAAATCATGCTCATCGTCTCCAAATCATGACCAGAGACGGATAAATATCAAGTCTGCTGTTTAAAACAAATAAAGAACCAATAGAGGAGAATAGTTATGCGCGAACAGCGGCATATTCGTGCAGTGTGCGCATGTCGAAAAATCAATACGGATTTGAATCTTGTGACATATAACGCGTACATTACTTTATGTATCGTTGATGTAAACATGTTCATGTTCGGATTCATCAATCGGATTCTTTTTAGATGAGTTGTGGTAGAAATTGTCCGCTCAGGATGGCTGTTCTGTGCGTTATCTTCCATTTTCAAAACAAGGGTGGCTATTGGCTGTTATTCGCTTGATTTGGTCATGAGCTTACGCTACAATACGTTTAGAGTGCCCGCTACTGGATGAGATGGCAAACAATAAAATGAAAAACAAACGGTCTAATCATAGACTGTAAAAAATGCGCTAAACATGGCACTTTAAAAAACGGTTAGTTTATTTATAGTTCGATTACGGATATTTCACGTCATGTTCGAATGCATATTCGAATATCGAATAAAAAGTGACAGCCCTATGAGTGAATACATTAGGGCTGAAACAACTAATGGATATAATCGATTATTAAAATAGTTGTCAACGAATGTCATTATCGATTAGTTGGTCTGCTTACGTCACGGGGAGGGTTTACTGGTGATTGGTTGAAACAGGCCAATCATGATGGTCTCTGTCTTACATGCGCTGCGCTTCATGAGACACACGCAAGGTCTTTCTCCCTTTGCCGATCTGCCGTGCGCGAAGAGACCGAGATCTTTTTTACAGTCTATATGTTTGGAGCACGGTCTCTTCTGTCTCGCATGCACGCTCTTGCTTGCGCGCTCTGCGGGCATCAGGGAGCGCTATCAATATGCGGGTGACTTCCGGAACTTCCGCAAGACTTGGGATGTCTGTATTTTGTCTCGAGCATCAGGTTGCACAATCAGTTCGCTCGCAACATAATGGATTAAAATAGCGTTACCGCAGAAATAGGTTAAATTAAAACAGTGTTTACAAAGTGAAGCACTAAATATAAAGGCAGTTAATAACAGCAGCAGTAAAAGATTGTTTTTTAGTCACTGTACTCAGTGGTTGTCAGCGAATGCTTGTGCACTAATTAAGGGTGTCAAATCGAAATCGATCAAAATTAAGGGTGTATTCACACCTGCCTTGTTTGGTTCGATTGAATCGAACTCTAGTTCGTTTCCCCCCTTGATGCGGACCTTTTGGGCAGGTGTGAATACAGCAATCGAACTCGGGTGTGGACCAAACAACCGAACCGAGACCCAGCGAAGAGGTGGTCTCGGTACGTTTCCAAACGAACTCTGGTACGGTTCAAATTTCTGTCCAATGAATGGATGCCCTTAAGCACACGTGTGGTTTTGCTTACAAATTTTGGTTTACTTGCAAAAAGAGCAGTGTTAAAGCGAACCGTACCAAAAATAAAAAATAAAAATAAATTTATTTGGTCCGGACCAAAGCAAATAAACTATCGGACTTTCCTGGTGTGAATACACCCTAAGTCACAATCTCGAACTTCGAATTTAAAAATTGGAATCGTTGATGCTGTCATGTCACGGAAAAAAACACGTGTGTTGAAGTGCTGCGAGTCAACCTCCTCTAACTTAGCTACAGCGAGTCAAAAGATAGCATGGCAACTGCAGATGCAGGAGACCCATCGACAGAACTTGAACCGTCTACTCTTTTATTGAAGTCACCGGTGTGGAAGTATTTTGGATTTCCAGTGAGTTATGTTGTCAACGTTCGCGCTTAAAAAAAGCCACAGTTTGCAAGCTCTGCTATGTGCGTGTACCATATTCTTCCACTGGCAGCACGACCAACATGGCAGGGCATCTCCACAAAAACATAGATTTATCTGTTAAAACTGTTTGTTTGTTTTGTGAACTTGAATGTCGTCATCTGCCTGTTTGCGAGGCGGCTTTATGTATGTGTGCAAAGAAAACCATATCTCATAGAGCGCGTGAGTACTGAATAGTTTAAAATCGCTTGAATGTTCAAATTGGTAAACTGGTAAGGCAAATGGTAAACTTTAGTTACTCACGATGCAATGCTGGCCCGATTATGCAAGTAACAATTCCGTCATGTTACGACTCCCGAAACGTGAGAGCAGCGCGCTTGACGATTGCCTTGTGCAACCCATTTTGAGAGACAGAGAGAGAGAAGACGCGGCACTGCTGAACCGATTGATTTTATAATCTGGGTATGGCAGGTTATGGCAAAATATGGCAGGTTATTTTGCTTAAGTTTCCAATTGACTAAAGATATAAGGTATTACATTATATTATAAGCACTTTATGTTGTTAATAAATGTTTTAAATTTGACAATGTAGTGTGGTACATTGCGAACAAAGGTCAGATATTATATTGCATAAAAGTATATTCTAAAAATGGCAAAGCAACCTGTGCTTTTAAAAATAAATAAATGTAAAAATAGAGAATCGAATCGAACCGTGACCTTAAAATCAAAAATTCAATCGAATCGAAGATTTGGAGAATCGCGGCACCCCTAGCACTAATGCATCATTTTTCCTGTCCTTTTAATAAAAGCCTGTTAGCTTGCTGCGTACCTCCATTCCGTTCTCTTTTTATAACATTTGTCTACTATTAAGTTTTAATTGTTTTTCAAATGCGATCTACAGCAGCTCTACGTTCACACGCTTGTTTTCAGTCTTTCTACATTTATATTAGCAAATATTGATATTAGTAAAACTCAATGTGTGGCTTTTGCACTTTTTAAAGTACACTTTTACACATAAATACCCTTGTGGCGAGCAGGACGAGGCCGAGGGACGTGAGAGAGCTCGCGAGGCCGGTGGCGTGAGTGATAAGGAACGACACCTGTGAGACGCACCGGTCTCGCATCTCTCACGTCCCTCGGCCTCGTCCTGCTCGCCACAACCCTGATTTAGGGTTTTATTTAGTTATAATAGACAAAAAATCAAATTGAAATTTTTATCCGATTAATCGAAAAAATAATCGTCCGATTAATCGATTATCGAAATAATCGTTAGTTGCAGCCCTAGAATACATTGATGTTTTTAACATGACTGTGGTATGAAAAAGGGCGCGATTGCTAGACGTATACCAGCGCCACACGCAACGCGAGTCCCGCGGATATAAAGGAATAAGGACATTTCATTCTACCGAACTACTCGCAAGTGCTGAATTAATACTCACAGGCAGTGTTGCCAACTTAGCGCCTTTGTCGCTATTTTTAGCGACTTTTCAGACCCCATTAGCGGCATTTTTTCAAAAAAGCAACTAGCGACAATTTTAGCGACTTTTTGGACAAACCTCAGTAACCTCCAAATGTTGCCAGTACTGTCCTGCGAGCGCGAGCTCTTGCTTTCTCCCTGTCATCACTCTCTCTAGCTGCGTCTCCCATGTACAGTGAATGACTGAGGAGCGCACGGCCGCTGACAGACGCGAATGAGCAGTGTTTTTCCACGAACTTATCACTTATCTGCTTTTCTTTTGTTTTATATTTAAAGAATTTAGTTTGACCATTTTCATTTTATTTCTTTTCTTGTACTTATTACTTGTCACGCTCACTATCACAGAGCTTAGTTCATTCGGTTCCCTAACTCTCTCAATTCAGATAATGTTCCCCATAGGCCTATAAAAAATGTAATCATTCACTATATTATAGCTACTCGTTCTATTGTCTGACAACAACAAAAATAGGAAAAGAAAACAGCTTTATTTGACATTCGGCTATATTATATTAAATAGAGCATTAATTTAGAGAGAAAACGCACTAGGCTGACAGAACGCAAGTACGACGCGATGACGTCATTAATATGCTAATTCACGCATGACGTCATCTAGCGACATTTGCCGACTTTTAGGGAAGGCCTTAGCTACTTTCCTTTGAAAATAGTTGGCAACACTGCTCACAGGTCAGTTTATTAGACAAATGAAACTTGAGGTAACGCAGCGCTGTTTCACTTGCTCTAACAGTAACACTATCACACTAAACTGCATTTGAGTGTGTTGAATGTTGTTAGCTAGGTTGTTTGTTGGCTGTATGAGACTAGCAGTGAACTAGATCAACATTAGAATAACATGCAGATCATATTCTAACATTTCATCATGTTGAACTAGCTTAAATAATATTGATTACTTTTATGTACATTTGCTCACCTGTCTAATAAAGTACATGCAACACTCGCGTCTCCGTCAAGTCGAAGTTAGTCGCGGACATGGAACTCTCGGCATTTCGAAAGAGGTTGATCTTCGTTTTAGTCCTCTTTTTGTCTCAAAGTCTGCTTGCCATTCCCCATAATGTTTAAACAAAACAACAACAGCGTGAGCGTCTTGTTAGGCATAACGACAATAACGGGTTGTCCACGTCTGTCGCCATGGTTACTATCGCAGTGCGAGCGCAACCCTGGCGGAAACCGGGGGTAACGCGGATATGACGCCATTGACTTGCGACTCCTCACCCCTGCTCACACGCCCCGTTTCCTTGGTTAAAAATCGCAATTATCTCATGATTTACAAATAGTTGGAAACATTTGCGATATTGTAAGTAATCAACAAAACAAAATATATAACATTGGCCTAGTGGTTTTTGGATATTTTACTGCAAAAATCCTGCATATTGTACCTTTAACTAAACAATGGTGGAAAATCATTAATCTAATCTTTTGTAATATTTAGTAACTTTTTATTTAAATTTCTTTTTTTAATAAATGAATGAATAAAGTCTTTGGCTGAATCCGAAATCACCCATCAGAATATTTCACAGCTCTTACTTTGTACGGCTCAACTGTCAGTTCCAAGCACAGGGTGTCCAATTGTTTCTGGGAAGTAATGATATCGGTTCTAATGCGATGTCTTAAGGCCTCTTCCTCCATGATCATGGAATGTAAAAGCCCCTAGAGAACATGTATAATTAAGAGTAAGTATAAAGCCTATATATGTGAGGGATGTGATATATGCAAAGGCATAACTTACATCTATGTGCTTTTTCACAGTTTGCATTCGCTCCACTCTCTGTTCTTCCATGATGCCGATGCTGTCCCATATGTCTACAAGCCTGGCCATCGCATGATTGATCTCAGTCACAAGAGAGAATGCCAGAGCCTCACTGCTCATGAAAACAAAAGCAAATAAATTAGATTAAATTAATATTGAAGGATTTTGAGTGTTGGGACTGACAGCCTCAGTATCAATTCACTTTCATTTGTATCTTTTTGCAAAACAATGAAAGTGAATGATCTCCTTTTGTGTTCAACAGAAGAATGTTAGTTTTGGAACAACATGAAGGTGAACATGAAATAATGACAGAATGTTCATTACTGCTATTATTATCATATTTCTTTGACTAAACTATCCATTTAACACTGTTACATGAACACCAACAAAGTTTTTAAAGCTTCAATAAAACTCGCTGGATTACCAAAATGCATGTAGTTAGGCAGGTAACGTTAATGTCTGTAACTAAACATGTGTTTTATGTTGCCACTGCCAGCCACAGTAAATACCAGATTGTAATATAATTTAATCTCGCGATGTTTAACAGTCTCCGCGTATACACACTTACCTTCTTCGACAAGACATCGTTGTACCGTATTGACGCACAACTCCGTCGATAAACTAAAGATAATATGATGTATAAAAATAAATGACAGTCGTCTCTCCTTACAGCCAGTGAGCGGTAAAATTTGAATCGTAACTGATGTGACGTCTTCTTGTCTTCTTCACTGGATTCAGCGTGGAAAGACAAGTGCGCCACTTTGCGTCCTGGAGCGGAATAGTTTCCTTATCATAATGATCAAACGCATTCCGTAGTGATTTATGATAACGAAGGTTTGTTTAGTTTTCGTCATAACCTTTTGAATGTTAAGTTGATAAAATATCGGAATAACCTTCAGATAACCTGTCGACCTTTGCTCCACTCATTTGTTGTTTGTTGTTTGTTTTGTTTTCGTCACAACCTTTATGATGTTAGTGTGAAAAAAAGATATTGGAATAACCTTCAGATAACCTGTGGACCTTTGGTCCACTTAAACATAATAGATACGAAACTACACATTTGTTGTAAAAGAACTGGACAAATGATGAATCATGCAGCCAGGTGGCCTGCAAACCACAAAATCTGCAGTCTGTGGAGAATCTTCAAATCAGGTACAGTAAGCTGTAATGCCACTTTTGTGTGTGTTTCTTGGCCAAAACATTGGCAATTGGGGTTTTAAACTAGGTCTGCAGGGGGTCCAACTATTATTGTTTTATCTCCAACATTTTTTTTAAACAATAGTACAATGTTAACTGAAAACAAGAGGCACAATAACATAAAGTAGCTACTAAAATTAAAACGTTTTTGCACTGTGAACACATAAATATATAATATATATACACACACACACACACACACACACACACATATATATATATATATATATATATATATATATATATATATATATATATATATTGTTGATTTAAGTGATTTTAAGTTATTCTACTGTATTTTATATGTGAACATGTTTTTATGGTTTTCTTAGGAAATAAAAGTGAATGATGATGATTTTCACCTGGAAAAGTGATTATATTTTAAACCTGTGTAAATAACTATTATTTGGACTCATAATATGTGGTTTTATACAATATTTATCAGGGGATTCCTGCTCCGTCTCTCCTGTCAAGGCATCATTCATGTGTATTTGAAGTTAAATACCACTTATATATATATATATATATATATATATATATATATCATAATATGTGGTTTTATACAATACACAATACCTGTGTCAATAACTATTATTTGGACTCCACCATTTGGATACACTTGCTGCCTCAAGGTTACTTGTAAGTGGTATTTAACTTCAAATACACATGAATGATGCCTTGACAGGAGAGACGGAGCAGGAATCCCCTGATAAATATTGTATAAAACCACATATTATGATATATATATATATATATATATATATATATATATATATATATATATATATATATATATATATAGGGTGAATTGCCCTAATGTGGGACACTGCCTAATGTGGGACACCTAAGGTTTAGTGTTTTTAGGTCCCCCATAAATGCATGAATGACAGTGAAATTATGGGTTAGACAAAGCTGTGGTGTCATGTGATCAAAATCACATGACCTATCAAATGTCCAATCATATTTGAGGGTGGAGCAATCATCAAAAAGGAGACACCTTGTGTAAAGACCATCCGAAGGTTAATGACATAGAGTTTTAACAAATTTGATGTTAAGGAGTTAAATAGATTTTAAACAAAGCAATCCTGCTACTTTTTAGCCTAATATGCTTATGAAATGTTTGTCCATCAAAACATAGTGTAACTTTATGTGTATAAACTATATATTTTATATTTTTATCAAATTTCCTAGTGTCCCACATTAGGAAATGTGGTTTCCAAATCCGGGACAGTATGATCAGCCTAATGTGGGACAGTACTTCAATGAGTCAAAAATGTGTGGTGGGGCATGTTTTAAACATTTATTTTTTATTTTTTTAATAAAAATATGAATAATGTTTATATTAGACAAATCTTAACTAAAGAAAAAATGTTTCACCCAAGGCATTGATGAAATGGAAACAGGATTTCCATGACCTTTTTTCAGAATCTGTGGTCAGATATGAATAAATATGTAATTCCTAATAAATAAGTCAAAGAAACTCACTTTAAAATAATAAATAGATATTATCCATTGTAATGATTTTATCAGTAAGTTTAAAGAAGGGGTTTCTTCATTATGCTGTTTTGGTAACGAGGAAACAGAAACAATTGTACATTTATTTTTTGTTTGTAATTATACCAAATTATTTTGGTCCAAAGTTTATCTTTTTATTTTTTAGGTGTTTTACAAATGCATCACTATAACTGATATAATGGTCTTGTTTATGGATTGTGATACTGGTTTACTGGAAATGGATAATATAACTAAAGATTTTGTTATTTTACATGTTTCATTCATTCATAACAAAGACAATTACTAACTAAGATTTAAGAGAGAATCTAAAATAAAATAAGATTTTACTATTCTACATGTATCAATGTGATATTTGGTATTTTATCATAGATTTTTCAGTGTCCCACATTGGGGAAACAACTGTCCCACATTAGGGAGCTGCAGATTATTTCAGACAACTTGCAATAAGAGCACTAATATAATTTCTCTTATGAATGGGTTATCTGAATTTTCTCTTTTGATGTGATTAGGACACATACTGGGGCTTTCAAAATGGTATTAGGTGTGGATTTAATGTTTTGGTTACACATCGCAATATGTCACAGAAGTCTGAAGTGCAAAAAATGTCCCACATTAGGGCAATTCACCCTATATATATATATATATATATATATATATATATATAATATGTGGTTTTATACAATACACAATACCTGTGTCAATAACTATTATTTGGACTCCACCATTTGGATACACTTGCTGCCTCAAGGTTACTTGTAAGTGGTATTTAACTTCAAATACACATGAATGATGCCTTGACAGGAGAGACGGAGCAGGAATCCCCTGATAAATATTGTATAAAACCACATATTATGAGTCCAAATAATAGTTATTGACACAGGTTTAAAATATAATCACTTTTCCAGGTGAAAAACATCATCATTCACTTTTATTTCCTAAGAAAACCATAAAAACATGTTCACATATAAAATACAGTAGAATAACTTAAAATCACTTAAATTCACAAATCTGTATTGCCTTCTCATGGCTCTGTGTTTATTTATTGATGTCAGATTTGTTTGTTTCTGGCAGTTAATGGCAAGTTTTGCACCAACCACAAAGGATATTATGCATAGCCTATATTTAAAATGGTATTAAATATTATACTTATTTTTGAGGGATTAGTTTGTCATTAGAAATATATAAAAAATTGTAATTTTGCTATTTGTCGCAAATTTTTTAAGTAAAAAAAAAAATTAATATGATACATAAATGCAATTTTGTCTTACAGTATATAATCATAACCCCTGAGTTTGTACAATAGCAAAATATTCAGAATATTCATATTCAAACAGGAGTGGAATTTTTGTGCCATCAATTGATGCTTTCATAAACTTGTTGAACATGAGATCATTTTCCAGGAGTTCAGCTCTTGAGGCCCATTTGTGGACACATCACACTGACGAGTCATTAACCGGTTGTGTCGTACCAGTAGCAAAACAAACAGCACTCTGGATGGTATGAAATGACAGTCTTTCCATGTCTTTGTCACCAGCCCCAAAGAAAGAGCCTCTCCTTAAAGAATCTATTATGGTTGTGTTGCAGCAAGCTAGAATTACATTGATGCCAACTTCTTTATAGTCTTTCAAAACCGCTTTGAAGGTGCTCACTCCTGTTGTGTCTATTATGGAGATGCAGGAGCAATCCAAGATGATAGTATGAAAATCTAAGTCTTTTGAAATCAAGCTTACACTTACATCTCCATTTGTTTGATCTACGCTATCAGTCTTCTTCACAGCTTTTTCTCTAGCTTTTTTCTCCAGTTTTCTCCTGCGGGTTATTTCAAGGAATGGGTCAAGATCAGTTGCTTTATATAAAGACTTTAAAAAGAAGTCTTTGTTGGCATAGAAAAGAGGCGCCTGAAAACGAAAGATCTTCACTTTTGGAATAGGCGAGAGATTATCATACTCTTCCATGTCCTCATAGTCACTGGTTTGTTTAATTTGTCCCAGTAACGAAACCTTAGGATTCTGAGTCTGGACCACCACACAGATCATAGAGAAGACCACTCCAATTAGCAATCCAAGCTCCACGCTTATTAGAGCTGTTGAGCTCATGGTCACCAACCAGACAATCGCCTCAATCTTGCTCTCACGCCATTGTTTAGGGACGTCTCGAAATTTGTGCAGGGCGCCCCGCAGACTGACAATGATGATGCAGGCGAGGACACATTTCTGCAGGGCGTAGAAAAATGGTGCAAAGAAGAGGAGGACTAGAAGAACCACTAAGGCACTCACTATGCTGGAGACCTGAGTCTGGCAACCTGTTGAGTCCTTCACCATAGTTTTCGCAAGGGCGGCACTTGTTGTGAAAGAATGGAAAAATGAAGGAATTATATTGCAGAACCCAATTGCTATCATTTCTTGGTTGGGCCTAACCGTGTAGCCGTTCTTTTTAGCAAACATCTCGGATAGAGAAACAGTAAACGCGAAACTGATGACAGCTAATGGAATGGCATCAAATGCTACCCGGGGCATCAGTTCAACGCTTGGTACCTTTGGAGGAATGAAACCAGTTGGAATGGCACCTGAGATACTGGAGCTAAACTGCCCGTTTAAATCAGCAAAATGGGAAACTATCGTGGCAACTGCCACTACCACCAGTTCTGTGGGCAGTGGTATCTTCAAACGGTCTTTGTAGCGATCCTGGATCTCTTTTCCTGCAACCAACACTATGATGCATATGGCACTTGTTATTAAGTCACAGAAGTTGGTTTGGTGGATGTTCTTGAAGATGTTGATCCAGGTGACCACCACTGTCCCATAGCCTTGGTGTCGAGGGATCTTAAGGCCAAGCAGGTACTTTGCCTGAACAGTGAGGATAGTGCAAGATGCCCCAGTGGCAAAGCCATCGAGCATAGGAGCAGAGAGATAAACGGAGACAAACCCCAGCCTGAGAACAGCCATCAACACCTGAGGAGAAAATACAATACACCTTCAGGTCAATGACATGACATAGATTTTTTTTTCTAATGTATTCATTTAGAAGTAAAAAATAAAATAAAAAAATACAGTTTGTATGTACAATGACTTGAATACGCCTCTTTTATAATGAGCTTTTTAAACTTCTGTATGTGGATATTTTTGGGGGGCATAAAGTAAAAATGTAAATATAATTCATGTTATTCATCTGAAAGATGTCATTATTAAGATGATTAATATTATATATTTTTAAAGAAATACATTTTAACAAAATATTTTTATTAAATCTCTTAAAGGGTTAGTTCACCCATAAATGAAAATTAAGTCATTAAAGGTTTAGTTCACCCAAAAATTAAAATTAAGTCATTAATTACTCACCCCCATGCTGTACCAACCCCGTAAGGCCTTCGTTCGTCTTCGGAACACAAATGAAGATATTTTTGATTAAATGTGACAGCTGGATCACTCCTCCATAGGCTCCCTAAGGGAATGAATCCTGACGGGCCAGAAAGTCAATGAAGAAAATGTTTAAATATTCCATGTCACAACAGTGGCTCAACTATAAGTTTATCAAGCGACGAGAATACTTTTTGTGCGGAAATAAAACAAAAATAACGACTTTATTCGACTATTCCTTTTCTTCCTTGTAGGCCTGAAACGAGACTTCAAGAGATTTCCACGACACATGCGCGAGAATTGCGATCTCCTTCAACTACTTCAGTTAAGTTCTCGCGCGTGCGCGTCGTGGAAAGCTCTTGAAGTCTCGTTTCAGGCCTACAAGGAAGAAAAGGAATAGTCGAATAAAGTCGTTATTTTTGCTTTATTTCCGCACAAAAAGTATTCTCGTCGCTTGATAAACTTATAGTTGAGCCACTGTTGTGACATGAAATATTTAAACATTTTCTTCATTGACTTTCTGGCCCGTCAGGATTCATTCCCTTAGGGAGCCTATGGAGGAGTGATCCAGCTGTCACATTTAATCAAAAATATCTTAATTTGTGTTCCGAAGACGAACGAAGGTGAAGGTCTTACGGGGTTGGTACAGCATGGGGGTGAGTAATTAATGACTTAATTTTCATTTTTGGGTGAACTAACCCTTTAAAGTATCAGATTTGACCTTTTTATGACAGTGCTCCCACTTTTTGACACCTTTTTCCTTATTTATTTAAAATAATGATTAAGATATGTCCACTCACATGTATTTAAATGAAAACATTTTACTACTTTTTGTTTGATGGTTACAACAAATTTTTGGAATCATAAAGTACATTTAGAAAATTTCTTAGACCTTGCCAGAATATGTACGTACCTGGTAGACTCCAGCAAGGAATGTTAAAGCTGTGGCAATGCTAATGGCGTAGCATTCTTTTCCACATTCCATATTCAGTGCCATGATCTTCAAGTTGACAACAGTGGTGTTGGTTTCCCCAGTGCCATTTAACCCAAATGCGTTTTTTGTATTGTCTTCATTCAAATCAAAGCCTGCAAGGTAAACCTCTCGGTCCACAACTTGTCCAATCATCAGACTCATGAGGCTGAAGATGCCCACAGAAACATGTCTTGACGTCCCCATGAAAAAGTATATGATGTTTGCAAAAAACGATGTGTACAAGCCATAGATAGGGTCCAAGCCGGCCAGCAGGCAGTATGCAATGGCTTGAGGGATCAGTATTATGCCAACTATGAGCCCAGACATCAGATCTCCCCATATATATTCCTTTACCTTGTACTTTGGAAGCCATTTAACTATGGGGAAGAAGCCTGCTAGAGTCCTCTTCACTTTAGGTCCCGAGCAGGAGAGGTTTCGCTGCAACTTGGTCTTGATAATCTCATGAATCCTTCTCCTATGTCGTACTCGGCGCTTTAGTGGGCCCACAGTCACAGAGTTTAGGTCCTCCATGGCTTCCAGTGATGAGAGACCCATGCGCTGATGAGGCTTTTAACACAGCTCCTGAAAAAGGGACAAAGACCTTTGATCAGTAAGTGATCTCCCTTAAAGATCAAACTGGATGTCTGTTAAATAGGGGTAACTGATTAATCGCTATGCTTAGAACAAGTCTGAATGGAATTCAGTTTCCTCCATTTTCTTTTTTTGGCTGTTTCAAGTCAATAATTAGTCACACAAGTTAACACAATTATCAGATGTTTTACAGACAGCATTATAATGATTTTCACGTGCTTCTCTTTTCACAGCCCCTACAGCTGCTTGATCTACAGACTAGAGCGAAACTAAGAAACAAAAGCTTGATCTTACATCTCATCTCCATCTCAGCCAGAACTATTATTAGGATTTTGTATGCACAATGTATTATGTTTATACAACTCTTTTATGGTGGCAATGATGGTAAAATCCATTGCCTTTAATAATCATTGTTAAAAGTGACAACCCCCTCTTCACAAATGACAAGGTCAGATGTATGTGGCACATTGATTTAAGCAAAGGGATGGGGCTATTCAATGCAATTCTTGAGTAAAAACGTCCAATTACTAATTAGTTCAAAGAAAAATCTCACCAAACATTTTTTTTTGATTCCTTGTCCCATTAAATCCTCTTCATGTCAATGTGGCAATCATCTAAGTTTGGATGTGCCTGTCCTTCTTGACAATGAGTGAAGTCTGGAATCAAAGTGAACTATGCATGCATCCCATTTATTGTCATAATTGCCTTTTTATTGGAGGGTCGTAAAATCGCCACTTAGATAAGACCATGTTCCATGATGACGTCTCATAAAGTTTATTATATTTGAACTGGCATTAACAACTATTTTATTTTCCTCTGCAGTTGTCCTTGATGTGGTCAAGGTGTCTGATTTTAATAGAGGAATTTCAATCTAAGTGAGCAACTATTAAATACAACACTCACCTGAATAAGTGGTCTCTTAAAGAATAGAAATTAAGCTATAAATTGAATGTAAATTTATGCACTGACCTCTTTACCCCACCTCCCACCGGCTAAATGAAAAGAAGTGCTGCAAGTCCATGCTGCTTCAGTATAAAAAACCTTGAGGCAGTCCAACGTCAGTGGTTTTCATAGGCTTTTGGAACAGAAGGCGGAAGTGCTGTGTCACTCCTTGGTTAAACATATGCTAGTTTGTAATGTTATGTATTGATTAATAGCAGAGCATCCTGGCAATAAGACACAAAGTCAATCTTTTACTGATTCTTATCAGACGGAGCAAAAACATTTCATCAGATTGTTCCGTGAAAAATGAAATTAATGGAATCAAAGTTTCATTTGAACAAGTTAAATGATTTATAGATTGGACTGAGTAGTGTAACGCGAGCCACATTTTAGCTCATTTCAATATTAATATAATTTTAAATTTGAAAAGAAAATAGCAGAATCAAAGTTTCATCTGAACAAGTTAAATGAGCTTTAAACACGTTTAGAGAACTAGTTTTAGAAGTGGCTCTTTGTTTCAGGGAATGCAGAGATGTGCAATGGCATGTAGTGTCTAAAAATGTTACTCTCTTGCTGCTGTTCATGCTACTTCCAGGATCCATGGCATTATACTGTGAGAAATCGTGTGAAATATGATTTACACACACATTTCTGCAGGGTGCTTTTTATCTCTGTCTTTTATCATAAATTTTCTGCTTTTTAAATATAGGTCCCATGGAACCTCACATGGATCACATGTGATTTTATCATTGAAACCTTACAATGGTTAAATATTTTTTTTTATACGATCGAATATTTATTAAGTTAAATCATAGTTTATATTTGTGGATGTGCACATTTCTTTTCATGTTTGTTTGTTTGTGTGTGTGTGTGTGTGTGTGTGTGTGTTTCATTTGCATTACTGTTATTGTGTCTAAACCCCTAACAGGAAGCAGCAGCAGAGAGAGAGAGAGAGAGAGAGAGAGAGAGAGAGAGAGAGAGAGAGAGAGAGAGATATTGTTGTGTCAATAAATAACAAAGAACCTGTCCAGGAAACCAGTTTATTCTGCAAACTGTAAGTCTCTGATATCTGTTCGAATACATATTCTGTAGTTAAGAATAATGTTGCCCTATCCACTCTTAATTTCAGTCATACAGTCTTTATCAAGTATTGCAGGTTGTATAGAGACAGATATCTGTCCACTTTAAATTGAATGAGTCAGTTATGAGTCATATACTTTATGAGTAAATATGTTATGAGTGAATGACAGAGACAAACATTCAAAAATGGTTCTTGGCACACTGAAGTCTTATGTTTGATGAGTCTTAATAGTATTTGGACAGTTTGAGTTTAAATAATGTGTGGAAACCAGTTTTACCAGTTTAGTGTCATTTCTAAAGTGTCTAAAAATCTTAAAATGTTTCATGACATTAATGTGCCAAAAGGCAAGAGGGATGTTGCTTTATCTACATTTCTTATGAAATATTCTTGTGATATCACATTAATATATAAAGTCTGTGAATAAGAGGAAGCCCACCACCATACAAAGACTGAGGATGAATATAATACTCACCCTCATTATATGAGCGGATGAGTAGAATGGAGAATACTTTTGCCATGCCTTTACTGCTGAATTTCCCGGTGCACAGTAGCTTGACTGAATGGGGCAAAGGATTGTGGGTAAAGATGTTACTTCAGTTGCTTAACCCTACGGCAACCAATCATAGACAGATGGAGAGAGAGGAAGAGAAAGAAGGAGGGGCTGTGGGCTGATCACCATAGAAACAGTGCCACCCACAGTCACTTCTTAGTATTACTGAATTTATACATAGCTGAAAGCACTTGAGTAGTGCACAAGAGCCACATGAGACATGACAGTCATTTTTTCTTTGTTATACAATTGCACTGGAATTTGACTTTGTATTGATACATATATAACATATTTCTGATCATTAACCACAGACTTTAGGACTTCAAAATATATACATTGATCATACTTTAAATGTAAAGCGTGTTATTTTTGTGTTATTTTTTGGATTGTTAATGCTTTCTCTTAATTGTCTTAGGCAATTTTAATATTAATAAACCTTTTGTAGGTTGTTTTCCTGTAAACGTGTAGCACTGCTTGTGTCTCGGCGCGCTTGTTCATTTGCATTGAAGTAATAGCAAAGATTAAAGGTTAATTTAAGATTAAGATTAAAGCATTTGTTTAACAGAATCAGAAAAAACATTGTTATTTTCCAACATCCTACATGTTTTTGTACTGTATTGATCTGTCCACCTAAAATACATTTTTGTTGATAAGGATTAAAGAGGAAGGGAGGAGATGCTGGATGACAGATGTTTGAAATGAATGTATGAAATCCAAATTTTATATAATAAAATTTGTGTGTGTGTGTATATATATATATATACTGTATATATACATATATACTGTGTATGTATAAGTATATACTGTATATGTGTGTGTATATATATATATATACAGGGGCGCAACTACCCAGTGTCAGAGGGGTATGCAGCAACAATTTTTGCGCCCTTACTCCCCCCCCCCCCCCCCCCCCCCCATTTATTATTAAATAAATAAATAAATAAGTGTGCCATGTAATAAGTGAGTAGGAACGAGTGAGAGCTAACAGATAAAATAAGTGCAAAATTGTCATTTATTAATACAATTAAACTATAGCTACTCCACCGTGATGAACCCCCCTAAAAAAACTATAAGCTCCATTGGAACAGCAATACCAGTGTTTCTCACAGGATTTTAGGTAAAACTGTGGTAGGTGGACCTCTGTTTCTCTAGGGGGGCTCGGGTGCGCAGGGGCGCGGGTGTGCCTGTGTGTCAGAAAAAAAAACTAACGCTGACTTTTTTTGACCAATGCATTACACCGGCACTAACCCAGCGACGCCAATTAAGCAAAAAAAAAACAAAAAAAAAAACGAATGGTCCCCCGATGTACGAGTTTTATGGGCCGTTAAGACAAAAAAAAACAAAAGAAAAAAGTATGAGATGTAACGGCCGAAAAAGCACGTCGGCCCACCGGGAGTCTCCCGGTAGTCCCGATGGCCACAGAGATAGGTAGCCTACATGGATGTCTATGGAGCGAATTATGTGCCAAAACCTCACACACACACAAAACGTGTTTTACTCACACCCAATGATTCACAAACAAACTCAATGTGGTTTGTAAATACAAAACATCACTCACAAACTAATGCATATTGTTCTGCAAATAAAAAACGTACCTATCAAACAAATACAGTATGTTTTACATATACATAGAAACGTATTTCTTCAATGACAAAAATATCCTCCAAGTACAAACTAAAATCTTTCAAGTACAAACTAAAATCTTTCAAGTACAAAACAAAATTTTACAAGTACAAAGCAAAATTCTACAAGTACAAAACAAAATTCTACAAGTACAAAACAAAATTTTACAAGTACAAAGCAAAATTCTACAAGTACAAAACAAAATTCTACAAGTACGAAAAACTGTCACGTGACTTTTGGCACAATTTTTCCGCGACCAGGCAGATTTTCTCACAAATGCAGTTGAGCAACTTCCTCTTCTAGAACAGTAGATGGCGCTAAGATAGGGGATCCATTTTGCGCTAGTCTCTAAACACGTGCTTGCCTTTGCCCATGGGAAAATGAGTGGTGAACAGGTGTGTTTCTGTCTTACTTTATCTATAATTAACCTTATTGAGGTTTTGGTAAATGTTTATTATTTAGACAGAAATCTACATTAGCACTTAGAAGCACTCCACTCTGATAAGGGAATCTATAAACTGAAAGCTCTGCCATCATGTTGCTTTTTACATTTTTGTAAAAACGTTTCATTTACTGAATGAGTCTATTTCTTTCGTTCTCCATAAATTAATGAGAACATTTCATTTAATTGAAAGGGTCCCACTTATTCATTAATTTAGTTGGAATTGTAACTGTTAATGTAATTTAAATAATGAATGAACAAAACAAACAATAATTGTTTCTTAACTTCCCTGTGAAGTATTGCCCAAATTATTATTTTGGACAGACAAATGAAACCCTCCTTTCAATTAAATTAAATGTTCTCATTAATTTATGGAGAACGAAAGAAATATACTCGTTCAGTGTAAATAATCACTAATTTAGTAATTTCACACGCGTCTTATGTAGATTTTTTTTTTTTAAAGCAACATATGATAGAGCTTTCAGCTTAGATTCCCCTATCCTAGAGAGAGTGAAGTGCTACTAGCGGTAATATGGATTTTTGTCTAGATGTAATAAACATTTTGCAAAAGAAAACCTCAATAAGGTTAATTAGATAAAGTAAGACAGAAACACACCTGTTCACCGCTCATTTTCCTCAGCTGTAGGCAGTGTTGGGAAATATATTTCGTTACAGAATACATGCCCAAAAATGTAATTTGTAACGTATTCCGTTAGCCTCTCTCACAGACACGTCTACTTTTAAACAGAACAATTCAAAACGAAAGAAAAAAGACTACAGACTGCTCTCTGCTTATGCAATCCTGGCGCGTTCACTGCGAAGATCTTCATGTTTTCAGCCGACACACTGACAAAAAATACACTTGTTTATTAATAAACAATTAAAATATCTCCTTGATATGTTTTACATATTCATAATCTTTTGCCAGTTCTTTGTGACAGCTTTAAGGTGCTTTATTAGCAGTGTCACCCTACATGTTACACGCGTCACCACCGCACCGCACCCACCAGAATAGGCCTGTTTAGTAAGCAGGATAAGATTGCCGCATTCTTACATTTATAAAAGGCAATTCAATGCGGATGTAATCCCTCAGATTGAGTAATGTAACGGAATATGTTACAAATTACATTTTTGGGCATGTATTCTGTAACGAAATATGTTTCCCAACACTGCCTACAGCTGAGGAAAATGAGCGGTGAACAAGTGTGTTTCTGTCTTACTTTATCTAATTAACCTTATTGAGGTTTTCTTTTGCAAAATGTTTATTACATCTAGACAAAAATCCATATTACCGCTAGTAGCACTTCACTCTCTCTAGGATAGGGGAATCTAAGCTGAAAGCTCTATCATATGTTGCTTTAAAAAAAAAAAAATCTACATAAGACGCGTGTGAAATTACTAAATTAGTGATTATTTACGCTGAACGAGTATATTTCTTTCGTTCTCCATAAATTAATGAGAACATTTAATTTAATTGAAAGGAGGGTTTCATTTGTCTGTCCAAAATAATAATTTGGGCAATACTTCACAGGGAAGTTAAGAAACAATTATTGTTTGTTTTGTTCATTCATTATTTAAATTACATTAACAGTTACGCTGACTGAATTCCAACTAAATTAATGAATAAGTGGGACCCTTTCAATTAAATGAAATGTTCTCATTAATTTATGGAGAACGAAAGAAATAGACTCATTCAGTAAATGAAACGTTTTTACAAAAATGTAAAAAGCAACATGATGGCAGAGCTTTCAGTTTATAGATTCCCTTATCAGAGTGGAGTGCTTCTAAGTGCTAATGTAGATTTCTGTCTAAATAATAAACATTTACCAAAACCTCAATAAGGTTAATTATAGATAAAGTAAGACAGAAACACACCTGTTCACCACTCATTTTCCCATGGGCAAAGGCAAGCACGTGTTTCACATCAGTGTTTCTCCCGAGAGACTAGCGCAAAATTGATCCCCTATCTTAGCGCCATCTACTGTTCTAGAAGAGGAAGTTGCTCAACTGCATTTGTGAGAAAATCTGCTTGGACGCGGAAAAATTGTGCCAAAAGTCACGTGACAGTTTTTCGTACTTGTAGAATTTTGCTTTGTACTTGTAGAATTTTGTTTTGTACTCGTAGAATTTTGTTTTGTACTTGTAGAATTTTGTTTTGTACTTGTAGAATTTTTCTTTGTACTTGTAAAATTTTGTTTTGTACTTGAAAGATTTTAGTTTGTACTTGAAAGATTTTAGTTTGTACTTGGAGGATATTTTTGTCATTGAAGAAATACGTTTCTATGTATATGTAAAACATACTGTATTTGTTTGATAGGTACGTTTTTTTATTTGCAGAACAATATGCATTAGTTTGTGAGTGATGTTTTGTATTTACAAACCACATTGAGTTTGTTTGTGAATCATTGGGTGTGAGTAAAACACGTTTTGTGTGTGTGTGAGGTTTTGGCACATAATTCGCTCCATAGATGTCACACTTTAAATCCTACCTGTTGGCTTTCAGCATGCACTTATTTGGCTGCCTTCGCATCAATTGACATGACATATCCTTTTTCCTCTTTCTTTTTCTATTTTAGCCCCCCAGCATTTTGTTTTATCCATCTTTTTCGACGACAACTCACTACTCGTACCTGCTCGCTCAGCGCTCACGGCGCCCCCGCCCGCTCGCGATATTACCCCGCCCCCCTTCTCCATGAGGGCGCCTCTAGCCTGATATTAGTCCTCTAAAATTTTATATAACATTGAAGAAATGCAGAAATTATTAAGAAACGCACAACAGCAAGTAGCCTACATATATATATATATATATATATTTTATTATTATTTTTTTATTTTTTTATTTTTTATAAAAAAAAAATTGACCATCGCTTTGGTGCCCCCCATGGTGCTGCGCCCCTATGCGCCGCATATAGCGCATACCCACTTTTTGCGCCACTGTATATATATATATATATATATATATACTGTATCTCACAGAAGTGAGTACACCCCTCACATTTCAGCAAATATTTTAGTATATTTTCTCAAGGGACAATATTATAGAAATGAAACTTGAATATATTTGAGAGTAGTCAATGTGGTGTTGCAGTATATATTTACTGTCCTCTGAAAATAACTCAATATACAGCCATTATTGTCAAAATAGCTGGCAACAAAAGTGATAACAGCAGTACCTTGTTTATGCCACATGTCCTATTCATCATGTTCATGTGTTTGTCTGCTTGACAGGACCATACAAATTTGTGTGTCTTGTATTAGACCAGTTAATATGTGTGCTTTGAGTAGAATTCTCTCATACTGACCACTGGATGTTCAACATGGCACCTCATGGCAACTCTCTAAGGATTTGAGAATTAGAATTGTTGCTCTCCACAAAGATGGCCTAGGCTACAAGAAGATTGGTAGCACCCTGAAACTGAATTACAGTACTGGCCAGGGTCATACAGAGGTTTTCCAAGACGGGTTCCACTCGGGACAGGCCTCGCAAGGGTCAATCAAAGAAGTTGACTCCTCGTACTGTGCGTCAGGTGCAGAAGCTGGCTTCAAAAAACTGATGCATGAGTGCTGCCAGCATTGCTTTAGAGGTTGCAGAAGCGGAAGGTCAGCTTGTCAGTGCTCAGACCATGCGCCGCACACTGCAACAAGTCGGTTTGCATGACTGTCGTCCCAAAAGGAAGCCTCTTCTGAAGCTGGCTCACAAGAAAGCCTGCAAACAGTTTGCTAAAAGCAACCTCTCCAAGAGCATGAATTACTGGAACCATGTCCTGTGGTCTGATGAGACTAAGATAAACTTGTGTGCCTCAGATGGTGTCCAGCATGTGTGGTGATATCCTGGTGAGGAGTACCAAGAAAATTGTGTCTTGCCTACAGTCAAGCATGGTGGTAGCTTCATGGTCTGGGGCTGCATGAGTCCTGCTGGTACTGGGGAGCTGCGCTTCATTGAGGGAAACATGGATTCCAACATGTACTGCGACATTCTGAAGCAGAACGTGATGCCCTCCCTTCAGAAACTGGGCCGGACGGCATGATAACAACCCCAAACACACAGCCAAGTTGACAACTGCCTTCCTGAGGAAGCTGAAGGTGGTGTAGTGGCCAAGTATGTCTCCAGACCTGAACCCTTGAGTACCTGTGGGGCATCCTCAAGCGGAAGGTGGAGATTGTCATTATGGATGAGTGGAAGAGGATCCCAGCAACAACCTGTGCAGCTCTGGTGAATCCCATGCCTAGGAGAATTACGGCAGTGATAGATAACGGTGCTCACACAAAATATTGACAATTTGGACACAGTTTTGACATGTTCACTTAGGGTGTACTCACTTTTGTTGCCAGCTATTTTGACAATAATGGCTGTATGTTGAGTTATTTTCAGAGGACAGTAACACAAGCAGCTATACAAGCAACACAAGCAGCTATACAAGCAGCACATTGACTACTCTACAATCTATCCAAGTTTCATTGCTATTGTATTGTCCCTTGAGAAAATGTGAGGGGTGTACTCACTTTTGTGAGATAAGTTGTGACGTTGTAAATCTGGTTAATTTGTTCTTCTTTTTTGTTGGCTTGTAGAAGTCCTGAATGGCCGATAATAACTTAAAAAAAATTTGTGGGTGAAAAAGTTAATTTCAAACCCTGCTTATACTAATGGCAAGGATTCAGTATTTGCGTAGCAAGACTCATTATGACCTTTCAAAATATATATACACTCACCTAAAGGATTATTAGGAACACCATACTAATACTGTGTCTTTTGCCTTCAGAACTGCCTTAATTCTACGAGGCATTGATTCAACAAGGTGCTGAAAGCATTCTTTAGAAATGTTGGCCCATATTGATAGGATAGCATCTTGCAGTTGATGGAGATTTGTGGGATGCATATCCAGGGCACGAAGCTCCCGTTCCACCACATCCCAAAGATGCTCTATTGGGTTGAGATCTGGTGACTGTGGGGGCCATTTTAGTACAGTGAACTCATTGTCATGTTCAAGAAACCAATTTGAAATGATTCGAGCTTTGTGACATGGTGCATTATCCTGCTGGAAGTAGCCATCAGAGGATGGGTACATGGTGGCCATAAAGGGATGGACATGGTCAGAAACAATGCTCAGGTAGGCCGTGGCATTTAAATGATGCCCAATTGGCACTAAGGGGCCTAAAGTGTGCCAAGAAAACATCCCCTACACCATTACACCACCACCACCAGCCTGCACAGTGGTAATAAGGCATGATGGATCCATGTTCTCATTCTGTTTACGCCAAATTCTGACTCTACCATCTGAATGTCTCAACAGAAATCGAGACTCATCAGACCAGGCAACATTTTTCCAGTCTTCAACTGTCCAATTTTGGCGAGCTCTTGCGAATTTTAGCCTCTTTTTCCTATTTGTAGTGGAGATGAGTGGTACCCGGTGGGGTCTTCTGCTGTTGTAGCCCATCCGCCTCAAGGTTGTGCGTGTTGTGGCTTCACAAATGCTTTGCTGCATACCTCGGTTGTAACGAGTGGTTATTTCAGTCAAAGTTGCTCTTCTATCAGCTTGAATCAGTCGGCCCATTCTCGTCTGACCTCTAGCATCAACAAGGCATTTTCGCCCACAGGACTGCCGCATACTGGATGTTTTTCCCTTTTCACACCATTCTTCGTAAACCCTAGAAATGGTTGTGCGTGAAAATCCCAGTAACTGAGCAGATTGTGAAATACTCAGACTGGCCCGTCTGGCACCAACAACATGCCACGCTCAAAATTGCTTAAATCACCTTTCTTTCCCATTCTGACATTCAGTTTGGAGTTCAGGAGATTGTCTTGACCAGGACCACACCCCTAAATGCATTGAAGCAACTGTCATGTGATTGGTTGATTAGATAATTGCATTAATGAGAAATTGAACAGGTGTTCCTAATAATCCTTTAGGTGAGTGTATATATATATATATATTTTTTCCACAGCATTAACAAAGCACAGCATGAGCCCAAGTTAATTAGGCCTATCTTTTAAAAACAGGTCAGTATATGGTCATTTAAATTTGCTGACGTTCTGCCACTCTGTTAATGTTCATGAATGGTGGGACATTAGTATGGTTACTCATTGCTTTTATCACAATGTTTTTAAAATGTGTACATGTCTACACTTCAGTGAACTTTCTTGACATCAGTTATATTCCAGAGACAGTCTTTAGAAAATGTAAGTGTTTGCTATCAAATTGGTTCTTTTTGGCTGGCATTATCAAAATGTAATTTTTTAATTTTTTATTTTAATGTTTATTTTTTAAATATGTTATGTTAAATATGTTTCAATGTAGCTGCTGCATGATGATGCATGTTATAACCAAAAGAGGGAGCTGTGTTGAAATGTAAATATTTAGATTTAATTTAATTACATTCAGAGAACTGAATCGGACTTCCAGTCTGGAGTCTGGACTTTTCTAGTTTACCTATCACCAGGCTTTAAAATCCACTTATGTCATTAACCCTGACTTTCTCTAGCAGACACTTGGCTCAGTACAGAGTACAGACAGTCTGTTCTGTCTCCAAGACACCAGCTGGCATGAGAATACTTAGCGGCAGACAGTCATAATAAGAACAGTTTTCAGAGGGTATTAACCTATTGAAGATAAATTGACAAGACCTCGGATGACCCAACATGTAATAATGCTTAAAAAAGTCCATACATTTCTTACTTAGGCAATCCTTTTTTCTTTGAATCTTTTAAAGTTGTTGCATTGACTGTATATTAACTGTGTTACTGCTCAGCAAAACACCTGAAATTAACATTGAAAGATAGATCTTCTGATAAACCTTATTGAATTCATATCAAAAACACATCTACATAAAATGTTTTAAATAGGCTACTCTTAGGAATGCAAATATCTTTGCATTATCATATCTCTACAAATATAATTGCAATAGTATCATATAAAATTGAATGGTATGTATATGGTATTTAATGATATAAGTATAATTATGATATAATTGTAATTTCTTAAAATTTGTCCATTATCTAAGAATCAATTTAATTTTTATATGCATTTAATTTGGAACCAACAGTTATATAATATTAGTTTACAGGAAGACGGCACTAAAGCCTAGTACACTTTAAAAATTTTTTTGTTTAGTTTATCTTAAAAGCCTTAAAATTTTGAGTTCATTGAAATTAAATTTTAAGTTAATACATTGAGAGAGATTGGTTTAATAAATAGAAACTCAATATATTATGTTTTCTGAACCACATTAATTGTCTAAGGTGATTTGACACAAGATAAAAAGTTGTGATAACAAATCATGAAAATATTTTTTTACAGTGTGGATAACTTGATCTTCTTTTGGCTACATAACACTTGTCCAGTTTTACCCCAAGTATCTCACTTCTGCAGATATTTTCCCATTTTCAAACAGGTCAGTATGTTTATTAATGTTCATGAATGGTTTGGCATTACAGAAACTATGATTACTCATTGCTTTAATCACAATGTTCTAAACATGTGTATGTGTAAGTTTTGTGTAAATTATGTTTGCCAAACAGAAATATTTCTTGTCCTTTGTTATTTTTTTTTTAATATGTTGATTCTGTTTTTCTTGGCATTGGTTATCAGTGCAAATGTGCTGGAATATAATGTCTCTTTCAATTTGAATGGGGCATTCAAACTGCTCCATTTTAATGTATCCATTTTAATATATTTTAAATTTGGAGTAATCTGTAAAAAATCCTTGACCAGACTGACTTCATGGCCAGTGGTACTAAAGATGTCAGTGATATGCAAAGCAATACACGATCACCCAGCCCTGTAAATTCTATAAAAAATTACTTAAATAGTTTTGTTTAAAAAATATTTATTGTCACAGACACTTAAAACACAATACTTGACTCCCTTAAGATAAGAGGTTCATTGATTTGATGTCTCCCTGATACACATATGCATCTCTACAGCACTGAAATGGAATGACAGTGGATGTCTCTTCTTTTGCCAGCATGCTAAAGGAATCCATCTTTGTTTCCTCTAACAGTTTAGCAAGCTCCTGTAAAATGAGAGATGAGAGAAATCAGACAGAGAAATCCAAACTCTGTCTTTATCTGCATATTTAGCTTGAATTTATACGACTACTTTTGTCGTCTTGCAGCTAAATTGAGAGCCTGACTTCTGTCCGTGAACTTACCGGACTGTAGCACGGGCTGGAACTGACCAGCCATGCAGATCTCGTCCTGTTTCTGGCGGACGATGCGCTGGATTGCAGGAGGTAGGCCACGGGGGTTGCGTGAGAAGATCAGGGCATAGCCGTCATCACATGTACCATCATCCTTCAGAGTGCGGCAAGCATAGGTGATAGCATAGTTGTCGTAGTCGGTGTCAATGACCCAGTAGTTGTCACCTTTATTAAGAATAAACAATAAAAAATGAGCCAATTGATTCATGTGACAGTAATGGGTAAACATGTGATAATATAAATGTCTTCTGACCTCCACTAGACAGATAGCTAGCCAAGCCCTGATAGCTCATGAACATCTTGCCAGGAGTGGTAGGGTCAGGTACACTGTATTGGGCAGCCATGTCAGCACACACAACCCAGAATCTGTAAAGAGTTAGCAGGATTAGCATTAACGTGACCTCACCACTAACATTTTTACACTTGATTTCTAAATCAAACCAAAATACGCAAGCAGAATTAGCATTTTGTGATGCCATTGCTGTCATATATTAAAACTTGATATCTGAATCTACCCAGAATCCTTAAGCAGCAGGATTAGCATTAGCACATGATTTCTGTCATATATTTAAACTTGATTTCTGAATCAAACCAGAATCCGCAAGCAGCAGGATTAGCATTACCATGTGACGTCATTGCTGCCATATGTATTAAACTTGGTTTATGAAACAGTCATTGAATTGAATGCTTCATTACAATCATACTTTCAGATTTTCCACTAACCCGAAAAGAGTTACGCGGCCCTTTGAAGAGGCAGTCATGGTGCCATCGTCATCAATGGTGTATTCTGCAGAGATGTTGTCCTGGAGGAAGAGTCCCTCTGGGTCTTTCTTCTGCTGAGCGTACCATTTGCCTGCATACTACAAGGTACAGTAAAGCAGGTCAGGTCATCCTGTCTGTTTTGCCTCAACATTATTAATGAGCAAATGTTTATCTCCACCGAGATCATCAAATAGTATACTACATACTCTCTTGGGGTCAAAGTCGTCCTTGACTACAAAACTGTCCACAACGCAGGAGACAGACCAGCAGCGCTCAATGTAGGACAGGAAAACCACCAGCAGGGCAAACTTATAGTATTCCATTCTGAGTAGCGGAGAAGGAAAGCACCGGTGAAGCAGTCTGATGCAAAGCTAATCAGCTCAGTTCTAACAGTCTTTTTCATAACAGTTTAAACCTCAGGTTAGTTAACCCAGAGGGCCTACATAAAAACTCTAGATCTTACCTGTTTGTTTTGTTGTTGTATGGAGTGAACGAAAGGAAGGATTCTGTGGTGTAGGATCTCTCTGTGGTTCTCCACAAGGCTGTGTTGTCTACACTGAGCAAGAGCCCTTTTATACCAACTCTACAGACAGGCTTATTGATTATTTTCACTTCTTGTGACTAAATAAGGTTCTTAAATCTATGGTTAATCCGGTTGTAGAAATCCTCACTGTAATCTGGCTTCTCGGTTGAACCCTCCCATGCTTGCCATAAAAACAAAAAAAGCTTTATGCAACCAAGTGGAATATAGTGAGACTTTGTCTAAATAAATAAATCAAAAACATCTGGGAATAGGGGTCGATGAAACTAAAATCAGCTTTATTTGTGAAATTTTGTTAAACACATACTGTATTATGTAATGTTATTAGGTTCCTGGTAATTGAAAAACAGATTTATGGAATTAAGGTTTTCTTCCACAGATTACAACTCATGATAGACTCTTGTATATATTATATTAAAAAAAACTTGACAGTTATGGTCCATATCCTCTCTTAACAGATTATTTAGTGAAGCTGGAATGTTGCAGACTAAGGATGGTTGATTTTTTCACATCAAGTGTAAATCTAAGTCCTTGATGTCCTGTATGTTGATATCTGTAATGTTAAAATATCAACTATAAGAGAAACAATGCAAGATATACAGGAAGGCAAAACATAATTTAGTCATTTATTTGTGTAACTCCACTCCAGTAAAATTACACAGATGTGCTTCCAAAGATGAACAAGCTTTAGCTAATGCAAGATGTACTAAATGTCCAATAACCAGAAAACAAGGCTAGACAAATTGTTGTGGTGGAATAATTGTGATTGTTGATTTAGAATGTTATCTTGATGACAATAAGCTTCTAGTGGATTTGTGCCAATTTGATGAGATGGACTTGACTACGGAAGCAGCTTTATTCATTATGAGAATCCATTATGTAATGTACTTGGTATTTGTGTGGTGTTATCTCATTCATTTCACATTCATCAGGTTTTACGTGCTACAAAAAGCAGGTATAGTAATTATGCAAACAAAATCTAGATTATATAATATTTCTTTAACCTAGTAAAATTGTATCCATTACCTATTTTGTTCCATATTTATTCATCATATTCATATTTTGTTCCTAGTCTCCCTCATCATTCAACTCTATTATAAAATTGTCTAAAGATTTGAAGTGTAGGCCTACATAGTTTTTAATAGTAATCAATTAGCAAGTTCGATGAAAAGATTGACTTATTTAAAAAGTAAACATATATATAGTACAATTTACTAGCTACACCATCAGAAATGGATAAGTAGGCCTAAATAAAATAGCATTGAATTATTTGCTGTTATTGTGGCCACTTAACAAGCATCACAAAAAACACCCCAGTTTTATTGGTAGCTCTTTTAGCCCGAGATTCATAACCGGTATCACAATTTTGTATGGAAATGTATTTCAGGAATCACTGTTAACATTAGAGGGGCCAGATTTACTAACAGCTTGCGCCATCGCAAACCATCTTGGTGTTAAAAAATAACTACTGTCAGGATTTACTAAAGACACGCAGTGAAACATTAGTGCTAAAAAAGCCGTGGACAGTTATTTTTGCGGCTGACCTTATTGCATATGCATTTAGGAGTTTCCCTTTCAGACGCATAATTTATGGCAGGAGAGTAGTGAAATAGGCTATATCATGCAAGGTGTTTTACCAAGGTTTGGGATTGTCAATTTACTGGTGTTTGCGCCATTATTTACCACCCAAAAAAAGTATGTCTTAAACCAGACGCTAACAGAAATGATCCGTCTGTTCTTTAATATGCGCGTCGTCAGTAGATCATGCGCAGAACTTTCCACTCCCACCTATTTTGGAATTGCTCTCATGCTAATTTGCCCTGTTTAGTAAATCTGGCCCTAGGTCTGTGTTTTTAAGATACTTACCCAGACATTTGATTTTGAAGAATATATTTATTGTAAAATATGATCGCTGAACATTTGTCTATTTTGAAAATAATTGTTCTAGATTGTCCCCAGAAGTCTTTTCTGAACTGTTCTTTGGACTACTTCCCATGCATATCTGTGGCCAACATCTGCTGAATTAGCAGTATTAGGATTGGTTGGCCACGGGCCACACTACAGCACTGAGATCTCTTGGCTCAGATGCTACTGTGACCTCAAGAAACTTTGCTCCCAGGTGGTGAACGTGATTTCACCAAGTGCAACATGTTCCTGGATCAACATTTTAGGGATAACTTATGGTTAGGTAGGTTTAGGGGTAGGGATAAGGACTACATTTTCAGACAGGAATGTTGTTTCCGGATCAACAAAATATGTTGATCTAGGAACATATCTTGCTTGGCAAAATCTAGGCAATATACTGTAATATGTATCCATCCATACAGTTGCCTGTATGCCTGACGGGTTCCTTTACATACTGCATAATTAGATCCTGTCTTAAGTAACTCAACAGTGGCAGTGTTGCCATAATTTGAATCCTAACCCATTTATTTATGCTAAAGATGAGAGATGGCTAACCTGGCTAACCTCTCCTGGCACACCAGACAGTGTTCAACGGTATCTATTTGTAGGTGTGCTCCACAGAGATTAGTACACTTCTTTTTAAAGACTTTTATTTCTTTTTTTGGCCACAGCTTCTCAAGCCATCTGCTATATATACTATGTAAACAGATGGCAAGGAAGACTATGAATATGTTTTATTGTTTTTCCCTGGTTGTTGTTATTCTTGTGCAGTGGATCACATTTACCTTTAAACATGTGTAAGAACTAGGGGGAAACTTTTAAAAGGATACTCCACCCAAAAATGACAATTCTGCTGTCATTTACTCATTTCAAAAACTGTATGATTTATTTTCTTCTGTGGGATGGAAAAGAAGATATTTTTGAGATCAATTTGTCATACAATGGAAGTCAGTGGGCTCTGATGTTGTTTGGTTATATTCTTTCCTTAAAAAATCTTCCTTTGTGTTCTGCAGAAGAAAGAAAGTCAAACAGGTTTGAAATGATGTGAGGATGATGTAAATAATAGCAACATTTTAATTGGGTTGGGATTGAGTATCCCTTTAAGAAGTTTTAACAGGTCAGAAAGTGTAAAATATTGTTTGCACTTGCTGTTTAACAATTACCTCTAACTAAACTAAACCTTTCACATTACATTGTTTCTCAGTGGATATCCTCAATTCCTTCTAACGGTTTCCTTCAGCTTTAGCACACACAGAAATGTATCTATAGCCCTTTTGTTTTGTTTGTTGTTCAAGTGAACCTCAACCCATAAGCCCTGATCCTAATCCCACACATCCCCCATGTTCTCATGGTTTGCTCCTAACCAATCAATGAAACTATTCAAACAAAGGCACTCCTTAGTGTGAGTTTGTACACAAGTGCTGACCATGCACATGTTCAAATTGGCTGAAGCACTAGATTAGACTAGTTTTCTGGATTCAGATCCATGCTCCAGTTTAGAGAACAAGATTCTTTTTTTAAAAAAATCTCTGCGTTAGCTACAGGTTAACAAATACATGTGTGGCTAGCTAGCACTTTCTGACTGTGTGATATTTATAATTTTTTCAGGGGTTTTCAAGTTTTAGTGACCCAGGTAGCCCACCCCCTCCCATCCAGTCTCTGTCAATCCAAGGACCGCATTTGAGAAAAAGTCGAGATCAGTTGAGTTCAGTCAAACTATACACAAATGCAACATCTTTCGCATGTAAGAAAAATAAGTTCAGATGAGTTCGAATGAGTTCGGTGAAATGAAAAACTGTGGTCTACTGCACCTTTGTGGGCATTTTAGGCAGTGACAAAAGCTGCATTCAGACTACAATAAAAACACTTTAGGTTGTCTTCTGATTCTTTAAAACCTTGAGTCTTGCGGTTTTTTATTTACAAGGGCTTGAGAATTTGTTTGTTTTTATGTTCAATTATTTAGTTGTTTTGTTTTTATTCCTGTATGGAATTATTCTTATCAGCAAAAACATTACTGATGCTTAACACTAGGTGGTACAGTAACAAAAGAACTATAGCAAAATTCACTTAGGGCTGGATTCAGGTTCGGATTACTGCCCTTATGTTGGTCAGGACGGTAGAAACTTACTAATAAAACATGTTGCTTGTCATGTCAAAGGATACAAATGTCTTGCATATAATTTTCATGGCCAAACAAACATTAACACAAATAATTTATACATAGGAATAAGTTACCCTTATCGATATGTTGGCTGATGAAATCCTATTGGTTATGGGTCTGATGTGCTAATGTAGAGATTGTAGGTTCACACCCTTGTAGACGGTACTGAGAGTTGACTCCTGTCCCTCCTGAACCTCCAAGTTTCTCCAAAGAGACAGCATTTTGTTTAACAGGTTGATTTAGTTAAAATGCCTGTGTACTCGGGCAACTAACTGACAGCTGGATACATTTGACTAATAATCATGTACAGCTTCTAAACTTCTGGGTTGACCTACACAATAGAAATGTACCAGTATTCACCTTCCTTCAGCAGCCAAAGCTGTGACTTGTGTTGTGCACGTACTGTATGGAGCTATTAATATGCTGATTATCCTCTTGTCTTGACCTTTTGCTTAAGATGGATACGAGGCCTTTATATAGATATGTACTTTACCTGAACAAAAGATTATAGGTATTTTATGATAAGACTCTGTCGTTATTCCATCTAGACCCACATCTTTCAGTAACACACAAGCTTATCATGTTACTGCCATACAAAATTAGGTGTTCATAGAATTATGACGCAATACAGATATTGACTCTTTTTGAGAATTGCTGGTTTTAATTGAACTTTTTTCTCTTAAATGGTCATTTAGTCAAGTTACGTATTCAGATTACTTTTTTTTAAGTAACTAGTAAAGTTACAGATTAATTCTAAACTTAAAACAAAATATCTGTTACTTTTTCAAATAAGTAATGCAAGTTACTTTGTATTCCCATTATTGACTGACCGCTCTCTTGTCCCCATATTGAGGGAAATCGAGAGCAAGGAGCAAAGGCGTTGTGCGCGCTGTCTAAACATGATGGTTATAGTTGTTTACTAAATGTGAGCAGGCATTTACTCATCTTGCACAAAACCATATTCAGCATACCTCAAAATTTATAACAACTCAGAATATATGCAAACCTGCAATAATTAAATGTAAAATTACATAAATATATTTCATGTATCTCACTTTTATGAACCAATGTCTTTGCTGCTGACCTTCTTTGATCCAATTCAATTATACTAAAAAGCAAAAATTACTTTAGAAAAACTATTTGTTTGCCTCTACTGTATAGGCATGGATTTGCTTAATTTCCTTCAGCCAGAGGCTTATTTATTTAACTAGTGGTGTAAAAGGGCCTATACCTTTGCTAAAATGTTACCAACAAGCAAGCCCAGCCCAGATGAGAAAAAGTAACACAAAAGTAATGTAACACATTACAATCCACTAAAAAGTAACTAATTAACTCAGTTACTTTTTTGGGGAGTAACACAATATTATAATGTATTACTTTTAAAAGTCACTTTCCCTAATACTGGTAATGAAGAATCTTCAGATATACTGTACATTTGTTCTTTTCCATTTTTTTTAGGAAATCCCTTTCACTGCTCCCATTGTATCAGTCACATTGAGCAAGAAGACAAGTGGGGTGCTGAGATAATCAGCTAGTGGCCTGGTTAAATAGGGCTTAGTAATAAGGAGTGTGTTTTTAATAAGAACTTAAAGAGCTTGTAGCATAAAGGCCAGGCCTTTTGGAGACACAAAGAGGAACAAAGCATATGATTGTGCATTACCACTCATACTATATGATTGTTGCTTTTCCTCTAAAACGGTTGCTGCTCTTCTTTTTCCCAGGACACAGAGAGCAGAGGAGAGTTCAGAGGAGGACGTTGGTCAGTTTCAGCTGTGGGCTCAGGCTTTGATGCAGGTCACCTGATCAGTTTTACTAGAGCAGATCCTGATTCACCTTCAACACTATTAGGAAAACACCTTGCTGATGACAGTTAGATTGGACACGGGTTGCCCCTGCTGTGGCAGGCGTCTCATCTCACGATTTCTATTTTTCTCAACCATTTGAGGATTTTATGCTGTAAATATTCAGTTGTTTTGTCCTGAAAACTCATTTGAACTCTCATTACTTGGCCATTACCTGCCAGTACTGGAACTGGGCCAGAAGATCCCACTATGAGTGTCAAAAAGGAAGACGTGGAGAAGTTCCTGGATGGAAATCCAGATTTTGCCAGGAGCTATTTTGACAAAAAGCTCAAGCCTGGTGCCGTGGCCTCGATCATGCAAATACCGGAGTCGAAAGTGGATGTGAACAGTTTTAAGGCCATAAGCTCGATAGAAGAGGGAGCGATGTTCTACGATCTCATTACAGACATGCAGGAGAACGTCAATATGGAGAAGGTGATTTTTAAGATTCTACAGAGGATCAGCGCTCTGATCCATGCCGACCGATGTAGCCTCTTCATGTATCGACAACGGAACGGCATCGCCGAGCTGGCTACGCGTCTCTTCAACGTTAATAAAGATTCTGAGCTTGATGACTGTGTGGTGCCTCCAGACTCTGAGATCGTCTTCCCTCTGGACATCGGTATAGTAGGACATGTGGCTCAAACCAAGAAGACTGTCAATGTGAAGGATGTTACAAAGGTACGAACCACTCTGAAACATCTGTACACAGATCAGACACACTTTGTAAAACTTGATTGAAAGAGACTAATTACATTATTATACATTAATAGACTGCAGCTATGGTCATATTTTGAGGCTCGGCAAATCCTCTTGACATAATCCCATTTATTTCAATATGCCATGACCTATGTCCAGCATGAAGGATTATTTCACCTGTGGCATTTATGTAATGACCAAATCTTCTCACAGCAGTGAGTGAAAAGATTGTTAATTTAATAATTTTTACAGTATGTTGTTTGTGTTATGGCATCTACACAATTATTTTGATTTGTTAAAAAAGGGCGAAAACACTTCATTTTCTTTTCATGTGCTTTCTAATATCCATAAGAAATGAATCCATTTGGAATAATTAATTGTCAGATAAATGTGCATGTTCGTGCCACAATTAAAAGTCAGTTATCAGTATATCAGTAAAAAGAGTCTTTTAAAAATGTTATTTTCTAATATATGTGTTTCATCTGTGATGAGATATTGTCATCATGAGAAAACTAATTTGAATCCAAAGTTTGTTTGCAGTCTGACCCTACGACAGTGATAAATACATAATTGTGTGGAGATAGTGTACTATGTGTGTGACATAACTGACTTTGCTTTCACTGTAGGATAGTCACTTCAGCACATTCGTTGACGAACTTACTGAATACACCACGCGCAACATCTTGGCCACGCCCGTTATGAACGGCAAGGACATAGTAGCCGTCATCATGGCAGTCAACAAGACTACTGGGCCCCATTTCACAGATGAAGATGAGGATGTAAGTGTCTGTCTGCCTTTTCTGTCCACCAGCTATTATTAATACAGTGGCCTCAAAACAAAAAAAAATGTTTGAATGTCACTGCATTAGATAAAAAAATATCAAACAAATTAGTATAACTAATAAATGCCATTTAGCATTTACAGAGTACAGATAGCACAAGCACAACTTTCATTAAACTTTTTTTTGCATTACAAGTTAGATTTTATATGAGAAAATAATATATACTGTTCAAAAAAGACAATAATGCCTGGTAATACGTGTTTGCTTTTGCATTAAGTCTATCTGACTTAAAGGGGAACTATTATGCTAAATTCACTTTTATGAGGTCAAGTCAAGTCAAGTCATCTTCATTTATATAGCGCTTTTAACAATGGATTGTTTCAAAGCAGCTTTACAGAGATAAACATATAATTTAAGGTAACAGATTGTTTTGGCATTATAGCGGTTCTTGAATAATGTTATTTCCAGCTAAAGTTAAGTTTAGCTGGAAATAACATTAGTTAGGTGTTTGAACACCGATGTGTGTCCGCAGTGTGTAAGAGCAACCAGCATTTAATGGTAAAAATCCACTCACTCATTTTTTATACTTCCCATAAATCAAAAGCAGTCTATTCAAACTCGCTGATTCAGATTCCCTCCTACAATGACGTTATTGTAGGGATAAGCCCGCCCACGGTGACAATCTGCCCTATTAGCATAGACACAGCCCTGAGTGAGAAGCACAAAGTCCGCCATTTTTGTATCCTCGCTGTTGCTGCTGGAGTTGTACAATGTCTGTGCCAAAGAGGCATTACTATTGTTGTGTTTTGGGATGTACCAATGCACATAAGAGTCTCCATATAGACACCCGCCATCTGAGTCACTGAGGACATTGTCCCAAAGAAAATCGCAAAATTCCTATACGTTTGTGCCAATAGTTTTTGCACCGGACTGCTTCACAAACAAGGGTCTTTTTAACGCTGGATTTTCAAAAAGGTTGATTCTGAAAGATGGGTTACCATAATACCAACGCTTCGTGCGCAAACTTCAGATCCAGACTGATGAGAGTCCTATTTTGTCTTAATAGATCCCCTTTAAGAGTTTTTTTTTTTTTATATATATATACAGTAGTCAATATTTGAAGTGGATCAAAAAAGTTCAGCAAAGTTGTGCCTAAGACAAGAACGGGTATTGTTCAAAATGTATATCTTTGATGAAAGGTTTTGATCCACTTCAAATGTTGACTACTGTATATAAAATGTTGAAATGAGACACTAAAGACATACTGTACTCGGCATTTACTGAGACATTTAAGCATACTTGGCATGTTATTTTCTTTACAATTTTCAAAAATATGCCTCTTTTTCTCAAAGCTTTTTTTAAAGTATATGAAAGTTGGCTCTCTGAACCTGAAGATATTTCATCTGAGCTATCTTCATAACTGTGAAACACGTAAAGGACAGGTCAGTCTGCATAAGCTTGCTAACACTAGCTGGTGAAATTGTTAAAAATTAATTGAAAAAGATATGGTTCTTAATGCAATTTTTATGTATCTCATGCATAGCTGCTGTTGTGGTCAGCTAACAAGGTGTTTGAAGAGCTCACTGACATTGAACGACAGTTTCACAAAGCTTTGTACACCGTGCGAGCCTACCTCAACTGTGACAGGTACTCTGTGGGCCTGCTGGACATGACCAAGGAAAAGGTACGTCAATCACTATAATTGCTGAAAGGAACAAAGGCTTCATGCTTACTTTAGAGGTTTGTTTCTCTCTAAGTCTGTGTCCTGTTTCTCTTTAAGTCTGACCTGGTGGTTTTATTCTCTTTCAGGAGTTCTTTGATATTTGGCCAGTGTTGATGGGAGAGCAGGCACCTTATTCGGGCCCTGTAACTCCAGACGGAAGAGTAGGCTGCATTTTTCATATTTTAAATTAAAGAGAAAGTGTTTCATCATTAACTCCCCCTCATGCCAATGCAAACCCATATTACTTTTTTTGTATGGACCAATCTAGCAGTCCGAGCTGCTTTTTTTTTTCCAAACAGTGAAACCTGTGGTCACCATTCACTTTCGTTATATGGAAGAGAGCAGCTTGGACATTTTTAAAAAAATCATACTTGGTTTAAATGACATGAGTAAATGATGACATAATTCTGCCTCTAAAATGCTTATAAAATCTAATTTTCATCTTTCGTTTCACTTAGGAAGTAATTTTCTACAAAGTTATTGATTATATTTTGCACGGAAAAGAGGACATCAAGGTCATACCGTAAGTTTTCTTTTTTCTTATAGTAGCCTTTTTTTCTGATGTGCTATATCCAAAGTGTGCATTTTAAGAGATGGCATTATTTTTAAAAAAAAAAATTCTCTCTCTTTTTCCCCCCACAGAAATCCAACTCCAGATCATTGGGCTTTGTCTAGTGGATTACCCACATATGTAGCAGAAAATGGATTGGTAAGTTTCTCCTTTATTCTTTTGGGAACAAATTGTGGTTGATTGTTTTAGTAAATATATATTTCATATTTATTTATTGACTTTTATTGTGTGCTCAAGATTTGCAACATCATGAATGCAGCATCAGAGGAAATGTTCAACTTTCAGGTAGATATGTTTTGCTATCTAAAACATGTTTAATGGTTGAAGTTGCCTTGAATTGCAGTAATAACACTTCGTGCTTCTGTAGACGGAAGCTCTGGATAGCAGTGGATGGACCATAAAGAATGTGCTGTGTCTGCCAATTGTCAACAAAAAAGAAGAAATTGTTGGTGTTGCAACTTTCTACAACAGGAAGGATGGCAAACCATTTGATGACCATGATGAACAACTCATGGAGGTAAAATTGATCAATTGATTGGAAGAATGACAGAGATGGGTCACCACTGACTTGTTGAGTCATGGAACATTGCGTTGTTGTCTTGACAGGCTTTGACACAGTTTCTGGGCTGGTCGGCCCTCAACACGGACACCTACGACAAAATGAATAAGCTGGAGAACAGGAAGGACATTGCCCAGGACATGGTGCTTTACCATGTCAAATGTCGAGATGATGAGATTCAAAATATCCTTGTAAGTTCCAAGTGACTTAATTTATTGTATTGTACTGTAATTTATTGTATTTTATCTCTGTTAATTTTTGTTCTGTTTGGTATTACTATTCTAGAAAACAAGACAATATTTTGACAAAGAGCCAAGAGACTGTGAGGAGGACGAGCTTTTGGAGATTCTGGTACTTTGACCTGTTTACTGTTCCTTTTATCTTATTAATTTAAGATTTTTGAAATCAGGGTAAAGGCTGATCCCAACCTTCGCAGATAGATAAGACAAAGAAAGTCACCTTTAATAGGAAACCATTAGCAATAACATTACAGATTATTTTAAATATGTCTATTCTGACTCTCTTAACATGCTAATGATGTTCAAGTTACACTGTTTCAGCTGATATTCCATTCTTCAAATTATTCAATATACTTGGTTTTGTGCTCTCAAAAAGTTATGCACTGTCTGACTTTTTTTTTTTTTTTTTTTTATGCAGAAAAAAGAGCTGCCTGGCCCAAAAAAGTTTGAGATCTACGCCTTCCATTTTTCAGACTTTGACTGCACTGAACTGGAGCTTGTAATGTGTGGGATCCAGATGTACTATGAAGTTGGGGTGGTTAGAAAGTTTCAGATCCCTCAGGAGGTACATTTTCATGTTTATGATGACAGAAACACTTGATTTGTGTGTATCATGAAATTTCATAAAAACAATATGTTATATGGATGCTATCTGCTTTAATTAGGTTTTAGTGAGATTCATGTACTCAGTCAGCAAAGGCTACAGGAAAATCACCTACCACAACTGGCGCCATGGCTTCAATGTTGGGCAAACCATGTTCACTTTACTCACGGTATGACCTGCTCAGCTTACATTTACATTTATGCAATTGGAAGCCACTATCATCTGATGTTTTCAGTTCATGATGTTTGTGTTGCTAGCGTCATACTGTACTGTTTGAGCTATAGAAGCACTTGTTTAGGGTCAAAACAAAATGTATTTTTAATTTAAGTAACTATTTAAAACACATTAGCAAAAATAATGATTGTTTTCGAACAAGTTTCAAACACTCCTTCATCTTCCATTGGTTAGACAAACGGATAGCCCCGCCCAAACTCATGTTAGGTTGCTCAGACAAATATATTTTAGCATTTTGACTTTGTTGTTCATGACACATTTTTGATACACATACTCAAAAGAATAAAATCTTAATGAGAATATTTTTTTTGTATTTATGGAGCCAGACAGGCAAACTGAAGAGGTATTACTCAGATTTGGAGGTGATGGCCATGATCACTGCCGGCTTCCTGCATGATATCGACCACAGAGGCACAAATAATCTCTACCAAGTGAAGTCAGTAAACTGCTTATACTATTTCTACTAGTACTTGTACTACTATTGCTTCTTATAATAATAATAATCATCATTACTTTTGTATTTTTTGTGGTTAGGTCCCAAAATCCTCTAGCCAAACTGCATGTATCCTCCATTCTAGAGAGGCATCACTTGGATTTTGGCAAATTCTTGCTAGGCGATGAGGTATGAGCACACTGTCCAGAATGTAAGCTTCCATGTTAATTTGATTTGATACTTACATATTTGTTTTTCCTTAGTCATTAAACATCTTCCAAAACCTCAACAGAAGACAAACAGAGCATGTCTTCCACCTCATTGATATTGCCATAATCGCAACTGATCTTGCCTTGTACTTCAAGTAAGTTACAATATGTAACAATGGAATGTTTTAAATGCCACTATTAAATTATTTACTCATTTCAAACACATATGCTGTCATACAGCTTTTTATACAATGACAGTTCATAGTGATCATGGCTGTTCATTTAAAGAATTAAAAACTAAATTTAAAACAAAATGTACTCCGCTCAACTCAACTTTTTCTCTACCTAAAAGAAAGAGAACAATGTTCCAGAAAATTGTGGATCTCTCTGAGACATATGAAGAGGAGAAAAAATGGGTGGACTTCATGTCCCTTGAAACAACAAGGAAAGAAATTGTAATGTAAGTGTTTCCATTTATAGCTACATTAGGCATTTTGGCTAAATAAATATTTTGTGCTTTTCATTTTTTCATATTTTTATTAATCGACCAGGGCGATGATGATGACAGCGTGTGACCTCTCAGCTATCACGAAGCCATGGGAGGTGCAGAGCAAGGTAGGAAATGTCAACTGAAGAATAACTTCTCTTTTGCTTCTCTGGAATATACAAAGCGTGATTTGTCCCATCCTAGGTTGCCCTCTCTGTAGCAGCTGAATTCTGGGAGCAGGGTGATCTTGAGAGGACTGTTCTTGAGCAACAGCCCATCGTGAGTACCTGTTTGTTTTCACACAAAACTTGCCATTCTAATATTGGTGGTAATTCTACTAGAAAAGCGGCCATGTTGGAAACATTTGGTGAGAAAAAAAGAAAAGAAAGAATAATCAGAAAATCTTATGTGGTGCCTGTCTTTTCACCCAATCTAGCCCATGATGGACAGGAACAAAGCTGCAGAGCTGCCAAAGCTTCAGTGTGGTTTTATCGACTTTGTCTGTACTTTTGTCTACAAGGTACCTTTATGAATGAAGGAGACTGATCAATTTCTGTTTCATGAAATTAATGCCAAAACAAAACGAAAAAGTTTTGGTCAGTAAGATTAATTAGCAACCCTTTTCTCTTATTATTCCACAGGAGTTCTCTCGTTTCCACAAGGACATCCAGCCAATGTATGATGGCATTCTGAACAACCGGATGAATTGGAAAGCGAGGCAGGAGGAATATGAGTCGAAACTAAAGGAACTGGAGGAGGCAGCTAAAGCCAAACAGGGAGCAGCTACCAACAATGGTTTGAATTTTAGATAGTCTTTTGCTTAAGTTTTTATTCAGTATCGTTTACTATATTTGTACTAAATTTGATTAAACCTTCAGGTTGACATTTGACATACCAATGTTCACTGTTGCTCAAAAGTTTGTGGTTTTTAAGTTTTTTAAATGTTTTTGAAAGAAGTCTTTTATGCTCACTAAGACTGCATTTATTTGACCAAACATACAGTAAAAACTGTTTTCTATTTGAATACATTGAAAATGTAATTTATTCTTGTGATGCTAAATTGTGATGAAATTATTAATTAATTACTAAATTACAACATGTCTTTACTGTCACTTTTGTTAAATTGCATGCATCCTTGCAGAATAATAATAAAAAAAAAAACCTACTGACACCAAACTTTTGAACAGTAGTGTACACTAAAATGCTAAATGGCCAAACGCATGTGGACACCCAAACACAACTATATGTGCTTGTTGAACATTTAATTAAAAACAATTATGCAGATTAAAAGGAAAATGGTCATCACTTTGCTGCTATGATAAAGGTTTTATAGCCTGATGACATAAAAAAAATATCTTTGACTTCCACAAAAATAAATCATTTTCTTTTATTATTATTTATTCTCTAGTCCTTTAGAAAACCATCTATATATTGGAGCTTTAAAGAACCCAGACAGCAAAAATTTGACCTGAAGAAGATGCTGAAACATCAAGAACTTTATTCATCCCAAAAGAACCTGATTGGTCGTCACAAAACCCATATCTGAGCTAGAATAGCCAATCCTGTTAATTACAAGAAAGTGTCCACATCCTGTCAGCCATATATTGTATGATGATACTAACACATTTCTATAATTTGCTTTCTGTGTTTGTATTTGCTTCTCTACAGCTGCAAATTCCAACAGCACCAGTGGATCAGGGTCCAAGACCTGCTCCATCTGCTAGAGAAAAGACAACCTTACAGAAGGCAGGGCAGTTCAAGATGCAACTTAGCCTCTGTTACGTCAAATGATCTAACCAAGAGTGAGTGGGAAAACACTATCAATGCATTATATGCTATCAGCAAGCCACAAGACCACCTGCTAACCAAAACACACGTTGGATCTTGCCTACAGTTAGTATTACTGTTCCATTGTGTTTCCTTTGGGTCATAGTGTTTGGTTTAAGCATTTTCATTGGATGGTAATCAATTTTAATTCATCACAATGCAGTCTTAAATGCACTACAGGAAAATTCAGAGGTAAACATTGCAAATATGGTTCTGATTTATCCCCCAACCAGTCAAAAATATTAGCATAATCTATAAATTACTTTCAGTTCCTTACTGGTGATCAGTTGCTATTTAATATCAAGCAGGTCCACGACAAGTTCACGCATGTGTAATTAAAATCAAGGAATCAAAAAATTACGTACAGCAAGTTATTGAACTTTAAAGATAACTTTTTCTCCATTTTAAAATTGTAATGTTCCATTTAGTGTCACCTGCTACTTTCCCTGAACGTAAAGGCCATTATATGAGTGATATGCAGTTTTTATGTCATTCATTCCCTCTAAAAGTGATCACATCGTACAGTTTGGAAGCTAACTTTCAGGTCGCTAAATGTAAGAATTTTATGACTTTGGTAGGTGACAGACTTTTATTTTGCCATAAAATATAGCTTCTGGTAAGCAATATATGAATACAGTGGTGGTCAGTTATAGTTTAGTTAAGTTTTAGCTGTTTTTATAGATTTATTTTTTATTTCTGACAGGAAATGCGCAATTGTTCTTCAGAATTATTTACGTCAAGTGCTGTCATGGGTGTGTTTTACTGAGCAATGTCCAGTTACTCCGTTTCTCCCCTGTTGGGACATGTGTTCACAGAGAAAACTAATTCCAGTGGCCTTGATACCATTCATCTGTTGAGTTCTCAGCCGACATGTCATCACACTGTACCTTGACAAGTCTGTGATTCAATTCACAAAGGTATCCAGATTCAGGCATACCTCTTATGTCTGACTTTTATAGGAATCAAGTTTCTCTTTCACTGGTTGTCTATAAAACATCTTGAAAACATCAGTTGTGAATCTAATTGTGTCAATATACGTAAGTTATTTATAAATTTTATGAGGTACGACTTTACATAGTTTTAAAATAAATACAATGAAGGTGTGTTTTAGCGCACTTAAGGAATTGTACATGCTTATTATGCAAAGCTGCTGCTTCTGATTCACATATATAATAAAGGTTTAATTTAAGTAGCGAAGTTTCAGGCAGTAGATACGAAAATTGATGTTTTAATCGATCTCACAGTTGGGGTCTGGTTATAAGACTTGTTTGACACAAATGTGATTTACTTGCAGAACAAGTTTCATCATGTTTTTTGACAAGAATTCGATTATTTTGATTCATCATCAAATATGGGTGATTTTAAATTTAATTGGTAAAAATGTTAAGCTTCACTTTGTTTGCTCAATACCATGACAATTAAAGCATATATTTTTATGAACTTGTTTTTTTACATAGTACTTAGATGACCATTTCAAAGAAATGCTGTTCTTTTGAACTTTCTATTGATCAAAGAATCCTGAAAAATGCTTTATGGTTTCCAGGAAAATATATATTTTTTAATTGTTGTTTCTTGAGTAACAAATCAGGATATTAGAATGATTTCTGAAAGCTCATGTGACACTGAAGCTTGGAGTAATGACGCTAAAAATTCAGCTTTAGAATTCAGCACAGGAATTATATTTAAAATACTGTATTTTACAACAAAAAACAGCTATTTTAAACTAATAGTATTGTAGTTTTTACTCTCTTTTTGATCAAATAAATGCAGACTTGGTGAGACGTCTTTCAAAAACATGAAAACAATCTTACCAATCTCAAACTTGTGAATGATAGTGTATGAAAGCAATAATAGTAATCTGAAACCCTTTCAAACTACAAAGGATTTGATTCTCTTCACACATCTGCTCAGTGACTCGCTCGATAAGAAAGCCTCTTATCCTGAGAACTATCAGCAGTTTCCTAGATGTCATCTGCAAAGGTTATCTGAACAGCACATCCCTACAGTACATATTTCATTTCACAATAAATCCTCTGACAATATTCTTCCAAGACTATTAATGTTTTTGTCTCTGTTAAGGCCCGTTCACACCAAGAGAGAAAACTATAACGATAAATAAATCATTCTAAAAATCGTTCTAAATAGAAAAGGATAGCAGATTCCACACCACAACTATTATAACGGCAGTGAGGAATGACATCGTTAAAATAACCTTCAGAGCGATTTTTTTTCCAGCTGATGAATGATAAAAAAGAGCTTGAGCATTTTAAAGTTGCAGACAACAAAACTCAATGTGAACTTATAATACACAGAACGTTATCGTCCGCTGGTGTGGATGCTAATATAGTTTTCGTTATAGTTAATCTTTCTTGGTGTGAACAGGCCTTTAAACTCATAGCATTTCTGGGTTTCAGATAAACACAATAAATGTTGAAAGCAGAATTCTGAGACATCTAAACAAATATATCTTGCTTATTTGAATAGTTAATAAAGTGTAGCACCGCAGATAAGTAGATGTGAAGCATTTTGTGCAAAATCAGCACTTGTACTGTATTGGATTGACCTAAATCCTGGGATTTATGCTAAACCATTGTCGTGTTATACAATTGTCCTCCCTCTATAAATGTCACTACGGCAATGCAGAAAAGACAAAAGAGTCTAATACACATTCTCAGAGGATGATCTTGTTTTGTTAGATGCACATAGTGCATACAAATAAACATATGAAAATATATTCTAGCTGAAATAGTATGCAGAAATCAGAATTACCCAAATAATGTGGAAATAAATGAGGGAAAAAGAAACTGTACAAAAACATTTTAACTTCTGTCTTTATTGAAAAATAGAATTAGGTTCATTGCGATTCATCTCATTTGGTGCTGGAATGGATACGCCATGGAGACTTACTTCAGAATGGTGTCAGAGTTTGCTGTAGAAATTTAAAAAAAAAGAGAGAATTTAGGTTTTCTGCCGGTTTTATGAAGTTAAGACTTTTTCCAAGACCTTTTTAAGACCAACTTAAAGAAACTTTAAGTTGAATTAAATACAATACGTCAATATGTAAATGTCTAGTGAGAAATACAATGAGTTGCATTAGCAACATTTCAGATTTTGAAAATAAAACTACAGAAAAAGAACAAATATCTGCCAACCAGCTCAGAAAAATCTACTTCATTCAAAGGGAAGTTTTCAAAGCTCATTGATGGATATTTTTTCTTGTTTAAAGCATAACGCACTTCCATTTTGATCAGAAAACAGAAAGTCATTTTGGATCTCCAGTACATGTATCTTTTGTTTTAATAATCTTTAGACAATAGCACTGGAAAAGAAGATACCGTAAAAGTTCGGTCCATATTTTAGTGGTTGTGAGGAAGGGTATTCAAGCTACCTTTTTTTTTTTTTTTTTTTTAGGTGGATATCTGTCTGAAGTTTTATTTTCAAAATCTGAAATGTTGCTAATGCAACTCATTGTTTTTCTCACTAGACAATGTGAGAAATGATCTACTTCAATTAGTTAAATTATATAAAAAAAAGACTGGGAAACAGGACAGAAATAAGTTAACACAAGTTAAGACCCTGTATTACAACTAAACGTGTCATTAAGTTATGCCACACACACACATACACAGAACTTTGATAACTTTCTCTAAATCATCAACCAAGTTGAAATACATCCCCTGAAATTCTTTTCCATGAATAACATTTCTTTGCATTTGTTTCATTGAATATTTTGGTAAAGAATTCAAAATAATCTAAAGCAACCTTCGGTCCCAAAGTTAAATATCAAATTTTATAATGTGCTACATCATGAGATGCTGTTAATGTTTTACAAAATAAAAAAGGGAACAGTTTTTTTTCATCAAACACCATTTCAACATACTGTATCTTCCCTCATCATAGGTTTGGTTAATGTAAAATGTCCACAGAGGACATTTACAGACGGGGCAGGGTTCAAATAAGATCCAAAAAAAGTATTATTATTACATATATTTTGTCATATTTTATTCTTGTTATATTGTAGAATAATATATATATATATATATATATATATATATATATATATATATATATATATATATACATATACAGACATACACGCACAACTATTTATAGCTGGTTACAGACCTTCAGAAAGCTGTTTGTAAATGCGCTCTCGCTCTTCCCTGAGTTTCTTCTCTTCCTCCTCAATCCTTCTTTCTTCAGCACCAATGGGCTTCAGATAATCTGGTGAGCAGATTGATTGAAAAACACCATAGAAAAACTATTTAATGAGGAAGAAAACAAGAAAACAACTCTGAACATTTAAATACAAAACAAAAAATGTAAAAAGTAAACAAATGTTTCAAACAGATTAAAGTGCAAAATAACTATAAAAAACAATAGGTAACCCTTACAATAAGGTCTCATTACGTTAATGCATTACCTAACAATGAGCAATAGCTACAGTAGTTATTTGTTAGTTAATCAAAATACAACTGTTCACTGTTAGTTCATTTTAGCTCAAGTCCATATTATTTATCTGTTAATAAATAATATCAACAGATACGACTTTGATTTTAATAATAATGTATTAGTAAATGTTTCAAATTAACATTACCTAAGATTAATAAATGTTTTAGAAGTATTGTTCATTGTTAGTTCAAGTTAACTAATGAATCAACTAATGTTAACGAATAGAACCTTTCTTATATTTTTTTTTTGCAGATTTTTATTTCAATAAAAATACAAACACTTAAAAAATCTTATTGTAAAGTGTTATTGAACAATAATAAAGAATCAAATCATTTTCAATATCTATACATTTTACCGGTTGATGGAAAGGTATTCTAAAATTCACTCGAAAAATCGAAACAACTAGTCATAAGAAATTATTCATGGTATTTTGAAGCGCCCATGATATACAATATCGTGCATGTTCATTATAATTATATATCGTCCCATACCATATATAAAAACTTACCATATCTCTGCTTCCCATAAATTAATCCAATTAGCAAGGCTGACCATCTTGCTGTCTGAAATCAAAAAGAAGACTCTGCTGGTTTGTTACTGGTAAGCTTGTCAAGGACTTTAAAGGCCACTGTGATATTTTATAAATCTATTCTTTACTGAATACTACGAAAATTGAACATAGCCTAACGTTACCGTATGAGGAAATATAGTTTTAATGCATGCAAACCACAGTCTATTTATGGGTACAAAAACATTCAGCAATGTCATCTGGTGTGACATGCTATGATTAATATAGTCAAGTCAACTATTTTAAACATTTTGTTTCAATTTTAAACAAATGTTTTCCAATATAAAAATGTATGACCTCATACTAATTCAGTGACTAAGTTACAGGGAATGATGGATGTATATATTTGTGTAAATTCACCTCACCACAGGGGCATGTACAACTTTCAATTCCCATTATTCATTCTATTTAAACATTTGACACGTTCATTCGCCGGTATATTTGCAACACGTCGCGGTAATCTTCAACTCAGTTAACATGCCTGACCTTGCAGTGCTGAGGATAGGCAGCTAGGCTAACACGATTAGCTCATTCACCGGCTACAGTTGCTATGGCTTTGAATTCTATGCTAAGCTAAGCTAACAGATTTGCGCTAGCAATGTATAACGTTAGCGAGCTAATTCGCTGATGAATGAAGGTCGCTGGTAAATAAATAAAAACGAATAAGAATAAAACATGTTAATGAATATAAAGCAGGGTTTGAGTGTCATAGTCGGAATAGAACCTGTACCTTGATAAGCGGGGAGACCTGTACGGGAGGAACCATGTTTGAATGGATCTCTTCAGCCGCAAGAGAGGAAGTCAGTGCGCGCTCGGCTCGGGGATGATTTATAATATACCTTTACCTACTGTCAGTACACTGTACATGTCCATGAACTTTTGTGACTTTTTTTCTCCAGAATTTGAATAACCTTTTTAGCAGTTCACTTAAATATTCATGTAGTATGACAATTGAGTTTGTAAATTATAAATATTGTATCACATGCACTCAATTAATATCGGGTATATTTATTTATATTATTATTCAATATATTTGATAACGATTTTAGCAGTTCACTTAAACAGCCCTACATTGTTACAATACGTTTTTTGAAGTACATATAATTCATATAGTCTCTCAAGTAACATTGGGTATGTATTTAGGCTATTTATGTATTTATATTCATTTTATAATTTGTTTAGTAGGCTATTGTGTATTATTATTATTCACCATTTTAACATCCTTTTTAGCAACTTAAATAGGAAGGGTCACCCCCCCTTTTTTGAATATAAATGAAAATGCACATTTCAAACTTAAATGGTTGTAATTCAAGAATGGTTTGGAATATAGACGTAAGATTGGTCTTGTTTTAAGGAATACATTTGGCAGATTTTTTGTAGAAGTGAAATAAATGAAGAAAGTGAAACAGAAAAAGGGTTATAGAAGTTTGAGTTTATGAAAATGTACAATGTAAAAAATTTAATTATTTATATTTTAAAATATATATTTTCAAAATCTGGGCGACTCTAAAACTGCAACAAAAAAAAAGCCAAAAATCTGAACAAGTTGTGTTTCAAATTTCAGGGTTGATATTTCAAAAAATGAGCTTTCAGTAAGATTTTGTTTGGGCGCAGTACCAAACTTTTTCACTAGATGACAACCAGACTCCATTACTGCCCATATAAGGGCGCCTCCATTTCCATATGTGTTTTGTGTGATATGAACCATCATTTCCACAATTTTCATACAATTTATGAAGTAGACATCCTATTCAGAAGTAGTATGAGAAGTTTGCCAGATTTTGATATGAATTCAACCTCTAAGAAACACAAAAAGAACAAGTATGTGCATTATAGCTCACTGCCACCTCACAAATGGTGAATCTATTATTTTTTTCTTTATATTTAAAACATTTTCAGACCTTTTTTTTCTAAAATAATTGAATGGATGCTATCTTTTGAACTCTTGGCATGAAAACAAAACTGAGGTTTCTACCCTTCATGATTTTCATGTTCATTACCATTTCAAAATAAAGGTCTGAACATGCCTTAGGAGTATGAAAATATTTCATGTTTCAAATTGATAAATTACGGCTCGTCTGTAATTTATTTTGAAAATCAATCACCAAATATGGAAACAAGAGATTGTAAACTTTCAAATCATATATAGTTTGTCAAGATTGGTAGGTTTAGTATAGGATATTACTGTTTTAAAAATGTGGGCCCACCGGTGGGCCGGTGACACTTAAGGGGCCTGACAGTGTGACAGAAATTAGTTTTTTTCTTAAAGTAGGTAAATAGTCCATAGATCTCTCAATTAATTTGGGGCATTTATTTACACTCACCGAAAGGATTATTAGGAACACCTGTTCAATTTCTCATTATTGCAATTATCTAATCAACCAATCACATGGCAGTTGCTTCAATGCATTTAGGGATGTGGTCCTGGTCAAGACAATCTCCTGAACTCCAAATCTGAATGTCAGAATGGGAAAGAAAGGTGATTTAAGCAATTCTGAGCGTTGTTGGTGCCAGACGGGCTGGTCTGAGTATTTCACAATCTGCTCAGTTACTGGGATTTTCACGCACAACCTAAGGTTTACAAAGAATGGTGTGAAAAGGGAAAAACATCCAGTATGCGGCAGTCCTGTGGGCGGAAATGCCTTGTTGATGCTAGAGGTCAGACGAGAATGGGCCGACTGATTCACGCTGATAGAAGAGCAACTTTGACTGAAATAACCACTCGTTACAACCGAGGTATGCAGCAAAGCATTTGTGAAGCCACAACACGCACAACCTTGAGGCGGATGGGCTACAACAGCAGAAGACCCCACCGGGTACCACTCATCTCCACTACAAATAGGAAAAAGAGGCTACAATTTGCACGAGCTTACCAAAATTGGACAGTTGAAGACTGGAAGAATTTTGCCTGGTCTGATGAGTTTCGATTTCTGTTGAGACATTCAGATGGTAGAGTCAGAATTTGGCGTAAACAGAATGAGAACATGGATCCATCATGCCTTGTTACCACTGTGCAGGCTGGTGGTGGTGGTGTAATGGTGTGGGGGATGTTTTCTTGGCACACTTTAGGCCCCTTAGTGCCAATTGGGCATCGTTCAAATGCCACGGCCTACCTGAACATTGTTTCTGACCATGTCTATCCCTTTATGGCCACCATGTTCCCATCCTCTGATGGCTACTTCCAGCAGGATAATGCACCATGTCACAAAGCTCGAATCATTTCAAATTGGTTTCTTGAACATGACAATGAGTTCACTGTACTAAAATGGCCCCCACAGTCACCAGATCTCAACCCAATAGAGCATCTCTGGGATGTGGTGGAACGGGAGCTTCGTGCCCTGGATGTACATCCCACAAATCTCCATTAAAGGGGCATTATGCAGAAATCCCGTTTTTGTCAAACAGCGACCCCTAGAGTTACTGTGGAGTACTTGAATTTAACATTACTGTCGTAAATACCACTCACTCAGAGCGTGACATGGCCTGTTACATAGTATACAATAGTACATTGTGTTTAATTTGTCGTTTAATGAGATATAATATATGTTGTTAGTGGTGAGAATTTTCACGTGATTAAATACATAGATCCGGCAATTTTAATGGTCCAGAGGCAGAACTTTTGCCAAGTGTGTCAGAGGTTCTGGGTTCTAATCGGTACTAGTATAGTTTATTTTCCTCATCAAAACCGATTGTTTATTAGTGATTGTATTTCAAGCAGGGACATGTTTTTTGTGCATTAGGTTTTGTGATTTCACCATAACAAAATATAGAGAGTCTCTCAGTCCCCGCAACGGATTCAGGCGCGCGTCACAACAGAACACTGTAACTTATCTGCACCACTGATCGCAGAGGCAACGAGCACTTTGGTCACTTGATTTCAAAAATAACACATTTCAGATCGCCTCTTATTTAACAAACGAATGAAATGAATGCTCTACTAGAGTTACCTGGAGATGTTTTATTTGTTTGTAATGGTAACGTTACATCCGTGCCGCGAGAAGTTTCAATGGGGACATAACACACCTGCAAATTATGCCTATGCTCGTGTCCGACTCCTCGCTCGGTAAGTCTGCCGTTTCCTCTTTCTCTGTTCCTCCGACAATGGTTTCCTAGCTTTCTGCATCTTATATGCCGGCTCAGCCATGACGATAGTGTGACAAACTCCATCCATCTATACCTTGTTCCTGTGTGTATGTGTGCAGTTGCCGTAAAGGAATATGTTACATCGCGAGAGCTGATATCACGCGATACTTCCTGACGCGGCCCGCCGCACCGAAGTTGCAAGTGGGATTTTTTCGCTCACAGGCACCAGGGGGGGTCGAGACGCCCACCATTCAACCCGAAAGAAGTTATATAACCATTTCAATAACTCTGAAGCTGTTCAGTTAAGCTAAAAAAGCTGCATAGTGTCCCTTTAACTGCAAGATGTGATCCTATCAATATGGGACAAAATTTCTAAAAAATGCTTTCAGCACCTTGTTGAATCAATGCCACGTAGAATTAAGGCAGTTCTGAAGGCGAAAGGGGGTCAAACACAGTATTAGTATGGTGTTCCTAATAATCCTTTAGGTGAGTGTATTTAGTAGTAGTAGTAGCAGTAGTAGTATAAGATTTAGAACCATCCCGTATACGGGAGATATAACTTTACTTCGCTATATTACTATTAAATCCTAATCTAATTATGACAAACTATATATCGCTGGAATGGTCTAAGACTGCTAAATAGATATTTGACTGCTGTTTTTTGCTACAAATTATGTAGGAAGAGTAACCGATGATTTTTTGACAAGAGTGCACCTCAAAAAAATCTGCATCATAACAGGAGTTCTGACCTTTGTCACAAAAAGTTGACGCACACACCTTTAATAATTGAAACTTTGGTTTTCATTATAAAAGTTCATAATTAAACATATAATCTAGTATTTTTCAATAAAAAAATTATAATATAATATTATCCTCTAAAAAGTATAATATGTATATTATCCTCTAAAATATTATATTATATTTTTTATCGCCTTTTTTCATTATATCACATATTTTAGTAGTTATCATAAATTAGGTATCATTTGAAAGCTTATAAACTTAGAATTCATCCTGTGAAAACCGTTTTATAATTGAACGTTGTGTTACCATAGAAACGGTACTCTAAAATATTTGATCAGGCTCCTCCCCTTTGGGCATCATTATATTTCATAATTTATGATCAAAACCTTTTCTAATCTTGACAAAACACATATTGTCAGAAAGGTCCGAGTCTCAAGGTTCCAAATTTTGTGACAGAATTGATATTTGGACAGAAATGTATTAATTTGTTAAGGCAGTATGTATACAACTAAATTCAATGGAATGTGTCACCCGGTGGCTATTTTTGGTACTACGCCTAAACAAAATCTCATGGGAACTTCAAGTTTTGTGATATCAACTTCAAATTTGGAACATTACTTGGTTAGATATATAGCTTTGATTTTATAGTAATTTTAGAGTAAAAAATATTTTGTAAAATATATATTTTATATAAAATAAAAAATATATAGTAGTGTATTTGATTTACTGTAAATTTAAACTTCCATAACTTTTTCATACTTTCATTTGTTGAAGTGTTTTCACTTCAGCACTAATCTGCTGAGTGTTTCCTTTAAAACAAGACCAAATTTAGGTCTATATTCCAAAGCATTCTTGAACTACAACCATTTAAATTTGAATAGTGCATTTTAACCCCCATTCTCAAAAAGGGGGGTGACAGCTAAGGGGTTAAAAACATTTAGAAAGTGTTGTGTCAACTGCCCATTGTCATTCAAATACAAATTGTACAATCTTTATGTATAAATCCTGTAAGAAAAAAAAAATCATGGTTAACTTATTCTATAAAGATGAATTCTTTCCTAAATATATGTTTGCTGTCAGTCTCCAAGTGATGATACGTTTGTTTGTTTAGATTCAACTTGTTCCTTCCTTTTGAAACTATTTCAGGTGGTGACGTCGTCAGAGGCGCTGCCAACGCATGGTGTCAGTTTCAGAATCCGGCAGGATTAGAAAGCTTGTTAGAATCCTCGTAAGTTAAATTTAAACACTACTGACAGAATACGAAGTAAGCTATGACACAAACAGAAAACATTGAAATATTTATTAGAGTAACCCTGATTAGCCAGAATTATTCAAATAAAGTATATTAATATAAAAGGAAAACCTTATATCATCCTCTTGCATTAACCTCTTCCCTTAATAGAAAGTTATGCAGACCCATTGGAGTGCCATGAGTGCTCACTGTAAATAGAACAACGATGCACTTCTCTGGTATTTAACAGATGGATCACAAAAATACAGCCGACTTGTTTTGGAACATGACTGCAAGTGCTCAGTCATAGCAGCTCTTCGACAGGGTGACACATACTGCAGTGCTAATATCAGAGCGTTACTGGAATGTTCTTAAGGCAGCATATAAAAGGATCGAGTCTTGTTCATTGAGACAGAAGCACAGACGAAGTCGACCAGCTCAACACAGCACCGAAAATCCACCAAAGATGCTTTGCCCAAGCACATTTCAGCCTCATCTCAGCCCATTCATGGACTTCCACTGGCCAGTGCGCAGCCTGTGGCCGGAGACAAGACCTCTGTTCTTTCAGATCGAGAAAGAAATGATGAGACACATGCAGGAGATGAGGCACAACCTGGAGTTCATGGAACGCCTGCACCAAAGGATTTTTGATGAGATTGACCATGTCCCACCCATGACCACTTTCAGACCCATCTCATTCCAGCTCGGAAAGGAAGGAAGCCATTATGCACTGACACTAGATACGAAGGATTTCTCTCCAGAGGAGCTGTCCGTCAAACAAGTGGGCAGGAAGTTGCGGGTGAGCGGCAAGACAGAGAAGAAGCAAGATGATGGGAAAGGATCGTACTCGTACAGAAGCCAAGAATTTAGGCAGGAGTTTGACCTTCCTGATGGTGTGAGTCCTGAAATGGTGACCTGTTCTTTAAATAATGGCCAGCTACAGATACAAGCACCCAAAGAGGCTAATGCTCTGAGCAACGAGAGAGTAATTCCCATTACATACACTCCTGCTGTGAAGAGTCCTGCTCCTCAGAGCCCTCAGCCTGAGAACCCGGCAGCTGAGGCAGAGTCTATAACTGAGCTTAGCCTCTAAAACACACAACAGAACTAATGACTCAATGGGACACCCATAAAGCTCGAACTTAAACAAGTTGTAAAAGATCTTTATTGATGCTATACATCTTGTCGAACTGTATAAACATTTTGTTCGTTGCATTACTGTAACAGAAGTCTAACACTTCAATTCAGTAATTTATTTGTTTTTGTTAAATTGCAAATAGATGTGTTTGTCAAAAAGATTGTTTTGTGTACATCCAATAAACTAAAAACTAATCTGGTCCTGGGGAACCACCATGTTTATGTAATTTCCAAGATTTACACAAAGTATTATTAAATTAGTAAATGTATTAAGTTGTATTTATTTATTTAATAGATTTTGCTTCCATTTTTGTTATTACAATCTTCATAGATGTTTTCAGTCTGAAATGTGAGGCAAATGTTGGATCACAATAATTAGGAACCGCAGTTTCCACAAATCCCTTCACTCGATTGGGATGTTCTCTTTTATTCTGGATGGCAAGGGCAGTGACTGTAACATCGAGCGTATTTTGCAGTATTAAACACGTATTACCGATTTCATCAGGCTCCGAGAATTTTTCAAAAAGAACACAAAGAATGGCCTTCTCAGCTGCCATAGTTGCAACTCTTGCGCAAGACGCGTGTCATCAGAACAGGCCAGGGTGTTCAACGCACCACCGTTTCCGTTTAAATGGCTGAACACAGCCCAGGTCAGATAACTTGTGTTCTCCCTTTGTCTGCAGAACGAAAATTTTTGTTTTCTTCACACTTTGTTCTAATGCATCAAATGAAAACACAGTACAACCAAAACGAAAAATAAAACATTTTGTAAACATTAGCTACCATTTGTACAGTTAAGTTCTTAAACTTTTTAGAGTATCGTACCCCCTGAGGCTTTTAACAACCTTCTGTGTAGGCCTACCCCCTCTCTGCAGTCACACCTAGTAAGGGGCAACATTTGCACCCTCAAATCGATTTTTCCAGTGCATTTTTTACCTTTACAAATTTCTTTATAAAATAAATAATGCTATAAATAAAAACAAATGTTTAATAGAGAAATATGCAATGATGGTAAAAAACAAAGTAATGCTTTTAAGGTATTAAATTAAAACCGCCATTAGGTGGCGGCAAGTCTCTGGCCGTTTCTCAATATGCGTTCTTGTCTGTACTTGTGTTCTTGTGGACTTGTGAAACGTCATCAGTCACTGCCCAAGTACTGTTCCAATTCAAAGTTCACATCTAGCCCAGTTCAAATCCCCGTACGTGTTCTTGATCCGCCCCTTTTACCGAGGATGCATCGAGAGGTGACTTGTGTGGACTTGAGACAGCCAGGTATCCCAGAATGCATCTCGCACCAACCAGCAAGCGTCAATAGACCTTATGTAGCCCCGCCCCTTTTCAGCGCTGCGCTCGTTGTCTTTTCACTTCCGGTCTGTATTTTCACAGCGATCTTGCATAGGTATGAAAGAACTGCTCGTAAATAAGTTCCCGGTCGACATTTGTTAAGACATCTGCTTTACAATGCTTATGATAAACATTACAATGCTCATAATAACTTTTGTTAACTCTACAATAAGTAAATCCACTTCACCAGCTAATTACTCCTGGACCGCGATGCCATAGAAATATACAGAGCGACCGCAAAAACGGAAGTTCAAAGACAATATTCTAAAGATGACGGCGCCCACGTTTCTCTGGTGCATAAGGTCTATAGACCAACGCTACTTTTGCGTCATCGAAGGGTAACGCCCCTTTTTGGGGGAAAACAAACGGATTCCCCTGAGAACAGAACTCGCTCTAGATCTGCTAACTAAGTTTCTTGATAGCAAAAATGGCACAAACATACACACTCTCTTTGCCGGCCGAGGACCGTGAGCGGTATTCAAAGAAGAGCTGGATACAGGGTTACAGAGGTGTCCCTTTGAAATGGTCGAAAACTGGATTAATGACCCCACGCAGTGGCCAAATATGGACTATTCAGACATCTAACGTTACCACTATCTCGTGGAATCACCAAGTAAGTAGCCTATTTTTTTTTGTTGTTGTCATTAACACTCACAGTATGACAAACTAGACTATGAGGCCATGTCACTTGGATCATATTTAACTTGATTTAAGCTATTGACATAGTTTTGTTGTCGACTAGCTATAGGCCCTACTATCCTGTTGAAATAGTGGCAGGCTAGGACTAAAGTGGACTTGGCTGGTTTCCGCTTGTGTCTAGAAAGTGCTAGTACTTTGAAAGTTGTAAAAAGTTTTACAGTGTACGGCAAAATATGTATAGCGATGTTCGCCGGAGTCAAATGTGACGTCACGATATGGGCGTGGGCGCGAACTGGTTGGCAGAAAGAACCAAAACATGCAGCAGTCTACCAGTGTTTTTTCAGCATATGATAATTCTTTGTCCGAAGAATCTAAAAGGAGATATAAGGTTAAGCTTTTATATAACCAGGGTTCATGTTCTCTGCCTGATCCATATCACCTGAGTGAGAATTGGAGCAAAAGCCCGGACACATGGCCAGATTTGACATTTGGCGACATCTACCTGTATCTCATCGACACGCCATCTTTGTTTACCAGAGTCGATGAAGGCGTACACATCTTTAGATGTCTATAAGTAAGTCATAATTACGAACATAACTGGTTGTAACTAAGGATAACTGGTAAATTGCACTGTCAATAACATGCTCACACCATGGAAGTATAATCAATGTTATTATACTGCCATTGCTCAGTCACACTAACATGCACACAAAAAGTTGTGTAAACAAAGACTTTGACATGTCTTCCGAGGTATTTTGTACAGTTATTCATTCATTAATTAACCCATCAATGCGATAGAACCTACATTTATTTACAAAATTAGTTTACATTTTTAACGCAAAATGCAGGTAGCAGACGCGATCATGGTCCGCTGGGTTCTAGACGCCTAATTGCATAAATCCACAGCTTTCTTCTTGATTCAGGCTGTTAAGGTACGCGGTAGAAGCTCTTGGGGTTACTCTTATTGAACCTGTTAACAGCCATTTTTCTTCTGTGTTTGCGCTGCGCAGCAAGCGGCCATTACTTTTCTTTTGCCAACCAGAGCGCATGTAACCGCGTTGTGACGTCAAGGCGAAGATCCCTATAGGACCAATGTATGTATGTATGGGGCTATCAAATTGGATGTTGTGACATTACGCTATCCTATCTAGCCTAGAAGGCTTGATCTACTGCCGTTCGTGTTGTTACATGTAGCCCAGAGCAGTGGTCGTCGAAAAGTCTATAACAGTTAGGCCTAAAGCACTTTCTAGACACAAGCAGAAACCAGCCAAGTCCACTTTAGTCCTAGCCTGCCACTATTTCAACAGTAAAATCCAATTAGAGGTCTCTGCAGACGGTAATAGAAGTTACCAGATCAGGGGGCGAGGCCATAAACAGAGGGGCGTTTTCAACCGCGTTACCTGATTTGCACACGTCACAGTGTGGGTAGATCTTAGGGGTGGGGTCGGGAGAAGGGCATCATTTTCATTGCATGATTTATAAACACCCACCAGTGTGAAAACACCCACAAATTTAGAAACACCCACTTTTGTTCCGCAGAGACCTCCTACTCCTAAAATCAGTTAAAGTCGGCGTGAAACGGAAGTTGAGATTGTCATTTTTTCCTTGTTGTGACGTATATCCTAGTGAAACGGCTTCTGAAATTAGAAAAAATGTAGGGCGGTGCTTGATTTCGTCCTTCGGGAATTGATTGGATCGTTGGAGGTTGGGCGTTGCAAACAAAATAGAGGCAGATTTGAATGCGATTCTCTGAGAGGCGGTGCACCGATAGCCGCACCCTCATCGGATCTGGCCGCACCCTTTCGCCATTCCACGTGACCGAAATAGAAGAGGGGTCGTTTCGATGGGGGAGGGAAGGGTAATGTATTTGATTAAAGATTATAAGGGTAGATGAATTAAAAAAAAAATAATGAAGTGCACAGATAAATCATTGATAATAAACACTACAATATTACATATAAAGAGAATATTTGTCAAATTTGATTTCATGCCGACTTTAACAAAAGTGTAAAGTAGCGTGCCTAGTGATAGCTAATCATGTAACGTTAGCTGCTAGCAGCTTCGTCTTTCTAACTAGTATAACTAGTCGACAACAAAACTATGTCAATAGCTTAAATCGAGTTAAATATGATCCAAGTGACATGGCCTCATCGTCTAGTTTGTCATACTGTGAGTGTGTTAATGACAAAAAAAAATAGGCTAACGTTACTTACTTGGTGATTCCACGAGATAGTGGTAGATGTCTGAATAGTCCATATTTGGCCACTGCGTGGGGTCATTAATCCAGTTTTTGACCATTTCAAAGGGACACCTCTGTAACCCCGTATCCAGTAGCTTTTAAGTAAGTTTGTGCCATTTTTGCTACCAAGAAACTTTGCAGATCTAGAGCGAGTTCTGTTCTCAGGGGAATCCGTTTGTTTTCCCCCAAAAGGGGGCGTTACCCTTCGATGACGCAAAAGTAGCGTTGGTCTATAGCAGAGGAGAAAACGTACTCGGTTACTAACGTAACCTCGGTTCTCTCTAGAGAGGGAACGAGTACTGCGTAATAGCTTACGCTAGGGGAAAAACTCTTTTCCGCGAGATATTGAAGCCAAAAATTATCCTTAATTTTTTATTAATGTAAAACGCTTTGCAGCAGCAAGCAAACATAGGCGAAACAGCTTGCGCGCCTATTGGTTGCTCTGCAGCAAATGCAGCAGCCTATCGAGAGAGACTCTGCGTGACGTAATGACCAATGGGGGCAATTCGCGCCCATATCGTCACGTCCCGCCAGAAGGGGCGTGGTCTCACCCTATAAATATGCTCGTTAGGCTGATACAAGCTGGTTTTTATCACTGAAGCGAACCAGAGCGTATTCCAAGCACGGCAAGATACGCAGTACTCGTTCCCTCTCTAGAGAGAACCGAGGTTACGTTAGTAACCGAGTACGTTCTCTTACGAGAGTATCTCTCGTACTGCGTAATAGCTTACGCTAGGGGAACACAATGCAACACGCCGTGCGTACAGGGATCCAACACCAAAGTCCCGGGGGCCGAAGCCCAGGGCTCATGTAGTGCATAATCACTATAAACTCACATAGAGTGGAGGAAGAGAGGCTGGAAGCGTCATTCCCTATAAAAAAGCACCCAGCGGGGCTATTATATGACAATAAAACGCGCAGCCAGGGTGAAAGCTTTCAGCCTGATCTGGGTGGCCATACATGTGTCAACACTCATGGGGCTGCAGTAAACTCAGCATCTGGGCCGCACAGCGGGGCAGATAGCACTGAATTTTAGACCGCCAAAAGCTTAGCTTGTAAGGCGGGTACCTCCAGGTTATAGTATTTTATAAATGTAGACGGCGAGGCCCAGCCCGCGGCCGTACAGATATCTTGCAGGGAAACCCCGCTTGACCATGCCCACGAAGAGGCCACGTCTCTCGTGGAGTGCGCCCTGACACCCAAGGGGCACTGTAAGCCCTTCGCAGAGTAAGCGAGCGCAATGGCATCCACTATCCATCTGGATAGGCTCTGTTTTGAGGCGGCGAGTCCCTTGGAACGCCCGCCAAACAAAACAAAAAGCTGCTCCATCTGTCTGAAAACAGACGAGCGTGACACATAAGCTCTCAATGCCCTGACGGGGCAAAGGAGACTCGCATCCTCCTCCTCACTGAGAACCGGAAGGGCGGACAGGGAAATTACCTGGGCCCTGAACGGTGTATTGAGGGATTTCGGGAAATACCCGTGCTTTGGTTTGAGAATGACCTTCGAGTCATTAGGCCCAAACTCCATACACGACACGCTTGCTGAAAGCGCCTGTAAGTCCCCTATGCGCTTCACTGAAGCGAGAGCCATGAGAAACACTGTTTTGAACGACAGATGTTTCATGTCCACCAGCTGGATTGGCTCGAACGGGGCGCCTTTCATGGCCTCCAGGACCGTGGAAAGGTCCCACGTCGGGACTGAAGGGGGCCTGGGAGGGTTCAGCCTCCGAGCTCCCCTAAGGAAATGCACGACTAAGTCGTTTTTCCCCAGCGACTGGCCAGACACCGGTTTTGCAAACGTTGCTATGGCCGCCACATATACTTTGAGCGTGGATGGGGTCCTGCCCTTATCCAGTAGCTCTTGAAGGAAGGAAAGCACTTCCGAAACCCCGCATTCCACAGGTGAAAAGCTCTGGGATTGGCACCATGCAGAGTAAACAGTCCATTTCGAGGAGTAGAGCCGCCTGGTAGACGGAGCTCTAGCCTGCGCGATCGTGTTTAACACTCCTTCTGGGAGGCTAGCGGGTACCCGTTGATGGCCCATGCGTGCAGGGACCACAACTCCGGGCGAGGGTGCCAAATCGAGCCCTCCGCCTGAGAGAGGAGGTCTCTCCTCAATGGTACAGGCCATGGGGCAGTGCTGGTCAGCTGCATCAGGGCAGGGAACCACATCTGGTTTGTCCAGAGCGGAGCTACGAGCAGCACTGGGCATCCGTTCTCCCTGATTCGTTCCAACACCTGAGGCAGGAGCGAGACAGGAGGAAAAGCATATAGGGGGCAGCGGGGCCAAACATGAGCCAGCGCGTCCTTGCTTTTCGAGAAAAACTCCGGGCAATGAGCGTTTTCGTGGGACGCGAATAGGTCCACCTGTGCTCTGCCAAACGTTTTCCACAGCAGCTGGACCGTCTGCGGGTGCAGCGACCATTCCCCTGCTGGAACATTGTTCCTGGACAGTCTGTCTGGTCCCACATTCAGGTGACCAGGCACGTGCGCTGCTCTCAGTGAGAGCAGGTTGTGCTGAGCCCAGACCAGGAGGCGTTCCGTCAGCCTGTGAAGGTTTCGTGACCTGACGCCGCCCTGGCGATTTATGTATGCCACCACTGACATGCTGTCCAACCGGACCAAGACGTGGTGGCCTGTTACCTGGGGACAAAAACGCCGTAGCGCTTTGTCGACTGCTATCATCTCCAAGCAGTTTATGTGAAGGAGCTTTTCCTGTTCTGACCACAGGCCAGCTAGCGGTCTGCTCTCGAGCAGCGCTCCCCACCCCGAGGTGGAGGCGTCCGTAGACACCACCTTCACACTCGAAGCGGTCCCCAGACTCACACCTGACTGATACCAGTCGGTTATTTTCCAAGGTTCCAGAGCTGAAACACACTGAAGGTCGACCCTGAGGTGAAACAGACCCGCTGTCCATGCCCTGGGTGGAACCCGCGCTTTCAGCCACATCTGCAGTGGGCGCATGCGGAGCAAGCCCAACTGGAGTACAGAGGCTGCTGAGGCCATCAGCCCCAGCACATTCTGAAACCTTTTGAGCGGAACTATCGCGCCGTGGCCGAAGGATTTCGCGCCGCGCTGAATATTTAGCCCGCGCTCTGGTGACAGGCGTGCTGTCATGGACAGCGAGTCCAACACGGTTCCCAGAAAGGAAATTTTCTGACTGGGAGACAGTGAGCTCTTCGCCCAATTGACTGTGAGGCCCAGCTCCTCGAGGTGCTCGAGTAATGCGGCCCTGTGTTCTATGAGCTCCGATCGTGATCGAGCTAGAATCAGCCAATCGTCCAAGTAGTTCAGGACTCGCATGCCCTGTAGTCTCAGGGGTGCGAGCGCCGCGTCCATGCACTTCGTAAATGTACGAGGTGCTAGGGACAGGCCGAACGGCAGGACTGTGTATTGATATGCCTGGCCCTCGAAAGCGAATCTCAAGAATCGCCTGTGATGGGACGCCATTTGTATTTGGAAATAGGCGTCTTTCAGATCTATTGACATAAACCAGTCCCCGTGGCGCACTTGCGCGAGGATTTTCCTGGTCGTAAGCATTCTGAACTGGCGCTTCACAAGCGCTCTGTTCAGCTGTCGCAGATCTAAAATGGGTCTGTGACCTCCATCTTTTTTCGGTACCAGAAAATATCTGCTGTGTAGGCCCCCTTTGCTCTGAGCTTGAGATAAAGGTTCTATAGCACCTTTGCTCAGTAGTTTCGCTATCTCGGCTCGAAGTAGATGAGATACTTCGTTTTCCACCGTCGTCTCGACGCGCGCCGTATAACGGCGGGGACGTCGAGCAAACTGTAGCAAATAGCCTCTATTTATAGTGTTCAGCACCCATTCTGATACCCCAGGAAGCTGTGTCCACACTTTCGCGTGAATAGCTAGGGGTAGAATGAGATCTGGGCTCTGGCCGAGACATAGTGACGGCAAGAGAGCTCCGGCGTGCTGTAACGCAGACACTGTGTTTACAGTGTGTGAGGCGGGGGGCGCGCCGATCGCGGCGGGCAGCCTGGCCGCGCTCAAAACCCTTATAGCAGTCTGCTGAGGGAGAGAGAGCGGGCGAGCCCCGTGGGGCTTAACATGTCTGTGAGTGAATGTGGGCGCAGGACAGCGGGCACATTTACTGCACTGAAAAACACCGTTGGCCTGAGCTGACTGAATGTGTGTTGGTTTCGTTTTCACAGAACCAGTGGGACATGTGGTGTTTAGTGTTTGTGGGCACTGAGACGTAGGCACATTCACTACATTTAGTGCACAATCGACATGAGGCGATTTTGTTTGTGCGAGCCCTGCATTTTTGGGGGCTGTGTTTGTGTGTAGAAATGAGCCCTAGGTTGTAGGCATTTTCAATACACTCATAACACCATCGGCTGTGGCCGGAATACCAGAAAATACACCATTTATGTGATTTATCTGGGTCACCGTGGGAACAGCATTTGTGTGCAGGCAAGCGGGCATGGTACTGGCTGTGACAAAAAAACAGTCACATTTTCTGGAACTGAACGAGCGAAAATTTCAGTGGAAGTCTGGCCACGGCGAGACTGAAACACCGTCGATTTCCTAGGAGGCTAGGAAGACTTGTGTTGGTTTCGTTTTACAGAAACCGTGGTAGTGTTTGTGGGCACTGGGTTGTGGGCACATTTACTACATTTAATGCACAATTGACATGCCTCGATTTCATTTGTGCGAGCCCTGTACCGTGGCGGGCTGTGTTTGTGTGTAGAAATGAACACTGGGCTGTGAGCATTTTATTACACTTATAACACCATCGGCTGTGGCCGGAAAACCAGAAATACAATGATTACATGATTTTTCTGGGTCGCCGTGGAAACGGCCTTTATGTGCAGGCAAGCGGGCCGTGGTACCAGCTTGTTTACTGCAAAATACACTGGAACAGTCGCATTTTCTGGAACTGAACGAGCGAAAAGTTTTTGGTGGAAGTCTGGCCGCGGCGAGACTAAATTTTTATTTGCTGCGAGAGCCGGGATCGAACACGGGTCTCTCGCGTGAAAGCTACGGGTTCCGCCACTGGGCCACAGGAAGAACTACACTAGAGAAAGAAGATAAAAGAGTGTCATCACAGTTTTGTGTGTGTCGGCGTTTGTATGCAGGTGTGTGTGTTATTCAACAGGCTCATTGCTGCAATAATGACATTTTCAGCCGCTCAAACTAGGAGCTGAGAAATGTTTAAGAAATGGAGATTAGTCCGGCCTCGGCGGGGACTAAAACACACTCTTTTCTCATTTGCCGGTGACGCACGCCCATGGGGGGCGGGGTAGATTTCTTATAACGTAAAGAAAGCTAGCCGCGGTTTTAGGGCTCGCGGTCTTGATGCTGGCCCGTTTCCTTGACGACTCGCGGACAGAAGGCGGAGGTCCACAGAGCTCGCCTGTTGCGCGGCGCGCCTCCCAATCGAGGCTGATGCTTTCCACGGCCTGAGAGAGCAGACGCATCAGCTCAGTCTCAATGCCGGCTCTCTTACCAGTGGTCTGGCGGGAAACGCTAGCGGAGGGGAGATCCACGGAGCTCGCCCAATCCTCACTATCGGATGCCAGAAGAGAACACGCCTCGGTGGGTTCGTCAAACTCGTGGATGGACGCGGCGGCAGGCGGCGGCCGTTGTCCGTCAGTGAGCGACTCGAGCGAAGCCGGCGAAGCTGGCGGGCGAACCGGCGAGCTTTGGCGGGCTGGAGAAAGCTCGGGAGCGCGCTGGGCGCGGCGCTTCTTGCGGCGCGGCACCACGGCGGGCTGCGGTGAAGGCTCGGAGAATGATGCCAGGCGCGTCCTCAGAGTCACCATGGGCAAAAGCTCGCAATGAGGGCATCCGCCGTCAGCGAGCGCGAGAGCCGCGTGATCCTCACCCAGGCAGGAAACACAGATGACGTGCCGGTCTCCATCGCTGAGCGGGGCGCGGCACGAGCCACAGGAAGGCATCTTTAAAAAGACGCTGCTCTTTTGTGAGAGAAGTGTGAGTCGCGTCAAGTAAGCGAACAAACACTCTCAACAGAGTAAATACACACAGAGTATGAAAGGATATAGAACGCCGGAAAGCGCAGCAGGTACGGCAGTTGAAGGCGGCGAGGCCAGCGACTCCAGAGCTCGTCCCGCTGATAGGCTTGCTTCGACGGCGCGGCTTCTCACTCTGGATCCAGCGATGCGTGTGCTTCGCTGAAGAGGTAAAAATCAGCTTGTATCAGCCTAACGAGCATATTTATAGGGTGAGACCACGCCCCTTCTGGCGGGACGTGACGATATGGGCGCGAATTGCCCCCATTGGTCATTACGTCACGCAGAGTCTCTCTCGATAGGCTGCTGCATTTGCTGCAGAGCAACCAATAGGCGCGCAAGCTGTTTCGCCTATGTTTGCTTGCTGCTGCAAAGCGTTTTACATTAATAAAAAATTAAGGATAATTTTTGGCTTCAATATCTCGCGGAAAAGAGTTTTTCCCCTAGCGTAAGCTATTACGCAGTACGAGAGATACTCTCGTAAGAGAACCCGCGTATTATCAAAATACTACTGTTATTGTGTCATGAAATGTAATTTTAAGAGTGTTTCCGGCGAGAATGTGGTTGTTTAAAGCTCAAATCTGTGGTTTATTTATAAAGATAGCGCCTATTTGAAAAATGTATCTGACTTTTTCGGAGTTGTGACATCCAGGCGTTCACCGTGGGTGTTCAACGCTCATCAACCCCGACTGGAACAGCTTTTCCTCGGCTAGTGCTTCTGACGTTTGCCGCTGGCTCTGATCTCTCCAGTCTAGTGGATAAACTTGACGTATAATTCGTCTTGTGTATAAGTCGATCTTTAGTCTCATTAAACTATTGTTTGTTCCATGGCAAAAAAATCGTTTTGGCTGAGGGCAAAGTGAAGTTTCATAACTTTATATATTTAGGCTATTTAACTTTTGCTTTGTAGCCTATTAGAGAGCTTACTTATGTTTGAATTGTTTGCCTTATTTATGATTGTAGATATTATTGATCATTAAAACTGACATATATATATATATATATATATATATATATATATATATATATTATATATATTATATATTATATATATATATATATATATATATATATATATATATATATATATATATATTTATATTTATTTTAACATTCTCTTCACTATATGTAGCTACAATAAAATAAAATGACACAACCCCGTCTCTGTTTGTTAAATGTAAAAACAAAATCAATAATGTTTCATATTTTTTAAATGAAAACAAAAATATCATGTTCATGTTGTTATAAATAGATGCAGTGAAGATAATGTACGCGTTGCCTGAACCACATGGCGATTAGGCTACTATGTTTAAGATTTTTAAATGAAAAGAAGCAGAGTGGTGTTTTATAACATATTTCGTTTTATTGTTGACGAAAAGAGGCAGAGTTAGCATATTTCGTTTTATTGTTGCCTAAAATATAGCTACATAAAGATATAACCGGAGTGCCAGAGCGTGCTGAGTGACACGATCAAGAACGCACTGTTCCATTTGCAGAATAACCGGACTTGCGTGCTCTCGTCCTCGGGAGTTCGTTCTCCTGAGTCGAACTTGGCAAGTCCGAACTACCAAGGACGCAAGTCCGAAGTTTGCGTACTTGGTATTGAGAAGCGGCCACAGTCTTTATGAGTGATTCATTCATTCATTCATTCATTCATTCATTCATTCATTCAGTCAGTCAGTCAGTCAGTCAGTCAGTCAGTTAGTCAGTCAGTCAGTAACGAAGAAAGTGGCTGTAATTATGAATGAATCATTGAAGCATTGACTCACGATTTGTTCAAAGCCGCAGATTCATTCACAAACACTGCTGTGTGCTGCTGCTGTTCTGCTGTGGCTTTCGTGGAACTATTATTTTGTTGAAAAAAAAATACTGATAATACTGTTTAAAATGACCATCACTTGATATTAATACCTTTCCCCACTGCGCAATGTGACGTTAGAGTCACGTCTTTTCTATGTAATTTTTGGACGTTCAATTTCGGTCCACTTAAGGGGTTGTTTTGTAACGCCAGGCGACGTCTTTTTTCGACGTCTTTTGCACGTCTAATATTGACGTCGGTGGGACCAAATGTGGTCGTTTGTGGACGTCTTTTCAACATCAAATTTAGTATCTTCTATAACTTCTATAACTGTAGTCCCCTGTTTCAAAAAGGTAGAGGACATTTTTAAAGGATGCTATATGTAGCCTACCATGTATTTATATTTATGCATTTGGCAGATGGTTTTATCCACTGTGACTTACACGTTCACATTCCTCCTTTCCCTGGGAATCAAACCCATGATCTAAGCATTGCACTAGGTGGCCATTTCACAAGCGCCAACGCTCTACTGTTTGAGCTACAGCATTACACATTTGCATGTGTCAATTACTGCTTGAGACCCTTCTTATACTGTCTATGCCATAGAGGTCTATGCTTGAGACCAAGCGTGCCGCACAAGCCCTCAAAAGTGAAGCCAAAACATCTCGATCGCCCCCCAGAGGCCGGTCCTAGTATAGGTCATAAACCCCGCCTCCCCATGTTATTCAATGGGACGTGAGACCAACTAAACAATTTAATTACACTTCACATATCCTTTTCCCAAAGATAGTTTCTGTCATTTACTGTAGTTTCTATCACGTTGATGTAATTTCAAGTGTTTTTTTTTAGAATAAGTTTGTTTTTAGTTAGTTATTGATGCTATAAAAACGGTGCTGTGACATCATGATTGACAGCTGTGATTGACAGGTTCTCTGTGCGAAGTCGTCACTGAAGCACCAACGGACTTTTTTTCATAATGTTGACTATGTGGTTAGTAGCTGTATTTACCTTATTTTAACGAAGTACTGCAATCAGCAGACATCATTGGAGAGGAACGGAGCAGACGCCACTTAAGAAAAGTGCAGGGGCGTGTGCTTGCGATTGATTCTGCTAGAGTGAGGGCAGGGCCTTGATTTCGCGGCTTTACTTCCTGCTCACGACTGCGCATGACTGGTCCCGAAAACGCAAGTGCGCAGACTCAAGTTCCAAGATGTCAGCGCCATATCGGGACTCTGGCGGCTTCAGTTCTCTCCGATGGAAAAGAGCGAAGGGGCGTCGTCCATCTTTTTTACAGTCTATGCTTGAGACAATCAAATGCAGTTTTTGGAAAACTATCTTAAATAATTATAAATAATCTGTATTCAAATGCATTAATCATGTTGATAACAACAATGTTGATATTTGTAAATAAATAAAAAATGCATTTTAATCATGTAATTTTTTTTGCATGGAAGTAAACATGTCTCGCCTTTCAAATTTAATCCGGTTTTATTTTACGTTGGGTTTGAGACATTGGGTACGGAAGCGTATTGCATTCACTTGAAGAAAAAAAATCTACTCTGTTTTTCTGAATTAACGAGTTAATTATCTCAGAATTACGAGGTGATTTTTCATGGAAAATAGTTTTTGCTCTGTTTTTCTGAATTAACGAGTTAATTTTTCATGGAAAAAAAGTTTTTCCTCTGTTTTTCTGAATTAACGAGTTAATTATCTCAGAATTACGAGATAATTTTTCATGGAAAAAAATGTTTTTGCTCTGTTTTTCTGAATTAACGAGTTAATTTTTCATGGGAAAAAAAGTTTTTGCTCTGTTTTTCTGAATTAAGGAGATCCTTCAAAATCCTGGCAGGAGCTCTATTTTAGCTGGATTGCATGGAAGTAAACATGTCCCGCCTTTCAAATTTAATCCGGTTTTATTTTACGTTGGCCGTAGGGAGATACTGCTGTCTTTAAGTAATATAAATGGCATTGTTATCATGGCATCGAAAATTGATGGCCGGCCGCGGGAGCGCGCGCAGCGTGTTAAAGATGTATCGCCCATTCTCTTTACGAATGCAGTTGCTTTTATGTGGATCAAACAGAAATAACGTGCAAATAAACATCACTCACCCAGTACTTTTTACCTATTAAAACACCTGTAAATGGCCAATACAACCATTATACTGGAGTATTTCAGCTGCTAAAAAGTTATTGAAGCCTCTACTTATTTATTGAAAGGTTATTTCTGCCCTGAAATTAGTTGATTATATTCATGAGGGTTAAATCTGACTGATTATAACTCACCTACTACTTTTTACCTATTAAAATACCTGTAAAGGGCCAATACAACCATTATAATGCAGTATTTCACCTGCCAAAAAGTGATTGAAGCCTCTACTTATTGATTGAAAGGTTATTTCTGCGCTGAAATTTGTTACTTATATTCATGAGGGTTAAATCTGACTATAACTCACCCAGTACTTTTTACCTATTAAAATACCTGTAAAGGTATGTATAATCAGATAAGATTATACATACTCAGTCATATTTAACCCTCATGAATATAATCAACTGGGCAGAAATAACCTTTCAATCAATAAGTAGAGGCTTCAATCACTTTTTGGCAGGTGAAATACTGCATTATAATGGTTGTATTGGCCCTTTACAGGTATTTTAATAGGTAAAAAGTAGTAGGTGAGTTATAATCAGTCAGATTTAACCCTCATGAATATAATCAACTAATTTCAGGGCAGAAATAACCTTTCAATAAATAAGTAGAGGCTTCAATAACTTTTTAGCAGCTGAAATACTCCAGTATAATGGTTGTATTGGCCATTTACAGGTGTTTTAATAGGTAAAAAGTATTGGGTGAGTGATGTTTATTTGCACGTTATGTCTGTTTGATCCACATTAAAGCAACTGCATTCGTAAAGAGAATGGGCGATACATCTTTAACACGCTGCGCGCGCTCCCGCGGCCGGCCATCAATTTTCGATGCCATGATAACAATGCCATTTATATTACTTAAAGACAGCAGTATCTCCCTACGGCCAACGTAAAATAAAACCGGATTAAATTTGAAAGGCGGGACATGTTTACTTCCATGCAATCCAGCTAAAATAGAGCTCCTGCCAGGATTTTGAAGGATCTCGTTAATTCAGAAAAACAGAGCAAAAACTTTTTTCCCCATAAAAAATTAACTCGTTAATTCAGAAAAACAGAGCAAAAACTTTTTTTCCATGAAAAATTAACTTGTTAATTCAGAATATTTTTCGATTTTTCGACTCGATTGGGGGGCCAGCTGGTGGCCAAGGGGCCCCAAGCAGCCGCATAGTTCGCTTATGCCTCGGGCCGGCCCTGGTCTCTTCTCTGTAAATTTTTTTATGATACTGTTAGTTATGACAACATATGTTTTTACATTGGTTTAGCTACAAATATGTTAAGCAGTTTTCAACTTTCTTTTTCAATTTATACAAGACTCAACTATTTTTTTTGTCAGTTTAATGTAATTTAAGTTGAAAATGACTTAAACAAGTTCATTGTAGCTACTTTGTACTTCTTTTTTTTCCCCACATATCAGATATTTTTGAAAACTTTAAAAAATAGTTTGTGTTTAAAAAAAAAGGTTTTAATTTTTGAGTCACAACAATCATAAAATAAGAAGAATTTCTTAATTGTTCCATGCATCTCACAAATTCAGGGGAAAAAAAATGTTTTCTAGGGTTGAAAAAACATAAGCAAATATCAACATTTAGTTCTCTTATATGAATATCACAAATTTAGAGACTTTATGCTTCCCAGGGAAGGAATAAAAACATTTGACTTCCCCACTTGAAGTAAAGCGTACTAATAACTCCAACCCTCTAGGTGGCAGTACTGCTGTGACAAAACATACTCCATTCGGGATTTTTAGTTTGGGACTGAGAGACGTATTTCCTTCCGTTTGTTCACCAGCCACAAACAAGCAAATTAATCGGGCTAGCTAGGATACGTTTTAAACCTGCATTATTGTATGTAATGAGGTAGTACGCATATTTTTGGGAGTAAAGTGCCGAGAAAATCATCCTTGAGCATGACGGCAGTAATTCACGAGTTACTGTCCTCCGTTATGGGGGTGTTAGTTGAAAGTGTCGTGTCGGAGTTGAGCAAATATCTCTCTGACTTCACGGCTGTCTTATCTGAAGAGTGGAAGCGCAACAAGGGGACTGCAGTGAACAAAAACAGACTTAAACAGGCGAATCAAGCCAAAACTGTAAGTTCTAGAGTAGAAAAGCGCATTAAGTGTTCATTCCTGTTCACAAAACGATTCTAAATGTTGCCTGGCTGTTGTCTACGTTGTAATTGCAACTGGCATATGAAGAGTGCACAGCGTAACGAATATATTAAGTCCATAATGAATGTAATTATTTTATAAGCATAATAAACCTTTTAAACTTGCAACCTCCATCTGTTTCCCAGTAAGCTGTCGTTGATTAAATGTTGTGTTTTGTAACATACAGTCTTAAATTCCTCCTTTTTTTAAAAACAATACTGATTCTTACAGAAGAATGTCCCACATTGGAAATTAACAAGAGATGATTACGTTAGACACAGTTCTAAATTGTTTTTGACGTATGACTGACGGACATGAACATATATGAACATATGCATTATGTAAAGAAACCATGCTACTGTGTTCTGACTGAATGATAAGTTGATTTTTTTTAAATATACCGCAAATATACACTTAAACAGCTGTACCTACTTTGTGTCAACATGCCAGATATATTTGAAAAATGATATACTGACAAATCAGTGACCTAGTCATATGTGATCAGTAAGGTTTTAATTTGTGTGTCAAAAACCATGATAGTCATCACCTTCATCACACAACTTGTAAAGAAATTGTTTGGTGTTTTTACATGATTTTCCTCCTGGTCGTAGGCAGCTAGCAACAACAACAAAAACACAATCAATACTGCATTAATAGAAAAAGTTTTGTCACCAGCGCAAGGCGACGTGATGACAAATTGACAATTTAATAGATGGTGTAGAAAACATCATGTTGTCTCATTCATTCAACTGAATGCTAGAGTTGGTGATTTACATAATATGCAACATTGCTTTTTGTGTCTGTCAGTGTTCACTCATATTGAGTGATTGGAAATTCATGTCTTTTGAGGACATTGGAGAAGGATATTTACACTCAAACGGGTGAATACCTCTGAACATGTTTGTCCTTTGGGCATCTTGTTCTAGTCAGAATGCATTGAAAACAAAATACAACATTGCAGTTCTCTAGGGATCCAAAAAAAGAGAAAACCCCTGAGTCAAATATTTTGTGCATGGAAAGTAATTATTGTAAGACAGTATAACAAAAGTCATTTATTTTAATCAAACCCTGCTTTTTGAGATGCAGCAAATTGTAGTAGGTGCATGCAAATAACTAAATTTCAAATGATCTCTTTGTCTTTCTTTTTCTTTCTTTTCTTTATTTATAAAGCACTTTCAACGCAACTCCAGGTTGACACAAAGTGCTGAACAAAAAATACAACTAAAATCTGATACAATACATTTCTTTGTATTTCAGAAGGAGTTTGCTGTGTTCATGGAGCTGTTGAGTAAAGCCACAATAGAGACAATGGTGAAACTGATTCATGATCGCATCTCAGCTCAAGTATTGGAAGCTACAGCAAAGTCTCAGCTGTCAAAACTAGACAAACTAAATGGTATGCCTTTATTCTTAAAGTCACAATGAAATCAATACCGATGTTTCTTATTTTTTATTGAATATTGCAGTGTTTATTAATAATGATTTATCAGTGTACATCATATTTTATTTCATGTGTCCTCATAATATTTAATCAAAATAACTTACCCTCCTAATTGCATAGACATATTTTCTCTTTACTGATGATCATCAATTCATAAAAAAGATGACCAGAAATGCTTGCACTGTAAATCTTTTTTATCTACCTAACCACCATATTACAATATTCCTGCTTTTAAATTCCTAAAATAATAATAATTATAATACAGTTTGTTTTATTAATATATTGTGTGTTGGTATATATTATGGTTTTTGGTTTTTCAGTATAGCCCCTTTCACACAGAGATTCCGGAAAATACACGGATAAAGCGACCCGGGATTTGACCCGGGTTTGTTTGATTTTGGTTCATTCACACTGCCAGTGATTTTCCGGAATCAGAGTGCGTTCACACACAACCCGTAAAAATCCCGTAAAGACACGTGACATCGATGTGGCACGTAATGTCTCAGCAGCGTGTATAGTTTGCTAATGAGCAGCGATTTCTCTCTGGAGAAACCACGCTTGTGCATTTTTTTCTCAGATTCGATCACAAACTAGCGCATTACGTACCGTTTCACTAGCCTGCTTTCACTTCACTTCACTTCAGCGTCATCATTACGACACTGCATTGGTTACGGCTTTTGTTCACACAGCGCGCGTTCCGGGACTGATCCCGGCAATGTTACTAGGTCCCCAACCCGGCATCGATCCCGGCATTAATCCCGGGCCGTGTTTGCGTTCACACAGAAGGCGTTCTGGCAATTTCCCGGCAATTTCCCGGGATCAACGCTCTGTGTGAAAGGGGCTTATGGTAATCAAAAAACAAAACAAAAAAAATATTATTATTATTTTTTATTATATTTTTATTGCATTCTCACAGAGGGTCAAGCAGCCACACCTGAGCCTGAAAATAATGTGCTTCTTTGGCCTGAAAAGAACAAGGATTATGAATTAGAATCAGAACATCAGGAAAACTCTGGACAAGCAGCAAATAATCAGTACCAACAGCTGCCATCTGCACCCACCAAGATTCTGGCAGGCAATGTGGGTTTGAGTGACAGCCAACCTTCCACAAGCACAAATACAGCTGCAGAGGAGAGACGGGAGCCTTTCATTTGCGAGTCATGTGGAGTATCTTTCAATGACTTGGCCCTGTTGAACATTCACAATGCTTTACACAAAGAAAGACCTTTCAATTGTTTGACATGTGGGAATACTTTCAAAATGATGAAATGCTTGATGAAACACCAGCGATTTCACTCGACTCAAGAAGTGAGTATTGAGTTCGAAGCCACTCTGCACGAAGAAGAATTCATTGTGCAGCTCGAAACCTGTGATGGTGTCAACACATCCCTGGAAACACTAGAGGTCACCACTCAAGGTAAGACATGGTTTCAAATGCTGTGCTTAAAGGGGTTAGTTCACCCAAAAATGAAAATTCTGTCAGTACTCACCCTCATGTTGTTCCAACCCCGTAAGACTTTCGTTCATCTTCGGAACACAAATTAAGATATTTTTGATGAAAACTGAGAGCTTTCTCACTTCTTCATAGGCTGCTATGTAAATTCATCTGCCGCCCCAGAAAGTTAGTAAAGACATCATTACAACTTACAATAGTCCAAGTGACTACAGTGGCTCAACCTTAAGTTTATCAAGCGATGAGAATACTTTTTGTGCGCAAAAATAACAACTTTATTCAACAATCTCTTCTCTTCCATGTCATTCTCATACGCTGTTGACGTTTCCGTCAGAATGTTGGCTCATTGTTGGCCAGCATCACACGCATGACCAGCGTCGGCCAATAGTGAGCCTACGTTCTGACAAAAGAACCCAGAAGCACTGCACTGTTTACACTGTCAACAGCGTAGGAGAATAAATAATAAATTTGGGGTCGGTACGTTTTTGAAAGAAGTCTCTTATGCTCACCAAGGCTGCTTTTATTTGATCAAAAAGTACAGTAAAAACAGTAATATTGTGAAACATTATGATTTAATATTTTTTATATACATTTTAAATTGTAATCTATTCCTGTAATGGCAAAGCTGAATTTTCTGCTGCAATTACTCCAGTCTTCAGTGTCACACGATCCTTAAATCATTATGTTTTGATTTTGTGGGTACCAAACATTTCTTATTATTAATACTGAAAATAATTGTGTTGCTTAATCCTTTGTGGAAACCGTGATTAAAAAAAATTCAGAATTTTTTGATAAATAGTAAGTTTAAAAGAACAACTTTTATTTTAATAAAACCTTTTTGAATAAAATATATTAATTTACAAAATGTAGTGTGTGAATGCTGATTGGCTCTCTGCCTTTTATAAAGCGGCACCGAATGCCAATTCTTCTGAAACTTTCTTCTTCAGACCGTTGACTTCACACTGTCTGAACATTGAAGATCTTCCTTGCCATAGAAAAGCATCTCTTCAGCGGACGGCATCACAAGCTGCTATTGTGAACCCGCCACTCCCCTTCAACAGCAATACAAACGCTGTTTACACCGGACACCGGTGTTATCGCCTCGCAACAGCTAAAAGCTGTCTACTCTGCTGTACGCGACAAAGCAACCCTTGCAAATCCATTTTTCCTTCATTTCAGAAGTAGCATGAGCGCTTGGAGTACATCATAAATAGAATGGCATGTCAGTTTACTGTCGGGGATTTGTTGTGGCATCGCACTGCGTCCAGTGTAAACAGAATCACTGAGTGATTATAATGGGTTCTTTAGTCACGTCAGTTACAGACAGTGAAAATGAAGCAATTGCAGGTGGTTTTCACTGCAGGTTTTCAATTTCAATTAAAATGTAATTTTTCCAATTTTTTTGTGGGGTGGGGGTGCCAGATGTTTTTCAAGGTTTAAGGGGGGCGTGACTAAAGTTTAAAAACAACCGCTTTAATGAGATAAAATTTACTGAACTAAATGGGCTAAATGGGCAATATTTAAAAATGTTATCTTTTCCAGTTTGTTTCTCTTAACATACTCTGTGTTCTTCTCCTTACAGAAATTCTACAAAATAACTTGGACAACGAAGACTTATCTTGTGCTGTCTTGGAAAGCAGTCAGTATGCAACCGAATCGCTTGTGCAAGGTTTGAATATTACCATCGAAAATGCAGACGTTCAGCCCAACGCCACACCTAACACAGAAATGATAAAGCAATCAAATGATGGTTTGTTCCGTTGCAAAACTTGCGGGAAGTGTTTTGAACTGAGGTGGAAGTTCATTAACCACATTCGGGCTCACGTGAAACATTACAAATGTTCGCATTGCGATAAGCGCTTTACTATGAGAAGCTGTCTCATCAGACACGCGGCGATGCACACAGGAGCTCAGCTATTCAAATGTGATATATGTTCCAAGTCTTTTGTATTTCAGGCTTCCCTGGAAAAGCACAAGCGTCTTCACACGGCAGAAAAGACTGTTACTTGCCCACACTGCCAGAAGGTTTTTCCTGGCAAGCGTTCGTTCGGCAGACACAGATGCAAAGCAGTCGAAACGCTCTACATCTGTCCCGTATGTGACAAACAGTTCAAAATTAAACAAAACATGCTCGATCATCAAACGCTACACACCGGCGAGAAGCCCTACTGCTGCGAGATATGTGGCGCGTTTTATAGCTGTGAACGATATCTCAAAAATCACCAGAAGAGTCACATCGAGAAAACCTACGAGTATCCGTGCGAACTCTGCGACAAGCGGTTCAGTGCTCGCAAACACTTGCAGGCGCATATGCTCGTGCACACGAGGGAAAAGCGATACGCATGCGACGTATGCGACAAGAAGTTCGCCACCTCTGGAAACCTCAACAGACACAAAGCTGGTCACACGGGAGTGAAGCTGTACGGTTGTCCGATATGTTTGAAAAGGTACACCACAGCGTACGCCCTGAAGATGCACATGCACAAACACACTTCAAGCAAACCGTTCCTTTGCGACGTTTGCGGTAAGGGATTTACCAGTTCGGACTACATGAAAAGGCACAAGCGAATCATTCACGCAGGCAGGAGGGATTGTGTCTGTTCGATCTGTAATAAGGCCTTCATATTCCCCAGTTCTCTTAATCAGCACATGCTTGTACACACAGGAGAGAAGCATCATGAGCGACTGGTCAGTCCTCTGCTGAAGAAGTTCAGTTGCGAACATTGTCAAAAGAAGTTCTACTCACAAGCCGCTCTTACGGTACACCAAAGGGTTCACACGAAGGAAAAGCCGTATAGTTGTGAGGTTTGTGGAAAGAGGTTTGGGTATTCGAGCAGTATTCAGATGCACATGAGAATCCATACAGGAGAGAGACCTTTTGGTTGTGATGTTTGTGGTAAGACGTTCAATCAGGCTGTGCATCTGAGGACCCATCAGCGAGTGCACACCGGTCTAAAGTCATTCAGTTGTGAGAGCTGTGGGAAAAAGTTTGTGGATCATAGAAATCTTAAGCAACATAAATGTAAATATACCATGTAAATTCTTCAATTTTTGCAAGACCAAAGGTTACACTGATTTAAACATTGCATCTCATGTTCAGGGCTGTTTGAAACAGTTTATGTAATGCATAATCATTATTATGTTCATAGCTAATGATCTGTAGGGTCTTGATTGGCAAGCTGAATTAAACAAAATTGTGTAAGCCTCTGAATTTTTTAATTGTGTAAACAATTATATTTTCAAACTAGGACTGGGAATCAATGCTTCTGTGTGATGACAATAAAAACATCATGAAGAACCATCTCTGTCTTTTTAACATTAAATGTATTATGAAATAATTGTATATGATTAAATGTGAGAGTTGATTATTAAACGTCATGTCTGTATATAGTGTTTGCTAATCTATTCCTCTAAAATACCTTACCCTGGTCGATTTTTAGATCTGAGATATCCCACAATCCTGTGTGTTGCACAGATTGAGTGGTTAATGTAAGTAAATTTAACTACATTTTTAAAAATCTTTTTTAAAAATTGTATTTATACTGGAAAGTTATTTTATCAGCAACCCTTAGTTGTCTCAAAAGTTCGCTTCATGTAATTTATTGCACAACTTTTTGTTATTGTTGTAACTATGTATGGGACAGCTATATTATGAAATGTATAACTATTAGGAAATGCACAAACAATATATTGGAATGACAATATATTTATTTTTGTTCTAAAAGTTATAATTTCACATTTCTAGTCACAAAAACGGGTATTTTATACAATATAGCAAATAATCATTTGAATGCGTGGTCAACATAGACTGTAAAAAATAGGTTGAGGGCGTTCTGAAAACTAAGTGGACTTCCGGGGCGGAGACTAATTGCATTTATTAACCTGATTTCAATTTCATTCATGAACGTCACCTCTGACGGTTACATTTGTTAGTGTTCACTGACTAGACCTCAATCAATGGGCTCTGTTTAAAGTCTCTATTTTCTCTTTAGGAGATAAACAGATAACTTTTTTGATCCTTCGATGATATCTAGTCGATTGTTTTCTTTACAATAATCGAAAAAGATGAAGGAGTTAACGTTAGTGGAGGAGATGCCTAATGAGGGGTATGGATGCGCCGTTGCGAATCGTTTCGGCCAGCTGCTGGACGATGAATCCGACCCTTTCGACATCTTATTCGCGGCAGGAGTAGGGAAAAAGCAGAAGAAGAAGAAAGAGGAGCAGAAGAAAACTTCAACCACGACTAAAGCTGGAAAGAAGGAGTCTCAAAGGGACCGGACAATCGTTCTTCCAGCAGTTGGAGGTGGACAAGGTAACTTAGGTCAGGTGAAGGGCGGGGTAATTTTACTCGACGCAACATGTCTTTCGGTTTAATAAAGTTATAGATTAATTTAATCAACCAATTGAAGAATCTGAATGGTGTGCGCTAGTTGCTTGAGTTTTAGGCATTTCAAGTGTTCATATGTTTGTGGCATGTTTTGTCCAAATTACTAGGCCAAGTCCGCCTTGCTCGTGGAGAGGTTGAGGAGCGAATAGAGAGACGCGTGACTTTTGAGCGCAAATTCAACGATGCCGACACCCCCCTCAGTTTCTCTGTTGAGAGGTAAAACTGCTGCTTTATTTGCTACTATTTCGGAATTATTTTGCGTGCCACTCAATCTATCTTCGTCTGTCTGCAGGCCTGTGGATGTGCTGGACAGGCCTGTCAGAGGAAGGGGTACTGGACGTGGACGAGGAGCACGAGGCCCAGGATATCCAAGATCCAATGACGGATTTGACCAGAGAGGAAAGAGGGAATTCGAACGACACAGTGGCAGTGACCGAACGTGAGCAGTGATTCTTTACTGTCATTTAAATGTCCGTTAAAAAAAAGTAATGTGGTTGTTGGCATCTGGTTTTGATTTAGGACCTAGTTGGTCTAAGGACCATAGTTAACCCCAAAATGAAAATGCTGACATTTTCTCACCCTCAAGTTCCAAACCTGTATGAATTCCGTTGTACTGCTGAACACAAAATAAGAAATTTGAAGAATATGGTTAACCAAACAGTTGATGGACTGCACCTCATTGACCTCCATAGTTGTGGAAGTCAATGACTACCTTCAAGTGTTTGGTAACTGACATTTTTCAAAATGTCTTTTGTTCAGTAGAACGAAGAAATTCATACAGGTTTGGAACAACTTGAGGGTGAGTTATGGCGCTTTTCCACTACACAGTACCAGCTCGCCTCGGCTCGACTCGCCTCGCCTTTGTTTGCTTTTCCGCTGTGTAAAAGTTGTACCTGTACCTGCTTTCGGGTACTTTTTTTCGTACCACCTCCGGCGAGGTTCTAAGCGAGCTAAGGCGATACTAAAATGTGACGTGAAAACAATGCCGACTGCTGATTGGTCACAGAGAATCTGCGTCATCATTGCACGCGCCAGATGGAGTATCCAGAATAAATAACCCTGCCATTTTTAAATAGTTTGGCCAGAGATAGTTACTAAACTTACTTCTATTATTATGGCAACTCGGAAGAATACGCCGTGGTCAAACGAGGAGGTGCAGACTTTCCTTTGTTTGGTTGCCGAAGAGAGGATCCAGCGAGAGCTTGATGGGGCAACGAGGAACGAGAGGCGTCGCATTGACGACCGGGAACTATTTGTGGCGGTACTTTCTGTAATGGAAAACGGAGCGAAAAGCGAGCCGAGCCGAGTCGAGCCGAGCTGAGGCGAGCCGAGTCGAGTCGAGCTGGTACTGGTAATGGAAAAGCGCCATAAATGATGTCAGAATTTAAATTTTTGGGTGAACTATCCCCTTTAATTCCATATCACTTAATTAAAACGATAGAGCTATAAACTTGTCCTTTATCACTGAAACATTGTTTCATATTCCAATATATTAGATCAATTATAATAGTATATAACAATATATAGACATTTATGTTTGCCATTAATAAATTCATATCAATCTCTTGGTTCTATTATATTATGGGTGACATGCACAATTATGTTTAATTGCATTGTCTACCTTTCTTTCTGTAACCATTTAAGATCTTATCTGTGACTCATTTTTTTGTTAGTTAAATAACTATTTGGAACCTGCTGGTTTAAAGAATTTGGGAACTAATGTCTGAAAGCTAAAAGGGTTCATATGATGCTTCATTATTTGGTTTAATGTTTAAAAAATTTGTCACATACTGTACATTATTGCGCCTCCTCTATTCCTTGTTTGTCTGAAACGTGCTAAATTCTACAAAGCCCCTCCTTTCCTAAAGCTCAGAGTGCTGATTGGCCAAACACCTCAAGCTTGTCTGAAATGTAATGCCCTGTACCATAATTGTAAGCCTCAGCTTTAAGCAGTTGTAAACACCGTTAATAATGTCGTTGGTTTTACCGTATCAGTTTGAGCCCAAGTTGATTTTCTAAAAATGTGTATGATCAAGTTGAACGATTGGACGCAACTTTGCAAGCGCAACTTAAGCCGAAAGTTTCGCATTGTGAAGTACTTTGTACTTAGCCAGTGTTGTGCTTTCCCAGGTTCAGGAAGCTGTCCTTTCTAAAATGCGCTGTACACAAGAGACCTTTTGGGTTGTACTGCTCAAATGGCTTTATAAATATTAACATCAGATTCCTAATTTCATCCGTCTTTGGAAGGCCAAACAAAGCGGTTTTGTCCTCATCCAAGCATGTGGTGTCTCCACGACATGACAACACTGCAATTCACTGAAGCCTTATCTTCTCTCTTCATTATGCTCATGTTTCACATTGTGACCGACATTTGAGGAAGTAATATCTGGGCTTGGATCGAGGTGTTTAGAGCGGTAGAGCTTCTCTGTTAGAATAAATCCCTTTGTGGGAGACTCCGCTTTGTAACTTTGCAGATATCATACACACAATAACGGATATATTACACTAAAGGAAACCACAAAAAGCATCAAATGACCTTTTAAAATATTTTGTGCGCAATGTTTTCTGGTAAATGAGGCATTCATTGAAATCAGGAGTGTCCGTTCGGAAGAGAAGCGCAGTGGCAGTGGATCTCGCAACTGGGGCTCTATGAGAGACCAAATGAGGTGACTTCACATTTTATAGTTATATATATTATGCCAGATTGGAATACGTTTTTCAGTTTGCCCCCCATTTAAAATGGTTGTCATCCTTCTGTCTTGTAGTGAAATTGAAGAGGGGTCACCTAGTGAGGAGGTTGTTGAAACTGAGGAGACCCAAGAGGTAGTTCCAACTGATGGAGAAAACAGGTCTGTTTCGCACAGCTGCAGGAAATAATCTTGTAGTTGTATAATGCTTGGTACTATTATGTGCTGGCTTTATGAACTTATGCTTCCTTTAACATCCATTATGACTTAATGTATGATTGCTCGTCCTACAGACCATCTGAGACTGAGGAAGTGATTGAGGTTGCCATAGAGATGACACTGGATGAGTGGAAAGCCCTACAAGAGCAAAGCAGGCCCAAGGTAGAGCTGAATATTCGTAAGGCAGACACCCCTGTCCCGTCCAAGGCTGTGGTTATCCATAAGTCCAAACTCCTTCAGGTATGGAGTCTCATTCTTGGCTCAGAGTTAGTTGGGTGCAGTTCTGCTCTTGTAATTGCAGGTCTTTCTTTCTAGAAACATAATGGCATTGATGAAGAGGATGTGGTTTTCCGTCGCCCGACCAACGACATTACCTGTCAACTGGAGATCAACTTTGGCAGCCTTGCTCGGCCCTCTCGCGGTGGGAGAGGTGGACGAGGTGGAGGTGGTCGTGGCCGTGGGGCTCCATCCATGCCATCCCAAAGATCTCCACCGCAACTTGAATCTGTAAGTTAATGTTGTATTGATTGCATCAGAATGTGACCATGCCCCTGACAACATAGTCCTGTGAAATGCAAGACTTGCAAGCCAGCTTGGTGTTCATGCTGTGAGATATAATGTGCCATTGGTGGGTTTGGGCTAATTCATGTTTTGGTGTTCCTAAGGCTCCAAACCCAGATGATCCAGAAGATTTCCCTGCACTGGCTTAGTGCTCCAGAGGAAGAGTGAAAATCAAACTGTTCTGCAACCCATGTTGGTAACACTGAAATGATCAAAAATAATGCACAAAGTTGGTTATTTGCATTTACTGTAATTGTCATCTTGTTAATCTCTAACTTTTGCACTTCATTGGATTTAATATTGAGGCTGGAGATGTGGTTTGTTCAAAAATAAAGCATGCTATTAAAGGCATTCACCTGTGCTGAGTGAGCTCTTTATTGCCCGAATTTAATAAAGAAATTAAAGTCTTTATTAAATAGAATTTAATTAAGAAATTAAAATCATAATGTGGAAGGGTTAGTTCACCCTAAATTTAATTATTTACTCACCCTCATGATGTTCCAAAACCCGTAAGACTTTTGTTCTTCTGAACACAAATGATTTATTTTTATGAAATTTGAGCGATTTCTGTCCCTCTATTAACCGTTCACGCAACTACCACTTTGATGCTTCAAAAAGTTCATAAAGAAATCACAAAACTAATCATATGAATTGAGTCCAAATTTTCTGAAGAGACATGATCTCTTATACACTAAACTGATTAATGTAGGCTTTTATTCACAAATATTCAAGGAAATGGCTCTGATTTCATTAAATATCTTCCTTTGTTACGAAGAAAAATGTTTTAATAAAGTTCGAGAGGAGCATGTTCAGTTAATTAAAATGAGTGGAGTGCGCTCAGCAATCAATGATAAGAGGTGTATATATAGATTCAGCAATCTCACCTCACTCCATTGATAGTTTAGCAGCATCCCTCCACTACCCCTTCTCCACACTTCTGAACACTTACATAGGGGGGAGTACTCTGGGTTTGGGCCAAGCTCGGAGCCCTCTCCCCGGACAGCACACCAAATACGCATTAAACCTTATCCACTCTAATTGTAAGTGTGAACTTGTGAAACATTGTTTTGAACAAAGTTGAACTGAAATGTAATTTTCTGTTTGAATTAGTCAAGCTTATATAGTATATACCATTCAGGAAGTTGAGCAACAAATTATGTTAGACTAAAGGTTTATGTGAAGACTGGAGTAATGGCAGCTGAAAATTCATAGATCTATTAATATAAAAAAAATCATATTTTAAATTTTATAATGTTGTGCTATATTTTTCATCACATAAATGCAGCCTTGTGGAGAGACACTTTTAGGGAAATAAAAAAAAATTCTTGTAGACCCTAAACTTCTGAACATTAGTGTATGTAAACAATGATCGATATGAATAGGAAGGTCAAGATCAATTTGAGTTTAGTGTTCATTTCGAGTTAAAGCAGCGTTGATGGGTAGAAATATTTCAATTCGGTAACTTTCGATCATGCAGGTTTGCTATGCAAAACATCAGGAAGATCAGGCCTTTCCTAACTGAGCATGCAACAACTTCTTGTCCAGGCCCTGGTCATTTCTAGGCTTGATTACTGCAATACTCTTCTGGCTGGACTTCCATCATGTGCAACTAAACCTCTACAAATGATCCAGAATGCTGCAGCTCGTCTCGTCTTCAACGACCCCAAAAGGGCCCACGTCACTCCTCTGTTCATCTCTCTGCACTGGCTACCACTCGCTGCTCGCATCAAGTTCAAGGCTTTGAGGCTTGCTTACAGATTGACCACAGGTTCAGCTCCCTCCTACTTCCACTCACTACTACAAGTGTACATCCCTACCAGAAGCCTACGATCGGTCAATGAGCGACGGCTCGTGGTACCATCACAGCGGGGCACAAAATCACTCTCCAGAACATTCTCATTCACGGTTCCATGCTGGTGGAATGATCTCCCCACCGTCATCCGGAATGCAGAATTCCTGACAGCATTCAAAAGACAACTGAAAACTCATCTCTTCCGGGAGCACTTAACATAAAAAAAAAAAAAAAAAAAATCCTTTCCTTTAAATCCTCGCTCGCCTGGCTTATGCTACTCCGAGCAATGTCTGAACTTTGTATTTTGAGCACTTCTTGCGTTGTTTTTGCCTCTTCACGATGACTCGCTTGGTTTAGTCCTCAATTGTAAGTCGCTTTGGATAAAAGCGTCTGCTAAATGACTAAATGTAAATGTCTTTAACTGCAGTCCAAATAAACCATTTGATCTCAGTCTCTTTTCAGTACAGTTCTTTACTATACCACCAGGGGGCATGACACTCCAGAGAATAAGAAAAATCTGACCCTTGTGCTCCTGTGGCCAGTCAGATGTCCATTGTACTCGTATGCTATTTCCCTTGTGCAGTGGTGAAAAACTGGATCACTGATCTGATACTGTCACCCACTGCTTGGAAAAAGTTCTGATGTCAGGAAATACTGCTTGCTGTGTGTGTGTGTGTAGACAAGTTTCCTCTAAGCTCACAGTGCTTTGGTGATGGAATGTCACACTGCTAGTCATATAGTGAAAGGAAATTAAATTTACAATGGTCTGTTTCCTCCAACTCACCGTGTATCACTATAGATTTTGGCAGTTTGCTAGACATACTGCCAATCTTGCTGAAAAGAACCAGGGAGCTCTGTCCTGCAAGCCTGGCAGCAGTGAACTCTGGAATCAGATTCCTCAATGAGGAAATGGACAGTAGTGAGAGAAACTCTCATCTGCTGAATTCACTTTTTTTCAGCTCTGCTGTCCCTCTTGGTTGCTCTGACACTCTTATCTTTGAGCTATAAGAGTCTTGTCTTAGTCTAGTAATATGATACACGCTGTTTTAGTCTTTGAAGAGAGTCTGTTGTTTTTTCTTTAAGGGGGAGTGAGCCAGATTCCCGTGGCTGCGTTAACACTGAGGTGATTGTAAATGTTAGGCTTAAATGTTCTTTCTGCATTCTCAGGGCTGTTTTTCTGTGGATAGTGTTGAGCTGGTGAAACTCACACATGCATGAGCTCATTGTAGCTGACAGAGTGAATCCAGATGGATAAAGCAGTGATACTGGAAGGATGTGTGTACAATATTTTCTGCACCCAGGTCCAAAGTTTTCTTTGTCTTGGCATCTTGTGTTTTCCCATCATCCTTTTTCCTTACTCTTTCCCTCTGTATTTAAGTGGCTATTGGGGAGATCATGAACTGTGTGACTATAATTAACTGTCAACTGTTTTGAATTAATATAGATCCATTGGGGCGTAGAAACAAATGGTGATTGATCGTTGGCCTCAGGACCCAAAGAGTGATTGATTCAGTGTGGTGTTGAATTTGGTGTAACCCCAAAAAAAGCATTTGTACCTTTGTCGTTTATTTTTCCCAAACAAATGTTAGGCTAAATCTTAAACAATTGAGATCTTGTTTTCCTTCAGATTCTTGTATCACAGTCTTTTGGTTAGTGTTGCTACAGATGCAGTGAAGCGGTCGGCCCTATAAGCAACGTGAGATGATCTGAACTAAGCTGACATTAAAAGTCTGGGACCTACTTGTATTTCATCCGTGTTGGATTTGTTCATGTTATCCTCGTGGGACCCCCAGACAAACCATTTGGAATTAATTTTTTTTTTCATGACATTTATAGTGTTTGGAGAAATACATTCTCTGTAGAGAATTCAGGACTTGGGTACTAGAAAATAAAGGTAAGAGACTAATATAAATTCTTAGGTTTTGTGCTCATTTCCTTCACAGTCCTCTGCACTGATTATATATAGTTGACAGATGTTTATATTTTATATTTGTGTATGTATTGTACACTAGTGTACATATTAATAAGCAGTGATTTTTTTCTTAGCACTTTGGCACAGAAATTCAAACTTCCACTAAACATTTGCACATAGTTTCTCAACCATGTTATGAAAGATATTACAGAATGATTTAATATAACATTTACCTCATGATTTCTTACACAGTTTTAAAAACATGGATGAAAATAAGCGTTTCCAACTGTATATAGGGTAGCCTACATTTTTATTGTTTTGCTTTTGCACTACAAAAATAGTGTTGAAGTTTCATGGAAGTTTCTTGTAGTTACTAGTTAAGTCATACTTGTAATATCGTACTCCATAGATGTGTATTATACAAAAGCGATTTGAAAATGAATCAAATGCAAAATTATGTTTCTGTAGTTTGCATTTAATTAATTTTCAAATAGTTTTTTATAATAATTACATTGCAGGATCCTGGTAGGACATGAATTGTAATGAGCTAGAGAGAGATCTGTATGGATGAAGGCAAATTATGGTGCAGGTTTATATATATATATATATATATATATATATATATATATATATATATATATATATATATATATTTAAACCTGCATCATAATTTTTTCCTGTGGTGTCTCAAGGTTGTGCTCCATGGTAAAAAGGTGTAGAGCTCAAAGAGACAAACCCAACATATTGATTAGGGCTTTAAGGCTAGAGCTGTTAGAAACCTTGAATCCGTACTTGTCGACTAAGAAAATGGAGTCTAATAAACCACATGCTACTTTCGGGACTCAATTACATTCATCTCACACAAAGAAATTCTACTTCACAGAACCATTGTTTACTACAAGACAAACGGCACAAGACTCTGTTTGCTCTCATTTAATTATGCATACTGCAATATGCACATATTTGTACTATTTTTATACACATTTGATGTGCGTGTTTTCAAACAGGCCGGACATATCAAAGTCTTAACCCATATCTATTAATAATAAGCAGCTAATCAATCAGGGTTTTGGAGACACAGGCTGCTTTTACCCTGCAGGGAGAGAGGAGGCCAATCAGCAGTGCCCATGTTCATTATTAATTCAGTAGCTATGGGACCTCTTAGCTCTCTACCCCACTGAGTATAGAGCTCTGTGTCAGCACAAAGTGTATCCATCACAATTCGGCCTTCTTGGTATTGATTAGGTCTACTATGTTAAACGTATTCAAGCAACAAGTAATATTAGTCATCACTATAGATAATTAACATGCATGAGATATATAGAATTATAGGCATTACAAATTCTGTTTCAGATGCAGTGCTATCTTTTTTATGTTTGTGGATAAGTATCAAGAGTTGAATGGTGAAATCACAGGCAGTGGTAAAACTAGTGGTTGAATCAGCTGTCATCTTCAAGCAAACTTATTTATAAGAAGTGAAGTGACGTGAAGACCAAGTATGGTAACTTGTCCTCGGAATTCGTCTTCTGCATTTAACCCATCCAAGTTAGTGCACACACATTAGGAGCAGTGAGTAGTGTACATACAGACACACAGCAAACCACAGACAAACTGCAAACCACACACACCCGGAGCAGTGGGCTCCTATAAAATATAAAAATCAAGATGTTTATGACAGCAAGAGTAAATTTTGAAAGCCTGCATCAGTGGTAGGGATTTTTCATTGACTCTTTCTGCCAGTTACATTGTTACAAATTACTGTTTTTATGAGTGGGTCATTAAATCATTAATTCAAAAGATTTGTTCAAAACATGGATTCGTTCAGAAATAAAACAATTGACTGTCTTTATGAGTGAGTCATTGAATAGTTCATTCAACCGATTTGTTCGAAACACCGATTCAGGAACAAACTAAGTGAATTGTTGAATCATTCATTCAACCGTTTCATTCAAAACACTGATTCAAACAGAAATAAAACACAGCTTACTGTGTATTTCTCTGAGACGTTTTGTTATAAACTATTACTGTGTTCACGCCAGAGCTTATTCACAAACACCGGAAGTAGCTAACCATGGCCATATTGTTGACATGACAACTGTCCTGCCCCTACCTAGCCACGCGCAGATTTGAGTTGAGGGGAGCAGTAACGTTAGCCTAATGGCTTCGTCTCGTCGGTATCAAGAGAAGATAAGCTTGATTGGTGTAGACCCATATCAAATAGACCTAATAGCCTTAAGTAAAGATCCGTCCTTATTGCCAGCCGTATATTCGGATATTTATAACTATCTCGTTCATACAGTATCCGCATACAGTTCACATGAGCTGAAGGCGCTGTAACAAAATAACACATCATACAAGCACTAATTCCCTACCTAGTATCAATGCCAGCCCTATATGTTCATAGGTAAGCTACTGTAACAACTAACTGCAAATTACTGTATGCTACTGATGTCTGATCATGCCTGAAAACTCTCAGTGTAGGTATAAACTGTGTTTTGGGGATCTGGCTAACTTAAGCCCACAAAAGGCAATATCATATTTTTACTAATTTAATAATTGTATCGGTGACACTTTACAATACGGGTGCACTAATATGCATTAATTCATTTTTAACTAATGCACAGATAATCATGAGTTAATGTATGACTCATGAAGAACTAAACCATTAATTAATTATTACTGCATCAGCAACTAATAAAGATTATAGATGATTAATAGATTATACATGAATTGCTATTAATTCAATGTGTCATTGTGTATTAATTCCTTAATAACATATTTTATTAACTAATAGTGTAAATTAATGTGTTAATTACCACAATTAGTCAAAGCTATGCACTTCAACTTCCAGTTGTCTTCTTTAATTAATCATTAGCTAATGATTTGCAAAGGTATCATTATGTTATGACTTCACTAGTTGAGGCACATGACTATTAACTAATTGTTAAGTAATATGTAATTATGGTTATTTTTTACCGTAATATTTCATGGAAATGTGTTTTTGGAAAGTGTTTAATAAACAGCTTTTATAGACTCTAGTGATGGGCATTAATGATAAATTAATCATTAGCTAATGGTTTGCAAATATATAATTATGTTGTGACTTTACTTGTTGAGGCACATCATTATTAACTAGTCATTTAGTAATTGTAGTAATTTACACATGAATTTGCACTAACAATGAAGTAATTAATCATCATGTATGAATGCATATTAGTGTACCTGTATTATCTGGAAGTTGAAATACAAGGCTTTGGCTCATTCTGGTAATTTACATATTAATTAACACTATTAGTTAAAAAATGAGTTATTAGGGAATTAATCCACAATCACATATTTAATTAATAACAATTCATGTATAAACTAATACATTAACCATACAGACACTTAATTAGTTCCTAATCGGGTAATCATTAATGAAAAGCTTAGATAATCATTAGTTGCACATTAATTCAGTATTATCTGTGCATTAGTTAAGCATGAATTAATTCTTATTAGTGCACCCGTATTGTAAAGTGTTACCATTGTATCAATTTATGGCAGCTTCCTCTATTTAAAAGAGCAGTTTCAGCCACTACTTACAGCTAACCATATGTGATAAAATTATGGGGACAGACTTTGCTGTGAGGTAACGTTGTGTTATCTAAAAACTGTAACGTTAGCCTACATGTGATAAAATGATGGGAACAGACTTTGCTGTGAGGAGTTGGCTGAAAGTTTAGCCTATTTATCCTATCTAACCACAAGTCTCTCCTGCGCAGGCTCAACTCCTCTGTCTCCTTCCCTTCATGTTTTCTGACAGTCGGTATCGCATAAAAACTAAATCCGGGATTCTTATTGTTGTTGTTAGAACAGCCGTATATGACACAACACACCATTTAAAAAAATAAATAAATACAGCGATAATACCATGGATAATACCGACGCTGCCTCGCTTTTCAATTAACAGACTAACAGTTGCCGTGGTTTCTATGTCAACAACATAGCCGCCCGCCGCGAACATTGATGACGTAGATCGAATAAACTGTAGTTCTACGAGGACGTGAACTCATTTTACAAGTTGGAATCTCGTAATTACGACATGGCATGAACACATCTTTCTTCACCATTGGAGCAAAAAACAACTAATATTGTGTCTAAAAAGTAAGCTACTTAATATTCACTTTGTTATTATTAAAGCAAAATTACGCTTTTTTGAAAAAAAAAAAAAAAAACGTTTTGAACAAGGCTGTAAACAACAACACTCTTCTTTGTGTGATATGGCTTAAACATTAAAGTCTTTTGTAATATAATTTGTTTTTGTAATAATGTGATTACTTTGAGGGCCAAATGAATAGCTTATATTCATTTCAAATCAATCATTTGTAGTTAGGAAAAGAACAATCTGAAAAAAAATTTGGGTGTTTTTGACAGCAAGAGTGAATTTTGAGGTACTCAATAAAGTTTTTACTAAGTTCCTGCTTCGGTTTCCATTTGAATGTGAAATATTTTAAAACTTTTTTTTCTTTATGGTTCTTTATCATTTTATGTCATTGTGATGAAAATGACTAACCTTGTCTGAAACATCTTCAGAGATGACTAATACAAAACATTCATATTCCAGCACCAGAGTTGGACAGCCAGCTCAGGACTGTTTGCAATGTTCGAATTTGAATACTTATTCTTTTTCATTTTCATTAAAACACAAGCATGCAGGTCGCTGGAGATCTTCTGTATTCCATTCGGTTTCTGTCTTTTTAGGGCACAGACAGTGTGTGGTCTGACCTACCCTGGCCCAACCATGTCATCTAGCCTATTGAATGTGGATAAATGCCCTCAGGTGATTCTCTTTTAGTCAACTGCTGATCTCCCTGTGGTGTGATAAAACATGGCCCTGACAGGTTATGGAGGTGCAGTCCAAACACAGCACTAGAGCTGTTTAATTAGTTCACACTCTCCATGGTAGGCACCCAGAAGGCCCTCCTGCACACTTACTTTATCTTAATGTGTTTACTGTTAGAAATAACCTAGGGCACATTTATCACCAGGGACCCCGACCTCCTTGGTTCCTTCGAGAGTCGAGGCCGCACAGGCGATGTTGTTCTTGCTGACACGGAACTGTTCTTCTCTAAGCTGCAAATCCAGTGGCACTTTTTGAAACTGTGTACGTCTTTATTTTAACTATGCATACGCAGTGTTGTGCAATAATCAGATATGTGTAGGCATGTGACGGCTATGAATATTTCATTTGAGATGTGATTTTAGCAACAAACAATCTGTGAGCTGTAGGTCAAGGACTATTTGTTTTGCATGCATATGTATGACCGGTATGGCCTGAGGGATGTGAATATCTGCCTTTTATTATTATGTAATTATTAACATCCTGAGACTGTGCCAGAACTTCTCATGACCATGTAAAGGTCATTGTAATGGCTCTAGTGGGTGGTGAGGTGGGCACCTGCCCTAAAATCCCCTCCTGGGATCCTCAGAAGGGCATTTGGTTGTCTTCATTTTGTTTGTGAAAAAATGGTACAGAGCTCAGGTGTGCAATCCCTGCATTCATTTATGTAATGTGCAAAACCTGTTTCTGGCTGAGGAAAGCACTGCTAATATTTAGTAATTGAAAACGTAAGACCTGTGGGGGTGAGGTAGATCATGCTGTGTATGACTGTATGTAAGTTTCCGTAGTAGCCCATTATCAAACATTTAGGTTGCTTGTCTAGACTGTACAAGTTTAATCTTGTAGCATTGTTAAAGTGCAATGAAGCAACCTAATATTGACGTGAATTACCATAGGAATGTGAATAGGAAGGCTAGTCCTTTGAGATTTATTTTTAAAAGAATAGTTTATTTTAAATGTTTATTATTTACCCATTTTAACCCATACGCGGCTCCCTTTTTTTTTCTTCAGAGGAACACACAAATAGTAGTTTTTTTTTTCAACTTTCACAGTGACAAGATCAGTGTTTATCTTCAAAAGATACATTTTTAACAAAGTCAATATTTTGCATCAAATCGAGTTTGTTCTCAGACATTAAACCTATGAAAATTTTGCTTTCATGTTTTAGGAAGAAGATGTCTTCCAAAGGGAATCATGATATTTGATGTGCGAGGAACAGACTAGATGGCAAAGTTCTGTGAAGATACTTAAAAAACCCCAAAACTCAGTGTATACTTGTTTGCAACGACACAGGGGTGAGTAAATAATAACACCATTTTAATTTTTATGATGTAAAAATGTATTTATTTAAAGCTACACTATGAAACTTTTTTTAATGAAAAATTAATTGCGCAAACCACGTCTTTACCCATATACACTTTGAACACCCTATTATAATGTTATATGTTAGAGCTGTCAGGACAGAAATTGCACAAAAAAAAGCTGAAGTTGAAGCTGAAAGTTTGTTACAATAAATACGCAAAATTATCATGGATCATTCGAAATTGCAAACCTCAAGGGAATCACCAGTTGTGAAAAAATATTTTTCCATTTGCTCTGATAAGATAGCCTGACTACGTCAGACTTCCTACTTCCGCTAATTTCATTTCGCTCCTGTAGTCAGTCTGAGATAGCAGCCTATCTTTCTGTTTTCCACCGGCCTGAAAACAGCCTGGCCAATCAACGAACAGAGGGCGGGCTGAAAGCCGTGACGTAGTCGGTAAGCGCCGTGTTTAAGATTAGGTCAGGGAAATCGAAAACGACCGCTGATATGGAGACGCGGATGCAATTCGCTCTGTTGTGGAGAATATTCCCGGCATTAGCAAACTGAAGCCCGAACACGAAGAGTGTGTATTAAACATTTTGAATGGAGGTGATGTTGTGGCCCTACTCCCTTTGGGAAAAGTTTAATTTATCAAATATTACCGATCGTCAGCGAGAAACTGGGGAGCCTTTTGACAGGTCAGTGTCTCTTTTCTTTTCCAGGTCTTAAATACCGTAAAACTTCAAATAATAGCCCGGGCTTTTATTTGCCTAAATCGTCGAACTGCACCGGCTTGTAACTTACTTGAGATAGGCGTCTAACTTATATGAGACAGGCCTTTATAGTTGAGATGTTGTTCATTGAGATGTTGTTCCTAGAGTCTATAATCTCTAAAAATCTCCAAATGCTCCACGTGAAACCGCGGTCTTCCGACCTCTTACTATCTTGTCGATTGATTTTTATGAATATGCGCGAGGGAGAGAGAGCAAGACAGCGCTCGTGTTGTTTGTAGACGTGGGAGTGCGCGCGCGCGGCCGGGTCTCTCTCTCTCTCTCTCTCTCTCTCTCTCTCTCTCTCTCTCTCATTTGTGCCCTGTCAAGCGCAGCAGTCATTCTATTACGTCACTCACAGATCAAAAAAGTCGTTTACAGCCATGTTCACTCGGGTATTTCGCTCGCATCATCAAGTGTTTACAGTGGAAGTTCGATCATAGATTTGAGTTCGATGCATGATGTCTGTGGTTTGATGCGGCTGTGTCGGCGCATAACATACGTCATAAACAAACTTATCTGATTGGCTTACGGGTAACCAATGATTTTAAACTTCAGTACGCGCCCCCTAGCGAGAGAGAAAACACTTCCCTATTATGCTATCCCAGACTCTGTGTACGAAGCAAAGTGAAGTAGCAGAGTCTGGTATTACCAGGCTACTGATAAGATACCCTGTATCCAAATGTACACAGAGACCTCAAACCACATTCATCGCAACCAAAACAATGTTATTTCACCAGACATTTTTTTAATAGTTATAGTGTAGCTTTAAGATACATGTCTGCTCATCAGCAACTAGCTTTTTGCATTTATAAAGGCCCCTTGAGAGGGTATGTATCTCAGAAGATCACTGTTTTTTTATGTTGCATATTGACATGGTGACTGGGTAGTGGTGAGAACGATTTGTCCAGGTGGGTACATTTGATATGCGGACCTTCAAGGGTGGTCACTCAGATCTCCATATGGCAGTGGGTCCACAACAACTTTGGAGATTTGTATTTGGTGCTTCCCTAGTGTTTCAGAAATGAAACATAACATGTTTTTTGCCTCATGAAAAAAGTAGTGCCGCCCATTGACATGCATGAGCCTTTTGGCCTGAAAATGTGGCAGGAATGATGAGGAATTCTAAGGCATGAGCAATAATCATTGGAGGTTAAATATGTGTTTATGTTAGTACATGAACTAGCCATGAATTAGTAAGATAAAATGAAATGTGTTGATAGATACTGATGTATAAGGTGTCTCTGAGTGTGTGTTTGTCAGCGTGTATTGCACTCACAGTGAGTCTGCAGATAAACAAAGTAAATAGAAGTCCACAGGAGAGTGTGGCTCATGCTAATGATGACTGTTTAATTGAAATTAGTAGAGAGACAGCTGCTCATATTACAGCTCTCTCTGCCTCTCTCTTCTTCCTCCTCTCTGTTTTATCTGGGATGTGGCTTGGGCTGCAATAGTAATTACCGTTTAGTCTGAGGGAAGAAAGTCGCACTGCTGCTTTCGACAACCGCGTTTGACTCCTTGGGAAGTTTTCAAGTCAAACAAGCCTATGCAAAATGGCAGCTGCTTAACACCATCATTATTATTTTTGTCAAATGAAGGGACAGAGGCTGTTTGCACATCTATACTTTGCATTACCACAAACATTTTAACAGGGAACTATGAAAATTATATTCATTGATTTCTTTCGGTTGAGTCGTTGGTGTTTGAGTTACGGTTGAATAAATTAGCCCGCTTTACAATGATATACATGAACAGACAGTTTTTCCCCCAGCATTTATATAGCAAAACTCAATACTGAGGATTAACTTTTTTTAAATCATGAAGGCCTAATAAAATGAATAGGAATAATAGCTATACTTTTCCATGTGAAATTGTATTTGTGCTTATAGATTCCATTCAGGGCAGACGGAATATAAAAAGAACAGTTTTAAGTTCAACTACACTCAAATTCCTTTAAATAAACGGCACTACAAAGAACAAAAAATGGCTAATTACTTTGAAGCTACTTGAATGATATTTTAAATATGTGACTATCTGATGATATATTTGATCATTTAATCAGAGCTGTTTTTGAATGAACAAATTCAGTTAGAGTTATTGCATTGCATGTGAACAAAAAAAAAACATCCATTTATATAATGCAGTCAAAAACATAGGAAGGAAACTTAGTCATTGTTCTATTCATATTTCACCTGAAATAAGCAACAAAGAAATGAATAGAATTAAATCCATCTTTCTTTTAGCCAAATTATTCAGTTGTTCTTTAAACAGTCAATATATGAATACCAGATGGATTGTGTAGTTGTCAATTTTTAGAGCAAATGTATTTATGAGACTGCTAAATGGAGAATATGTGCAAAATGACAGTAACTTCTGCTATGACACCATCAGAAATAGTTTCAATTTTCATAACAAATGCATATATTTGAAAGAGATGCTTCAGGTCTGTTGACTTTGTTCTTGTGAAGAAAGATTTTACAGATACATTTTGGCATGAAACACATCTGCACAAATGATTCATTTGATGAAATGAGGAAAATCTCAGGACAGGTTCGACACAATGATGAGGAAGAGATGAACTTTCACATGAGTCGTTTCTTTGATGTCTGTGTATGAAGTTTCGCGGGCACATAATTGGTCTATTCTTTTAATTACTAATGATTTTATGTTACTTTAGCCTGTCATTTATAGTATTTAGCAAAGCAAAGCAGATGTTTTGCTTGATCCTTTAGTAATTCCAAGTCAAATTAAAATTTTCCTTTTGTTTGACATCGTACACAAACTATAAAATGTAGATTCATTAAAGTAGACATGACTAATGATGTCTACATTTGGCTGCGCACTACTTGGTCACGTGGACATTTCATATGATGAAATGTCAAAAAAAAAAAAAAATTTGGATGAGTTTGCAATCTCATGATCACTTTATATGCCTGTATAAGCAGTCAGACTTTTCTGGATTCAAATATAATGATGCTTTGTTATTTTTGACCTTTTATTTTTAATGCTAGTAAAAAAATATTTTGCTTAGTTTGTGGGTGGATTATATGATTACAAAACATATGTGTAACAATATAGTGTCTATTATGCATTTTTTTATGATATTGTATGCCTAAATATTTGATTTGAAAAAGTATGGGTTATTTTCATATTGATGTAGTCTTCATAGTCAAGCCAGTGTAAACTTGCCCTCTGATATTTTATCTCGTTATTTATCATGTTTTCGGGAAATCTTCCCGCCAGGTAACCATGACATTGTTATTTGTTGAGGACAAATGCATTTAAAAATATTTCACTGCTTGAAAACGGGAACGTATGTTTGTCGTTTCCGGGGTAAGCAAACAGATTGATTCAGATTTGCTCCCATGTTTTCAAGAGCCTTTTAGTGGCATGCTTACCATGTAGGGCTTGGAACAAATGGATGGCCGCTGAAAATGATGCTTTCATCCACTGCAAGGAACGTGCGGGAGTGCGGGAGTGCGTAAGATGAAATGGTCTGTCATTGTCAGCGGGAGCCAGCACCTGCAGCTATTGCATGTTGAGCTAATTTCCCACTGAAAAAAAGAGTTTGCTATTCATCCAAAACAGAAATCCAAAGGAAAAGTCGACTGTAGAAAAAACATCATAGCTCTTTCCTCTGACAGGATGGAAATCAAAATGAAAGCTCTGTGTTATATGCTGGGAATTTAGGCAGTTTTTGTGGGGGATGAATTTTGCTTTCCCCGTGCACTTACTCAATCTCTCAACATGAATAACACATTGTTGCAGTGAATTGTGCCAGCACAAACAAAACAGCAAGAGAAGGAGGGGACTTTCAGTACCATTGTTTAAAACGCTCAAAAAGACGTTAAACAAACCAAAGATTGATTCTGCATTTGGTTTGATTTGAACAGATGACCCAAGGATTACTGGAAGCGAAGGGCATTATGGGACATTAGACTCAGAAGCCGCAGCTCTTATGAACTGTTTCAACAGTGACACATGAGCGATGAAAGCTGGAGAAAAAGAAAGCCTCATAAAACATAACCCTGCTCTCCTCTCAGCGACCCTGTCTATCCGGTGACAGACTGAGGAAATCTCATTTCCTCTCCCCAGGTCTCCCCGCTGCCTATTTTCATAAAGTTATGAGTCACCGTTCGGACTGGGTTTCTCGCGCACTCGCCCCCTTGTGGGGACATCGTCTGGTTGATCCCTTAGGACGGGATTAGAAGTATCATATGTCACAAGATACAATGTAACTCGACGCAGTACTCAGAATAAGGCCCTGTCCTATTATCAGCACTTGCGCCCTTGTGCCCCTCAATGCGCGTTCTCGCTAAGGGGTGCAAGACCGTAGGGTGTCCCGATCCTCTAATAGTGTTAGTGATCAATAGGTGATCGTAAGGGCACTTAATGCACACCTTTCGCAAGTGCGCATCAGACCTCACTTTGCTATGGGATATTACCCAGAATCCTTGTAGTGTTGTGACGTTTCGAACAGCTAACCAATGGGGGAACGGTTGCTATGGTGCTGTTCGGAGCAGAAACTCCGAAGATAGTGGGTGCTTCTCAATATCCCTCCTCGTCTCCTCGATCCTCCGTCCTCCATCCTATGACCCGGAAACTGATCGAGCTCAGCCATCTTGAAGGACATCTCAATTCTCTAATTGCACCGCGAGGATCGAGGAGTGAGGAGGCTTCCAGAGGAGTCATGAGCGAGGATGCACAGTTGTATGCTTTGCGGAAGTGTTTTATTGACTAAACGTGACGCACGTATACATTCTCCTCCCCCTTCAATTCGGTCACAATCATTTTAATGTATACTTTACCATTGCAGTTTATATAAAGCACACATCTCACATATTTCAACTGGGTATCTTGCTTTATTATTATTTATTACAAATTTCTTAAATAGCCAAACTTCAACAACATAAGGGCAGATCCTTTGAGCGCTGCTGATGACGCAGTGAAATGACGCTCGAGTGGTCAAAGTATAAAAAAACTTTCCTTCGATTCCTCCGTCCTCCTCCTTTTCTTTCTTTGCAGCATTCCCTCGCATCCTGCAGGGGGTGGAGCGGAGACGCGAGGAAAGGAAGCGAGGAAAGGAAACGAGGATGAACAAATAAGAAATGAGGAGCACCCAAAGGAAGCCGGTGTGGTGAAGTGTTTTTCAAGGCCGCGAAATTTAAAAATATTAGTGCTATTGTGTAACGAAATGTAGTTTTAAGAGTTTTTCAGTCGAGAATATAGTTGTTTAAAGCTCAAATCTGTTGTTTATTTATAAAGATAGCGCCTATTTAAAATTTTGATCTGACGTTTTTGGAGTTCCAGTAGTTCCGGGTGCTTAGCGCTCATGTACCCCGCCTGTCCACATATCGCGTCTTTTGCGCGCTCAAGTTCGTTATTTCAAATGTAGGCGCGCGGTATTCTGTTCCCTGGCAAATCGTTTTGGCTGAGGGCAAAGTGAAGTTTCATAACTTTATATAATTATTATTTAGGCTATTTAACTGTAACGTTGTAACGTTAGCCTGTTGACTTATGTTTGACTGAATCTTTTAACTTGCTTTATTTCTCGACTTATATCTTCTTATACTTTTTAGGCTACTTATACTTTAATAATGGCTATTGATCAATTAAACTGTAAAGTTGATCAAGAGACAGGGTTGTGTCATTTTATTTCATATAGCCTGCTATGTAAGACTATTTTAATATATAGCCTATATATAATATATCACCAACACGTCATGTATTTTTTCATGTATGGGATGGGAAGAATTCCATATATAAATTTCCATAATAACATAATTAAAATGGCATTTCGAATCGCTGTGAATACAGTAAGGCAGTATAAGCTCAGGTAAACCTCAATCACAATTTATCTTATCACACTTTATCTTAGCCAAAAACTGTTTTAATATTAAAGGGTTAGTTCACCCAAAAATGAAAATTAAGTCATTAATTACTCACCCCCATGCTGTACCAACCCCGTAAGACCTTCGTTCGTCTTCGGAACACAAATGAAGATATTTATGATTAAATCTGAGAGGTTGATCACTCCTCCATAGGCTCCCTAAGGGAATGACACCGGACGGCCCAGAAAGTCATTAAAGAAAATTTTTAAATATTCCAGGCCTGAAACGAGACTTCAAGAGATTTTCACGACGCACGCGCGAGAACTTAACTGAAGTAGTTGAAGGAGATCGCAATTCTCGCGCATGTGTCGTGGAAATCTCTTGAAGTCTCGTTTCAGGCCTACAAGGAAGAAAAGGAATAGTCGAATAAAGTCGTTATTTTTGTTTGTTTTTTCGCACAAAAAGTATTCTCGTCGCTTGATAAACTTATAGTTGAGCCACTGTTGTGACATGGAATATTTAAACATTTTCTTTAATGACTTTCTGGGCCGTCCGGTGTCATTCCCTTAGGCAGCCTATGGAGGAGTGATCAACCTCTCAGATTTAATCATAAATATCTTCATTTGTGTTCCGAAGACGAACGAAGGCCTTACGGGGTTGGTACAGCATGGGGGTGAGTAATTAATGACTTAATTTTCATTTTTGGGTGAACTAACCCTTTAATAACATTAACAGAAAGGTTGGTACCTAAGAGTAAAAAATATATATTCATTTTTTCATTCAAAGCATTGTGTCATGTTACAGCTATTATAAGCAGCACACGCATTAGCCAAATGAACGGTGTTTGCTCCCCTGATCACAACAGAAGTGACGTAGATTGTGAAGTGTGCAAAACTGTCCCAATTCTGCTCTTCACAGCTTTGGGCCCTTGTGTACTTACTCCGCTAAGTGCACTTTCAACAAGTGTCCACTTCGAGGAAGACCTTAGGGCGCAGTGTGGGTATTGGGACAGGGCCAAGTGTATGTCACCAAGGGCTCAAGGTTTAGCTGGTTAGCATGGCCTTGTTTGCCCCTCCTGGTAGATTTTGGAACTACACCAGATGTTGGTTCCAAACAAGCATTTTTCTCCACTGAATGAAATTAGCCTTGTATTTTGACTTGTATTTGTAAAATTTTACTAGTATAGTAATTTTTTTAAACTATAGTAGGCTAGTGCTTTCTTTTTTCTGCAGAACACAAAGTAAAATACTTTAAAATTGGCATACCATTTTTTTCTATTTTCTAAATGTTTTTTGACATACATTGAAATAATATTCCAGTGAAACAACAGACTTCTCTCTGATGATGTATGCAGGACTTCTCCAATCATTTAGTCCACTTAAACTCCACCCCTTTATTATAGCCAACTGCAAGCTCCCAATCAATCGATCTGCCTCCATCCAGTCAACAACTGATGGACAGAACCCTACATTAAAAAAAAAAAATCAGTTTCTCTTGGATGCACGTCACAATATGGAAAAAAAGATCTGTCGCTACTTCCATTTAATTGCGACTTTAATGAATGTCCTTTTCGGTGAATTTAATAAAATGGTAGTACATATTTGCTTACTTTAACAGCACCCAAGAATGCTTGCAAAGAATTAAATGTGGCTGTTCATTTTCTAAATGCTTTTTGGTATAGAACAACTCAGTAAGCAACTGTAAAGCACTTCCCACTAAAGTATAGTATGTTTAAGAAATTGAGCTTTTAATTTGGTTTACCAAATGGCATTAAAACACCAAAAGAGGAAGAAGAAAAACTCCACATTTTCGCCAACTATTGTACTTTGAAATGCTAGTAGGCGCACAGGAGAACAATATATTGGGTTGTTTTTCAGTAAAACCGGTCTGAGTATTTAAAACATGATTAGAGAGCCATAGGTATTTTTTGCTGACACCTCTTGGTGCTTTTTTAAGTGAATAGATTTAAATTTTCAAAGCAACTTCCACTGAGATGATTGTACTAATGGATCGCTTTCTAGAACTCTTTGACTGTCACTATGGAGATACAGCAGTTTATCGCATGTTGTAGAGCTGTTTGCTAGCTGATGCTGCTCGGTGTCATGTGGAGAATAGGACGCTAAAGGGTAAAAGACAGAAACAGCTGGATTGTTTAGGGAAGGAGATGGAGCCTGTATGGAGATGAAGGAGCAGGGTAAAGGAAGGTGATTAGCTGGTGATTCATCAACTCTGCCTGCTGAGTGGCTGTACTGACGGTACTTTAATAAGCAAGCAGTGTTCAGGCCATGAGATGAGTACCGGCTCTAATGCAGTAATTTGCAGACTCTTGCCTTTCAGAGACGTGGGGCAATAAAGCATGCTGACGATAAAAATGATACAATTACCGGAGCTATCCTGATGCTTAATTGCATCTGATCGCTTTTTATCCCCTGCTTGACCAACCCTGCTGAACTGCTCAGCATTAATGAAAGCTTATCACCGACTGGCTCGCTCCAGTATGGTCCCTCTTTCTCTCTCCGGAAGGAAACACTAGTGGCACAATGTGCTGTATAGTGTGATTGGATGATTCTGTGAATTCTAAAGAGTGTGTAAAAACCATTAGCTCTGATATCATGATCATTTCTCATCTTTTTAAACTTTTCAGGGCAAGTACCACATCTGATCAAATCAGAAACTTCAACAGTGTCCCAACAGTGTAATTTATTCAGAATTAAGTATTTATCTATTTGACTGCAAGGATTGAAAGGGCTGGGCCACACAGAACACATTTTTGCTGTCAAAAAAAAAACACAGGTCATTGCAACAAACAAAAAAAAGGGCAAGAATGCGTTTTTAGAATGCCGTGTCATGTGCGAGACGTTGAAAAGCGGGTTTACATAGAAAAACAATGGAAAAGTAGCGCAATGGAATGGAAAAACACGTTCTGTGGAACTAAGAGCGTCATAATGTCTCATTTTAATTTGATTTGTACAGTATTCCTGCAGTTTAGGTAAATCAGATAATGCTATTTTAAGACACAAGAGAATATATAGATGCTTAATTTAATTATATTTAACCAATATAGTTCTACTGTAATATTTAAAAATATAATGGTGAGAAAATAGTATATAAATCAAATTAGAGATAAAATGGAAAAATTTCAAATACCAATTTTATTTAATTTTTCCAGTTATTTTTTAATTTACCTGTTTAGTTTTAAGTTTTTAATAGAAAATAAATTGATAATAAAAAATGATTGTATTCAATTTTAGAACCAGTTTGGGAACTATCCTTTCTTAGTCTGACATTTTGTTCTTGCTGGAAAAAAGGACAGCAGCCTATAGCCAAGCTTGGTTTCCCAGTCTGACTTGCAAATAGAACTATTAATTTGATAATTAACACATACAATCATCTTTATCTGCCTGCCCTCATTTTGTAACAAGAATTACACGGTACTTTCTCTGGATGGACCATTAGATCTCACATAACCGCAATTGTTTGGCCATACAGCTGAACTCGACCGTAAGTTACAGCGGAGTTGCATCTCCACATTAAAACCTCCCTCGATTTAGATGGAAGGCATCTTTTATTCTCATTATATTCTGGTTTTGGCTGTTAAGCACTTAATGAGCTACAAGGGAGCCGTTTAGCTCACCATTAGGCCTGAGCATGTTCTCAGAGGACATGTTTATGGCCTTTACATGTGGTACTTTTGTTCAATTAGATTGAATAGAAAAGCCCAGGAGAATGTGGACAAACAGAAGAAGACTGATAGCCAAAGTAATTAGGGTTTATCTTTTGACAGAGCCACACTTTGGGTCAGTTCGGCAAACAGATGATAACAATACACAGACTTGTTAGTTATGCCTGTGGGTCTGTAAGTGCTGTTGACTGTCTCTGGTCATTACGGATTTTCGTGCCAACCAGCCCATTGCCATATCCAGCATTGGCGTGTGAGCGACGGAGAGGCCTTCAGAGAGAGAAAATAAGGAGACTTTGTGACATTTATTGTGGTTATACAGTTGCGGTTTGTTGGCGAGACTTAAACATTTCAAGCATTTAATGCCCAATTATTGAATTCTCCTCGTCCTCTGACTGTCCTTGAACATCTCAGTATTTCACTTTTGTCTGTGACCTTTTGATAAATGCCAGTCCAGTTGTAAAAATGGAACAATAAAACCATTATTTTAATATAACACTTCATCATGTCAGCTCTCTTATTTTGCTAATGAGGAGGCTCATTTCTCAGGCTAGTTGTGTCAAGTCCTTGTCTTATTATGCAATGGCATTTAAAATGTCCATGTTCAACAGATTTATATCTTAATCACTTGTCCATAAATTTCTCACACAGATAGGCAATATTTCATTAGAATTAGGCATGAATAAATAATATTTAAGGCATCTCCATTATATTCTTCCTGCTGTGCATCATTATATCTTCACAATGCACATGTAGTGGGCACATTATGTTATGTCTGCTCGATACATTCATATATATATAAAATTCGAAGACATACTTTTTTATCAAATGATGTCTTGATTTATTTTGACCTTTATTGAATACCGTAAAGTTGTTTTTCTTGTTGTGCTTCCTAGTGCACTTGCATTATGGATTTAGACCTTTTTTTTTAACTTTCTGAATATGTTGGTAGTATCAAATTCTGTTGGCATCCCCTTCTATTAAAATGGAAAATTAAATTAATAAAGTCTGATCACGTCAGGTATGATCCTTACTTTAATTAATACCTCATTTAATTATGTTAATAATGTCATAATTAAAGTCTTGTTTATTTCAAAGGGTTTCATGATGCATCCAGAGCGCATGATCCATAGAGATCCCAATTTTGTTAGAATTATAAAATCACAGACATCCTGTTAATAGTTATAACTCAAACATTATGTAGAAAACAAATCCCGTCTGAAAGGTGTTACTGAGTGTATATCACTCGGATTTAAATTTGATAAAGATTACTTGTATTAGAAGTAATTTGCCTGCTGTGTAATGAACAGCGATATGGACACCCTCCGAAATGCCACTCAAATAATTTTGTGTTATCAGAACCGTTAGGCATTTCGTTCCAGTTGGAGCGGTTAACATCCTCTGGAGGGATGATTGCCAGTTATGACTTCCTCCTAATATACTATGAAAGGTTTACGAGTTGTAGTATGTAAGTGAATTCATGCAAAAGTCAGCCGTCGTGGGTGCGAAGCTCAGGTGATTTGTTTGGAGAGGTAATCAGGCCCAGCTTTTGCTGCTTTCACATTAACTGAATGAGACGTGATTGAATCTCTCAATGTGGGCGCTGTTATGACAGAGGCTGGGATACAGAAAACACATCCGTCTGCTTTCTGGCTAATCCTTATGGTATGGTAATATGATGTTTGGCCTGTTCGCTGGCTGACTCCAGCATCCCCGCTGTGTTGTCGGTCGAGGTTTGTTGACATTAGTGAACTTGGGCTCTGATACTTTGAGTGCAGAGACATCCTGCCTCACCAGGTTTGTGTGATATGAAAACACATAAAGCATGCATGCTCTGAAGTTATAATATGTTTCGACAGATCTTTTGTGCTGTTTTTTTATGCTGTCAGTACTGCTCTTCTGTCTGCTAATTTGTGGTTTTCAATATAAACAGGAAATGCGCCAATCCTTCTGTAGTTTTTGTTTGATAAAAATCTGATTGAACTCAAACATAATATTTTACACTTGAAGAGTGTTTAGAGAGCACCGAACGTTCACATCTTTATTAAATCAGCCTGATAAACGGGTGGTTTCACCCTGCAATAATCAATAGCAATCTTTGAAAATAATGTTGGAGATGTGGCTGGGTGGGTGGCGTGTGCACGTTGAAATGGGTTGCTTGTGTGTTGTGTCATTTCCTGAATCCCTCGCTCTATCGTTCGTCTATCTTTCCACTGTTCATAAAAGTGACAAAAACAGCCTGATCTCATTAATATTTATCGGTAGCCTATCATATGTAAAACTTACACATACATTTTCATATACTTTGTAATATACAATATTGAGGTATTGACAGCATCTAAAACATGAAAGTATATGCATTTTAACTTTAAAAAGGTAAAAAAGTGACAAAAAGAGACTTTGTTACAAACAAACAAACAAAGTTTTTTTTTTTAACAGTAACAAAAGCATTTGGTAACACTTTAGTTTAGAGTCCAGTTCTCACTGTTAACTAGCTGCGTATTAGCATGCACATTACTGGGATATTGGCTGTTTATTAGTACTTAAAAAAAGCACATATTAATGCCTTATTCTGCATGACCATATTCTACATCCCTTAATCCATACCCAATACCTAAACTTAACAACTACCTTACTAACTAACAAGCAGTAATAAGGAGTTTATTGAGGCAAACGTCGTAGTTAATAGTGAGAATTGGAACCTAAACTAAATTGTGACCAAACATTCAAATAAATGCTGTTCTTTTTACCTTTATATTCATCAAAGTATCCTGAAAAAAATAGCACTGTTACCACAGAAATAATATTTTTAACACATTTCTGAACAAATAAATGTAGCCTTGGTAAACATAAGAGATTTATTTTAAGAAACATTAAAAAAATTCACTAACCCCAAACAATATAGGCTACAGTTTATATTGCTTAAGTTTCAGATGCTGTCTGTTTCAGTTCCTGAAAATGTATGTGTAGAACCATTACTAATGCGATAAAGTTGGCAAGCAATACTTTGGCTTCAGTTCAGCAAGAAATACACTTCTCTTATGACTGAGCTGATCCCTCTTGTCCAGCATTCATTAGTTATAATGTAATGTTTGACATAATTTTTAAATCGCCAATGATTTCACTGAGAAGCTTACTGTATGTAGGCTCAAATGATTGGTTCATTGGTCAACTTATTGATAAGCTGTCTGCAAACACTGATTGTCTTTTGTCCTATGTGATCTGTAAGGGTTAAAGCCCGACGAGGTGTCTGTTGTAAGGTTTTAATGGACGACGGCGAGGTGTAAACCGGCCGAAGTCCATTAAAACGTACTCGGTTACTAACGTAACCTCGGTTCTCTCTAGAGAGGGAACAAGTACTGCCTAATAGCTTACGCTATGGGGAAAACCTCTTTTCCACGAGATATTGAAGCAAAAAATTATCCTTAATTTTTTATTAATGTAAAACGCTTTGCAGCAGCAAGCAGACATAGGCGAAACAGCTCGCGCGCCTATTGGCTGCTCTTGCGGCAAATGCAGCAGCCTATCGAGAGAGGCGTTGCGTGACACAAATCCAATGGGGGCCTTTCGCGCCCATTTCGTCACGTCCCGCCAGAAAGGGCGTGGTCTCGCCCTATAAATATAGCTCGAAAAGGCTGGTACATTGGTTTTCATCGCCGAAGCGAACCAGCGCTGTTGTATGCACGGCAAGATACGCAGTACTCGTTCCCTCTCTAGAGAGAACCGAGGTTACGTTAGTAACCGAGTACGTTCTCTTGCGAGAGTATCTCTCGTACTGTGTAATAGCTTACGCTATGGGGAACACAATGCAACACGCCGTGCGTACAGGGATCCAGCACCAAAGTCCCCGGGGGCCGAAGCCCAGGGGCCCATATAGTGCATAATCACCATAAACTCACATAGAGTGGGGGAAGAGAGGCTGGAAGCGTCATTCCTAATAAAATAGCACCCCGAGGGGCTAATCATGTGACAATTAAACGCGCAGCCAGGGTGAAAGCTTTCAGCCTGATCTGGGTGGCCATACATGTGTCAAGACTCATGGGGCTGAAGTAAACTCAGTATCTGGGCCGCACAGCGGGGCAGATAGCACTGAATTCTATACCGCCAAAAGCTTAGCCTGCAAGGCGGGTACCTCCAGGTTATAGTACTTTATAAATGTAGACGGCGAGGCCCAGCCCGCGGCCGTACAGATATCTTGCAGGGTAACCCCGCTGGACCATGCCCACGAAGAGGCCACGCCTCTCGTGGAGTGCGCTCTGACACACAAGGGGCACTGCAGGCCCTTTGCCGCGTAAGCAAGCGCAATGGCATCTACTATCCATCTGGATAGGCTCTGATTTGAGGCGGCAATTCCCTTGGAACGCCCGCCAAACAAAACGAAAAGCTGCTCAGTCTGTCTGAAACCAGACGAGCGCGACACATAAGCTCTTAACGCCCTGACAGGGCAAAGGAGACTCGCGTCTTCTTCCTCATTGAGAACCGGAAGGGCAGACAGGGAAATTACCTGGGCCCTAAACGGTGTATTGAGGGATTTTGGCACATTTTGGCACAATTCTTTGGTTTGAGAATGACTTTCGAGTCATTAGGCCCAAACTCCATACATGAAGCGCTTACTGAAAGTGCCTGCAAGTCCCCTATGCGCGTCACTGAAGCGAGAGCTGTGAGAAACACTGTTTTGAACGACAGGTGTTTCACATCCGACAGTTGGATTGGCTCGAACGGGGCGCCTTTCATGGCCTCCAGGACCGTGGAAAGGTCCCACGTCGGGACTGAAGGGGGCCTGGGAGGGTTTAGCCTCTGAGCTCCCCTAAGGAAACGCACGACTAAGTCGTTCTTCCCCAGCGGCTGGCCAGGCACCTGTTTTACAAACGTTGCTATGGCCGCCACGTATACTTTGAGCGTGGATGGGGTCCTGCCCCTATCCAGTAGCTCTTGAAGGAAGGAAAGCACTTCCAAAACCCCGCAGTCCACCGGTGAAAAGCTCTGGGCTTGACACCACGCAGAGAACACCGACCATTTCGAGGAATAGAGCCGCCTGGTAGATGGTGCTCTAGCCTGCGCGATCGTGTTTAACACTCCCTCTGGGAGGTTAGTGGGTACCCGTTGATGGCCCATGTATGCAGGGACCACAGCTCCAGGCGAGGATGCCAGATCGAGCCCTCCGCCTGAGAGAGGAGGTCTCTCCTCAACGGTACAGGCCATGGGGCAGTGCTGGTCAACTGCATCAGGGCAGGGAACCACATCTGGTTCGTCCAGAGCGGAGCTATGAGCAGCACTGGGCATCCGTTTTTCCTGATTCGTACCAGCACTTGAGGCAGGAGCGAGACAGGAGGAAAAGCATATAGGGGACAGCGGGGCCAAACATGAGCCAGCGCATCCTTGCTTTTCGAGAAAAACTCCGGGCAATGAGCATTTTCGTGGGACGCGAATAGGTCCACCCTTGCTCTGCCGAACGTTCTCCACAGCAGCTGGACCGTCTGCGGGTGCAGCGACCATTCTCATGCTGGGACATTGTTCCTGGACAGTCTGTCTGGTCCCACATTCAGGTGACCAGGCACGTGCACTGCTCTTAGTGAGAGCAGGTTGTGCTGAGCCCAGACCAGGAGGTGTTCCGTCAGCCTGTGAAGGTTTCGTGACCTGACGCCGCCCTGGCGATTTATGTATGCCACCACTGACATGTTGTCCGACCGGACCAAGACTTGGTGGCCAGCTACTTGGGGACAAAAGTGCCGTAGCGCTTTGTTGACTGCTATCATTTCCAAGCAGTTTATGTGAAGGAGCTTTTCCCGTTCTGACCACAGGCCAGCTAGCGGTCTGCCCTCGAGCAGCGCTCCCCACCCCGAGGTGGAGGCGTCCGTAGACACCACGTTCACACTCGAAGCGGTCCCCAGACTCACACCTGACTGATACCAGTCGGCTTTTTTCCAAGGTTTCAGAGCTGAAACGCACTGTAGGTCGACCCTGAGGCGAAACAGACCCGCTGTCCATGCCCTGGGCGGAACCCACGCTTTCAGCCACATCTGCAGTGGGCGCATGCGAAGCAGACCCAACTGGAGTACAGAGGCTGCTGAGGCCATCAGACCCAGCATTTTTTGAAACCTTTTGAGCGGAACTATAGAGCCGTGGCGGAAGGATTTCGCGACGTGCTGAATATTTTGTCCGCGCTCTGGTGACAGGCGTGCCATCATGGATAGCGAGTCTAACACTGTTCCCAGAAAGGACATTTTCTGACTGGGAGACAGTGAGCTTTTCGCCCAATTGACTGTGAGGCCCAGCCTCTCGAGGTGCTCGAGTAAGGCGGCCCTGTGTTCTATGAGCTCTGATCGTGATCGAGCTAGAATCAGCCAATCGTCCAAGTAGTTCAGGACTCGCATGCCCTGAAGCCTCAGGGGTGCGAGCGCTGCATCCATGCACTTCGTGAATGTACGAGGTGCTAGAGACAGGCCGAACGGCAGGACTGTGTATTGATATGCCTGGCCCTCGAAAGCGAATCTCAAGAATCGCCTGTGATGGGACGCTATTTGTATTTGGAAATAGGCGTCTTTCAGATCTATTGACATAAACCAGTCCCCGTGGCGCACTTGCGCGAGGATTTTCCTGGTCGTAAGCATTCTGAACTGGCGCTTCACAAGCGCTCTGTTCAGCTGTCGCAGATCTAAAATGTCAGTAGATGAATCTCAAGTAGATGAGACACTTCGTTTTTCACCGTAGTTTCGACACGCGCCATATGACGGCGAGGGCACCAAGCGAACTGTAGCGAATAGCCTCTCTTTATAGTGTTCAGCACCCATTCTGATACCCCGGGAAGCTTTGACCACGCATCTGCGTGAATAGCTAGAGGTAGAATGAAATCCGGGCTCTGGCCGCGGCGAAGCGGCAGCTCGAGAGCCCTGGTATACTGGGAACACAACACCGTGTTTACAGCGTTCGAGGCGGGGGGCGCGCTGATCACAGCGGGCAGCCTAGCCGCGCTCAGCTTCTCTACGGCAGATTGTGCAGAGAAAGTGAGCGGGGCGGATCCCGTAGGATTCGGTGTGTTTGTGAGAGACTGTGGGCGCGGGATTGCGGGCACATCTACACTGAAAACACTGTCGGTTAGAGCCGACTGAATGTGTGTTGGTTTCGTTTTTACAGAAACCAAGGGACACGCAGCGCGTAGTGTAAGCGGGCATTGTGACATGGGCGCGTTCACTACGTTGCATGCACAATCGACCTGAATCGATTTTATTTGTGCTAGCCCTGCACCGTGGCAGGCTGTGTCTGGGTGTGGGAATGGGCACTGGGGCGTGGGCATTCTTACAACACTCATAACACTTCACAAGCGCTGTGACCGGAACACCAGAAAATGCACTCTTTATTTGATTTATCTGGGTAGCCGTAAAAACGGCTTTTGTGCGCAGGCAAGCGGGCTGAGACACCGGCTGGCTCACTGCGAAATACACTGGGACAGTCACAATGCTTGGAACTGAACGAGCGAGAAGTTTTGGTGGAAATCCGGCCGCAGCGGGATCTGAACACCGTCGCTTTCCTAGAGTCGCTAGGAAGGTTACGAGGCCTCGGGCTTGATCTCAATCCTCGGCCGGGGCCCGCGCTGAGGGGGGCGGCGTCCAGCAGAGCGAGAGCGCGGTCTCTGGTCTCGGGCCTGGCGGCGCTGTGAAGCGGCGGGCGGTGCAGGGTGCGGCTGAGAGCTGCGAGCAGACGGCTGTTTTGGGCGGCCTGCAGCGGAGCTCGAGCGCTTCGGAAGGAAGTGCTTCATGGCCTGCGAAGTTTTCTGCACCTCCATGAATCTGTCCGCGAAATCCTTGACGGCAGATCCGAAGAGGCCCGCTGGCGAAATGGGCGCGTCGAGGAACACAGAGCGCTCGGCTTCCATCATCTCAGACAGCGTTAGCCACAAGTGTCTCTCAGCCACGGTGAGAGAGGCCATATTCCATCCCATGGCCTGTGCGGCGGCTTTAGCAGCGCGTAGAGCGAGGTCTGTAGCGCTTCTCAAATCCGCCACGCAGATCGCTCCGGGTCCTTCCTCGTCCAGTTTAAGGAGAAGGTCGGCCTGGAAGATTTGCAGTATAGCCATAGTGTGCAGCGCTGAAACTGCTTGCCCGGCGGCGGTGTAAGCGCGCCCGTGCATGGCTGACGTCACTCTGCAGGCTTTAGATGGGAGCGTTGTCTGAGCGCGCCGTCCAGCGGAGGGCGGGCAGAGATGAGACGCTACCGCTGGTTCCACGGGAGGAACGGAGAGGTACCCTCTGTCCTTCGCACCATCCACCGTGGAGAATGCAGCAGAGGCAGAGGTACGCAGTCTGGCGGAGAAGGGGGCGTTCCACGACTTAGTCACTTCCTCGTGTAACTCAGGGAGGAAGGGCGCTGGCCTTGACTTTGACGGGGCTTCGTCTTTCCCGAGAAAACGCCCGTCCAGTCTGTTGCGCGGCGGTTGCGCGGGCACCTCCCAGTCGAGGCCGATGTTTTCCACGGCTTGAGAGAGCAGACGCATCAGCTCAGACTCAATGCCGGTTCTCTTCCCAGTGGTTTGGCGGGAAACGCTAGCGGGGGGGAGATGCACGGAGCTTGCCCAATCCTCGCTATCAGACGCCAGGAGAGAACACGCCTCGGTGGGTTCGTCGAACTCGTGGACGGATGCGGCGGCAGACGGCGGCCGTTGTCCGTCGGTGAGCGACTCGAGCGAAGCTGGCGGGCGAACCGGCGAGCTTTGGCGGGCTGGAGAGAGCTCGGGAGCGGGCTGGGCGCGGCGCTTCATGCGGCGCGGCGTCACGGCGGGCTGTAGTGGAGGCTCGGAGAATGACGCCAGGCGAGTCCTCAGAGTCACCATGGGCAGAAGCTCGCAATGAGGGCATCCGCCGTCAGCGAGCGCGATAGCCGCGTGATCCTCACCCAGGCAGGACACACAGATGACATGACGGTCCCCGTCGCTGAGTGGGGCGCGGCACGAGCCACAGGATGGCATCTTTAAAAAGACGCAGCTCTTTTTGTGATGAGAAGTGTGTTAACACTCTCAGCAGAGTAAGAATAAAGGATACTTAGAACGCCGGAAAGCGCAGCAGGTACAGCAGTTGAAGGCGGCGAGGCCAGCGACTCCAGGAGCTCGTCCCTCTGAAAGGCTTGCGTCGACGGCGCGGCTTCTCACTCCGGATCCAGCGATGCGAGTGCTTCGCTGAAGAGATGAAAATCAGTGTACCAGCCTTTTCGAGCTATATTTATAGGGCAAGACCACGCCCTTTCTGGCGGGACGTGACGCTATGGGCGCGAAATGCCCCCATTGGATATGTGTCACGCAACGCCTCTCTCGATAGGCTGCTGCATTTGCCGCAAGAGCAGCCAATAGGTGCGCGAGCTGTTTCGCCTATGTCTGCTTGCTGCTGCAAAGCGTTTTACATAATAAAAAATTAAGGATAATTTTTGGCTTCAATATCTCGTGGAAAAGAAGTTTTCCCCATAGCGTAAGCTATTACGCAGTACGAGAGATACTCTCGTAAGAGAACCTTACAACGGACACCTCGAAGGGCATTAACCCGCTTATACCATGGTCACTTGCCAAATAAAACAGTTTTAAAACATTAGTTAATATTTTATTTAGGCTAAATCTCTAGTTTTTACAAATAATAACTTGCCTGACGGTTTATTTAGCAACCGGAGATATTTATAGTCCGCTCAGCTTGTAGAACCCTTCAGGTTCAAGAATGCATTTTTTTTTCATGAAACACAAAGGTAGGCATAGTTATTTTTTTTATTACACATAAAACAATTAATCAAACAACAATCAAACAAAAAACAAAAACAAATAGTTTTGGCTCCAGCGATTTGCGCTTATAGAGGGCAATAAATTAATCAGGGTCATTTGCCTACATGCTAGCTTTTTTATTTACAATTAATTTCAACGTTTCCATTTATAGTGGAATTTAATTATTGCTTTAAACACAGCATTACAGGTCATGAATCTTGTGTCAGTTATAATATTGAATTCCCTTATATGGCGATTGATACCGGCTCTCAGGTTCCTTAGGCTTGAAACGCTGTACTCTCCTCCTGCCTTGGTTGTCTGGACAGCTGCGTAAAACTCCCGCAGGGTCTCATTCAGAGCAGCAGCGGTGTAATTTTCAAAGCTGGAGTCCATTTCTTTTTGAACAATAAAGTCTCTGAGTGTATTTACTGCCCATTTAGTATTTTTTTTTTTCGTGTTGATCTCATCTTTTTCGTCTTCTATTTGATTCAATTCACCCGATGTTATCTCTTTGTGTCGTTTCTCCGTTTTATTTACATTTTTTCTTTCTTCAGCAGCATACCAGTCGTCAAAGTTGTCATATTCTCCATAAATGTTAAAAGAAATAACGAAGTCGCTCATTGTTGTATTAGTTTGTATTGTATTAGTGTATTGTACTTTGACTGCCTGTTGCTATGGTTACTCACAGCTGTTGTAAGCAGCGCATTTATTTATTAATTTCGAACGGTAAACAGTCAGTTTCACCAGAACTCCTTTACTAGGTGTCCTCTATAACTTTTTAACGGACACCCTGCAGCCAATCAGAATCGAGTATTCACCCAGACCATGGTATAAGCTCTGTTAATATCTGATGAGCATCTCAATTATCAGGACCTACTCCCAATAAATACAAGATTGTACAGCTAAACATTACATGATGCTGGTCTTTTGGGTCTTATAGCTTTATAATTCATTAAACCTTTACGTCGATGGAAATATCCCAATGTATGTTTTAGTCTCTTATTTGGGCAATGTTTAATGTTCCATAACTTATTGTTTTGGTTAAAATGCCCTTCCCCCATTTGCAAGTTGGTGGCATGTTATATTATGCATACTTGCTGTGGGGCTCTTTAATTCTGGTTTGGCTGTAACACTGGCAGTAATGAGTAGAAGGTCAGACTAATTAATGCAACGGTAAGAAAACAGCAGCAGTTTCTGCTCACAGCAGAGCAGCTCTATTAGCTTAATTTTGCTTATCGTCTCGCTTTTCCCCCTGTAGTCAGGTACAGACTCCATCAGCCGTTCTGAAAACTCACCTCATCGTACAGCCGCTAGAGCTCAGGCATGATAACCTGAAGCGACTTCTATTAATTTTTCATTATTTCATTAAATTGCCATTCCATTGTGCCTTTGGATTTGTGCTGAAGCATCTAGTCTCTTGGCTTGCTGCTGTCAGCTCTCTGTCAGGTTCCCCGTAGCTGGCTTATTTTTTTTCTCTCGTCTATTTAGCCCTGTTGCTTTCTACTGCATCTAACTGGAAATTATTTTACTTAAGGGTAGAAATTTCTAATGAGATTTATTTCTGAGTGACTGTATGTTAGTGTTGGTTCTTTCTGTTTTACATGGTGACGGAAAGAAATTCATGTTATTATAGTGTATTTTACCTTGTTACATTGCATTATAATAATTATTATTGATGTACACAGCCATATACAGTATTTGTACATTTTGGTTTTTACCTAAAACATTTTTGCGGGAGAGGCAATGAAACATTTACTTAAGTTTTGAAGTGAACTTAATATTGCAATATAATACTATAATAGTTGAATTTTTTTCAATTGGAGATGAAAGAATAATTATATATAAAGATATAAAAGAAAAATGTCAATCTTGCACTTTTTACGTGTAACATGTCTCTTGCAGTTTTTTTTTTTTTAATGTCTCACAGCACCTGTCTACTGCTCTAAAGTGAGAGGTGTGTTAGAACAGCAGACGGGTGGTGTAAGACAGAAAAACAACTGTGGCTTAAGGACTGAAGCCCTACTGCGTTACATGAAGTGTAATATAGAAAACAGCAAATAACTGACAGGCATATAAACCATAATGTGTAGAGGAGGAGACCCCCTGTTGTTCGGCACTAATGCTGAGAAACAGAGCTAAGCCCTACATCAGAACTGATGTTCTGTCTAATACCACCGGTAATAAGGAGCTGGGTAATACGATTAGACCACATGTGGAGAGTTTTAAGAAGAAACAGAGAAGATAATGAGGACTTACAATCTCCTGCTCTCCTCAAGGAGAAAGAGGATTTCTGTGACCTCATAGAGAGTGGAAGTAATCAGATGCTTGTGATGGGAGTGCAGAATATAGGGTCTGGAAATAGGGTCTGTATCAGTCTGAAGGTTCCTGGATTGTGTGTTTGGTAAAGAATGTGCATCTCAGTCTAGTCACTTGGTGAATGGTTTTGTGACATGAAGACAGTTGGCCAGTATGACAAACCTTATGAAAGGAAGAAGGTGGCTTGAGTTTCTAGCTTGGTCTTGAATAGTTCACCAAAAAATGAAAATTCTGTCATTATTTTCTCACCATCATACAGCCATAGCCTTGTATGTACTGGACATATAATTAAAGTAAATAGAACTTTGGCTACCAAACTACAAAATAACAAAAAGCACCATAAGATGATATTAAAAGGAAGTCCATATATGACTTGAGCACTATTCAGAGAAGTGTTCATTTTAAAACATTACATATCCAATATTTTGTCACCTTCCTCAATATTAGTCTATTTTACTCTGACTAAAATGTCATCTAATTTTAGTCATCAAAAATATTTACATTTACAAAAATAAAATGTAATATTAAATAATATTTTCATTTTCAATTTTCATTTTTTTGGGTGAACTCTCCCAACTGAACTTAACTGAGTATATTTAATCATTCTTCTGCCTTGCATTGTACCTTGCTGTGTCAATTGGGAATCAATTTAATGTCGAAAGCTCCACGTTCAGATGAACAATGGGCTTAATTCAGAGGGAGCTGTCGATCCTAAGACCTGGGGTTGCTCATAGCACTGATTCAAAACTTTTTTCTTATCGTCACGGAGAGATATGCTCCACAGGAACTTCACACAACGCTCCCTATTCATGTTAAACAAATGACTTTTCACCCAGAATACTGAACTAAAGTGCTAATAATGGCCCTGAAATGAACTTCCTAGGATTTACTTAAGTTTCTAAATCTTATAGGAATATAACTTTCTTTAATGGTTTTCTTCTTTAAATCTATTTGAAAACAGAGTTGAGTTTTTCATTGGTCCTTTGAGATACGTCGAATACAGAGATCATAGGTTGGAGCAGCATGAATAAAATACAAAATGTACTAAACTGGAGAAAGCTATTTATTAAAGCTCAGGAAACCGGAGAACATAACCCCTTTAATAGGTAGGAAGAAAGGAATTGTTAATATCCAAAAGGGGTTATTTAACTCTGGCAGCCGAGGCACAGCCGCTAAAAACCATAACCTACCACTGGCACTGTCTGCCCTGAGATGACATTGCAGCCTGGCAACTGGCTTCATTTAAATGATTGCTTATAGACATGTTCCTGCATGAGCTCCAGACTGTTGTCACTGTCCAGAAACACCTCATGAGTGCAGCACCGCACCCGAGAGCGGAGAGTCTAGAGGGGCTCTAAAGCAGCTCCACCCTGCTGTTGGCTGTCCACCTTGTCTGTGCTGCTTCCTTCTGCCGGCACCCACAGAGACACTGAGCTCATTCATACCCATTTCTTCTGTTTGTCGCTGAGAGTCCAAATAGCCAGAGGAAGTGACATAGTAAAAGCTGAATGTATTTTGGATTGAGGAGAGCAGTAAAACTGGGCTATCAATCAACACGGTGACTGATGACAGTGTACCTGTATAATGTGAGGGTGTTGCTTCAACTTTTGGCTCTTATAAAAATTTTACAACTCGATGTCCATGAATTTTTTTATTAATTTTTTACCACATCTAAAAATTTTAATAGCATGGCAGTGGTGGAAATAACATTTTAAATATTTCTGGAATAAGATGTCTGATTTTTTTTTGTCGAGATAAAGCCTTGTTTATACTTTCGACTGGCTCCGCACCGCGAGCCTCCGCTGACTGCACCTCCCAAAACGGACGAGGAGTTTATACTTCACCCGCTCGCCGTTGTACTATTCTTTGAAATGACAGGAGGCGACTGAGTAATTGTCCTCTAAACCATCAGGAAGCAGCGGTGAGAAGAATTTCATTAAACATTATCATTTAATAACTTTTATTGAACAGAGACCTTTTATTTGAATTAAAAAAGCTTAATTGAGCTATTGTATGCTCGTTTTGTAAACTTAAGCAATTAATTTAGACAAGTGCAAACTGAATGACAGCACAGAAGTACCTGCTCGGCTCTTCGAAAGCGGATCTGCGCATAAAAGTTACAAAAGAAATTCCGTTCATATTGCCACACACTCAGCGGGCACTACCAGCCAAACCTTGATAACGTCATTTTTGTCGCACGCACCTTTGCGCTTGTGCAGAAGAGGCAAGTAAACCTCCTTAAAGGTTCTCTAAGCCAGTGTTTCCCAACCCTGTTCCTGGAGGCACACCAACACTACACATTTTCCAACTCTTCCTAATCGATCACACCTGAATCAACTTATCAGCTCGTTAGTAGAGACTCCAAGACCAGAAATATATGGGTCAGAAAAGGGAGACATCCAAAATGTGCACTGTTGGTGTGCCTTAAGGAGCAGGGTTGGGAAACACAGCTCTAAGCGATGTCGGGTGACGTCACTTCTTGTTGACGTTTAAAGTATTGTCAAACAAAACGGAGGCTATCTAGACCCTCCCTCCTCCTCATCCGCGCACTAACCCCCCAAACCCCGCCCCCAAGTCCTTCTTGTCGGTGATTGGCTGGAACTGTTTGTCATGTTTCGTGGAGCGGGTTAGCCCAGTTTGTTTTTGTTGCTGTTTGTGGAGCCTGGGCTGTCTACAGAGATCGCGTTTCTTTACAGTGTGTTCAGGGAACAGGCAGCCAGCGGATAGTGAGGAGATGTTTGCTGTATGTGACAAAAAAGTTTTGGCCTAAAAAACGCGTGACATCGCTTAAACCACCTTTAACGGTACGGATCCACTTTTGCACGTGGTGAACGGGGACGCTTCCCCACATTTGTACGTTATATGGGCGTTCCTCAAGTTTACCGCTATGGGCGTGTTTTTTGTGTTAGGACGTGTAGAACAAATGGGACCCGTGAGAGACTTCCCCAGTCTCCATGTGCTCTACTTCTATTGGATGGATGCGTCACGTTCAACGGATTCATTTGCATAATGATGGGCATCGGCCAGCTTTTTTGATGCGCAGCACTTTTCCAAATGCAGCGCCGCCTTCTCGGGATGCTTTGCTGGCGCGTTAAAGTCGCGTGACGTCACCCATAGGAATAAAGTGGAGTGTGGCACGACAAAAGCATAGACAGTAAAAGAAATGGACACAGCGACCCCATAGATTTCAACGGAGAAAAGTGAAGCCAATTAGAAGCACTCACTTTCTGATGGCTGAGCATACTGCGCAGGCTCAAAATGAGCTTGACGACGTAGATGTGACATGAGCAACCTGTCTGACAGTTGTAAGTCTTCTAGTAGCTGTGTCAAGAGGAATCTGAATAATTCTTGCAGAGACAGAGAGCGTGAGTAGGAGCTGTCCATGAGCTAGCAGCAGGATCCACTTTATGACTCTCTATGGGCTTCTCCCTTGACTTTATGCCTCCACGTCCCCCCGATTGCCCGCGAGCTTGTCCTCCTGTCTATATGGTAATTTCTCTACTGTGCCACAGAGAGTCTCGTGGTTATGACGCAATCGTTAGTCTATTTTTACAAAAACGGCTTATAAGGGGCCATAACGTAAGATACAAAGTAATGAAGCCTTTTATACATTGTCGTGTTTCTTTAGAAATAAAGAATGGACAAATGGAGTCTTTGGACGCCTCAGATGTAAAGTTACTCGCTGTCAAAGTGACGCCAAAATAAATGGGAGTCAATGGAATGCTAACAGCAGGTGGTGGTCTGCTACAATGGCGGCCCCCAAGGGAAGCTTCAGTTTCCGGCTGGTGGATTACCCCCTTGGACAGAAGTGTCACACGGACACTTGTGGATCCGCACCATGTGGCTCATTTTTTACATGTATTGTGGAGTTGTAACGACAATGAGTCTTACATTAAATTCATTAACATTAGCTCAAATGATATATAGGGAATTTTAATAATTAATCATGAATATGATTAATATTGCATATTACAGTTAAATAATCGAAGTTGAAAATAGATCGATTGTATATATGAATGATCAATCACAACGAATTATAATTCCTCATTCATATATCAATGGTCCCTTTCTAGATCGATTATATGAGATAACCTTTGACGGAATTAATTTAGCCATCGAACAATCTGTTTGTCCAGCAAACGGCCGTAAGATTAACTTATCAACTTCTCAACAAAGTTATCCCTTCTTATAAACTCCAAGAAATATCAATCTTCTGGCCGTGAATATTAATTTTCCTGTGTTTATAAGTAAACTACGCAAAGTAGTCCATAATAAAAGCTTTTGTAGCTAAAGGATCACATTTCATTGACTTTGTAAAATGAGCACGATTAGACAATTAGCAATCAAGAATATAATGGTTTTAATAAAATGAGACTACGGATACAGAATTCTACATTTAAACACGGGATACATGTATGTACAGTAAACAGTAAAACTAATGAGACAGATGGGAGTGAGAGGGAGTGAGGGAGTGAGAGGGAGATAATGAACGGGAGTGAGATAGAGATTGGGAGGGAGAGAGAGAGAGAGAGAGAGAGAGAGAGAGAGAGAGAGAGAGAAGATGAGAAAGTGAAACTAACGGTCAGGATGAGAGAGATCACCTGGGTGATCGCAGCATGGCAAAAATCACAGACAACGTAACCCTTAGAGAGACAACAAGAAATCACATCAATCAAATCAAATCAATAACCTATACTTGCGTATGGTTCTCTTTGTGTTGCTAAGGAACGCAGAGTCGTGTGCGTGCTTGTCCTTCGGCGCTATAGGCTTGTTCCCTTTCAAGGGAACTTCGAGCTGCGTCGAACGCTGCGGGAACGCCTCTGCGTTGTGCGTCATGAAGCACGTATGGAATCAGCCCAATGGAGAGATGAAACGTCATAGGCGGGTGACGTCATCGACCAGGAAACTATAAAGCACCCCAAAAACATAAGCGCAGTAGCTTCTGTGCCTTCAGTCGCGCTACATGTGAATCTGTCCCTGTCTGATATTGTTTGTCTTACATACTGTGCACCACACAAACAATTTATATTGAGAGAATGGCGGATAAACAACAGTTTAAGAAGTGTGTTCCTCCCTGCTCGCGTTATTTAACGGGCGGGGATACACACGTTCTTTGCGTTGTTTGTCTAGGAGTGCAGCATGCCCAGTCAGCTCTCGAGGGAGCTGACTGTGAGCATTGCGAGTGTCTGCCGTTAAAGACGCTCCGCTCCCGCCGGGCGCTCTTTGACGAGAGTGGTTCGGTGCGCGCTCCCCGCGGTTCGGGTCCCGCTTCTGCCGAGGCAGAGCGGCGGCGCTTATCGTGGGGATCGCAGATGGATCTCTCAGCGGGGGTTGAGACGGGCGCTGCCTTATCTCTCCCTTCACCTGTGAGATCCAGTGCCTCAGTCCCGGGTTCGGAAGCACGCGCTGCGGTTTCTTCCGCTCGGGATGAGGCACCCGTACTACAGCTATCCAGTTCTGAGGAGCTGGATGTTGTCAGTATGGAGGGAGAGATTGAGGATTCGCCACCTCACTCTCCCGAAAGTGATGAGCTTATGGAGGTTTTAACACGAGCTGTTGAAAAACTCAGTATTGAATGGCCAGTGATTAGACAGGAGTCTGTGTCGAAATCGAAACTTGATGAAAGATTTTTGCCCTCACGTGTTCAGCCTCCACGCCGGTGTCTGCCGTTCTTTCACGATCTCCACACTGAGGTGTCGAGATCGTGGAAGAAACCGGTTTCATATAGAATATTTAGTCCCCAGACATCTACATATTCAAATATAATGGGGGCTAGATCATATGGTTATGGCGCTTTGCCTCGCGTGGAAGAGACGCTCGCGAGCCATCTCTCCCCCGAGGCGGCGTCATCTTTTAAGACACCGGTATTACCCACCAAGCCCCTCAGAAATACATCTGCTTTGGTGGGTAAAGCGTATTCGGCTGCAGGTCAGGCTGCGTCATGTCTGCATACAATGCCAATCTTGCAGGCATACCAGGCTGACCTGCTGAGGGACGTGAGTGAGAGTGAGGCAGTCAGTACTGACGTAGTTCGAGAACTGCGTCTGGCTGCTGATTTATCCCTGCGCGCCACCAGAGAATCGGCCAAGCTAGTGGGTCGATCTATGGCAGCTCTGGTGGCCGCAGAAAGACATCTCTGGTTAAATCAGACAAATATGAAAGAGAAAGAAAAAGCTTTTCTTTTAGATGCTCCTCTCTCTCCATCTGGGTTATTTGGCGAAGCTGTTAATTCTGTTATAGACAAATTCCAGGAAGAGAAAAAACAAGCTGCAGCTTTCAAAAAATTTCTCCCGTTAAAAATTCACGTCCCTGGGGCTGCTGGGCGGGAGCAGCCCCGGCCGTCTACAAGCTCATCCCATAGGGCGCAGCAGAAGCAGAGTGTTGCGTCTCGTGTTCCCCCTGCTGGACAGTGGGCTCAGGCGCGGCACTCTCAGCCGAAGTCTTCTAGCAATAGACCTGATCTGAGGACAGTGATATTGTCTAAGAAGGCTTCGGCTAAGAAGAAGTCCTGACGCCGAGGCGTTCAGGATGCTGAGGGTGGTCCCCACCGAGGCGGAAAGGAGTTCACCTCTCTTTACGGTGCCCATTCTTCCTCGGTGCCCTCAGGGGGCCGTTCTGCCAACCCCGCCTTCATGCCGGGGCGTAGGCGGTCCCAGCGAGCGTTTTCCCGAGGGACGCTCGCTCCCTCTGAGGAGGGTCTCACAGCAGTCAAACCAGTCGTTCCCTGCTGGTGCGCCGTTACAGGGCGCTGTGTTTGCTGCTCAAGTTACACCAGAGGCCAGTCTCGAGAGACTGGTACCCTTAGTAGATTTTCTGGCAGAGTGGAAAAGCCTTCCAAGAATATCTCATTGGGTCCTGCAGACAGTAGAAAAAGGATATGCTATCCAGTTCAGGTGTCGTCCACCAAAATTCAGAGGGGTTCTGCACACAGTGGTGGGCCCCGAGCAGGCTCTGGTAATGGAACAAGAGGTGAAAACGCTCCTCCAAAAGGAGGCTATAGAACGGGTTCCTCTTCCCAGTTTGGAGTCAGGTTATTACAGCCGATACTTCATCGTTCCAAAGAAGGATGGGGGGTTGCGTCCAATTTTAGACCTGCGCCTATTGAATCGCTCGGTAGGGAAGCTAAAATTCAAGATGCTCACTATCAAGCAGATCGTGTCTCAAATCAGATCCGAGGACTGGTTTGTCACGATAGATCTAAAGGATGCATACTTCCACATTTCCATCCTTCCACAACACAGGAAGTTCCTGAGGTTCGCCTTCGGGGGCGAGGCGTACCAGTACAGGGTTCTTCCGTTTGGCCTAGCTTTATCACCCCGCACTTTCACGAAATACATGGATGCAGCACTAGTGCCTCTGAGGCTTCAGGGCATTCGTATTCTCAATTACATCGACGATTGGTTGATTTTAGCTCAGACGGAGCAGATGGCGGTTCGGCATCGAGATTTCGTCCTCGCTCATATCAGAAAGTTGGGGTTGAGGCTGAACGCAAAGAAAAGTGTACTATCTCCTTCTCAGAAGACCACTTTTCTGGGTGTCGTTTGGGATTCGGTCTCGATGCGGGCGCGGCTCTCTCCGACCCGCATCGCTTCGATTCTCTCAGCTGTGAAACAAGTAAAGCTAGGCCAGCTACTCACTGTGAAGCAGTTTCAGAGACTGTTGGGTCTGATGGCAGCAGCGTCCAACGTTATACCTTGCGGCCTGTTGTACATGAGACCGTTACAGTGGTGGCTCAGGACCAAGGGACTCTCCCCGAGGGGGAATCCGCTCCGCACGTTCAAAGTCACGCGGCGCTGCCTTCGTGCTCTGGTCATGTGGAGAGAAACTTGGTTCCTATCCAAAGGTCCTGTGCTGGGGGCTCTTTGTCGTCGCATAACGCTAACGACGGATGCTTCCCTCACAGGGTGGGGGGCGGTCATGAGTGGCCGCCCAGCCCAAGGTCTGTGGCAGGACCATCATCTATCGTGGCATATAAATTGTCTAGAGATGTTGGCTGTGTTTCAGGCTCTGAAACACTTCCTAACAGACCTGAGGGGCCATCATGTGTTAGTTCAATCAGACAACACGTCGGTGGTCTCTTATATAAATCATCAGGGGGGCCTGCGGTCTCGCCGGCTTTACAAGTTGGCCCGTCAGATCCTCCTGTGGTCCCAGGGGAAGCTACTATCACTGAGAGCAATGTATCTTCCCGGGTATTTAAATGTGGTAGCGGACTCCCTGTCGAGGCAGGGGCCGAGGCCAGGGGAATGGAGACTCCACCCCGAGGCGGTGGAGCTCCTTTGGTTGAGTTTCGGTCGGGCCGAGGTGGACCTATTCGCTTCCAGGGAGACCACGCATTGTCATCTGTGGTTCTCCATCAGTCATCCAGCCCCCCTGGGGTTGGACGCTATGGTGCAGCCATGGCCGAGGTCACGCCTGTACGCCTTTCCCCCGATTGCTCTGCTACCAGGAGTTCTGGAGAGGGTTCGCCGGGACGGGGTCAGCCTACTATTAGTAGCCCCGTTTTGGCCGGCCCGAGTATGGTTTGCGGACCTGATTTCTCTCCTGGACGGCTCTCCCTTGGAGCTGCCGGTCAGGAGGGATCTACTCTCTCAGGCGGGCGGCACGATATGTCACCCCCGCCCAGAATTGTGGAAACTGTGGGCTTGGCCTCTGAGGGGGCCCAGCTCATAGAGTCTGGTCTCTCAACCGAGGTTGTTGAGACCATTCTTCACTCCAGAGCTCCATCCACGAGGAAGCTTTATGCCTTGAAGTGGAAACTTTTCACTTCTTGGTGTGGAGAACGCCTGCAGGACCCAGTTAACTGCCCAGTGGGTGCAGTGCTGGAGTTCCTGCAGGAGCGCTTCTCCACAGGGTTATCCCCCTCCACACTAAAGGTGTATGTGGCGGCACTAGCTGCTTACCACGTCCCTTTCAGTGGAGTTTCTCTTGGGAGACACCCGCTTGTAACTCGTTTCCTCCGTGGCACTTTGAGGCTGAGGCCAGCAGTTCGTACGAGGGTGCCGACCTGGGATCTGGCCATTGTATTGGAAGGTCTTTCCCTAGCTCCTTTTGAACCTATCGAAGAAGTTCCTGAGAAGTTTCTCACTTTTAAAACTATCTTTTTACTTGCTATCTCCTCATTAAAAAGAATCGGAGATTTGCAGGCTCTGTCGGTGTCATCCTCATGCCTGGAATTTTCGCCTGGCATGGTTAAGGCTTTTCTGCATCCTAGACCAGGTTACGTTCCCAAGGTCCCTACTAATGTTGTTAGACCTACGGTTCTGCAGGCTTTCTGTCCTCCTCCATTTATGTCATCGGACCAGGAGAAACTTAATTTACTCTGCCCTGTTAGGGCGTTAGACGCTTATGTCCACAGAGCTGCCCTGTGGAGGAAATCAGAACAACTATTTGTATGTTTCGGGCCACCCAGGAAAGGGTGTCCTGCGTCTAAACAGAGAATGAGCAAGTGGGTGGTCGAGGCTATCTCACTTGCTTATGAGTCGGCTGGTCAGCCTTCACCTTTGGCTGTTCGAGCCCACTCTACTAGGAGTATGGCTGCTTCCAAAGCTCTATTGTCGGGGGTTTCCCTGAGTGATGTTTGTGATGCGGCTGGATGGTCTTCACCGCATACTTTTGTTAAGTTCTATGACCTAGACTTAAGTTCTACCCCTGGGGCACAAGTGCTCTCGTCCTCTGTGCGCTAGTTCTCACATGGCGGTCATTTGGTCCTATGGCGACGTGGGTATTCGCGTTCCCGCAGCGTTCGACGCAGCTCGAAGTTCCCTTGAAAGGGAACGTCTCGGTTACGTATGTAACCCTAGTTCCCTGATAGGGAACGAGACGCTGCGTCGTTCCGCCATACTCCCGGCACTCCCGTTAGCGCTTCCTTCAGGCCTATCAGAAGCTACTGCGCTTATGTTTTTGGGGTGCTTTATAGTTTCCTGGTCGATGACGTCACCCGCCTATGACGTTTCATCTCTCCATTGGGCTGATTCCATACGTGCTTCATGACGCACAACGCAGAGGCGTTCCCGCAGCGTTCGACGCAGCGTCTCGTTCCCTATCAGGGAACTAGGGTTACATACGTAACCGAGACGTTCTCTCGTGTCTTCCGGGGCGAGCAGACTCGCGGGAAGTTTTAAAGGTTCACGGAACGTGAAGTTACCAAGGAAATAATTCAGAGTTCATCTCCCTTGTGGAAGGAGAGGCGAATATGAAAATAAAACTTAGTAAAGAAAGGAAAAACGGAGATGAGAGCTCACACTCCCATCTTCTTCCGTTGAGCGCAGCTTGCGTGTTTCCTTTAAGAGCCGCGGGGATTTCAAAGAGTCCTTTTAAGTTGAAGTTGCAGGCTGTTCATTTCACTGAACGTAGGAAAGGTCCGAAGACGAAAATAAAGAAAAGACTTAAAGAAAAGAAAATAGAAACGGAGGAATACTCCCTAACGGGAGTCATGGGTCTTCTCTCTGGAAACGTAAGTGCTCCCTCTTGGTGCTCTGTGTCAGTCTTTTATGGAGAGGAGGGGTTCACGTCTGCTTCGCGTACGTGAACCAATTATCTTAGAGTGTCTCGAGCGGGAAAAGTTCTTCTTTGTCTTGTCAGGATAATTTGTGATGGTATGAATTTTGTCATTTCTACCCAGAAAGATTGTACACACAGAACAATACATTTTACTGTAATATCCTATGTATGACTTGTTTAGTCAAAATAAGACGGTCAAACAGCTGCCAAGAATGGCAGGTAAAAAGTTGAAGAACATAAAGTTACATTCATATGCAGAATTACAAGCATTTTAAAGTTTGATTAACACACAATAAAATTGTCAGTACTTCCAGTATGGCATGTGACGACATCTAAGCACAAAAATGAATACATTTTAAACATTTAGAGGTACTTTTCTCTGAAAAGTTCCATGGCTGGTGTTTTTGTGTTAATGTGTTGGAATGTTTGCTCCTTGTGCAAGGCAAAATTGGGGAACATTCTTTTGATAAACTCTTAGACTTCAGAGCTATACACTAGCAAACCACAGCTCTATTATAAAGCAAACTAATAGCACATGCATATAGGAATGTACATACATTAAAAGGACATTTCTATCCTAAGTTACTCACAAATGAGGTTTGTGTGTGTCTCTGTGTGTGTGGGTATCCTTATGGTCAGCATCTGTCACATCCGTGGTGTGTACCACGTGAGGGTTTAATTCGCAAATGGTTGTCTTCAAGACAAAGGGTAGTTTTGTATGTAAAGTTTCATGTAAACTGTCATTTTTGCATAATTTCACAATTAAAACTTATTTGGAAATGATGCGCAGTAATACCATTTTTCCTTTGTTTGATCCTATTTAATCTCATATTTAATCTTGATTTTACTACTTTCATGTTTTCATATTTAAAGTCTGGGTCTTGGACAAGGCTAAAGCAATAAAATCTGTGCATTCGAAAATCTAGGCATTTTAAAATTAGCAAAAATAAATGAGTGCATGGTCAAAAGTTCCCAAGACTTTCAAATAATGTGATTTTCATGTAACCAAAAGATAGAAAGTTAAAATATGTTCATTTTAATAAAAACAACCCCTGGGACATAAAAATTACCTTTATTCCAAAATTTCCATGATACATGATTATATCCTATAGCTGACAGTTAACCATGCGGTTGTCATAATGTTGACCAATGAGTCTTTGTGAGCTGAAAGGTGGAATTAATGTTCTTCCTGAAAGAAATACAAATAATGGATGTTAAATGTTCGAAGGGAATTATCTGTTATATGAATATATACCCTGCAGATAGTAACCTCATCAGAGATTTGAGTCATCAGACATTCTGACAGTGTAATAAAAACAAAATGTCGGTGCCAGTCAAAATGCTCTAATATGTTTTCAGTGCAGAGTACTCATAAATCACAGGTAAATGAAAAATTCATATGTATTAGAAGTATTGAAATTGTATCATATTGTTACGTGCTGGCAGGAATGAAGCAGAGAGTGAATCCAAACGCAAGCACTTTAATGAAATAAACTCAGAACAAATAAACTCAGAACAGGAAACACAAAGACATGAAGAGCAACCATAACAACAACAAGAACTCACAAGGGCTGAACTAAAACACAGGGTTTAAATGCAGGGGAACGGATGAGTGAAACGAGACACAGCTGGGCAAATTAACTAACACAGGTGGTAAACATGAACATAAACAAGGAGCGGGAAAACTGGAACAGGACTAAACCAAATACACAATAATGGGGAAACACAAGACAGACAGGAACAAGACATGAACCCACATCGTGACACATATAATGGAGCAATATGTCCATATAATCCACTGATAAAAAAGTAATGAGTGCGTCTGGGGTTGAGGGTGGTTGACGTAGGTGTGAGGCAGAGTTTGGGGCTGTCATGCACCAGTGCCGGTCCTGGCTCACTTAATGCTCTAGGTGAGATAAGATATGACCAACGGGAACATTTTGTAGTTCTTTTAGTGGGTATAAGGCTTGAATATATATATTTTTTTACCAAAAAAAAAAATGTAATCATTAAAGAAAACAGCTTTTATTTAAACCAAGCTGCCCAAACTACTTGTTTCTGATTTTGTGTGCGTTATTTAGTGCATGATGAAAGTCTACCTCAGCAGAAGAAAATCTACGCCTACTTCTACATCATTGCCTCTTTATTCCCGCCCAACGATTTGCACATGTCATAGTAGTAAATAGGAGAGAGATGAAATCACAGATTACTGGAGCAACAAAACTATAGAGATGCCTCAAGGATTACAAGACGTTTTGCTGTGCGGAGTTGTGGAAAATCAAGATTGCGTCAATAAGACTGTTCATTTATTTGCTTCATATTTATGCCTGTTGAGCAAAAAAGTTTGTCAAGCCCTGGTAACAATATTGTTTTACAATGTGTCACTATTGCTTTGTTTGTTACAGATCGTTTGATATGTAGTCACTTTACTGAAAAAGATGAACAATGAATATAAGAATGACAGTGCGGCAAACTACATTCATTAATAATTTGTTTACACAAAAAGCCCTAAAGTTATCCTTTATCAACTATAACTGTGGTAACTCCCAGTATACTTTATGTATGGCTGAATTTCACCAGTTGCCATTTTTTTAACATCGGATTTTTCAAAACAATTCCACACATGTAATGGCAGGGACGTTGAAAATTATTATTTTAATATGCAAACCTTTTTAAAAAAAATGCAGCTCATGACCCCTTTACAAGGTTTATACACCCTTCATTGTGTGTGTGTGTGTGTGTGTGTGTGTGCATTGTCATTTTTTATGCTATGAAATCTTTACCTTCTTGACATGCCTGCAACATGTCAACATCTCATCCCTGTACAATATCAACACAAATCCTCCATGTACAGTCCTCCATAAACCCCTTGTCTCATTCTCGCTGAACATGTCTGCTGTGTGACCCTGACTGTGCTCTCTAATAATCCCTGTACTGTTCTGAAAACCCTTTCTCACCAACACATCCACCCTTCTGCATTTATAGTTTTCATAGTGCATGTGACAAGGGCTCACAACTGCTCCCAGGAGGAACCCATGGCCTCTGGTCAGGTTATAACAAGGTGAGTGAATCATAGTAAGTGCTTCTTGCCCATCTTCAGTATTGGATGAAGTCCCTTGGCAAGCTGCTGGAAGGTCTACTGGATAGATGCCGCACACCGGCTTCAGAATGTCAACGAGTGCTGGTATCTTTGCAGCACCTGGAGGAGGTGTATAATGCATAATGAATTCATGAGCGGCTGGAAACATTTCTTCACAGGATATCACCCACAGCGGATGGCCCCGGGATGAAAGGTGTCTGCAATTTGAATTTGGCTCGGAACTCTTGATTCAAAGACCATCACATTCAGCGGGTGGACAGATATATGTCGAGAAACAATGAGTTCGTGAAGCTCATGTTGTCATCGACAAGAGCATGCTTTAACTGGCTGGTTGTGCTTTTGTGTGGTGCGCTTGAGCCATTTTGAGGCATCTACAAGTGTCTGTTGCATCTTTTATATGTAATTACAAGAACAAATTCAGCATACGTTTACTTTCTACATCTATTTGTCTGTCAGAAACAGCACAAATCTGTATATAAATCCCATGGAGGGACTGTTAATCGGGAACGACTTGAAATGAATCATGCCTTATATTTCAAATTAATCATTCCTGATGAATATTATAGTATTGTCTTTCTCACACACAGTATAATTACATTCCGTCACACAGAGAAAATTGAAAAATGATTTTTCTTCTTTTTTTTTACCCTTCCTTTTTCCCCGCCACTTTCAATCAATGCTCATTACAAAACAAAGAAAAGACAGCTCTTGATTATGGGAATTGGTATTCAGACTCAGAAACATTTCTCTACATCCTTTAAACTCTTTTCAAGTCATTTCTGATCTGTCTTGCTCCGTGGAGAGTGCTGTGTGCTTTCATACAGCTCGCTGATAAATCGATGAAGAGCCACAGGCGGTCCTGACAAAGCTTTATTTAGAGAGCAGAGTCGTTTAATGTCCTGTCCATGTCCAAGAGTTGAGTTTAGCTAAACCATACTTGGAGTTACCAGTGTAGTTAAGTATATGTCGGCATGAAGCGGAAGTTGATAGTCTTTTCTTCCCTTTTGTGATGTATACCCTAGTGAAACAGCTTCTCGGATAAGAAAAAAATTAGGGCGGGTCTTGATTTTGTCCATTGGAAATGGATTAGATAGTTGTGGTTTGCTGTTGCTGTGATCTTATACTAAATACTGCACTATTCCATAAAAATAAGTATAGTCAATTTTGATTTTATGGAGACAGTTAAACTACAATGAATAAACAATAACAATTAGGCAGATAACTTTAACTTAAGCAGATACATTTATATAAAGTACAATAAAACACCCTAATTTACATTATTTATTTTTGTGCATCTGTTCATTTAAATGAATCGTCTAAACAAATTGATTCACTAATGATTCAGACTTTCCAGTGCTACATACAAGAGAGAGGACTGTTCAGGATGACCTGATTAATTAGAATGAATCAGATTTTCTGTGCCTACATATTAAAGAGAGGACTGTTGAGGTGAGCGCACTTGATTATTCTCAGCTCAAATATTAAAAACGGTGATTGTGCCTGCTGTAGCAATGTTTGGTAGCGCTACATCGCTGCTCGTTGGATAAAGATTGTTAGTGTAAACGCTACACTATTATGAAAATAACGGAACTGCTGTCACTTTACTGAGAAATGTAGTTAAAGGTATGGTAGCAAATTTCAGAAAAGCTAGCAATAGCAAGCTAGCTTTGAAAGCATGAGATCCCTCCCTTCAGAGCATCTCCAAAGCCATGCCTCCTTCAAAACACATGACAAGAATGTCACTAATCTTGTAATTATTGTAATGAACACAGCCTCATTGCGCACAAGCTCATTGTTTTGGTTCAGGAGAAACTGTAAAAGGTGGCTGTTTGTTTACGACGCCCGGTGACTGTCTGTCTATAGCTGCATCCCAATTCAGAGGCTGCATCCTTTGAAGGCTGCATTCGAAGGCCAATAGGCTTTATGCACAGCTGCACTACTTCCTGAACTTTAGCCAGCTCCTTTGTTTCCTGTCTGCCATTATTGGACAAACGGATTAATCCAGGTGTGCCTGATTATTGTTACTGAGGCCAGGCACACCTGGATTAATCAGTTTGTCCAATAATGGCAGACAGGAAACAAAGGAGCTGGCTAAAGTTCAGGAAGTAGTGCAGCTGTGCATAAAGCCAATTGCGTCACAGCGGCGCAACAAAGATTGTCCCAATTCGAAGGCTCCTTCAAATGCGTCCTTTTTACGCTTGCAATGAAGGATACAACAGATGGATCCTTTTGCGGACTTGCCTACCCCAGGATAGGCGCACCAGTGACGACAGGATTTGGGTTTCAACTTACTCAAATATCTAATGATACAAATGTAAAAATGAAAATTTAACGTGATTCAAATGTTAACATATCTTACTAAGATGCGATTATATATAGTTTAAACTCTATTAAATACCGAAATTGACCGTGGTAAACATATTTAGACAGTTTGTGAACCCTGTTTTGTTTTCAGACAGTTTAATATAACTTTCAAGAAAGTCCAGTACAAATGCTACAGCCACTAATCAATGGCAGTTGTCTTATTTTTTAGGCAACAAGAACAGTCCTTTGTAGGCTAGACCGTCCCATTTATCAACGCTCGTTCCGATCTTCCTCTGCGTCCTTCGAAGTATGCAGCCTCACACAGCTTTCAACTCTGCATAGCCTTACGCTGATGACGTGTGATAATGCGCGAGCAGGGTGTGTGGAGGTATGGAAATACATAGGTTGACTGGCAGGTAGGACATCCTATCATTGCATTTGGTGAAAAATTTGTGGTCCTGAGACTTCCACAGAAGATATGTACATGTTTTAATATTTAGACCACTTCTGTTATTGATTGCTATCAGGATGTGAAGAGAGTTTCAACCAGCATAACAAAAAGTTTTTATAGAAAAAATTGCCTATATATAGCTTTAAGTTTAGTCAGTTATTCCCTAACACTGAAAGTTACAGTGGAAGTCAGCACAGGGAACTCAGCAACATAGACGAATGTAAATACAAGGCTCAATAATACATAAAAAAGGTGAGAGCCCAGGATGGTGGGTTTTTCATCTTGTATCTATAGCTCTAGTGCATGGTTTTCTTTCCTTTCTGTTCTGCCATCTATCACCTCTGGCTTCTCCTGAGGCTTTCTGTGATGAACAGACAATGCAAACCCACTCCTCCACAGAGTGACTCTTTGAAGAGAGTTGGCATTTCTGTAGATACAGCACAGAAAATCAATTTCCCATTGACCCGGCCCTCTTCCACGCTGCTCTGCCGAAACGCATGCTTTGGTCTTGCTGGACGGCTGTGCCGATTGGTTCAGGCATTTACTTGGCTTCTAAAAGCAGACATTTCTGTCTTGTTTTGTTTCTTTAATCAGGTTGAGGCACACATACTCAAATTACACCTCTCTATATGTTTTACTGATTTTGTTGCATTTTTCTCCTTGTTGCTGCTGTATTATAATTATGCAAACAAAGGCCAATTTAAAATCTGCTGTAAACAAATACCATGGAATATAAGATATTTGGAAGCACTATTTTTTTCTTGTTTTGGCATAATGACAACTTTTTTCCACCATTAATTTTTTCCACAATCTCTTGCAGAAGATTGAGAGTAAAAATTTGTTTTGCTTGTACACAAGAAAGCATAACAAAAAAAAATAATGCATCTCTTTTTCATGAGCACACACACACACAGAGAGAGAGAGAGAGAGAGAGATACATATATGCTAATGAAAAAGAGACTCATATTACATAATAATATAAAGATAATAATATAAAGAGATATATTACATAATATTATGTCCCCAGAATGTCACAGTCATCGTCTGCACCATCCTGTCTTCGTCTTCACTACACTTCCCAGAATCCTCCTTGTCTCCACACCTGAACTCACTCCCTCATTGCCCACCTGTTTATCATCATCATCTGTGTCACCTGTCTGTGTCACCTGTCCTCGTTAGTGTTCATTTGTATATGTATTTAGTTTCTCTCTGTTCAGTCAGTCCCTGTCGGTTCTCATTTATGTAAGGTGTGTTTATGTTACCTCGTGTTCTGTGTGTACCCTCTGCCTTTGCCTGCCTGTACTAGTTTGGTGTTATTTAGTAAATGTTGGAATTGGAGCCCTTTTGACTCAGTCTCTTCTTCAGCACGCACCACACCCGTAATAGAAGAACCGACCTACTAAAGATGAATAGAAGAACCGACCCACTAAAGATGAATGGAAGACCCATGGAGTGTTGGGACCTCGCTGGACAGATCGCGGCGGTGGCTATCAAACAGATAGCCGCGATCTGTTTGCATATACAGAGGGGTTTTATGATCTCCCCATCACCAGCTCCCTGAATGATGAAGCGATCAAGGCCTGTTACCGGATGGGGGCAAAATTCGTGGATCCGAGGGAATCCCAGATATCTCCGGTCTGGACTGAAGAGAGGCGCTCTCCATTTGTATGGAGAGCTTCATCCCTCAGTACGCCGTATCACCTTCTGATCTTCACATCCGTCCAGCCACCAGATCGGTCTATGGGAAATTGAGACTGATGTCCTGCTTGGCACAATCCCCGCTGATGTCAGCGCGATCTGCCAGGAAGACCACCGTCCCTTCGAGGTCCCTGCAGAGCCTTCACCGCTGGTCCTGTCCAGCCCCGAGCCTTCACCGCTGGTCGCATCCAGCCCAGAGCCCTCACCGCCGGTCCCGTCCAGCCCAGAGCCCTCACCGCCGGTCCCGTCCAGCCCAGAGCCCTCACCGCCGGTCCCGTCCAGCCCAGAGCCCTCACCGCCGGTCCCGTCCAGCCCAGGGCCCTCACCGCCGGTCCCGTCCAGCCCAGGGCCCTCACCGCCGGTCCCGTCCAGCCCAGAGCCCTCACCGCCCGGTCCCGTCCAGCCCAGAGCCCTCACCGCCGGTCCCGTCCAGCCCAGAGCCCTCACCGCCGGTCCCGTCCAGCCCAGAGCCCTCACCGCAGCTCCACGTCAGCCCTGCCGAGCCGGAGACTGCTCATGTCACGCACGCACGGCGAACCAGAGACTATTCCCGAGCCTGATTCTTCAGTCCCCGGGCTCTTCTGTCCCTGAGCACGTCCTTGAGCCTGTCACTTCCCCCAAGAATTTTTTTTGGGGCCAGGCCTGACTCCAACGGGAAGGCCTGGCCGCCCGAAGGGTCCTCTCCGCCATGGCCGCCCGAAGGGTCCTCTCCGCCATGGCCGCCCGAAGGGGTATCTCCGCCATGGCCGCCTGCTCATCCTGCTCCACCTTGGCCACCCGAAGGATCATCTCCGCCTGCACAGCCTGCTCTGCCCTGGCCGCCTGCACACCCTGCTCCGCCTGCACATCCTGCTCTGCCCTTGAGGCTTCCTACCCCTGTTAGGCCACGCCCTAATCAGCCTTTAGGGTGCCCACCCCTGTTGATGTTCTACGGCGTGAGGTCGCGCCTTTTTGAAGGGGGGGCGTTATGTCACAGTCATCATCTGCACCATCCTGTCTTCGTCTTCATTACACATCCCAGAATCCTACTTGTCTCCACACCTGAACTCACTCCCTCATTACCCACCTGTTTATCATCATCTGTGTCACCTGTCCTCACCTCGTTAGTGTTCATTTGTATCTGTATTTAGTTTCCCTGTATATGTAAGGTGTGTTTGTTACCTCGTGTTCTGTGTTGTACCCTCTGCCCCAGGGACGTGCACAGGGGGGTTGCTCAGGTTGCCCGGGCAACTCCCCATATGCCCTTCTGGACTCAGGTTGCCCTTCCGAAAAAAAAAAAAAAAAAAAATCGTACAATGGATGCAGAATTTTACGTAGGCCTAGATAAAAAAAAAAATCTCAAAGCCTCATTCACTTCCATTCGGGCACTCAGCTCAACTGTTTACGTGGCTGCAGCGCTGCACGCGACCATAGACTGCATGCGACCGGTGCGTAAGACCCCGCAAATTACTTAAGGCCCCGCCTCCATCTCGTGTCATAGCGCGTCAATTAATGTGTACAACATCCATAACAAAACGAAGCGAAACTATCCTTCTGGTCACGAAATGAGAGTGAATTGCGAGAACAACAATCAGTTAACTTGTGTTCTCTCCTCTCTAAGTTTGATGTCAGCAAAGTTTGATGTTTTTCGGTCTTGCTAACCTAGCTGGGCAGGCAGTGCATCTCTTGGATCACTTTGTGCCTGACAAAAGTGAGAGTAAAATACAATTATTTATTACGTTTATTACGTTATTACGACAAAGTGCAACAGTGTTTGTTTACTGCAGCTCGGAAAACATAACCGCGTCGCGTGTGTTATCGTGCGTTCATATGCGCGTGCACGAGATATGAAACTCGCATTTTTCAAGCAGAAATATGTGGAGACCAGACGTACTGTACAATACATGCACGTGAATGATGGCACTCCCATCAAAGTACACATTATAAAACAAGACACTGATTATCTAGTCTCAGTGTAGTTAAAAACTCTAAACAACTGCACTAATTATGCAAGATAGAAAGCAATGTATTGAGAATTTGACATTGATTGACTATTGATTTATAGGCTATATTGAATTTAAAATATTGATCAGCTGGACATACTGGTCAATATGGATGCACATCCCTCAGTAAATAATAACCATAAATCAAGAATTGCTTCAACATGCATAATAATAAATAAAAAAATCATACTGATGCCGAAAATACCCAGGCTGTAGAGAGAACCAAAGTTAATCCCAAAAGCCAAAGCTCAGGGTTATAATTTATTATTTTCTTCTTATGTATGTTTACGTTAATATTCACTTGTTATGTTAACATTCTATTGAAAATACTCTATTCAATAAATATTGTTTGTTTGAACCTCATTTTGTTCTATATTGTTGTACTTATTCTTTGACTGTTTTGTTTAAAGGGGGGAGGATTGTATGGGAGCACTGAAGTGTCAGGTGTGACTGTGTGGCAATGGCATATGGTTTACATAGCTCACAGCGCCACAGGTCAGGTAGAGGCCACTTGGCAGAATTTTGCTTAGGGCCCCAGGGGGAGGTCAGGATCGGCACTGGGTTTAGCAGTCGATTCTGTTCCCTACCGGAATTCCTGTTCCCTTTACGCAATCATACTACAAATCATGCGTAGTTGCCCGTAGCCTACCATCAGAACTGAATACGAGCAAGAAGCACAACTGAATGTACGGGAAGCCAAAAGGTTAAAAAAGGATTGTATTTTTTCCCGAAATCTAAGCGTCAGAGCAACTGCCCCTCAAAATTCCTGTGCACGTCCCTGCTCTGCCCATTTGCCTGCCTATACCAGTTTGATGTTATTTAGTAAATGTTGGAATTGTAGCAATTTTGACTCAGCCTCATCTTCAGCACGCACCACACCCGTAACATAATCTGTAGACGTAATATTATATGTGACTGATGTCACGTATGTTGTACTGATGTTTTTCTGTTTTCCGTTTCTTATTTCTGTCAATAAAGGGACACTTCAGCCTATTTGAGGATGTTGGGCGTTAGGGATACATTTGTCAGAAAAGTTGGTAAATATTGCATTAGCACTTTAGTAACAATATGCAAATGTAATTGAGAAGTGCTGAATCGGTACAGCATTCAACTGTGGGTGTGTTTAATTCTGAACTAAACAGTACTTACCAGTGTTGGTGCTTCACACTGTTTTAACACATTGTGTGATCTGTGCTCGGCCACTGTGAATACACACCCACACACACATTAACTACAGAAGGGCTGAAAGAAAAACACATCATTGTTTTGGCCACTGAGCACCATAATTGATGTGCAGAATATGTGTGTTATCAGGCAAAACAGTTTGACCTTTGTAAGTTACATCACTTCAGATTTAATGTGCAATATGATGAGTCAAGCTGCGTCTCCACAAGCAGCAATCTGCTTCCAGGACAACCCGCTAATTCGCCATCCCTGCACATAATTAGATTGGCATATTTCACTAATGGATTTTCCCCTCCATAATTACTGATTGTAGTTTATTCAAATGCCCTGAGTGACAAATCAAATGACCATACTGCTTCCATCACGGGTAGTGATGAATTTTGGGCTCATCCGAAATCAGACTTATGCGTCTTTTTTTAAATTCTGATGTTGTCATAATACATGATCGAATGACAAATTTCATGTAACAATCACTTCTGAAATTACTCTAATTGTCTCCGCACCATCAGTTACAAGGTATGACATTGGACAGCTTGTAGAGCACAAAAAAAACCCCAGCTATTTTTAAACCACAATGAGTTATTTGACATGTCATTCTTTTTCTGAGTGTATTCTTCCACAACGTAACAAATATAAAGCTAAACACAAGGAAATATCATTATGGAAGCTTGTTTCCACCATGGGCTTTTTGTCTCAAAATTCTGACTAGTTTCACGCAATTTTGAGTTTGTATTTCACAATTCAAACTTTATAACTCACAACTCTGAGTTTATCTCTCACTATTGCGAGAAATTGTCTCAGAATTGTGACTTTTTTCCTTGGAACTTTGTTTCTCACAATTACGATTTATAAGTCACAATTCTGAGTTTTTTTTTTTCTCAGAATTGTGAGATATAAACTCACAATTAGAAAAGGTAATTACAAGTTTTTATCTCATAATTCTAACCGTTTAATTTTTAGCTTTTTTGTCGCAATTCTGACTTCTTTCTCGCAATTGCGCATTGTAAACTCCACATTATAAGATATAAAAATGCTATTCTTACAAAAAAGTTTTAATTCTGAGGAAAAAATTCAGAATTGCTACTTGTAACTGTGACAAATAAATTTGTGAAAAAAATTGTGAGGAAAAAAGAGGCAAAAAAAGTTGCTGATACCTTTTTATTAATTTTTTTATTTGTGGTAAAAACTTCCATATCACACCCCAAAAAAACAGCATTCTGTCCGAAATTGATAACACTTTTACTTGGTGGTGTTCATTTCTTTATGGTGCTTTTTTTGATAAAGTGTATAATCATATGTAGTAATAATAATAATAATAATAATTTGTTACATTTATATAGCGGTTTTCTGGGTACTCGAAGTGCTTTACATTGAAGGGGGAATCTCCACAACTACCACCAATGTGCAGCATCCACCTGGATGATGCAACAGCAGCCATATTGCGGCAGAACGCCCACCACACACCAGCTTGAGAGGAGACAATGATGAAGCCAATCAGTATGTGGGGATGATTAGAAGGCCATGATGGACAGAGGCCAAGAGGCAAATTCGGCCAGGATGCCAGGGTTACACCCCTACTCTTTTTCGAAGAACATCCTGGGATTTTTATTGACCACAGAGAGTCAGGACCTCGGTTTAACGTCTCATCCGAAGGACAGTGCTCTTTGACAGTGTAGTGTCCCCGTCACTATACTGGGGTGTTAGGACCCACACAGACCACATGGTGAGCACCCCCTGGCTTCACTAACACCTCTTCGAGCAGCAATCTAGTTTTCTCAGGAGGTCTCCCATCCAGGTACTGACCAGGCTCAGCCCTGCTTAGCTTCAGTGGGCAACCAGTCTTGGGCTACAGGGTGATATGGCTGCTGACAACATATAAAATGTAAAACATATAAAATGTGAAACGTATACAATTAGAAATCTACTGAAAATAAATCATTTTCAAAATATACATAAATGAGAAAATGAAATTCAAAAGTAAACTACAAAACTACATACATTTAAGCCACAATTAATTTGACATTTCATCCTTTTTCTGATTGTATTCTTCTACTTCCGTAACAACAATAAAGCTTAACACTAGGAGACATCATGCCCCCCTAATTGACTGATAAGAAGAAACCCACACCTGATGCGATTTCGCGATACATACATGTGAATAAAATATCCGGTTCTAACTTTCACCCCACAGGTCTAACGGGTGATGTGAGTTACAGTCGCCCCAAGCCCATCACCCGCCCTCTCCGTATAATTGCCCTAGTATTTTTCTCTCCATGATTGAATTCATCAGGCCTGCTTTGTGTGCGGCATGCTGCTTTGAGAGGCAGGGGTGTGAAGCTGCTTATTTATATTTATGAATTCGCACAGTTTGCCCTAGTGTGAAATAATGGGTCATTCCAACACAACATGGAGTGCGGAGGCTGAATTTCAAATGGATTTCCAGTTTCGCACCACTGAGCTCTATGAATGCTGAGCACACGGAGGATGAGGGCAAGGGAGAGATAGAGCGAAAGAGAATGGGAAAAAGGAGATATATACTGTAGGGGCATATGAGTTTAAAAGGCTGAGTGGGAGACCACACAGAACCGTCATTGTTCTGGTCACTGGCTTCATTATTATGAGCTATGGTACAAATGTAGGGGGCCTCTGTGGCACACGGCCTATGAAGTGTACGGCAGGATCTACCCTCATCGTTTACATCCCTCTGCTGAAAACAAATTCTAATGATACAGACCTAACATGCAATTCTACCCACAACGGTTTATACAGAATGTCACTAACACCGAAGTGGGCCGGAGGAGCCTAGAACCTTTTTGGTGAGAGGCTCAGCGTTCATATCCCAGTCTGCAGCAGCGGTGCATGCCAAGGAGAGCTCTTCTCTTGCTCGCCTTTCTGAAGTTCCTGTGGGCTGTGACAGACTGTGACAGTGGGAGGTTTTTCTCTGATTAAAAACACTGAAGCTTGAGCACTCACAGCTGGGCTCTTCAGACGGCACACCTGGGTACCCTGGCAGCACATAAAAACAATGTGCCAAGAGAAAAAATAACTGTCAGGAAGAAATATCAGTGAGAAGGTCAGTACTGAGATTATTTCAAACAGCTGAGATGTTTGATGCAGAATGTGGATTCAAAATTAGTAACTGTACATTAAGTACAATGAAGTGAGACTTTGCAGGACAAATAGTCTGTCAAATGTTTCATTACAAAACGATACTCGGTTACTTACGTAACCTCGGTTCTCTCTACAGAGGGAACGAGTATTGCGTAAGTTTAGCTTACGCTACGGGAAAGATTAATCTTCTCGAGATATTGAAGCCAAAAAATTATCCTTAATTTTGTATTTATTGTCAACGCAGTGCAGCAGCTAGCAGACCTAGAGCAGGCCATCTCGCGTGCTCATTGGCTGCCCTGCGGGCAACTGCTGCAGCCTACCAGTGAGCCCGGCGTGACGTCACGCCCAATGAAGGGCGCCCGCACCTTCATAGCATCACAGCCCGCCAGAATGGGCGTGGCTTAGCGTATAAAAGTAGGGGCTGTAGGCTGACTTTCCTGGTTTTTCATCGACTGAAGCGAAGTCGCTCGTGGCGCGAACACGGCCGGTTACGCAATACTCGTTCCCTCTCTAGAGAGAACCGAGGTTACGTTAGTAACCGAGTATTGTTCTCTTACGAGAGGTTCTCTCGTATTGCGTAAGTTTAGCTTACGCTACGGGAACACTTTGTCAACGCCGTGCGCACCAAGCATCCACCATGAGACCCCGAACTTTCAGGGGAACCCCATAAGTGGAAAAAATAAGGTGGCCAGCCACGCGGGCCATCACTTGTACATAAGCACACATAGGGAATACAGAGCAGCGTGCCGATCTGTATAGGCACATGGCACATACCCTACTAGTGCAGCTCAACCAGGAGAGCTGAGTCACTTGAGAGTGATCTGAGCAGGAAGATCTGGGCAGAATACACATCTCCTTCAAACCGACAAAAGTTTAGCTTGCAAGGCAGGAACTTCTAGGTTATAAAACCTGACAAAAGGTAGACGGGGAGCCCCAGCCCGCCGCTACACATATGTCATGGATAGAAATCCCACTGGACCACGCCCACGACGAGGCCACACCTCTTCAAATGGAAAGGCTTTCAGGGCCTCGAGGACCAATGAAAGATCCCACATAGGAATTGACGGGGGGCGCGGCGGGTTCATCCTTCTAGCTCCTCTAAGGAAGCGGATGACCAACTCATGTCTTCCCAGTGACTGGCCGTGCGTCGATTCTGCGAACGCTGCCACGGCCGCCACGTATACTTTGAGCGTGGATGGGGACCTCCCCTTATCCAACAGCTCTTGTAGGAAGGTGAGCAGATGCGCCACCCCGCACCATCCGGAGAACACTGACCATTTAGACGAGTAGAGCCTTCTCGTGGAAGGAGCTCTAGACTGCGTGATCGTGTTCATCACTCCTTCTGGCAGGGCAACGAGTACCCGTTGATCAACCATGCGTGCAGAGACCAGCGCTATGGGTGGGGATGCCAGATCGCGCCGCGAGCCTGAGAGAGGAGATCTGCCCTCACCGGAATCGGCCACGGAGCTGTATGTGACAGCCGTGCTAGTTCCGGGAACCAAATCTGATTCTCCCAACGCGGGGCTATGAGGAGCACCGAGTGGCGCATTTCCCTGATTCTCTTGATCACCTGTGGTAACAGAGAGACCGGAGGGAAAGCATATAGTGGGAGGCTGGGCCAAACCTGGGCCAGCGAGTCCTCATCCTTCAAGAAGAACGTCGGGCATTGAGCGTTGTCTCTTGACGCAAAAAGGTCGACTTCCGCTCTGCCGAATAGTCGCCACAGCTTCTGGACCGTTTGGGGGTGCAGGGACCATTCCCCTGGGGGAACGTTGTCCCTGGACAGTTTGTCTGGGCCGTCGTTCAAATGGCCAGGCACATGCGCCGCCCTCAGCGAGCGCAGATGCATCTGAGACCAAATAAGGAGGCGTTCCGTCAGGTTGCAGAGATTTCTGGATCTGACACCGCCCTGACGGTTTACATAGGATACCACAGACATGTTGTCCGAGCGGACAAGAACATGTTGGTCCTGTATGAACGGGAGGAAGTGCTACAGCGCGTTCTCGACCGCTATCATCTCCAGACAGTTTATGTGAAAACACTTCTCTTGGTCTGACCACTTGGCGAAGACCGGTCTGCCCTCGAACAGCGCGGCCCAACCCGAGTTGGACGCGTCTGTCGAAATGACTTTCCGATAAGAGACGGTTCCCATCATCACTCCCTGCTGGTACCAGTCGGTTACTAACCAGGGCTGCAGAGCCGCTATGCAGGTCTGAGTCACTATGATTTTCTGGCCGCCAGAAACCCAGGCTCGGCGGGACGCGCAAGCATTCAACCAGCGTTGGAGCGGGCGCATGCGCAGTAGGCCCAGCTGAAGCACCGCTGCAGCTGATGCTATACAGCCCAACATCCTTTGAAATATTTATCAAAGGGAGAAAGCTGCCCTTCTGGAAAGATGCGGCTAGGTGGTGAACACGGCGCGCGCTGTGTCGATAAGCGAGCCTTCATGGTCACCGAGTCCAGTTCTATTCCTAAAAAGGAAATTGACTGGCTGGGCAGTAATGAGCTCTTGGTCCAGTTGACCGTGAGACCCAAGCTTTCCAGGTGACTGAGAAGCACTGTTCTGTGAGATAGCAGTTCTGTCTCTGACTGTGCCAATATCAGCCAATCGTCCAGATAGTTCATTAATGCCCTGCGTTTTGTGATAACACTTAAACGCACGGGAGGAGCCCGGGGGGAGGTTTCTGTTAGCAAGCTTGAACGCTCTCTGGCGGGCACGAGACTTACATTCATAACCTGCTTTTTTGATCGTGTAACAGAGCGGGCAGGTAGTGGGCACAGACCTGTGGACACATTTCTTGCATTCAACACTCAAGCGGCTTTTCTGCGCTTTATGAGAGTGTGCTCTGTGAGTGACACGAGATTCGGAGTGCTTGTGTGTAGGGGTGAACACTGGGGCGTGGGCACTTTTACTACACTTAAAACACCAACGGCATGAGTCGGACCAGACATTAATCTCTTTTTGAGATTTCTCTAGGTCGTCGTGGAAACGGCGTTTGTGTGCAGGCGAGAGGGTGAACAAACCGGCTCGTTGGCTGCTAAATGAACCACTGCAGTAGCCTGTTTGAAGGGGACTGACAGGGAAATAAACTTTGACGGCGGTCCGGCCGCAGCGGGACACGCACGTCTTTTCTCTCTCTTTGTTAGGAGGGCTTCGCGTGCTCAGACTTCAGCGTGATCTTCTGCCGAGGCCCCTCTGGGGGGCGACGGTCTGTGACAGCTGTCTGAGCGCAACCTATGGCGGCCGCCCTGACGCCGCTGCGAAGGCTGAGGCTTTGCTGGACACTGGGCGCTGGCTCGCACAGGAGGCTGGTTTTGTCTCTCGCAAGAGCGGCCTGTAGCGGAGCTCGAGCGTCGCAGCAGGAAGAGGTTCATGGCCTGCGTGGTCTTCTGCACCTCAGAAAACCGGTCAACGATCCTGTTCACCGCTGGGCTGAAGAGACCAGTGGGGGAGAGCGGCGCGTTCAGGAAGGTGGCTCGCTCAGTTTCCCTCATATCCGCGAGCGTCAACCAGAGGTGCCTCTCTGTTACAGTCAACGCGGCCATGGCTCGTCCAATGGCTTGAGCTGCGGTTTTGGTGGCGCGGAGAGAGCGATCCGTCGCACTTCTCAGGTCTGTAACCGCAGCTGGATCCCGGCCCTTCTCATCCCATTCGCGGAGGAGGTCAGCTTGCAGGATCTGTAGCACAGCCATGGAGTGGAGAGCAGACGCGGCCTGGCCGGAGGCGGCATATGCGCGGCCGACCAAGGCGGACGTGGCTCTGCAGGCTTTTGACGGGAGGGCTGACCGTGACCACCATCTCACGTAGGGCGGGCAAAGGTGTGCTACGACCGCCTCTTCCGCCGGGGGAATAGCCGTGTACCCTTTCTCGGCGGCGCCGTCCACTTGGGAGAGCGACGCGGAGGCCTGGGATTGAAGTCTCAAGGAGAATGGTGCATTCCATGACTTCGTCAGCTCCGAGTGAAGTTCCGGCAGGAATGGAGCGGGCCTGCTTGCTGAAGCTGCATGGCGGCGACTTTGAAGGAAACAGCCGTCGAGCCTGTTCGGCGCGGGTTCCTTCGGCAGCGACCACTCGAGCCCGAGGCGGTCAAAAGCCTGCGTCAGCAGGCACATCAGTTCCGCATCAGCTCCAGCGCGGGTACGGGTGGATTCCTGGATCGACGAGAAGGCGGAGTGAAGCGACCAGTCCTCGCTGTCTGATGCCACGATGGAGCAGCAGTCTCTCGTGGCGTGTCCCTCGGCCTCATCCTCAGATTCGACGGCAGTGAGGCTCGTGAGCGGCAGCTGAACGTCGGTGAGGAGGGGCGGGGAAGGCGAAAGCGAGGCTCGAGGGAGGTTCTCCGGCGAGCGCGTTTCTGTGGCCACAGGTTCCGGCTGTCTCAGGGAACGGCGCTTCTTCCTGCGCGGTCCCACAGAGGGCGGAGTGACTGCTGCGGTGTTGAAGGCTTCGAGTCGAGACCGCAGGGTCGACAGCGGAAGCGCTTCACAGAGCTCGCAGCCCCCGGACGCGAGGGCGAGCTCTGCATGTCCCAGGCCCAGGCAGAGAGCGCAAATCACGTGGCGGTCTCCGGCGCTGAGTGGGGTTCTACACGAGCCGCAGGAAGTGCGAGGCATCTTTAAAAAGACACTCGCTGCTCTTTTAGAATAGATTTTAGCAAGGTAAAAGGATACGTCGCCGGATAGCGTAGCTCGCACGGATGGCTGAAGGTTGCGAAGATGGCCGGCTTCCTCAGCGCTGTCCTAAGCTGGCTGTTCGCTGTTCGACGGCGGCGGTGGCTTCTCTCAGATCCAGCGATGCGAAGAGCTCGCTGAAGAGACGAAAAATCAGGGAAGTCAGCCTACAGCCCCTACTTTTATACGCTAAGCCACGCCCATTCTGGCGGGCTGTGACGCTATGAAGGCGCGGGCGCCCTTCATTGGGCGTGACGTCACGCCGGGCTCACTGGTAGGCTGCAGCAGTTGCCCGCAGAGCAGCCAGCACGCGAGATGGCCTGCTCTAGGTCTGCTAGCTGCTGCACTGCGTTGACAATGAATACAAAATTAAGGATAATTTTTTGGCTTTAATATCTCGAGAAGATGAATCTTTCCCGTAGTGTAAGCTAAACTTACGCAATACGAGAGAACCTCTTGTAAGAGAACTGTCTGTCTTCTGTGGAACTCAAAAGAATATATTTTGATAGTCAAAGTGGCCAACGTTTTTTTACGTTTTGCAGAAGAATGAAAGTCATACAGGTTTGGAATAACATAAGGGCGAGTTTTTCGGGAGAAATGAACTATACCTTTGCAGAGGTCAAGTCTATTTTTTTGCATTTTTGAAGTGTTTAAATCTGAAATCGATGACACAGCAACAATTAAACAACATGCAACAGTATTAAATATAAGTTGTTATAATTTTGTTTAAAATAAAATAAATATATACAGTATATATATATAAATGTGTGTGTGTGTGTTAAAACACATAAAATACTGCTAAACCACTATAACTATAACACAATTCAAAAGGAAGATAAAAATAAAACATAACAAAAAGTTGAAGTTACAATTTCCCTAGTGTCTACCCTGACTAAGCTCTATGCTGGTCTGAAGGCAAAGGTTCAAAATCTGCCCTGAAACCAAAACGAGGACCATGTGTCTAGAAGACATATCTCTTAAGTTTATTTTCTTTTTAAATTAGTGCTATATAACTCATTTGAGCATGTGCCCTTAATGGGTCATCTGTCTCCCTAACAAGCTGACAAATTCGGAGGTAAACAGGACAAATAATGTGATCCCAACTTCTCTATTTAAGTCTCAATGGAGCTGAGTCAAAGAGTCAGCAACAACTTACAGTATGAGCTCTTCCAGAAACTGCAGACGGTCAACATATCAAGTCTAAAGAGGGCCACAGGAGTCTTACGACACGGTTTTATTGCCCGCATCTGTTCACCAGCCGCACTCATTTTTCAAGAATTTTCATGTTTGTGCAATTGGTTGCTGCTGCAGGCTCATTGTGGAGATATCAATATCTCACACTACCTGATACTCAATCCTACAATCTTCTGTTCCTCCCATAGTGGCTTAACCCGTTTCTTGGGTTGCACAAGAGTCCCTCTGTTCCATGAATCACTCCTTTTGTAATTATCTGTATGTCAGTGATGTGCAGAGGTTTTGTCGCTGGAGCGGCTCTCAGCTGTGATTGTACGGGGATCCGGTGTGCGCTGTGGCATGGTGAGCGCAGGTGTTAGTCTGGTGGATGCTCAGTGGCTTCGCCATCATCTGCTGGTCCACTCCCTCTCACAGCTGTGGTGGAGGAGATTGGATTAGCTCCATACGAGGCCTTGGGGGGTACGAGTGAGCAAATGATCTCTCGACTGCAGAGAGAAACACAATGATAGTAAATGGCAGACTCCATTAAGAGCCCTGCATGGGCTGTGAAATTGCTGGAGAAAAACAGCATCCAAAAAGGAAATATTCAACAATTAATTGCTCGCAGGAGTAGTGCAGCCACACCGTCTCATGTAAAAGATATTATAGACATGTCATGAAGCTGGGCCTTGTGGGACCGTACTAGTCAAAGACTACACTCTCTCCATTCTCCTGTGCTGTCTTTCCTGCCAGTTTATTGATGCTGTCGCTCTGGTAGTTCATTTCTTCAACTGCCATTGTTGTCATAAAAAAAGTAAGAAAGAAAAGACAGGAACATTTACACTACATCTCAAACATGTATTGTGTTTAATAGCAGTCTGTGGTGGAAACATTTTTTTTTGTCATAGCATGTTATGAATCCTAAATGCACAATCATTTTTCGTTGTATATTTTCACAAAATTACAGCTTAGTTGGAAAGATTAAAAAAAAATTATTGAATCATTACCTTTCTTTTGGTTTTCTTCTCCCATCATGTGTCTCCTCCAGCCTGTCAATTCAAGCGTGCTCTTCACTGACAGTGTTCTCCTCGGCAACTAAGTACAATAAACTAAAACTTTTGAAAAGTAAAATAAAACTTTTGAAAAGTCATATTTCTTTCTTTCTTTTTAAAATAAAAAGTCATTCTTTTGGTTTATGATTATTACACTCGGTGTTTAGATCAACATGGTTTTAATGTTTTCATTAAATAAGGACTTCATATTCAGTTTTCATATTTCATATTCATTTAAGATTGATTTGATCTGGGAAAAGGCTAAACTAATAAACTTCATTTGTAGCCTAAAAGGCATTTAAAAGTATCCAAATTAAGTAATGATGGTCTAGTAAAATTACAAAAAGAAAGTTTTAGTCGTAATTAATTGGAACTCATGGGACATCTACAATTTGTCGCTCACTTTAAAAAAAAATACATTTAGTTATTTGTCACCGATGTAATATCAGTGGGTGTTGCCTGTTAACTGTTGTGTTGTCGTACACCTTTTAAGGTAAATAGCAGAAAAGTCTATTGTGGTTGTGACTATAAAGAGCGAGTATTTTACTGCTTATTGCCTGGTCCCACATTACAAGTGCCTTTGGTAAATGCGATTTTTTTTTTTTCATTTGTTTATACATTGCTTAACGTCCAATGTGTTTGAATAGATTATGAAGGGATAGTTTACCCCAACATTAAAATTCTGTCATCATTTACTCACCCTCAAGTTGTTCTAAACCTGTTTGAATTTATTTATTCTGCTGAACACAAAAGATATTTTGAAAAATGTCAGTAACCAAACAGTTGACGGTTACAGACGTTTTTTTTTTTTTTTTAAATATCCTCTTTTGTGTTCAGCAGAAGAAATGTATACAGTTTTGAAATAAATTAAGGGTGGTTAAATGATGAAAGCATATTTATTTTTGGGTGAACTGTCCCAATTTTAAAATGAAATGTCCTTTATTAAAGGCACATTTCATGCAAAAATGAAAGAATGTTATTTTTTATTCATGATTTTATGTAGGCTTTTTAGGCATGTATTTTTCTTCCAACACGGAACGGATAAGGAAAGAGCAGCATGGGCATTCTGCTAAATATCACCTATTATAGTTTTATAGATTTTTTAACTATATTTTTTTCCAATATTTGTTCATTATTAATTTGTTTAAATTATTAAATTGATACTTGATTCCTTCATTGTGTTTTTAAGTGTCAGTCCTCTATACATTAGATGATGACATTAAAATTTTTTCTGTGAACCATCTCTTCAATTGCTGTGTTTATACACAAACATATTACATACAGAAGAACATACAGCTCTTAGAATGGATTCCAGATCTCTTTGTGGTGCTCAGTCTTTGACTGTATCTCCACATTAAGTCTTCATTTGAGTCTTTATGAATTGTTGCCCTTCAGACCTAAAAATGTTCTCTTTTAGTACCCTATGCAAGACATAGAAAAGGCTGCCCTTGCCCCTGGTTGTGAATCAGACGCGATGTTATTAAAGGCAGCATACTATCTCAATTTTCTTTTTATCATTTTGTGTTCTAGCAATGTCTCGTCTTCCTTCACATACTACTGTGAGTCTTTTCAGACACTAATTTGAAAATCATTGCATTGTCATGAACAAAACGGATATGTGACTTTTAAGGTTGTATTACTGCGAGCACTGATGAGAATAAGCATGGGGGCATTGTGCAGAGAAATCACAGTAAAACGGTGCAGAAAATACAAAAAAATCCCAGTTCAATATTTTACTCTTTCTAGCGTGCTTTTTTATTTTTATACCTCCACATGAGTCCATATAAGTTGATAGTTTCCCTAACATTGAAAGCCTTTTTCTGCAATGCCACTCAATCCCCACATTAGCTTTTAGAGTATTTTTGTTGGCATGGGAACCAATTCAGAGTCCCAATATAGGGCACAAAAAAATGGAGGGTGATTGCCTGAAGCCTAACCACTCAGTTTTGGTTTCATGAAGGATAGTGACAGCACCATTCACAGAGAAAGGATGAGCACAATAGTTCAGATTGCCAGCCATTGTCTTCATAATGTTTGTCATCTCTGCCAGTGTCGTAATGGAGGGAAGATCACACAGAGTGTGATGGTGACTCTTACTGCAATAAGATTGAGCGCTGATATACCTAGTGTGACTTCTCTAATGCATTGTCTTCAATCTTCTGAGAGCAAACTATCCAGCAAATTTAATGAATTATGTTGGGCTGCCCACAAGAATGCACTCTCCTTCTCTCCTCCATTTTTTTGTCCCTCTCTTTTAACTGATTTTTCTCTCTGCACACATTACAGAAACATTGTCGCAGTTAGATCTTGGCTGTCCTTCAACCCTTCCCAACGCATTATTTCATTGGAGTTTTCTGTGGACAGGAGCGAAGAGAGATATGAGAGAGACCAGATCAATACAGCGTATTGTGTCAATGTAGGCTACTCTGTAAATGGAAGGTCTGTAGCTATGAGATTTTTAGACGCAAAATTGACCAGGCTCAGTGTGTTTCAATGATTTCACTTTGGATTATATTTGTTCCCCTGACAAGCTCATAGAACTAATGGAGTTCCTGCTCTCGACTTTGAAGAGCTTCATTTGAAGAACTAGCAAACAGGCCTTAATGGAAAGCACAGTTTTTCTTTGCTCTTTTTGAAAGTGTTTGGATATACTTTAGTGCTAACACTAAAATGGGATCACCCATTTTTCAAAAACACATTAATAGATCTATGAATGTAAGAAATTCATAGATCGATGAATGTATTCAAAATTTAAAAGGGCATTTCATACATGAGATTTTTAGAGTTCTTTGAAAATGGTATAAAAGTTTTTCAAAACTTTGAAGGTAAAGATTATACATTTCTAAGAATGTGGCACATTTTTTTACCTATTCTTTATGCTGGTCTCTCTTATGTGTCATTGACCTACATATCCTTCATCTTCATGGTGTTTGGATTGGAGTAGCGCTGTCAGTGAATCTGAATGGTTTGTCTTCTTCCATCATGGTGCCTGTGACTTGTATGTGTCTGCCTTGACCACCCACGAGTGATCCGTTTTCTGGTCTTTTTATTGACACAGGCTTTCTCAGGTGTTTTCCTCCTCTCTGCTGTCCTTTCCTCCCCCTCTACTGTCCTTTACTCATCCCACCAAAACTTTGGCTGCCTGTCAGAGCATTCGTCCTTGTACATGTGTGCCCATGTGTAGCGGGATGTGTGAGTTCATATGAGATCTATGACGCACATCTGGTCTTCTACAGACTCTAAAATGCATTTATGGCTGGTTGACATATTTGGCTGAAAAAAAGTAAAAAAAAAAAAACTCAAATATAAGTCATGGAACTCATTGGGTTATATTCTACCAACTCTTATGTTTCCAAATATATATGTGGTCTTGTATATTTTGTCTTGAAATTTACATTTATTCACTAGTTTACTGTCTTAGTGACTAAAATTGTAATATGGTGTGACATGAATGTTATTGTGTATTAAATTAAAAAGGGGTATAATGTGATAATGTAAGTCAATTTATCCTGATTCTTTATCATTTCTATATAAAAGTATAGCATTTCTTATGGGCAAATATGTTACATTTTGCATTATTTTACTTTATCAACACTCATAGAAAGACGCTTACTCGTAATTTTTCAATATACTTCAAATTAATTTGGGAATACCTTGTTATAAAAGTACCAAAAATGCTTGTAACCTTTGCTGGGACTATTCCCCATCTGTCACATTGATGATTTTATGATTAATACCCAAAAAACCGTAATTATTTTCAAAATTCTAATTGTCAGACCAAATGACAGTGTCACGCCATATGATGAATCACACCACACAACAATCTGTATGCAAAAATCTGAATTAGCTGCATTTAACAAACAACCAAACTTAGTTAGACAAGTGAATCATTGTTTCAATTACAGCAAAATCACAAAATTGTATAAAATAGTGAGTTCTACTCAAAGTAGCAAAGAATCATGTTTATAACACATCAATTAATCCACTTACTGTATTCATTCGATGTTGCACTTTTTATTTTAATCTGCTGAATATTAACTATGAATTCTAATAATCTTTAGTAAATCATTGAACATTTTTTATTTATTTAATGCATAAATTCATTTAAAAATGACGATGAGTAAAACAATGACCGAACAGCAAGCTGATGATGTAACTCCCCTTTCAGTTTTTTCTCTTGATATCTGTAAATAGACAAATTCAATCATGTACACAAGCATTTCAGAAATATACACTGCAAAAAGTAATCAGATTAATAATTTAATGCATTTACTTTTGCATTCAAGAGTGATTGAGTCTGCATGCATGTCTGAGTGAGTGAGTGAGTGAGTGAATGAATTTGCATGCGTGAGCGAGTGTGTGTGTGTGTGTGTGTGTGTGTATGTTTATAGAGCTTTCTTTTGAGCCGAGTTTTTCAATTATAATGTGCTTTTCAACTTAGTCTCAATATAACCACACATTGTACAACTGGCATAGGCTATTTGATGCAACACCCTGCATCACTATCAATAAGTTAAATGTTTCCATTTACTTTGCTTGTCTTTTCCTCAGGACCTTCTCTTTCCTTACAGCATCTGCATTTAATCTCTCCCTGCATTTCCTTGTTCTTTCTGTATTCGCCAATCACCATCTACTGAAATCTACCTCGAACTGAAAAATAAATAAATAAAGGGAAACATTTGAGTGACAAAATGCCGTAGTTTAACATGGATTCAGCTTGAAAATGGTATAGTAGGGAAGTAGGTTCCCTACCCTACAAATTGAGTTGGTGTATATTAAATTAATAATATAGTATCAAAATGTGTTAAAAGGACGAAATATTCAATAAACTTAACTATTAGCTATAAAAATATGTATCTAAGAGCATTATTTATGTATTTAAATGCAGTTCATATCATATAGTGTGACTTGTCACACCATATGAGGTACTTAGCATGACACTTTTATGCTAACATGCTAAAACCATGCTAACTACAATATAACAATATAGTTTTAAAGGTAATATTGACTGAAAAGTAAAATGTGTAATATTGACTTTTGTGTAAAATGTGTCACACCAAAAGTGTCACGATCCACACCAGGAAACACAGGAAAAGATCCAATTGCAGAAATATGTTTTATTAGGGAAATCCGTTACTCAAAATCCAGTCCAGGCAATAGTCGATATCATAATCCATCCAAAATCAGAACATAAACAGGAACACAAAAGTGGCGTGATAAATACAAGGACTCCGTGACACACACTGAACCAAACAGGGTTATATACACAGGGAATTGACAATGCTAATGGGGAACAGGCTGAGTGCAATGATCAGTGATAAGAGACAGCTGAGTGCAATGAAAAGACAAGGATCATGGGGGATGTAGTTCAATAGAGTGATGGACACCGTGAGGAAGGAGGACATCTAGTGGTGACCCAAGGAACATAAACCAGACACTGTGACATAACCCGCGCTCTACGGAGCGGCTACCAGACGCTCCAAGATGTGACAGACAAACAAGTGTCCAGGCAGGGGGAGGGATGGGGGGGGGCCAGGTCCATGGAGGGAAACGGGGACAGGGAGTGACAGTTCATCTGGCGGCCAGGGTGGAGACGACAGTCCCTCGAGCGGCCAGGGCGGAGACTTTCCCTCGGGCGGCCAGGGCGGAGACTTTCCCTCGGGCGGCCAGGGCGGAGACTTTCCCTCGGGCGGCCAGGGCGGAGACTCTCCCTCGGGCGGCCAGGGCGGAGACTCTCCCTCGGGCGGCCAGGGCGGAGACTCTCCCTCGGGCGGCCAGGGCGGAGACTCTCCCTCGGGCGGCCAGGGCGGAGACTCTCCCTCGGGCGGCCAGGGCGGAGACTCTCCCTCGGGCGGCCAGGGCGGAGACTCTCCCTCGGGCGGCCAGGGCGGAGACTCTCCCTCGGGCGGCCAGGGCGGAGACTCTCCCTCGGGCGGCCAGGGCGGAGACTCTCCCTCGGGCGGCCAGGGCGGAGAAGACCCCTCGGGCGGCCAGGGCGGAGAAGACCCCTCGGGCGGCCAGGGCGGTGAAAACCCCTCGGGCGGCCAGGGCGGTGAAGACCCCTCGGGCGGCCAGGGCACAGGAGCAGACACTGGCACCGGCTGCGGGCCAGGAACAGCAGGCACCGGCTCCGGCTCCGGAACAGCAGGCACCGGCTCCGGAACAGCAGGCACCGGCTCCGGAACAGCAGGCACCGGCTCCGGAACAGCAGGCACCGGCTCCGGAACAGCAGGCACCGGCTCCGGAACAGCAGGCACCGGCTCCGGCTCAGGAACAGCAGGCACCGGCTCCGGAACAGCAGGCACCGGCTCCGGCTCCGGAACAGCAGGCACCGGCTCCGGAACAGCAGGCACCGGCTCCGGAACAGCAGGCACCGGCTCCGGCTCAGGAACAGCAGGCACCGGCTCCGGAACAGCAGGCACCGGCTCCGGCTCAGGAACAGCAGGCACCGGCTCCGGCTCCGGAACAGCGCTTGCCGTAGCGGGCTCCGGAACAGCGCTTGCCGTAGCGGGCTCCGGAACAGCGCTTGCCGTAGCGGGCTCCGGAACAGCGCTTGCCGTAGCGGGCTCCGGAACAGCGCTTGCCGTAGCGGGCTCCGGAACAGCGCTTGCCGTAGCGGGCTCCGGAACAGCGCTTGCCGTAGCGGGCTCCGGAACAGCGCTTGCCGTAGCGGGCTCCGGAACAGCGCTTGCCGTAGCGGGCTCCGGAACAGCGCTTGCCGTAGCGGGCTCCGGAACAGCGCTTGCCGTAGCGGGCTCCGGAACAGCGCTTGCCGTAGCGGGCTCCGGAACAGCGCTTGCCGTAGCGGGCTCCGGAACAGCGCTTGCCGTAGCGGGCTCCGGAACAGCGCTTGCCGTAGCGGGCTCCGGAACAGCGCTTGCCGTAGCGGGCTCTGGAACGGGCACTGGGTTCAGCTCCGAAACACCGAACACCGGCCTCTCTAAGATCCGAGCCAGACGCTCCAGATAGTCCCAGCTCAGGAAGGCAGACGGGGCGTGAACGGTCTCTGGCTGGACAGACGGGGCGTGAACGGTCTCTGGCTGGACAGACGGGGCGTGGACGGTCTCTGGCTGGACAGACGTGACGTGGACGGTCTCTGGCTGGACGGTCTCTGGCTGGACGGTCTCTGGCTGGACGGTCTCTGGCTGGACGGTCTCTGGCTGGACGGTCTCTGGCTGGACGGTCTCTGGCTGGACGGTCTCTGGCTGGACGGTCTCTGGCTGGACGGTCTCTGGCTGGACGGTCTCTGGCTGGACGGTCTCTGGCTGGACGGTCTCTGGCTGGACGGTCTCTGGCTGGACGGTCTCTGGCTGGACGGTCTCTGGCTGGACGTGGCTGACATGAAGCTCTGGCTGGACGTGGCTGACGTGAACAATCTCTGGATCGGCAGATGTGCGTCTCTTACCCCCTCTCCGTCTGCGACGGTGAGACGGTGGCTCCAATTCGTCCCTCACCCTCCCAGAGTCGAAGGGGGGCCATGGTGGAGAGTGGTGTTGAACTCCCTCTCGAACACCAACTCCTCTGCGACCTCCCCGGGTCCCGCGAAAAATGACTAGACGGGTTCCCTCAAACATATCTCTCCTCTCCCGCTCAGTGGCTGGGGAGGAGAAGTTGGAACACATACCGCTGGATCTGTGTGTGACGGAATCCTTCTGTCACGATCCACACCAGGAAACACAGGAAAAGATCCAATTGCAGAAATATGTTTTATTAGGGAAATCCGTTACTCAAAATCCAGTCCAGGCAATAGTCGATATCATAATCCATCCAAAATCAGAACATAAACAGGAACACAAAAGTGGCGTGATAAATACAAGGACTCCGTGACACACACTGAACCAAACAGGGTTATATACACAGGGAATTGACAATGCTAATGGGGAACAGGCTGAGTGCAATGATCAGTGATAAGAGACAGCTGAGTGCAATGAAAAGACAAGGATCATGGGGGATGTAGTTCAATAGAGTGATGGACACCGTGAGGAAGGAGGACATCTAGTGGTGACCCAAGGAACATAAACCAGACACTGTGACAAAAAGAAAGCGCAAAAGCGAACTGAAGCAGTAGTGCCGGATATGCTTGATTTTTTTTGAAAACATGAAGAGAGAAAACTCACCTTGTTACTTTCAGTGTCCTGAGGTGTTGTTCTTTCTCCTGAAAGAAGGAGGACCCCCACTCCCCAAAGGTCTCCAAACAATTGCCCGTTTAAAAAAGGAATATGGCATCACACCATATGCTATCCATTTTTGGGACAAAATGTTTTAGGGTGGCTTCAAAATATTATGCCTGAACTTTTAGTCAAGCAGACTCACAAGTAGACATCTGGGATGTCCCGATCCGATCACGCGATCGGAAATCGGGCCCGATCACGTGGTTTCAGACTCGATCGGATTCGGACGTTACCTCCCGATCAGGACCAAGGGGGTAATCCATCAGCCGGAAGTTGAAGCTGCCTCTGGGGACCGCCATTGTAGCTGGCTATCACCTGCTGTTAGCATCCCATTGACTCCCATTCATTTTGGCGTCACTTTGACAGCGAATTACTTTACATCTGAGGCGTCCAAAGACTCAATTTGTCCATTATTTATTTCTAAAGAAACACGACAATGTATAAAAGGCTCCATTACTTTGTATCTTACGTTATGGCCCCGTAGAAGCCATTCTTGTAAAAATAGGCTAAAAATTGCGTCATAACCACTCGACTGTCCGTCGCACAGTAGAGAAGTTACCGTATAGACAGGAGGAGAAGCTCGCACAGTCTCGCAGGCAGTCTTTTACTGTCTAAAGTCAGCCCATGGCATAGATAGACAGAGTCCATAAAAGCAACGCGACAAAATATTTAAACAACGTTTTTGAGGAATTGGAAATAATTCGATATGTGGCAAGTGAATACATATGAAGTGGCCTAACATTTATCCACAAACTTTAAATTATTTATCTACTACTACACCTACGGGGGATGGGGAAATTAATCAGGAAATTATACAGGCAATGGAAGAAGAAAAAAAAAACATCTCAATGTCTATCGCGGTTAACGTTGTTGCTTTATTTATTTACAGATCTACGCTTAAAGATGAATGTAATCCCGTTCGGAAGCCATTTTTTTTTTTTTCTACTATTTATCAGAGAGTCGTATTTTTATATTGATCTACATTTCTAGGCTTTACTGTTGATATTATTTGTAAGCACCAGGGGTCTGAGAGTAACACAATTTCAATTATCTGCATGTATGTACTGTACATGGAGTAGAACTGACAATAAAGCATACTTGACTTGACTTGATATGTACAAAATGCCTACATAACGTGAAATGAAGAAAAACGGTTTTGTTCAAGTGTTTGTGACCATGATTTATTAGCCAAAACTACCTGATTTAACACCTAGCTCACAATTCTTTATATATTGGAATATTATATGGTCATGTAATATTGAATGGATACGAAAATGACTCGAGGGGACAGTATTTTATAGTATGGTTCCTGGGCTCATACTAAGAAGTATTTTTTGGATGGGTGATTATTCTGTTTGATGTAGAAGGAAACGAAAAAGAATGGAAAAAAAATATTTGCATATGTGCCTATATTTGAATCATTTTTAATAATTTTGGAAGATTGTGCTGTAGCCTACATTTATTTATCTGTTATTTTTTATTGTATTATGTGTGTGTGTGTGTGTGTGTGTACTAGCCAAATATTTCAACCTAATGGATATATACATAAACATGTTCAAAATAAACTAAACTAACTAACTAAAATTAGGCTACTAGAACTGCAGATAGGCTACTCAAACGATTACAATCCTAAAGTAGGCTATTTTAAAGTCGATTTTAACCACTTCTTTTATCATGTCATATTGTAATTATATAGCGTAATATGTTATATTAAATTAATTATTATAATTATTAATAGTAGGCCTATTGTAATATATTAACAAACATTATATTATGTTTTTACAATACTAAACGATTTGATTTCCAAAACACGCACACGCACACACACACACACATCAATGTGAGTTTACTCTTTACTCTGATGCGTCATTGACCGTTCGAGATTAGCTTGCTTGCGCCTGCTAGTCAAAGCCCTTATTTCTGGAGAGCCGTGATACTTCGACCTTGGAAACTTCTGATCAACATTCAGCTACTAGAAGATTTACAACTGTCAGTCAGCTTGCTCACGTGACATCTACACTGTAAACCCAGATTTTGTTTCTAATTAAACTTCCGAGTGATCATTACTTATTCTTTTATGTTTTGTCAAAACCTGCTATCATTACTAAACAACATTAGTTGTTTGTACTATTTAGCTGAAAGATTAATTGCACTAATCATGTTTAGTAGAGATAACTTGGTATGTTTAGTTTCATAAGGAAGGGGAGGGGCTAATTCAAAAACCTGCCTGGTCACGTGAAAAGACCCGCGCGTCTAACGTGTGTCCAAGAGGCTCTACACCTGGCGGGACGAGCACAGGCCTCGGCAGCAGACGGTACCCTGACTAGGAAGCAACATTACTTCAAGTGGAATGGTTAGTATTTAAAATAACTATTGTAGCCTAGTTATATTTGTGGGAATTTTTAATACCCAAAAGCTTGCAGATAATTTGTTGACGCAACTTTTTTTCCGTCTAATGTTACTGTTTGAACCTGTGCATGGTGTTAATACATGCTTATTGCTAACACTAGCTAACTAAGTTACTCAAAAAAGTGTCTTCTGAATGTTAAAGTTAGCTTAGTGTTAACAGTCTAAGGATTGCTTATACCGGCGAGTTTGCCCGATTGTATCACTTATATAAATGTCCTTTTACGCAATAGAAAAGCGATTCAACCGCTGTTGGGGCAAATGAGTGTAAATTAGCACTCGCTGTGGTGGTGTAAATAATAATGAATAATTATCGATTTTCAAATATTGCACCTGTGCACAGAACGGAATATTTTGTAGCCTTTTTTGCCGTCAATACTGCCGACGTTGTCTTTGCTGCAATCAAATCAGTATATATTTATGTTTAACATGAAGTGTACTACTGCTTGAGTGTAGTAAATCTATGGGAAACATCCATATGTAAAGTTACAGACAAGGCTAGCAGCAGCAGCGCCGCGTCAGACACTGGTGTGCAAAGACAAAACACCACGAAGCTGATACATGCTGGTTTTCTCTGTAAAACAGGCGTCGTTTCGGTTCTATTACCTTATAGTGACATTGTTGAACTGAGTCGTTGAGCTAAACATTTTCTTGTTTTCTATTTTTACAGATCCTTGTGGTGTTAGGATGATGTGGAAGTGTAAGTACTGTGAGATTATGTGTGAGAAAAGGGGTTACCTTTTAAAACATTATCGTTTAAAACACGGAAACTATGGTAGAACTGTCCCATTTCCATTTCAGCACTACTTTGCAGATGGCTTAGCTGCCTTGTATAGTTCAGTTTATCTAAGTTCATTTTTTTTGTTCTCTGTATTTTTCAGGTGTTCATGGAGTTCAACAGGATTGTGGGCAAGAACCTCAAACAGGAGTTCTATGAGAGCATCGACCGGCACAGTCCTCGTCTCCTCGAGTTATTTCAATCCAAGAGAGGGAATGTTGGACAGTTGTTGACACAGATTTCACAACAGACCAATGTAAGTCCATACACATTCTGTACTTGGTGTTGTTTTTCTCAGGTTTTGTATAAACATCATATCACAATGCTACTCTATTAGTTGTATAATTCAATCAAAACATTGCTTGTTTTTTTAAGCTTTCTTATAGATCATTATTTGTTTTGTTTTTTCATTTTAGCTAGCTAACTTGTTGTACTGTGTTTAATTCTCAAAAGACTACAGAGCCAACTGCGATCCGGACACAAGTGCTCAGAGGGCTTCCTATCATCCTTGGGGACAACCCCACAAACTTCTTCAAAGCAGACTTTGTAAGTAAGCTCTTGCTTTCTTATTTTTACCATTATTTATTTTTCACCATGACACTCTTATATTGATTAAAGTTGTTTTTCAAATGAGAAATATAATGTAATGATTGTGCTCTTCTGTTATTCTTTATTTAGGAATCTGATGATGATGATTATTTTCGTGACCTTGACGTTGGGATACTTCTTATTGAGCGTGAAGGTGCTGTGCTCACGTCTTTCCAGCATCACACGGACACGGGCAACACACACGAACAACACCCACACACACGGCAACACAGACACGGGCAACACACACGGACAACACCCACACACACTGCAACACACACGGACAACACCCACACACACTGCAACACAGACAACACACACGGCAACACAGACACGGGCAACACACACGGACAACACCCACACACACAAACAACACGGACAACACCCACACACACAAACAACACCCACACACACACACAACACACACGGCAACAGACATGGACAACACCCACACACACAAGCAACACAGACACGGAAAACACACACACACACACATACAACACCCACACACAATTGTTTCAACGATTTGAAATTACCTTTTTAAGATTCATCATTTTAGATTGGATAATTGATGTTTTGATTGTTGATGTTTACCTGATGTTTGGCTGTGTTTTGCCATTTAAAAATAAAATAAAATGCATGGAAGCATTAAGAGGTGTTTCTTTTTTTCCATCCAATTTAATTGAAAATGTTTTATAACATATTTTTATTTTAAAAATCAAAAGCTAATTAAATTAGTGGAAAATACAGTAATTGTGTTAAATGATGAGTAGCAATAACAAGTCATAATAGCTAGTTTTATCTAATGATTTTGAGAACACACTACTAATAAATATAAATACTAAACTTAAGGTTCCATGTTAATACAACTCAACATGTTTAGTTTCAGCTTGTGTAAAAAGTTAGGGTTCCATGTTAATACAACTCGACATGTTTAGTTTCAGCTTGTGTAAAAACTAAGGGTTCCATGTTAATACAACTCATACCACTTTAGTTTTTACACAAGCTGAAACTAAACATGTTAAGGCAACGGGTTTCCACGCGATTTGCGAGTAAAGTCAACTAATTCGGGTTAAGAGTGTACGTCATCAAGCTCAGTTTGAGCCTGCGCAGAACGCTTGGCTATCAGGAAGTGAGTGCCCATGTTGAGCTCAAGGGGGTAATCCATCAGCCGGAAGTTGAAGCCTCGCGGGAGCCGCCATTGTAGCAGAACTTCACCTGCTGTTAGCATCCCATTGACTCCCATTCATTTTGGCGTCACTTTGACAGCGAATAACTTTACATCTGAGGCGTCCAATGGCTTAATTTGTCGATTATTTATTTATAAAGAAACACGACAGGGTATAAAATGCTCCATTACTTTGTATCTTACGTTACGACCCCGTAGAAGCCGTTTTTGTAAAAATAGGCTAAAGATTGCGTCATAACCACGGGACTTTCTGTCGCACAATTGAGACATTACCGTATAGACAGGAGGAGAAGCTCGCAGCAATCTTTTACTGTCTATGAGGCAACCGGGGGGACATGAAGGCACAAAGTTAAGGTAGAAGCCCATAAATAGACAGTCCATAAAAGCAACGGGACAAAATATTTCAACAACGTTTTTGAGGAATTAGGTGATTCAGATTTGTCTTGGCACAGCTACTAGAAGATTTTCAACAATCAGACTGTCGTCACGCTCAGTTTGAGCCTGCGCAGTTGCTCAGACATCAGACAGGAAGTGCAATAATCGGGCTTCAAGTCTTCTCCGTTGAAATCAATGGGGTCGCTGTGTCCATTTCTTTTACTGTCTATGGTTGAGCTTCAACTCTCTCCGTTGAAATCAACGGGGTCGCTATGTCCATTTCTTTTACTGTCTATGATCAGGACTCGGATATATGTAAATTAGGGGTGTAACGGTACATGTATTCGTAATTATTCTGGTTAAGTACGCATACAAACCGAACGATTCCTAGGACCATTTTTCCTGCAGACAAAATCCGCGCTGGCGCGACCATCACAACGTTGCGCAACATCAAATGGCAAACGTAATGAAAGCGGAACGAAACTGCGCTACTCTTAACGGACCATTTATCAGTTCGGACCAGCAACATCTGTGGAGCGCGAGATCAAGCCACAGACAGTAAAAGAAAGGATCAAGCGACACTGTGCTAAGAGAGAGATCCAGTGAAGAAGAAAACATTTGAATTCGCCACAGATCAAACAGCGCTAACGTGGAAACCAGTAGAAACATTGTGCCGTGAATGAACATGGATTTAATGTTGCACTTCAAAACTCAAATATTATATAAATATATATTTAAATGTTATTTTTAATGTGATTACCAAAACATTATTTGTTCATCCTTCAAAGATTACCACCCCCATTTATAAACCTGAAAGTTTCAAGATGTAGGAAAACTCAAACTTATTGAAAAATAGTTTTTCTTTCAATAAATAGGAAATTTCTCTGGCATTTCTTTCTTTTTGCTGTATCGTATCGAACCGAACCGCAAATTTTGTGAACCGTTACACCCCTAATGTATGTGTGTGTATATATATATATATATTTCTCATAATTTTTTTATACACTTTTAAAACATTTTTATTTTTTGTTTACATGCCTGCCGGGTATTTTAAGTTGAGGTGCTATTTGTTTTTATATTAGACTTTTTCTATATTTTCTGTTGCACTAAAGTCCAAAAGTGAAGATTTTATGTTATTTATTACTTGATTATTCAAGCTACCTCACAGAAGTGCTCTGTTTGTTAACAGAGTTGTTGAATGTTAAAATAAGGTTAATTAAATAAAAAATCTGTTTTTTCTCTCTTTATTCTTTTTTTGATGTATTATATAAGTATCGGATCGGGACTCGGGGGACACTCGGGACACTTTCTGAACAATATCACCACAGTTTCTGACATATTTTTCTATAATTTACTTAACTTTGACACATTGGACCAAAAACAAGGCCATGTCATGTCAACCATACAGAAGAATTTCCCATAACTCCCTTGGCTATAGGTTGATTCAAAGTATACTGTTTGTGGTTTTGAAGAACATTTTATTTAGGTTCAAATGACAATCTATATTCAACCAAACAACTAGCAACATTTTGTTGAATAAGCTGAGTATAATATTACGTAAACAAGCTACTTCACCTAATCGATAAATTAATCTGACATAATCTAAACCAGCAGGAAAATATTATTGATGCTTTAACCTTATGTTGTTTCTGCCAGTTTGACCCCCAGTAAAAACACTGTAAAATAATTAAATTAAATAAATTTAGAATAAACAGCCGTCAGGAGTATCATTGCACACACTAATGTTAGCCTGTGAAAATGTATTGCATTGATTTATGTTTTATATCTGGGTTCTCTGAGGCCATAAACTGAAGTAATGTAAAAAATTTTGAGTATAGGGCAAGTTTAAAATTTTGTTCAAATTAGCTCTAATGAGATTAGAAAAGATAAATGTTAAGTATATTTTTTAACTAGCCAAACTGAACGTGTAGATTATGCTGAGCACAATAACGCAACATGTCAGTTTGTTCCACACAAAAGCCCATGTAATGGGTTTGATTGTGTGTGAAAGGATTGTCCTCATTGTATGTGCAGGTACTGAACAGTGGCTTTAAGTGTTTACCTCATTTCTCTGTAGCTGTTTTTCCCAGTTTTAAGAGGATTATCTTGCCATCATATAATAGAGACGGTCTAATTTTCTTATTTTTGCTTCGCTTCTCATGACACTCCATCTGCTCCAGATGGGTTTTTGGTGAATTCTGCGTATGTGTTCATTTCTCTAGCTGAATAACGGTGGTGAAATAGTGTGGCCTGAGATTTAAGGTAATACATCTCTGTAGGCTGTCCTCTTTCACTACATCAAATATGTTCACACCCTCTCACACGCCGTTGAAGCATTGATCCGCAAACGCTGAGGTTATGCCCGGCGCTTTGATAAAGGAGGCTCAAGCTGATGTAACAAAACCAAACATTACAGGATATAAATGATTTACAGCTCCCATCTGCCACACATATGTGGCCTCTGTTAACACTTATCAACACTGGGGATGTTGCACAGGGCGATGCAAAACATCATTCATTATTTACACGTTTTAATGTTGCAACGAACAAACCAGTGATACATACCAGTCGTGATTGATAGCTTCTGATTTTGAACTAAAACTTACTCTAGATAGTAATCTGATGTGAAATAAACATCCTAAAAGTAGCAAAAATGATCAATTCTGTTTGGAAATACTACAATTCCAAGTCTTCTACAGCTATATGTTAGGTTTTGTGTGTGTGTGTGTGAGAGAGAGAGAGAGAGAGAGAGAGAGAGAGAGAGAGAGAGAGAGAGAGAGAGAGAGAGAGAGAACATTTTTATTATATTATATGAATACATTTTTTTTTTTTTTAATTTGTATCTGTTCTCAAAACGGTCTGAATGATTCTTTCATAAATTAGACTGATTCAGTTATCAAGTTTAACTCACTGACTCAATGTTTACGATTGCCAGCCGCTAAATGGATTATTGGTGGATAATTTCGGTCTTTAACTAACATCTACCGTATTGCTTCAGAAGACTTTAAATACAGTACATAAGTCATATGAACCATATTTACAATACTTTAATGGTGTTTTGTGTCCTTTTTTTTTTGTCCATTTATTGTCCATTTACTATAAATGCAGTCCATTTACCATTTACCATTTTTTGAAGCTTCAATGCATCAGTCTCCATTCTTCGTAACTGAATCTTTTAAATTTCTCCTTTTGAGTTCCACTGAAGAATAAAGTGAATTATACATTTAGGCATGATCTTGCATTTTTGGGAGATGGGGAGAGAGATGTGAGCTGTTAGTTCTCACACAGCGGGCTAAATTTCACCCTCTCACCACACCAAAATTCCTCTGAAATACCTTACATTTAAAATGGCACTCGAGAAATGAAAGCGTACGAGGAAGTTCTACCAGAAAGACTTAACTGCCACGTCATTAATTTATAATTCCACGCTACCAATCACAGCTTGACATCGAATATAAAATACTGATCTTACCGTCCCATGTTGTTGCCCGCAGGTGTCGTAGCAAAGTTTTCGATGCCAATTACGCTTCCATTCAGTTCGCAGAAACAGCCGCTGGCGTTCACTTACTACGAAACATAACAACACACATAGTTGATTTTGATCTCAGCAACTTTCGCGATGCGCGAGTGCGACACACTTGTGTAAGAAACAAGCGTGTAGCAGCTTTAAATCTCCACTCAGTGTTTTTTTTTTTTTTTTTCAAAAAGTTCCCCTTTTACTATGATTAAACTTCATTCAGGTAAGTATTAACTAGCTACTCTACTGTTCCCTTCAAGCGGTGAAGTTCAAATGTGATGATGTGGTAGCTTTAAAATAACTGCCGATACTGCAGTCTGCAACGCAACATACTGCAACGCTTTAAACAGTAAACAGTGGGCCGAATAGCTCATTGAAATGGTAAGTGCAAAGATTCACGTAACTGCATCGTCGATCCCACGCACTCACGGCCAGTTGCAAAATACTATCAACTGGGTTGCTGAAAAGAATTAAATCAAGCTTAAGAGTAACTTTGTTATTAAATCGCATATATATGCCATATTACAGCTCGCGCTCCTCATCTGCTCACTCACCATTGTGAGAGAGACGAATTGCCTTCCATCTTAAAGGAGCAGTACCTATTAAGGCTATTCAACTTGTTTTACGCCCTTCTCTGAATTTGTTATTGTTTCGGTAATGCATTTATGGAGATGTTTTTTCAATCACTTCCGAACGCCGGAAAGATCTCGACTTATACCTAGATGATTGCAGACTTCAACTAAAAAAAAGGGGGGCACACTATTTGATCTCAGCTTGTTTCACGAGTTCACACTTACATATAATTTTAAAGGGAGTAAGATTTAATGCGTATTTGGCGTGCTGTCCGGAGGGAGGGCTCCGAGCTCGGAATTCAGCCCGAACCCAGAGTACTCCCCCCGTATGTAAGTGATTTTTAGAACTAGGAGTGTGGAGAACTAGGAGTGTGGAGAACTAGGAGTGTGGAGAACTAGGAGTGTGGAGAACTAGGAGTGTGGAGAACTAGGAGTGTGGAGAACTAGGAGTGTGGAGAAGGGGTGGAGGGGGGATGCTGCAAACTGTCAATGGATCGAGGTAAGACTGCTGAGTCTATATGTACCCTCTTATCATTGATTGCTGATTGCTGTCCACTCGTGTTAATTATCTGAACGTGCTCCTCCCGAACTTAGTTATTAAAACTTCATTTCACGAGTTCACACTTACATATAATTTTGAGGGAGTAAGATTTAATGTGTATTTGGCGTGCTGTCCGGAGGGAGGGCTCCGAGCTCGGAATTCAGCCCGAACCCAGAGTACTCCCCCCAATAGGCTAAAGAGCAGAGGACAGCCGCCAGACTAAAGACCCCCAAATGAGTGCCGAGATTGGCGGGCTGGCATCTCGAGAAGGGGCCTGGATGCTTGATCGGGGAGGCCTGTGATGGTGGTTCACTGCCTGGACTGACGGCCCCTGTTTGTCTGCGAACGAGGAGCGGTTGTAGTGTACTTGTCCAGGAGGTTTTCACGCTGCATCCGCTGTGAGACCAAATGCTCGCTGAAATGAAAGAGAAAACGTGAGTGCTCTACCGGGAACGTTCTCGCTCCGTCCGCTGTGAGACCAATGCTCGTTGGATGGAAAGGGGAAAACTAAAAAGAGAAAAGTGAGTGCTTGCCCAGGAGATTTTCTCACACTGCATCCGCTGTGAGACCAAATGCTCGCTGGATGAAGGAGAAAACGTAAGTGCCCTACTGGGAAAGCTCTCACTCCGTCCGTTGTGAGACCAATGCTCGCTGGACAGAAAGAGGAAATTGAAAGAGGAAAAATGAGTGCTTGCCCAGGAGATTTTCTCACACTGCATCCGCTGTGAGACCAAATGCTCGCTGGATGAAAGAGAAAACGTAAGTGCTCTACAGCTGTGCAAAACATGAAAAGACAATGCAGAAGAGCAGAGCGCATGTGGCGGAAGACAAAACTTGTAGTCCATTATAACATCTACAAAGACAGCATCCATGCTTTTAATATGGAACTAGGCAAAGCTAGACAGACTTTCTTCTCGAATATTATAAACAGCAACTTAAACAACACACGCACTCTTTTTGCTACTGTAGAGAGACTGACAAACCCCCCAAGCCAGATTCCCAGTGAAATGCTCTCAGACATCAAGTGCAGTGAGTTTGCTTCTTTCTTCTCTGAGAAAATCAATAATATCAGAAAGGTGATCAGCTCATCCTTGAGTTGCGCTGGGGTCAAACAGATCAGACCACTACCTGAGAAAGTAGTTACTATGTCTGTTTTCGAAGAAATTGATGGCAAAATTTTGGAAGAAACCGTACAGCACCTTAAAACATCAACCTGCGCCCTTGACACACTTCCCACATCTTTTTTCAAAAGTGTGTTAAACAGCTTAGAAGCAGATTTCCTAGAAGTGGTAAATGCCTCACTTCTTTCTGGGAGTTTTCCAAATTCCCTGAAAACTGCAGTTGTCAAGCCCCTCCTGAAAAAGAGCAATCTGGATAAGACCATCTTAAGCAATTATAGACCGATCTCAAATCTTCCTTTCATAGGCAAGATCATTGAAAAAGTTGTCTTCAATCAGCTGAACAAATTCCTAAGCTTGAATGGATACTTTGACAATTTTCAATCTGGTTTCCGATCGCATCACAGCACAGAGACAGCTCTCATAAAGATAATAAACGATATTTGCTTAAATACTGATACAGGCAAATTATCAGTGCTGGTACTACTCGACCTCAGTGCTGCATTTGACACTGTCGATCACAACATACTTCTTGACAGGCTGGAAAACTGGGTGGGGCTTTCTGGGATAGTCCTAAAATGGTTCAGGTCATACTTAGAAGGGAGAGGTTATTATGTGAGTATAGGAGACCATAAGTCTGAGTGGACTCCCATGACATGCGGAGTCCCTCAAGGCTCAATTCTTGCACCACTCCTATTCAACCTGTACATGCTCCCAATGAGCCAAATAATGAGAAAGAACCGAATCTCTTACCACAGCTATGCAGACGACACACAGCTCTACTTAGCCCTATCGCCTAACGACTACAGCCCCATTGACTCCCTGTGCCAATGCATTGATGAAGTAAACGGTTGGATGTGCCAAAACTTTCTTCAGTTAAACAAAGACAAAACTGAAGTCATTGCGTTTGGAAACAGATGAAGTTCTCAAGGTAAATGCTTACCTTGACGCTAGGGGTCTAACAACTAAAAATCAAGTCAGGAATCTTGGTGTGTCTCTAGAGTCAGACCTTAGTTTCAGTAGTCATGTCAAAGCAATAACTAAATCAGCATACTATCATTTGAAAAATATTGCAAGAATTAGATGCTTTGTTTCCAGTCAAGACTTAGAGAAACTTGTGCATGCTTTTATCACCAGCAGGGTGGATTATTGTAATGGACTCCTCACTGGCCTTCCTAAAAAGACCATAAGACAGTTGCAGCTCATACAGAACGCTGCTGCCAGGATTCTGAGCAGAACCAGAAAATTTGAACATATCACACCAGTCCTCAGGTCTTTACACTGGCTCCCAGTTACATTTAGGATTGATTTTAAAGTATTATTACTGGTATATAAATCATTCAATGGGCTAGGACCTCAATATATTGCAGATATGCTCACTGAATATAAACCCAACAGATCACTCAGATCATTAGGATCACATCAGTTAGAAATACCAAGGGTTCACTCTAAGCAAGGAGAGTCTGCTTTTAGCTATTATGCCAGCCGCAGCTGGAACCAGCTTCCAGAGGAGATCAGATGTGCTCCTACAGTAGTCACATTCAAATCCAGACTCAAAACACATCTGTTTAGCTATGCATTTACTGAATGAGCACTGTGCCAATGTTCGTCCGACTGTTTTTACTGTACTTTATTTTATTTTTTATTCTAAACTGTTTTAATTATTTCCTCCTATGTAAAGCACTTTGAATTACCATTGTGTATGAAATGTGCTATATAAATAAACTTGCCTTGCCTTGCCTTGCCTTACTGGGAAAGTTCTCACTCTGTCCGCTGTGAGACCAATGCTCGCTGGGCAGGAGATTTTCTCACACTGCATCCGCTGTGAGACCAAATGCTCGCTGGATGAAAGAGAAAACGTAAGTGCTCTACTGGGAAAGTTCTCACTCCGTCCGCTGTGAGACCAATGCTCGCTGGACAGAAAGAGGAAATTGAAAGAGGAAAAATGAGTGCTTGCCCAGGAGATTTTCTCACACTGCATCCGCTGTGAGACCAATGTTGGCTAATACTACTCACTCGATGAGGGTTTGGTGGGCTTTTTTAATGTGGAACCGGTTGGTCCTGATATAGCTTTGGAAAGCATCGGAGGACCATCTCCCAAGGGCTTGAATCTGCTGTTGGGAGAGGCCTTTTTGGGCTGCTGAAGTTGCTGCCCCGATGCGGAACGAGTGACTTGAAAAATTCTTTGCTGGAATGCCTGACTGTTGGAGAACAGATTTTAGGTGTTTCTGGAACCAAAAACGTGTCACGGGTTTTTTAGATTCGTCTAAAAACAGGGGTTCCAGAGGAGATTTAGCCTGGGAACTTCTCCATTGTAGATATGCCAGAATTGACTGGTATGGTTGGATTTGCGAAGCGAGGTTAAAAATGTAGATAAAATGACCTTTTTTGGTTTGGTCAGTCTTACTTTGTTTAATCAAATATGAAATGGTTTCGTCGTCAATTACTGATAAGTCTGAGATGGTGGGGTGGATTTTTGGGTCGAATTTGGAAGTGATGGCGAGTTCCGAGCATCTAAGAAAACCAAAAAAGGCTAGGATAAACATAGCATCAAGTGTGCGAGCGGAACTGAGGGGCTGGTAGCCTGTGCGGAGGGCGTGAATACATTTGGTGAGAATGTTTAGCGTTATGGGTTGTCTGGCATCGGGGTGGGTGGGCTGGGATCTTTGAATCCCTTTAATCAGGAGGGAGGTTTGTGAATTGTTTATCTCTGCGGAAGGAGCGCCGTACATCAATTTATGGAAAAACTGGATGCCGCTCAAATAACCTTTGATGGACCCGACTTGTAGGCTCTTAATGATATTAAGGTAGGTGATAAAAGAGGTGATTGAAAGAAGAGAAAAATCAGGGAAAGGCAAGTTATAAAAGACATGGAATGTTTTAAAACATCTCCAAGCAGTAACGTAGGATTGAAGGGTCCTGGGAGATACTGCTTGGAGGATACTGTCGAGTGATGCGTCAAGCAGGGGTTTTAACGGGTAGGTTACGGGAATATTAATTCTGAATAGCGAGGAACTGGAGTTGGGAATTGATCCGCCTCTGGAGCCAGCATCCTGAATTTCTGAGAGGATCTGAGCGCGGATGGATTGAGAAACTGGTGGGGGTTCCATAGCAACTGCGTTGGGCGGCACGGGCATCGGAGTGGCTGTGAAAAGAGAATATGGTGATTTAGTTTGTATGATAGAGCTGGGAAGGGTATAATCCGGGGCTGCGAATGTCAGCGGTGCCCTTGTGATTGGATGACCTGCTGTAAATTGAGAAGAAAAGTTAGTCGGAGGAAGTGAGGGATGATAGAAAGCAGTGTGAGCTTGGGCTGCAAGCGGAGGCGGGCCCGCGCTTGTTTGAGTTACTTGTGCTGCAGGCCACTGGAAGTGGGCGGGGTTGTAACCTGTTGGGTAGAACTGTTGACATTGTTGGGTCTGTGATGCTAGCGGCGATAGCTTTGCGCTAGTGTCTGGAACTGGAGCTGGAGGCCACTGAAAAGGAAAAGGGTTATGTACAGCAGGAGAATAGAACTGAGCGGCTGCGGGGAGGCCGCTGGGCTCGGCTGTACGTGGTGCTGCGGCGGCGGAAGCAGAGGTGGAGGGCTGGGCCTCGTCAAAAGGTGGTAGTGGACCTGCCGTGATGAAAACTGGAGCGCGGCCCTGGCTCGCTGAGGGCCTGTTGCTGCGGCGGCTCGATGGGCGAAGCGAGCCGCGTCCTGTGCAGGGAGACGAGGGTGGTGACTGGGCAGGCGAATTTTGAGCCCTGCGGGCTTTGCTCTGCCTGTGGGTCGTCTTAGGAGTGGACTTTAAGGAGACATACAAATCATACAGCTCCGCTTTATTCATTTTCCTTGAAGCTTGTAAATCGGAGTTACCCAGTTCTTGCCTCAATCCAGCTACAGTCCATTTCCCGATGGGTGGGATCGTCGGGACGGCCGAGCGGTAGGAGGAAGCTGGGGAAGAAGATGGAAGTCTTGCCGGGGGCGGCGAAGACTGGTCATGGCGTCTTGATGAGCGCCGGGCTGATCGGGCCGGTGTGCGGCCGCGAGGAGAGGCCGGGGGCTCAAGTGCACCGACCGGCGTAGGAGGGATGACCGTGGGATCGACGGAGTGAGAAGATGCATCCCTGGTGATTTCTTTGTCGGAAGAGGAGCTCGTAGGAGACATAGTTGCCAGTAGCTGAGCAAAGAAGCAAATACTAAATGCTGCAAGCTGTCAATGGATCGAGGTAAGACTGCTGAGTCTATATGTACCCTCTTATCATTGATTGCTGATTGCTGTCCACTCGTGTTAATTATCTGAACGTGCTCCTCCCGAACTTAGTTAATAAAACTTCATTTTCTGTAAATATAACTATGTCTTCAATCATAAATCAACAGCAATTAATAGTTCATATATATAAGTTCATATATATATATATATATATATATATATATATATATATATATATATATTAGATAATTAGGCACTGGCCCACTCAGTGCCTAATTAAGTGATCGACCAGCTAGATGAAGGGTGCATATCTTGATCTCAGATTTTGTAGTCTCTAAATTTCATGATTAAGGTTGCGCAAGCACATTCCTGACCCCTGCCCTACCATGCCATAGCTATGCACTTTAGTCTTCAGGTGGCTCTGCCCTTATCCATCACCCTGCCTCCTCTAACAGTGATCATGTAAATTCGTCGCTCTGCTCAATCCAGCTAGACCGTATATAACTGACGATTTCTTTAATTCCCATCCTGATCAAGGCCGGTTGTTCCTTCCTCATCTACAATTATGAAATTGATGTGTGGTGGGTCTCAGTGTCCCCAGGGGCATGTGAGGGGTTTTGCTTGGAATGCACCAAATATATTTTAATATACTATGCTGGAATTGTCATTGAGGGTGAGTAAAGCGCATAGTTTTCATCTGTCCCTTTGGATGAAGTCTGGCTGCTGCTCCTAGCAGAGGGGGTGGAGTTTCAACAGCTCGTTTTGCAGCTTTGATTACCTCTCACAGACAATTTCAAAATTTTTAGCTTTGTCCAAACCGGAGTCGGACAAAGATGGGGAGACTCAAGAAGCATCAACATGTAGACCCCATGTCTGGATGATTGGTTGATGAATTATGTGCTTGTCTTTAAGTATTGATTGGCTCATTCTGTCTCAATATGCTATAGATCACGGATATATGTGATTTTTGGGGTTTGTGATGCCACTAATCCAGAGGGAGTGCCGCACAGTCCCTCTTAGCGTTTTTGCAGTCCTTAAAAAGCATTCTCTTTAAATTATGCTTGAAGTTTGTGCATCGTAACTTTGCAGATGCTGTTTGTGCTTTAACAGCAACATTTCAGAAAGTGAAATCCATTTCACCCCCTTTATTGCTTCCCATCCTAAATGTTCTTTTCTCTTCCTATATTCAAATTCAGATTGTAGCCAAGTTTTAACAGCGTGTTTTACAGGTTTATGCGATCAGGGGAATTCGTATCCGTTTCAAAACATTTTAATTTGGCTCGTGGCTTGTCTATTTCCGTCTACGTCTTTCTCCCACCTTTTAAATGTATTTAAGTTTTTGAAAACAGATTCTTCTGGAGTCTCTGGCGTTATTACTATATCTAAAGTCTATAATTCCTATTGCCCTTATACCTCTATGGTCATATCTCAAAGCATGACCACACTTCAATACTCCCCTTTTTTCATATAACCGAACGGTCTTCCAATGACAAAGCACTGGTTTTGAACTCATGTAGCTTCCTCAATTCTCCGGTCTTTCTCCATATATATATATACACTGGGCATTCCTTTCGTTTCGGAGCCACAACAACAGTAGCCGAATGCGGCGTTCCCGACTCCCCTATCCAAATGCTTGGCAGATGGTCGTCCACAGCATACAAGACCTACATCAGATCCGACACGTATAAATGCTCAACAAGCCCTCTCAATCGACATTCGAGGTAAATTTCTTCGCTAGCTACTGGTGGTGGTTAACAATCCATACATCTATCATACGTCTGCTTTTCGCTGCTGATCTGTTTAGTTACACGCAGTCAATCGTGGCTTTCTTTATTTCGTTCTTTACCATCAACTCATCCCATAATTGATTAATGAAGAATAGCTTTGAAAATACCATAATAACAACGCTCCAAGGATATTCGTATACTTGCTTATGTCTATCGTGACTTTCGTTTCGTTTTATTTTCGTTTCGCAATATTTTTAAGCCTATCACAGCTTCTGGAATTCTACGATTACTGTATTTTTACCAATCTTGGGCTATTTCATTAATGTTACCGAAGCTTTCGGCTTGATTTTGTTCTCGACGCATGAATTCTGCCTATCGAGGCATAACTTGTGTGAGCTTTCACGATTGTAATCCAAAGGCAAATATTTCATGGCCGATCGCAGCCTTGGTTCATATATGCATATCGTAGCTTTCCTGATTGTAATCATCTTAACGTTATATTTCTGCCTATCGTGGCTCCTCGGGAAAGTCTCCCTGGCTTCAGCCTTTATCATAATAAATATAAGGTCAATCATGGACCTATTTTACGAATACTGGTATCGTTACATGGCTAAACGTAGCCTATTACATTAATGCTATCGAAGCTTTCGACTAATCTCAGTTCTGATGCATGAACTCAGCCAATCGAGGCATCAGCCTATCTAGGCTTCACTATTAAACAAGCTTTCATGATTGGACTCTAAGCCAAATATTTCATGGTCGATCGCAGCCTTTGTTCATAAACGCATATCGTAGCTTTTCTGATTGTAATCATCTCAATGTCTTATCTCTGCCTCTCGTGCCTCCTCGGAAAGTCGACCTGGCAACTGCCCTCATCATCTATAAATATATATTCAATCACGGACCTATTTACAATCACTGTGATCGTTTCATGGCTATACGTAGCCTATTACATTTATGCTATCGAGCTTTCAACTAATCTCGGTTCCGATACATGAACTCAGCCTACCGAGACATCACAATTGACCGAGCTTTCATGACTGTACGCTAAAGCCAAATATTTTGCGCATATCGTAGCTTCCCTGATAGCAATTATGCCAACGTGTCATCTCTGTCTTTTGTGGCTGCTCGGGAACTCGCCTGGCGACAGCCTCATTATTTATAAACGTAAGGTCAATTACGGACCTATTTTTAAAGAAAGACGAGGGCTGGTCCATATGCTATTTACCTTTGCTTTTATTTATTTTCTCCCTATCTTCATACCCAGGATGCATGCATCTTAAAATCTCAGCCTATCGAGGCTTCATTTAAAATCTCCATCTCAAGTTTTGGGGGAAGACGTGGCTTCTGTTCATATTCACAAGATGAGAAGCTCAGCTCACATATAGTGACATTCCCAATTTCGATCTTTTAAAGCTTCTAATCAATTATCTTTATCTCAGTATATCTCGTAGGTTAAATCTTTCACATATAGTACCTCACCTTAAGATAAGCAATAAAGAAGTTGTCTAATTGTCTTCCCTATTTTATTAATTCTTCTGCATGCCTTTCAGAATCCTCATAGGTACAGTATGTATGGAATTCATCACATATTCTTTACTTTTTGGGGGTGGGCTCCGCCCCTGCCTCTAACATCAGGCAGGACCTACAAGCTAACCTTCAGACCCGGACGGAGGACGGGGCCTATGCCAAAGAACTCTGAGACGGAGCTTGTCGAGCATCTACTTTTATTTTTGTCTGTAAACTCCTTTCACAAATTAAATTCTATTTTATTCGAGAATCCTTCTGTCTTTATGGTAGAACATGCAATACTTGCAGTAATGTCTGCTGACCTTATATTAGTATTACAAATAATACCCAGCCATTTATTCTGTGCTTAGAAAGGTTTTGAGAGAATATTCCGTTTCGTGAAACCAGATAAAAATCTATTACAGCTGGTATGCAAGTGGACAGGCATTTGAAATAAGATGTTCAGACTGTCAGCTCTCTGTTTTGTGTCATTTTGTAATGTTGTAAGTAAGCCAAAACATTTTTCCTTTCGTAAGAGGCTGCTCATTTTTTCACTTACCCCTGATTTGCTGACCAGAATTTCCTGGCAGCGCAGATGGCATCAACCCTACATCTCCGTTTAAAGTATTTACCTCTTGAAACAGTCAAAGGCTTTTAGAGCCAATGGAGAATAAAAGTTGGTACTGCACCTCAGTTTATGATTTATGTGCTACGAGGGGCTAAGTGCATAAATATTAAAACACTGGTGTTGCATTAGCTGCCAGTAATAACAGGCTGCCTGGTTTCCTGGGCTGTGTTTGATTGTCTCCTGCTCACAGTGATTAACAGAGCAGAGAGAGCCGGAGAAATGAGACAAAGCAGAGCGAATGAGAGAGCAAGAGGGACAGAGAGAGCAAAAAGGAGACGCTTTTATATGTGAGAATATGAAGCTGACCGAACCCTGTCATTACTTTCACCTTAAACCATCTGGTCTAAATATAGGGCGAACTTCAAGTCTTTTTTAAAACCACAGTCATTTTGAGCTCTTCATTGTGGTGAATTATTATTATTAATATTATTATTATTAATCATTTATACATGATATAATTTATACTATAAAACTAAAGCTTAAAGGAATAGTTCACCCCAAAAGTGAATGTTGTTTACTCCCTGTCATGCCCCTTCAAACCATATAGCCTAGTGTTTTTTTGTGTTACAGAGCCTTGTCATACAACTATATTTCATAGTGACAAATAAAAGGGGAAAAACATAATGAAAGCACTAAGTATAATTCAAAATTGTTCGCATTTCAAGTCTTTGGAAGCCATATGATAGCTTTTTGACAAACTGAATTTACACTACTGTTCAAAAGTTAGATCGTTTAGTAAGATTTTGAAAATATTTTTGAAAATCTTATGCTCATTAAGGCTGCATTTATTTAATCAAAAATAGTAAAAACAACAATATTGTGAATTATTACAAATTATATTGTATATTTTAAGATGTAGTTTATTCCTGTGAAGGCAAAACTGAATTTTCAGCATCATTACGCCAGTCTTCAGTGTCACATGATGATCCTTCAAAAATCAATCTAATTTGCTGAATTGGTGCTCATGAAACATTTGTTATTATCATAAATGTTAAAAAGTTGTGTTGCTTAATACTGTTGTGAAAATCATTACATATTTTTTTCAGGGTTCTTTGATGAATAGAAAGTTCAGAAGAACAGCATTTATTTGAAATAGACTTTTTTATAATTATAATAAATGTCTTTTCTGGCACTTTTGATCAATTTAATGCATCTTTGCTGAATAAAAGTATTCTTTTTTTAAAAAATCATTCTCATTCACAATTCAAAAAAGGTGCTTTGCACTCAGATAAAGGTGGTTTACTTCAATCAAAAATCTATCGTAGCATGGCTTTGCCGCACAACCCCACAAGTTTTATTTACTCCTTTTATTGTGTTGTTATAATGCTGTTTTTGTCCATTTTAGAGCTTTACACCCTCTGCTCCCAATGAAATGTGGTGTATCATGACACAAAGGTGTGTAAATAATGACCATTGTAATTTTTGGGTGTACTGACTATAAATGTGACCCATTGCACTGGAAAACACACCCCTGCTGCTCCCCAGCACACAAACATCACTCTTCCCATGATCCTCCTGGGATGACGGACGAGGTGAACTCTCATTCGTTATAACCGAGGTAAACACATTATCAAGTCTGTGCACTGGCGTAGATGGGGTCATCGGTATTCATAATGATCATTTGGTGATGTGGCATTCTGTATATTTGTTTATAATTGAATCACATATGCAGCAAGTGAGGCCCTGGTTTTATTATTTGCTCGATGTGTTATGTGGCCTGCCTGTTAGTGTGAGGTCACGGGCAAAGAAACCCACACACCTAGCGCTTGGTTGAGAGGGGTGTTTTTGCAGTTATGGCTCATATTCATTAACTAAGTGACACTGAGGGAGTGCATGCGCTGTGCGTGCATGATAGATACGGACGGCAGGTGCTCTATCATGTGTCGTGGGTGCAGGCGCCATGACCGCATCAGTCCTGACACTGTGCAAATGGGACACATTCATTCCCTGTTAGTGTTTCAAATGAGAGTAAACACTCAACCAGAGGACTCTCCATCACACAGCACCATGTGAGAGAGAAGGAGTGAGTGAGAAAGAGAGAGAGAGATGCTGAAAAGCAGAAAGCAGACATATAATCTGTCACGCAGCTCTGAAATGGGCTCTATGCACGGCGGTATTTCCGGTGAAGGTCTAAGGATGCTCGATAACTTCCGCCGATCGTAGAGTCCAATGCAATACTGAGAATTTATATTGAATTTTATACTCCATGGTTATACTAAAGAAACGTTAGTCACAAAAACAGACAAAACAGACACCTCTCGTTGTGTTTATGCTTCTTTTTAAAATTATATTAAATAAACATAACTATGTATAAAATTACATCTAAATGTATGAAAGTTTCGTTTCAAAGACGGGAGGACAGTAAATTTTGAAGACTCTGCCATAATCCCGTTTTCCTCGGTTTTCCTCCACTTTAATCTCCCCAACCAGAAACTGAAGAGCATCCTTGCGTCAAATGCGTAACTAATGCGTGCATATAGCCCATACCATTGAAACTCTAAAACATGCCACTGAACAGAGGTTCTGAAATAAAGGGATAGTTCACCCAAAAATGAAAATTAGCCAATGATTTACTCACCCTGAAGCCATCCTAGGCATAGACATAATAAATACATAGACGCCCTATTGGCCGCTTTGGAACGTTGCTGCGATACGTCAACGGGACCGCCATTTTGCGGAGGGCAAGACTGCACTGTAATCTAATGCAGGTAAACGGTGAGCTGCATTTTTTCTGGATAAAAACAAAAACTGTTTTTACATTTATCAACCGATTTCAGTGGTTTGTATGTGGTGTACAAAAAGCTCCATCTCTAGTTATTTAAAATCTCGATAGTTAGACTTGTCAAATTTTTTTTTTTAATAAAGAATGGTCAAAGCTCAGGCTTGTCATGCATCTGGCTTTTTATTCTTGGATAAGAATGGTGAAGACCCCCATACTGAGATATAATTTAAGTTTTCTTATTGTGGAAAAAGCATTTTCTGTGATTGACCAGATTTTAGCAATAGCAAAGATAATTGATGGATCCTTCATGATAATTCATATGTTATGGTACAACTACAGTGCAGTGCAAATAGTAAATATAACATAAAATGAGAAGTAATAGTAAATAGTTTAGTCAATAAAATAAACAAATAGTATAGAGCAAATAAAATAGTAATGAATAGTATAATATGTAATTGTCACGGTTCGCAGGTTCACTTGCTCATTCTGTGTGTCACTGCTCTGATGTGATTGCCGATGAGCGTCAGCTGTGCTGACGAGCAATCAGATCAGTCACAGGTGTACCTCGTTTGTGAGTCCTATATGTAGTGTTGTGTTTGTCATATTCAGCGTTAGATCGTTTTTTCCCTGGTCCTGTTCGGGTCTCATGTTTGTTTGCAGTCTCGTTCTTGGTTCCTGTTCTCACGGATCCCTGCATCTCTCTGCCAGCCTGTTCGGACTCTGTTTCAGTGGATTATCTGGTTTGTGTCGTTCTCACTCTGCTTCAGTGGATTATCTGGTTCGTGTTGTTCTCACTCTGCTTCAGTGGATTATCTGGTTCGTGTCTGTCTTACTGGTTTCCTGGACCATGCTTCACCCACTGCAGTCACCTGCGCTGCCAAGGCTCTGTTGTCTGACCGAGGACTTCACCAACCTTCCTGTTTCGCTGTTCACTCAGTTAATTAATAAATAACTTTTACTTGCATTTGGATCCTGTGATTCTTACCCTGACATAAAGATCTGACCACGTTATGGATCCAGCAAGTATGGCCGAGTTACGAGAGATTCTGAGCAAGAACAACGCACGTTTTGCTCGACAGGACGAACAAATCACAGCAACCAGTTGTGCTGTTCAGACCTTGGTGGCGCAGATGTCAGAACTCTCCTCCCAGTTACAACAGCTGAGAGTTGAGTCTGCCCACGGGACCACTGCGCCTAATCCACCACCTGCTGTTCCACCCCTGGCCCAGCCTTCCAACAGTCCGGAGCCTCGTCTACCTCCTCCTGCAGCCTATTCGGGTGAGCCACAACTGTGTCGTGCATTACTGACTAAATGCTCACTGTTTTTTGCTCTCCAGCCGTCATCGTTCCCCACCGAAGAATCCAAAGTAGCCTTTGTAGTCACACTACTCTCTGGACGAGCGGCGCTGTGGGGAACCGCTGTATGGGAGCAAGGGCATCAGTGCTTGACGTCCTTCCAGTCCTTCGGCGCAGAACTCAAGAAGGTGTTTGATCGCGCAGTCTCAGGGAGGGAGGCGGCCAGGTTCTTGGCAGACCTTCGGCAGGATCACAGGTCAGTGGCGGACTATGCCATCGAGTTCCGGACACTGGCCGCGGAGTGGAAGTGGAACAGCGAGGCGCAGTGGGACATCTTTCTGCATGGGTTGGCCGATCGCATCCAGGGTGAGATCTACACTCTGGACCTACCTGCATCTCTAGATGGCCTGATCGATTTAGCCATTCGAGTGGACTCAAGACTGCAACTCCTGCAACTGCGGGACTGGGGGACATTTTGCCACGAAGTGCCCGGTAAAAGCCAAGGCCCGTCAGTAGCGAGGAGGTTACTGACGGGTGGCATTACTTTTGAGGAAACCTCCCGTGAATCGACGCTCCTCCCGGTCAGACTGCAGTGGGCCACCTCTCATCACATCTGTGACGCGCTCGTGGACTCTGGAGCGGAGGGGAGCTTCATGGACCGAGATCTGGCACAGCGCCTGGGCATTCCCATCACTCATCCCATATCTGTTAACGCACTAAGTGGTCAACTCCTGTCACCCGTCACGCACTCTACCGGACTAGGGGACCCGTGGCTTACCCTCCATAACCCTCACATTAACTGGCGGCAGAGCTCTATCATGTCTTGGAGTGAGAATTGTCATGCGTCTTGTTTGGTGTCTGCGTGTTCTTCTGTTGCAGGATAAGCGGGTGGACCTGTCTAACGTGCCCGAGGAATATGTCGACCTGAAGGAGCTGTTCAGTAAGTCTCGGGCTGCTTCTCTTCCTCCTCATCGTCCCTATGACTGTGCGATAGACTTATTGCCAGGTACGTCTCCGCCTAAGGGCAGATTATACTCTCTTTCCGTTCCCGAGAGGGAGGCATGGAGAAATATATTTCTGATTCTCTGGCAGCCAAGTTCATCCGCCCTTCCTCTTCTCCCGCAGGGGCGGTATTCTTCTTTGTGGGTAAGAAGGACGGTTCCTTGCTTCCTTGTATTGACTATCGAGGGCTGAACGACATCACGGTAAAGTATACTTATCCTTTGCCGTTGATGTCTTCAGCCTTTGAGAGACTGCAGGGCGCCTCCTTATTCACAAAGTTGGATCTTTGTAACGCCTATCATTTGGTCCGCATCAGGAAGGGGGATGAGTGGAAAACCGCTTTTAACACCCCCAGGGGGCACTTTGAATACTTGGTTATGCCGTTCGGGCTTTACAACTCCCCCGCGGTTTTCCAGGCACTCGTCAACGACGTGTTGAGAGACATGGGCGATCAGTTCATATGTCTACCTGGATGACATATTGATTTTTTTTTTTTCTTCGTCTCTCCAGGAACACGTTCAACACGTCAGACGAGTGCTTCAGAGGCTGTTGGAGAATGGGCTTTATGTCAAGGCGGAGAAATGCGTTTTTAATGCACAGTCTGTCCCCTTTCTAGGATGCATCGTGTCGTCTGAGGGGATGCGTATGGATCCCGACAAGATTCAGGCAGTGGTAGATTGGCCAACCCCAGACTCCCGCAAGGCCCTGCAGATGTTTCTGGGCTTTGCCAATTTTTACAGACGTTTTATTCGCAACCATAGCCAACTAGCCGCACCTCTCACCGCCTAGACCTCCACCATGACGACGTTCAGGTGGTCTAGTGCAGCCGAGTCTGCATTTTCCAAACTTAAGGACTGCTTTGTTTCAGCCCCCATTCTGGTTGCCCCTGATTCTTGTCAGTTTGTGGTGGAGGTTGACGCGTCAGAGGTGGGGGTAGGCGCAGTTCTCTCCCAACGCTCTCCTACAGACGACAAGGTTCATCCGTGCGCGTATTTTTCTCATCGCTTGTCTCCTGCCGAACGTAACTACGACATTGGTAATAGAGAATTGTTGGCAGTCAAGTTAGCCTTGGAGGAGTGGCGTCATTGGTTGGAGGGCTCGGGGGTACCCTTTATCGTTTGGACCGATCATAAGAACCTCGAGTACATCTGGTCCGCCAAACGTCTTAACTCTAGGCAGGCTCGGTGGGCACTTTTTTCGGTCGATTAAATTTTTTCCGTCTCCTACCGTCCAGGTTCCAAAAAAATCAAACCTGACGCGTTGTCCCGCATTTTTGACCAATCTGAACGCCCGGTTTCTCCCGAGTCCATCGTTCCACAGAGTCGGCTTGGTGGCAATACTGACCTGGGAGATCGAGTCGAAGGTCCGCACTGCCTTACATAGGGTAGTGCCTCCGCCCGGATGCCCACCAGGTCGATTTGTTTTTGCCAGAGAGATTGCGGTCCAACGTTATCCAGTGGGGTCATTGTTCCAAGCTAGCTTGTCATCCGGGAGTCAATCGTACCGTCTTTCTTATTAAACAACGGTTCTGGTGGCAGACCATGGCTCGCGAAACTCGTCGTTTTGTATTGACCTGCTCCGTCTGTGCTAGCTGTAAGACCTCCACTCGTCCTCCGGCTGGGCTCCTTCAACCGTTGTCAGTGCCTTCGAGACGCTGGTCACACATTGCGCTAGATTTCGTCACAGGCCTCCCTGCCTCACAGGGTAACACGATGGTTTTAACCGTGGTGGACAGGTTCTCGAAGGCAACTCATTTCATCCCTCTGCCCAAGTTACCATCAGCCAGAGAGACAGCGGTGGCTGTCATAGACCACGTTTTTCGAATTCATGGCCTCCCGACGGACGTGGTCTCTGACAGAGGTCCCCAGTTTAAATCCAAGTTTTGGAAAGTGTTGCCGGTTGCTGGGGGCGAATGTCAAGGTGATGATACACAGGGCAACTTTTTGAGCAATGTTGCTGGGCATTTTCCCATTGAAAATGGGCAATACATTTCTATCTGGATAATTTAGATCGGTCGTGGGCCCTGTCTCTCATCTGGTTGCCCGTTGACAGCAACATTGCCCAGGAACGTTGCCCTAAAAGTTGCCCTATGTATCACCTTCAGTCTTTCTTCTGGGTTCCATCCCCAGAGCAACGGACAGACGGAGAGGGCCAACCAAGATTTAGAACGGGGGTTGCGATGTTTGGCTTCACAGAATCCGTCCTCTTGGAGTCAGCACATCTCATGGGTTGAGTACGCACATAACTCATTACCAGTGTCGTCCATGGGCCTGTCTCCGTTTGAGTGTAGTTTAGGGTACCAGCCACCAATCTTTCCTAGTCTGGAATCCGAAGTCGCGGTTCCCTCCGCTCACGAATTCGTCCAGAGGTGCAGACACAGCTGGAGAACGCTTGTTGAACAATTGCTCCTAAATTTATTTGCCCGTTTACCATAACCAAGATCCTTAGTCCGGTGACGGTCCGCCTCAAATTTCCTCCGGCATATCGGAGTATTCATCCCGTTTTCCATGTTTCAAAGATCAAGCCCTTTTTTCGTTCTCCTAGTAATCCGCCAGTCCCAGTTCCCCCACCGCCGCGAATCGTAGATGGGGAACCAGTTTATTGGCTTAACCGTATTCTGGATGCTAGGCGGAAAGGACGCGGATTCCAGTACTTGGTGGACTGGGAGGGTTACGGTCCGGAGGAGAGGAGTTGGGTTCCTGCCCGAGACATATTGGATCATTCCCTTATCGATGCTTACAATCGCCAGGTAGGTCCCCCTAGGAGCGTCAGGTGATGCTCCTAGGGGGTGGGGTAATGTCACGGTTCGCAGGTTCACTTGCTCATTCTGTGTGTCACTGCTCTGATCTGATTGCCCATGAGCGTCAGCTGTGCTGACGAGCAATCAGTCACAGGTGTACCTCATTTGTGAGTCCTATATGTAGTGTTGTGTTTGTCATGTTCAGTGTCAGATCATTTTTTCCCTGGTCCTGTTCGGGTCTCATGTTTGTTTGCAGTCTCGTTCTTGGTTCCTGTTCTCACGGATCCCTGCATCTCTCTGCCAGCCTGTTCGGACTCTGTTTCAGTGGATTATCTGGTTCGTGTCGTTCTCACTCTGCTTCAGTGGATTATCTGGTTCGTGTCGGTCTTACTGGTTTCCTGGACCATGCTTCACCCACTGCAGTCACCTGCGCTGCCAAGGATCTGTTGTCTGACCAAGGACTTCACCAACCTTCCTGTTTCGCTGTTCACTCAGTTAATTAATAAATAACTTTTACTTGCATTTGGATCCTGTGATTCTTACCCTGACAATAATATCATAAGTACAATACAATCATAAAAATATTAATAATAGCATATAGTTTATTAATAATACTGTAAAAATAGCAATAGAATAATAAATATCAATTACAGAATATACACAATAAAAAATAAGTTACATAGTGACTTATATTTAATATTGAACTCTTATTGTTAAATTTCAGTTTTATTGATCATTAAATAGCCATTATAACAGAAGTAGCTTCAGTCAAACACACAGCAGTATACAACGTTAAAATAGCCTAAATATAAAGTTATGAAACTTCACTTTGCGCTCAGCCAAAACAATTTACCAGGGAACCATTTATAGATTAATGAGACCAAAGATCACCTGTTAGATATACACAAGACTAATTATATCCTCACAACTAGACTAGAGACATCCGAGCCAGCGGCAAACGTCAGAAGCACTGCCCGAGGTACGGCTGTACCAGGCGGGGTGCAGAGCGCTGGGCGCCCGGTGAACGGATCTCACAACTCTGAAAACGTCAGATCAAATTTTTAAATAGGCGCCATCTTTATAAACAAACCACATATTTGAGCTTTAAACAACTACATTGTCGACTGAAAACTATTAAAACTACATTTTGTGACACAATAACAGTAGTATTTTTTTCATTTATCCTCTGAACGTTACCATTACTAATTAAATCATGACCAAATACAACCAAAAACAAACGTTCAGTCTTGCTTGTGGTAATTCATCGAAAGCAGTTTTCAATAGTGTGGCGATATATACAGCCCCAAGCAGCACACGAAACAGGCATTTTTCTCAATTCCCGGGATGAGAGGTATGGGAAAGTTGCCATCCCCAATATGGCGGCGCCGTTGACGTACGCTCCAGCGGCCAATAGGGCGTCTATGTTTACATTTTACATTTAGTCATTTAGCAGACGCTTTTATCCAAAGCGACTTACAATTGAGGACTAAACCAAGCGAGTCATCGTGAAGAGTCAAAAACAACGCAAGAAGTGGTCAAAATACAAAGTTCAGACATTGCTCGGAGTAGCATAAGCCAGGCGAGCGAGGATTTAAAGGAAAGGATTTTTTTTATTTTTTTTTATGTTAAGTGCTCCCGGAAGAGATGAGTTTTCAGTTGTCTTTTGAATGCTGTCAGGGATTCTGCATTCCGGATGACGGTGGGGAGATCATTCCACCAGCATGGAACCGTGAATGAGAATGTTCTGGAGAGTGATTTTGTGCCCCGCTGTGATGGTACCACGAGCCGTCGCTCATTGACCGATCGTAGGCTTCTGGTAGGGATGTACACTTGTAGTAGTGAGTGGAAGTAGGAGGGAGCTGAACCTGTGGTCAATCTGTAAGCAAGCCTCAAAGCCTTGAACTTGATGCGAGCAGCGAGTGGTAGCCAGTGCAGAGAGATGAACAGAGGAGTGACGTGGGCCCTTTTGGGGTCGTTGAAGACGAGACGAGCTGCAGCATTCTGGATCATTTGTAGAGGTTTTTGTACTTATTGTAGAGATCTTTTTTTTTTTTGTAGAGGTTTAGTTGCACATGATGGAATATGTATTTATTATGTCCATGATAGGTGTATCTGACATTATTCTTTCAGACGAATACAATCAGATATATTAAAAAATGTCCTGGCTCTTCCAAGCTTTATAATGGGAGTGAATGGGCACAATTTTTTTTGAGTCCATTCAAGTGCATCTATCCACCATAAAAGTGTCCCAAACGGCTCCGATGGCTTAATAAAGGCCTTCTGAAGCAAAGCGATGCGTTCTTGTAAGAAAAATGTCCATATTTAAAACTTTATCGACTAAACTAGCTTCCGGCACACGGCCGTGCGCAAGTCGACTTACGCCAAAAGAGTAACACTTGACGATGTATGACGTAGGATGTAGGAGTAGCGTAAGCTTTGACGCCTCTCAAGGTTCAAACAAACAGGGCTGCAACCGCATTCGTCATTACATTGTGCGTCAAGTTTAACGGTTACTCTTTTGGCGTAAGTCGACTTGCGTAGGCCGTCTGCCAGAAGCTATTTTAGTCGATAAAGTTTTTTTAAGTATGGATATTTTTCTTACACAAACGCATCGCTTCGCTTCAGAAGGCCTTTATTAACCCCTCTGATGCCCATTCAAATGAATTTGCCACGGGTTAACTCCACTCGAAGGGTAGTAATCTAAGCGAAAGTTGAATGTTCCTGAGCTAAATTTCAAGTGTCCCAGAAAAGGGCACGGATATGCAATGTAATTATTTGTTTATTTTTTATTTTTAATACATTTGCAATGTTGTCACAAATCATTTTTTTTTTACTTTGTGTACTTTGTTACATTTTTAGTTAAATTTAATGTGAAAAAAGTAGTTTAACATAAGGCAGTAACATAAAATCTGAAAAAAAAAAAATATGCGGTAACGCTTTAGATTACAGCCCGGAAAGTACTGTGTAATTAAGAGGAATTTACAGTATAGGTACACAATAATTATAGAAAGTTACAAAGTACTTACATGTAAATATAAGGGAACAATATGTAAAGTTTGGGGAATAAAGGGGTAACCAGGAGAAATAAAAAAATATTTATACTGTGAGTATTATAGAACTAAGGGGTATACTTATTCTACTATTATGATACAACAATCTTACATTTGGGAACAATTTAGCGAGAACATACACTGCGTACCTTTTTGTAATAATTGTGTACCAAGGCAATACATACTGTATAGACTTTTTAAAAATGACAGAGTACATATCCATGCATTTATAAAAAAAATATATATAGGTTTTTTTTTTTTGATAGCAAAAGTGCAGATGTTTAAGTTTGGGCTAACATGTTTCAAGGCAAGAAAAGCTAAGACTATTGCAATTTTTTTAAAATATACTGGGAAATAAATCCGGTTTCATGTGGTTACAGGGTAAGTGGTGCTTGTATAATAAATAAAGGTTTCCGAGTCAGTGATATAAGATTGTGTGTATGCATTTTTATTGTACTTACCCTGTAACTACATGAAACAAGAGGGTAACAAGCACCACTTTAATTTACGGCCCGCAACGTCACACTACCCTGTAACTACATGAAACAAGAGGGTAACAAGCACCACTTTAATTTACAGCCCGCAATGTCACACTTACCCAGTAACTACATGGAACAAGAGGGTAACAAGAACCACTTTAATTTACAGCCCGCAATGTCACACTTACCCAGTAACTACATGGAACAAGAGGGTAACAAGCACCACTACATGAAACAAGAGTATCTTTCCCCAATATTTAAGCAAAAGTTGCAATAGTTTTCGTTTTCAGTGCACTTTTGTTAAAAAGATTACTTTATAAATGCATAGATATGTACCCTGTAATTTTTAAAAAGCCTATACAGTATGTACTGGTTCACCATTATTTTAAAAAGGTAAACAGTATGTTCTTGCTAAATTGCTCCCAAATGTAAGATTGTTATATCATAATAGTAGAATAAGCACCCTTTAGTTCTTTAATACTTAAAGTATAAATAATTGTTTAATTCTCCTGGTTGTTACACCTTTATTCCCCAAACTTAAAATATTGTTCCCTTATACTTATATTGTAAGTACGTTATAGGTACACTATAATTACCGAACATTACGCTGTAAAATCGCTTTAATTAGTACTTTCCGGGCTGTAATCTAAAGCGTTACCAAATATGCTTCTCCATCATATTTTGATATGGCTTTACAAAAACTGAACTGTTTGATTTCAATGATTACCCCCTGTTTGTGCTTTTCAATCACCAATGAGGAGCAAACAATCATTCTTCAATGATCTTATCCCCCCACTGAGCACCTGACATTTTCTGTGACAATCAGCAATTGAGATACTCAAGAAAGAGCAAAAGATCCAACCACAGCTCTCCTGAAATCATTCACTTAAAGGTGCTCTAAGCGATGTCACGCGTTTTTTAGGCCAAAACATTTTTTGGCACATACAGCAAACATCTCCTCACTATCCGCTGGCTGCCTGTCCCCTGAACACACTGTAAAGAAACACAATCTCTGTAGACAGCCCAGGCTCCACAAACAGCAACAAAAACAAACTGGGCTAACCCGCTCCACGAAACATGACAAACAGTTCCAGCCAATCACCGACAAGAAGGACTTGGGGGCGGGGTTTGGGGGGTTAGTGCGCGGATGAGGAGGAGGGAGGGTCTAGCTAGCCTCCGTTTTGTTTGACAATACTTTAAATGTCAACAAGAAGTGACGTCACCCGACATTGCTTAGAGAACCTTTAATTCCAGCAGTGGGTATACAGTGTCCTTTAGATTCAACCCTCTGAATTGATTATGGTGGAATTTCCTTCTAGCAAATCGAGAATTACATGGCCTGCTTATGTGAATGTCCCAGAAGCTGTGACTGTAGCCTGGGATGTAGGAGTGAGGGAAACTTGGGAAGGAGTACATTGGTACTCAGTCAGCAGTACAAAAAGCATCGCATGAGCCTTTAAGAGCATCTCAAAAGCATCTCAAAAGAGGAGCGCAAGGGAAAAAATGACTTTCCTCAGACTCTTGGCCGCCAGGCATTGGGGAGATGTTTGGATTAGACTGGGAGTGATAGAGAAAGAGCAGAGTGAAGAGTGAAGGATGAGGGGGAGGACTTAAGTGTTTGGAAGCTCTGCTGAAGTCCTGCTTTTGTAGAAAATTATGACTGCTGCGATTTCATGGTGGATCAACCAGTAGTTAATGTGCTGGGTGCATTAGGGGAGCCCTTTTAAGGGCTTCCTCTTTTCTTTTTGCATTTTTGGTGTGTCTTTGGCATGTATGTTTTTTTTTCACCAACAGACCTAATAGCACCCTGTCTCAGTTTTTAAAGGGCTCTTTCCAGTTCCAGTTATTCTTTACTTCAGTAGGACAATGGATTGTGTTGAATGTATAGTTCCCTTGACGCTAATGAGGGCTAGTTTTGAGATGATGTACAACCCCTGTGAAGCTGCTGACATGTTAACCCACTGACCGGTTCTGCAGTCATTGGACCATGCTGACCTTTAACCTCTGGACTCGCCCTGACATTTACATCATGTGAATATTTAGCTTTGTTTCCTGCCCCTGAGAAAAAATGCCCTCAGTGGCCCATGTCTGTCTGGTTAACATCAATAATTTCTACCCATGGGTCATGCCCATTCAAACGTTCAAATGCCTGCTCAGATTTTGATCTATTATTTTTTTGTTTGTCTGTATCGTGCACTCTTGCACAATCTTGCTTTTGTCCAAGTATCATAAATCGTTATCACTGACGTTATGGTCACAATTAAAAAAACTTTAGTAAATAATGAAAAAGTCACTAAAATAAATTTTGTACAAATTAATTAATTAATTCATACATTCATTCATTCATGGAAAAAAATATTTAGTTTTATATTGTATATTGCACTCTGCTTTTGCCCATGTATCATAAATGCATGGTTATCACTGGATCTATAGTCAGAATTAAAAAAAAAAAAAATCAATGTTTTTATTTATTTATTTTTACTCTGAGGTGTTTGTTAAAAAACAGATAGATAGTTTAGTTCAAGATTATAAACGCTTGCATGCCATAACAAAACATTTGACTAATAGTATGCAATAAACTACTAAATGATCTACTGCCACTGTTGCCCCCTCAAAAAAAGTAGATGCATGTCAACTAATACCCTTCTGTCTCATATTCAAAGATATTAGTTTAGGGCTTTACCACATATGCTCTCTATTCATTAACTTTAATGCCTCTGAGTGGCAATATTCTTCAGATCTGGATATTTCCTTTTAATCTTTCATACCTCTTCTTTCTGTGTAAATTCAGTGTGAGTGTACTCGTCACCAAACTGTTCCAGTGTGCTCTTTTATCATGCTATTGCACACTGAGGCTTGGCAGACCTAAGTGGGCTGCTGTGGATTCTGTGGAGCTTGGGCTGGTTTCAGAGGCTCTGACCCATGCTTTGATCCGCTGCTGGTGATCTTTAATGGTAAGCTCTGCTTTAAAGGCTGACAGAATGATTCTTTTTTTCTGTCACCACTCCACCGAGCTTCAGCTTACACAGCTGCATCTCACAGGAGCTTTTACAGCATTAAACGACTTGGTAGAAAATTTACGACAAGCTTTAAAGTAGACTTTGATGAGGCAAATGCTTGGTAACCTCTAGTAATGTGTTGTACATTTTCGGGTTATAGGCTATTTATGAAAAAAATCAGTGGCATACTGTGATTTTTGGTCCACCCATCCATCCATCCATCCATCCATCCATCCATCCATCCATCCATCCATCCATCCATCCATCCATCCATCCATCCATCCATTCATCCATTCATCCATCCATGACAACCCACATGAGGGCTTTTCACAATTAAAATATAGTTAAAGGGTTAGTTCACCCAAAAGAGAAAAATTATGTCATTAATTACTTACCCTCATATCTTTCCAAACCTGTAAGACCTTAAGACCTGTAAGATCTTTGCAACACAAATAAAAATATTTTTGCTGAAATTCGAGAGCTTTCTGTCCCTCCATTGACAGCTAGCAACTACTACTTTAATGCTTCAAAAAGCTCATGAAGAGATCGTAAAACTAATCCATATGAATTGAGTGGTTTAGTCCAAATTTTCTGAAGAGACACAGTCGCTTTATATGATGAACAGATTGAATTTAGGGTTTTATTCACATATAAACATTCATCATTCATCAAACATTCATTCATGTTCGCTTGATGTGCAAGAACCAATGAGGTTCATTCTTGTGTTACGGAGCACGTTTGAGCTTCCGCAAAATGTTCGTTCTTGCTCAGATACAGAAAGCTCTCCGATTTTATCAAAAAGATCTTCATTTATGTTCCGAAGTTGAACAAAAGTGTTACGGGTTTGGAAGAACATGAGGGTGAGTAACTGATGACAGAATTCTCATTTTTGGGTGAACTAACCCTTTATTTTAAATATTTTAAACCCTGGTACAGTCAAATTAATACAGATGATATTGAAAAAATTGTACACAATACATTGTTTTTAGTGATTGTGATTCCTGTTTTTATTTGATACAGATTCTACTAAGTGTAATTTTTGCTCTAAATAGGTAAATATAAAATACAAAATATAATTGGCTTTGGCTCCCATTGGCATGAAGGAATTCCGCTTAGGGTCAGAGACCCGCCTGTAGCAGAATTGTGATGCAGAACTCTTGTAAATCAAATTTAGAAAATAGAAGCATGACAAGGAGGAACTGTGATTATGATATGAAATGAAACTAAAGGAATATTGGCTTTAAACCACTTGCGTGTTTTACGTTTTCCACCTAACCATTTTAATTGCATTTGCCTATCTGAGTGAACATAAGCATTCTGTATTTGCCCGTATTTAATAACTTCAGCACTCTGCATTTTAAACAACATTAGTGCATTACTCTCAAGCATGTGGAGACAAAAACAAAATGCTCGAAGAATATTGACATCAATTATATAAAATCATGCATTTATTATTTGCTGAATAGTCTCTCTCTCTTTTTCATCTGCTCCCTCTCCGTTTCTAACCTTTATATTATTCTAACTACAGGAAACTTTTAATATATGTATATTAGCTTAAAATGACTAATACACAGTGGTGGAAAGAGTACTGAAAAAGCATAGTCAAGTAAAAGTACTGTTACTTGTCAAAAAATGTAGTGAGAGTAGAGTAAAAGTACCGGTCCTAAAAACTACTCAAAGTAGGAGTAAAAAGTAGCCCTTTTAAAAGTACTCAAGAGTAGTGAGTAGTGAGTATTATGCTATGAATGTTAGTCCAACTTATACCCTGCAAATTGAAAATGTAGCTTACTCTTTTATCACAGATTCATAGAAAAAAAGAAACAGTATTTCATTATTTCTCCAACAGTTTTATTTTTGACTGCTAGCACTAAAAATACAGCGTTTCCCCTACCATTGTTTTGGACGACCCCCGCCCCCCTAAAATGCTGACAAAATCCAGTCATAAAAAAGGAATTTATAACTCGGAATTTCACGGAATTTGTAAAATTTTTGAGGAAAAATAGAAAGCAGTTCAGTACACTTGAAATCAAATCGCGATATAGTGTGAATATTAAACCACAAAGACAATTTAAATACGAATCCTGCATGTTCTGTGTGAATGAATGGTGCAGCCGACGCGCAGTTTCATTTACCACACACACACACACACACACACACTGAAGCACGTGTGAGGTGTGACGCTTGCGCTGTTTTTTTGCCTATATGAAGACACAAATGCATGAACTTCCTCCAGGCTCAAGATCCACTCCGAAAGTCACTTCGTGAACAAAATAAATTGGCGCCAGGTGTCTCGAAGTCTGTTGATGCTGGTTTGATGCAAAGTTTTCCGCGCGCGATTTGATTTGACAGGAATCACGCATGGAGTCACATGATGACTTATTATAAAAATAAATATTAATATAAATGTAGCGACGGCAGGTTCAGGGAAAATAGCGCAGTAAAAGTACCGATACAGCACTTAAAATGTACTCAAGTAAAAGTAAAAGTACACTGTTTTTAAACTACTTAAAAAAGTACAATTCCTAAAAAAAGTATTTGTAATTCGTTACTTTACACCACTGCTAATACACCATGTAATCGCCACCATTTTAGCATATGCTTACAGATGTTTTTTGGCTTTGCCTCTGTTCTTGTTGGCACCTCCCTTCCACATCTTCCATCTCGTAACACAAAGTCCTCCTGTGCACAGCTCCACCTGCACATCGGCTGTCTACGCTGAAATGAGTTTAATGGTGATCACTCAAGCTGAAACAGCAAGTGGTGGTCTGAACCCTGGACGGCGGATGCAGACGGCAACGTCATTCCTTGTCAGGGTGAGAGGAGTGGGGTGTCAGGGTTGGATAAACTGAACTAGAGCAGAGGATTAAAACAAGTCTTTTGAGGGAGGAAATCTTGGCAGGGGCTAAATCACTGGAAGCTCATAGAGAAACAGTGTCTCTACACATTGCTAAAAAGATGGAGGTTCAGACCTTTGGCCCAGTGATTCAAGGGGCCATGCTGTCTCTTTGAGAATTAAGAGCTGTTAGTAAGAGGGTTCCTGCTAATAAGACCCCCTTTTTGGTTTTGCCATAGGGCTCCTACAATGAGGAATGTGCGGTTTTATTGTCGCTTTGTTCAGAGAGGATAATTATGCCTGCCTTTATCACTTCAGTGCACACGTTTAGCAAATTTAGAAACCTGCTTTTCATTTACATGGAAAGTCTGTAGTAGAAAGTGTTCCCAAACCAAGATACATTGACTTGAGAAGAAAAATTAAGTCTTGTTTTCTGAAAAAAAGTATATTAAAAAATCAGAAAACAAGACTTAATATAAATTTTGATATATTTATTGTAATTTCAACTCTATTGCTGTCCCAATTCGCATACTATCTGTGTCCCAAATCGTAGTAAAAGTGCAGATGCATGCACAGCTAATACTGCCCACAACCCGTTGCACGCTGGACAAAGATTCGATTAAAACTACAGTAATTCTGTCATTAATTACTCACCCTCGAGTCGTTCCACATCCGTAAGACCTTCCTTCATCTTCTGAACACAAATGAAGATATTTTTTGTGAAATCTGCGAACTTCTGTCCCTCAATAGAGATCCAACGCAACTTCCATATTCAAGGCCACAACATAATGGAAACAAGCCACAATACAATGGAATCAAGCCGCAACACAACAAAATCAAGTCACAACACAATGGAAAAGCCGCAACACAACAGAAACAAGCCACAACACAACGGAAAAGACTCAACACAACGGACAACAAACGGTGTCACCCTATTAAATAAATTATATTGGAATATATGGACCTACAGTATACGTATATAGATATTATATTTATTTTATTTACATTGACGATGTCTACTGTACATGCGCTGCATAGTAATTAGATTTGAATGAGCCGAGTCAGAATTTCATAAAGAATGCACCTGTAAAGGTGCAACATTTTTTACAGTTTTTACTGTACCAATCTTTTTTTTTTGGACACTTGGACACCAGCGGCTTGTCTGACCAGGTGCGTTAACCGTCTATACCAAGTTCAAGGGCATGGAGTGGAGCCACACCCAGACTCCCATCGCTGAAGGTGAGCTGCAGCTGGCCTCTATTAACTATTATGAGGAAATGGAAGAGGATATTTCCCTGTGTCTCCCATCCCCACTGGTCCCACCTAGCTCCAAGTCTCCTGTGTCTCCGCTAGACCCGTTCTGCTTCAAGTCTCCAAGGATCCTGCCTCACTCTCCCACCTCCTCTGCCCATAACAGCTAGTTCCTCTACCCCATCTCTCCTGGTTTCCTTCAGTCCTCGGCTCCTTCTCTAACTCCACTGTGTTGATCTGCCTCGGGTCTTCCGGTCTCCAGCTCCGCTTTGTCAAGATGATCCACCAGCTACCAAGCCCGTCACTCCACCCGGCTCGTCTACCTCTCTGCTCCACCTTGGCTCCTCCCTGCTTGGCTCCACCTGGGACCATTGTCCTTACGGCTCCACCGGGCTCCCTCGTCCCTCCGGGCCTTCAGGTGCGCTTCAAACCTCCATCCCTTCCCCTTCTGCTTAGTCGGGCTCCGCCTTCTCTCCTGCTCAGTCCTCTGGCTCCCTGGCTCCACCTCGGACGCTCGTTGCTGCGGCTCCGCCTGGGTCTCCATCAGCTTTGTCCCCATCTGTTGTCCCCCTGGGTCCCCTGGCCAAGTTGCCACCATGGCATCTCCCTCTTTAGCTGTGGTCTGGGCCCCCGCTTTGGGTCCTGCTCACCCCTCCTCCCTGGCTTCTCCTTCCGTCTTCTCCGCCCTGGTTTCTCCTGCTACCATTTCCGGTTCCCTGTCCTTCACCAGTCTCTCGTCCTCCTCCAGACCCCCCCCCCCCCCCCCCCCTCCCTTGTGTATTAAGCCTTTAGTTAGGTCTGTTTCTGGTGTTTTCTCCTTGTTTAATAAATAAGTATTTTTTATTCATCTTTGATTGTTCGTATCTAATACATTACAATCTCATAATCATGACTGTATTTCTCATAATTGCACCTTTATCTCATAATCACAACTTTATTTATTGTAATTGCGACTTCATATCTCACAATTTTCTGTTTTATTTGTTTACTCTGAGGCGGAAATGGGCTTCCATAGTAACACCAAATATTTCAGCATTTATTTTAAATGATAGGGAGGAAAAAACTATCGCAACTTTCATTTTATGCCTACTTTGAGAATCAACACATATCGGTTTACTAATAATCCAAATATTAGTGGATATAATATATAATTCAAATATAATATAAAGTGTTAATGGTGTTTGCACATAGATTTTACATTCCTTGATCACAGTTTTACTCAACAGTTTACATTTAGACTCCGAAATTCTTGACCTACACAGTCTGTTCTCCACAAGGGGACGCTCTGTTCTGTATTAGCTGCTGTCAAAACAACATGGTATGTATGATGTCATGTGTCTGGAGTCTGTAACCTTTTCCCATGCATTGCAGGCACATTAGCATTAACTCAGTACACAGTGACACAGGACATCCTGGACAGAGCTGTATACAAACAGGACAGGCTGAAACGAAGCAGGATTCTTTCAAAATCCCTGGATCCTGCTTTTCCTTCCCTGCCCCACCTTTAACTCTACCACTAACCAGGCTCACGTGGAATCTCCGCCTGCCGCCCTCAAAAGGCTCTGCAGATTAAAAAACCCCATCAATCACAAGCCCTTGCCTATTCATAAATTAAAAGCATAAATTAAATGTAGTACACATATTTTTATCATGCTACTATCCATTCAATTCCTCTCAAAATCAGAGCAGGAAATGCTGGAAACATTCATCTGAACCTGTGATTCAACTACAACTTAAATGCTGCGAGAACAGACTCACTTGTAAACACATTCAGCAGTCCATAAACGTAAATTACACTGAGGATGACAAGGAGAAGAGGGACTGGACCTTTTTTTCTCAAAGGCCTGGATTTACATGACATTCTTAAAGGGTTAGTTCACCCAAAAATGAAAATACTGTCATCAGTTACTCACCCTTATGTCGTTCCAAAGCCAAAACACAAATGAAGCTATTTTAATGTAAAATGAGAGATTTCTGTCTCTCCATTAACAGTCCACGCAACTACCACTTTGACACTTCAAAAACTTCATAAAGAGATTGTAAAACGAATCTAAGTGAATTGAGTGGTTTAGTCCTTTTCTGAAGAGACTCGATTGCTTTATATGATGAACAGATTGAATTTAGGCTTTTATTCACATAAACATTCATCAACACACACATCAGATATGGTAGATAGAAGCTCAAGCATGTTCGCTTGATGTGCGAGAACAAATAAGGTCCATTCTCGTGTTTTGCAGCACGTTTGAGCTTCAGCAAAAAACAATTTGTTCCAATTGAGTTTTGTTCTCACATGTCAGTACACTGTTTATGCTCGCTATTTTGAAAATTTGACTAAACCGCTCAATTCATATGGATTAGTTTTGCATTCTCTTTATGAACTTTTTGAGGCGTCAAAGTGGTAGTTGCGTAGCTGTCAACGGAGGGACAAAAATCACTCAGATTACATTTAAAAAATAATTCATGTTTTGAAGATAAACAAAAGTGTTACGGGTTTGGAACGACATGAGGGTGAATAACTGATTACTTTTTTTCTTTCTTTTTTTTTTTAAAGATCATATTTCAAGAATTCTTACAAATTTGTGTTAGTTTATATTAAGAACTTACCGTAATTTACTATTTTTCTAAAGCGTGAATCTGAACCAAGCAGTGCCATTTTCTCTCCCTCCTCTTTTACTCACCCTTCTTTTTTCTACACTACAGGAAGTTGTATGTCATTGAGAAGCCAACTAATGAAATAAGATCATGTATAGTAACTCTGCTATCTGCCAGCCCTTCTGTGGTCAGTATGGATAGTCCAATTAAAGTTAGTCATTAAATGCTTAGCATGAACAGAGCGTCTCCTGCAGTCACGCAGGTGCTCAGAGTCGGCGGGTCTCCGCTTTGAACAGAGGCCTCAGTTTGAGCTCTTTGTTTACATTTTCCACTGTCTGAGGCAGTAAAGCACCACTGCCTCAAGTATGTTAGCTTAGCTTATCTAAATTAGCCACACTTTGAGAAAACCCACAGTGACCGCTCGCCTCTATTTCCCTTTGGTGGGGGAAGGGGGTGGACATTCTTACTCATTTATAGCCCCCATTTATGGATCTCTTCCTTTTTTGTTCCTGCAATTTGCGCCACAATAATTGTTTTACTACACACAAAATGACTCCCTGCCCAGTGTGCTGCCTTGAATTTGCCCTCCTGGAGTATTATGGATTGTTTAAGTTGTAAGATAAACAGGTTTAGGGACCTGAGGCTGTGGAATGTGTTCAGTGGGTCAAGCTTGTGTGATTTATAGGCGCCTATGATGAATTGCCTCCCTTTTCGGGGGTTAAGAATGATCAGATTTGCCTAACGGAGAGCAGTGAACTAATCTGTGGATTCAGCTGTGACCCTTGTACCTTCACAACTCAGGTTGGTGAGCGAATGAGGTGAGTTTGTTTAATCCGACCCTCCTCAGTGTGAATGTTATCAGTCAGAGCATCTACACAGGCCAGACAGCAGGGCAAAGAGCAGGCAGCTCAGACGAATGAACTCGGACCGTTCACAGATTAGGAATCTGTATGTTTTATCACCAAGAATATTCTCCTATATTTCTCTCCAACATGACAGCTTTATTTATATCGCCGCTTCTGTGCAAGATGAAATGTCTCATGGGAATGAGTTTCATTTCACTGAACAGAGTGACCCGGGCAGATGTAGTCAATGACTGGCATACTTCACTTCCAAATGACGTCTGGTAATAGCGATGCAGGTCATCAGACCTTATCATTAAATTAAAGATCATGCAAATCTAATCATTGTGCTATTTGTACAGTCTGGAAGCTCCAGAAGCATATGACAGGAGAGAAAGAGGACATTAAGAATAAGAAGCCCTTTTTCCATTTGAGAGATCTGTACTTGCTTCACACAGAGATTATGAAATAACAGCCTGGCTCCTGCTGTCACATCCAGAACATGAGATTCGGGTCAGATGTGAGCTAATGCCACTGCTTAGTCATGCAAACACACAGATAATTTTGCCCATGGGAAGAGATGCACTTGTGGCTGCAACCAAAATAAATAATTATTATACATTTTTTTTATTGTTCTTAAAATATTTTTCTTTATATATTTATTTTTTATTTTTTTGCATTTAGGTCATGCTTAGGTTATGCTTTTGAGCCTTTAACTTAAACCCTAAGATGTGTTGTAATTCTATAAAAGTATTTCTATAAAATAGCGTATAGACTTATTAGAAATATGCTGATATAGACTTATCAAATAATGTACTCAAACTAATCGAAAATGTAATAATTATAACTATGGATACATATCTGTTATTGGCCGATACTAGAGGGTTTTTTTATTTATTTTTTGTTTATATCGGTTGATATTGAATATTTAATTGTGCACACTAAATTCCCCTTTGTATTTAGATTACCTTTGCCATTATCTAATGCTCAAAAACAATAAAAAAAAAAACAATAATATAATATATTCAATATCTAATATGTGTAATAACATGGTTCATTGTAATCTTCAGCAAATCTTAAAATAATATAATTGTTTTCATACTGAACATTATAATGTTGAATTCACTTGTAGCATTTAAATTAATTGATTTTGGTTTTTAGAATTTTGTTTTAAATTTATTGTGGAGGCAATTAGTTTAGAATATTAATATCAGCCTATATTTATATGTTTACCATAACTTATTAAATAATTATAAGCTTATCAGCGTTTATATTTTTATGATATTATGATACTGATTTCTTAAAGGGACTATATATAACTTTTTCCCCAAAATAAACGTAACAATAGCCTTTTTATTTTACCATTTATGACTCAAACATCTCCTGTTGAGCATACTGACACCTTGTCCGCTCACAGTGGGTGCACCTATAAGCCTGTATCCTATTTTTCCTATTTTCTGTCGGGTCGGATTTTTCCCGCGCTGTCGGCGGATGTGACGTCAAGCGCGTTCATGTTAAACGTTTCAGATCACTCTGCCACCACCGCTTGCCAGCACTTATCTCAAACAATATATGTATTTGACTGTTCTTACCTCTGTAAACATAATGTTGACCTCCTTGCAGCAGATGACTTGTGAACTGTGCACGTACGAGAGCGAGCAGAAAGGAAGAGCAGTTCTGTTTCTTGGCCACAGGTGTCAGTCGCGAGTTTAAATTTCAGAAAAACGCATGTAGCCTCTTTAAAGTAACACCAGGTAACTTTTGCTCTCGGGGTCCCCCTACAGTTGGGAAACAGTATTGTCCTCTACTACTGTCGTAAACTCTGTCATCCTACATGCACGTGCATTTGTTGACAACCATGATAGCCCTGAACACTGTAGGAGGAGGTCACATGCAGGTGTTCTGCTTGCGTCGCGTGTGAAATGTCTTCATCCCAGGTACAGTGGCATATATTTCAGCATGTCATATGAATACAATTTCATGGGTTTTATTTTTTTTCTAACGACAAATGATCACGTTACCGTTTTACTGAATCTATATGATACTTCAATGCAATGTTTGAGTGGTAGATAAAAACCACATATCGTCAATATTATAATATCAAGCTACCATAAATGAATGTGCAAATTTAAAAAAAAAAAAGATTTGCATTATAGCTTGAGGCAAGACAAATAAAGAAATATCACAGACATGTTAGGTATCCTAAAATATGATTTTGTACTATCATTACTTGATTCATGAAGATAAACGGAGGATAAGATAGCTTCCGTAACATAGTCAGGCAGACCAAAAAAACAAAGAGATAGTATGCAAGCAATATACTTACTAGTCCAAAAGCATGACAGCCAAGTCCGCATCGGTCGGGCACCCCTCCTCCTCCTTCAGCTCACGCCAGCGAGAAAACGCTGGGCCAATGTTGATCCTCGTTCTGCCTTTAAAGGGTTAGTTCACCCAAAAAATGACAATTAAGTCATTAATTACTCACCCCCATGCTGTACCAACCCCGTAAGGCCTTCGTTTGTCTTCGGAACACAAATGAAGATATTTTTGATTAAATTTGAGAGGTTGATCACTCCTCCATAGGCTCCCTAAGGGAATGAAACTTGACGGCCCAGAAAGTCAATGAAGAAAATGTTTAAATATTCCATGTGACAACAGTGGCTCAACTATAAGTTTATCAAGCGACGAGAATACTTTTTGTGCGGAAATAAAACAAAAATAACGACTTTATTCGACTATTCCTTTTCTTCCCTGTAGGCTTGAAACGAGACTTCAAGAGATTTCCACGACGCATGCGCGAGAATTGCGATCTCCTTCAACTACTTCAGTTAAGTTCTCGCGCGTGCGTCGTGGAAATCTCTTGAAGTCTCGTTTCAGGCCTACAAGGAAGAAAAGGATTAGTCGAATAAAGTCGTTATTTTTGTTTGTTTTTTCGCACAAAAAGTATTTAAAATTTTAAACAGCAATTAAAATATTGCATCGCGTGCTTCTAGCATCGAGTCTGGCACATAGGTACACTTTGGATCATTTCCACATATTTTCTATCTATCTGGGTTGGGACGCTTAGCCTACACACACACACACACACACACACACACACACTACAGCCTCACGTGCGACGAGCCACGTCTCTGGGCAGCCGCGTAAACTAGTGTTTTTGCCAATCATGCTGCATGCTTATTGTTTCACTGACGTTGACGAGATTAACCACTTAGGTACCGAAATTTGGTACCGAAAAACAAGACATGTTTCGATACTCGGTAGTACCGAAGCAATTCGGTCGGTACCTAAAAAGTACCGAACTCGGTACCCAGCCCTAACCATCACAAGAGACCTGGAAATATATTATGAAGGTTGAAAAGGTACCTAGTGCTGCTTTAACATTTCTTCCCAAGAAAACATGTTTTTTGATTATAGATAAAGGAAAACAATGAATATTCCTGGAATATTTCTTATATGAATTGCCAGTTTTTCATGTTAGAAGCCAACATTTGCCTCTATTTCCAATTAATTGTGCTAAAATTAACATAGTATTTGCATATACTGCAAAGCAAGTTTTTATTTATCAAAACCTCTTTAAAGTGAGGCGAACAGAAAAGCTATTGGTGGCGTATTGCTGTCATATACATATATACCTGAACTAATTGGGTCACTGTGTGAAATCAACAAGCTACAAGCAGATCTTGGGATTAAACTCTGGAGAATATCAGACGGAATGTTTAATTGCCTTGTGGTCAGATCTAGCTGAAGTGCTGCGATGGCCTATTAATTAGAGGACAGCCTGCTAAATGAAGCATACCTGTGACATGTTGTTTCTGCTCACTGCTGTCTCACACTCTAATTACGGGAGAAAGAGAGAGCCGGCTCTTTGTTTTGCACCTTGTTTCAAATGTCAGTCTGGAGAATGGCCGGCTGTCACAGTAACGAGCGCTCGCAGATTTAAACCCAGACACGCGGATCGACTCAAAGATCCAAAAATGTGTTAAAGGCCCCATTACTATCCAATTAACCAAATTAACTTCTACGTTTTATCCTTTAGCTTGCTAAATGTGTTCTTCCAGTCACCTTAAAGTCATTTTACAAATGTTCGTCATGGTTCGGCTGTCAGAAAAACAACTTTTTATCTAACAAATGTCTGAATTGCTGTGTTGAAGTCTTTAAGACTCAATATCCATCGCTGCATTTCCACCGAGCTGTAGGTAAATTAAATGTTATTCTCCTGAGTAGATGAGTAATGGATGTTTAACAAGCATGTCACTCAACGGATGGCTTTATAACCCCTGTCTGCTTGTGATATAACAGTTATATCCACCAGCTTGGCTATGCGCCACACTTCAAATAAATGTCAAATAAATTCTACTTTTTTACAGGGACAAAAACAACAGGAGCCCCTGTTGCGTGCTGCAATAAGTGCAAACAGTTTTTAGTATTCAGACTGGGTCTTCAATACTTGCAACTTGAAGATTTGTTCAGGCTCAATGTGTAAAACAGCTTGAGCTATCTGAGATCAATACCATCATTTTTAACAGAGGGGCGATATTGATCACGGAGAGTGTCTTTACTCAAGGCCCAATCTCATTGTTGCAGACTAAGACGCGTATTATTGTAATCATTGAGATGTTTCATCTGCCAGTCTGGTTCAGAAATAGTTCAGAGGAGTGCAGCTGAATGGAGTCCCTGACACTGACGCTCAAAAAGAAGATGAGAAAATTCTATGAACTCAAATGTATTTTGCATGCATTATTTGGTGCATTATTCCTTTTTACTGTCCCCTCCCCCCTCTTAAAGCACATGCGTGCACGCCAAGGTGTGGATTGTGACGAATGAATCTGCGAAAGCGCCGGATATGTGAATAAAATATGTGCCCATGAATCAGATTCGTCTGTAAAGGCTCATTAAACCAATTCACATCCATCAGGGACCTCCAGGGAGGCAGGGGAAACTGTCCATCACTCAAAGCCAGGGTGCTGCGGAGCATTTTTTTCCGGCTTGACACGCTTAGATCAACGCCAACATCCCCTTAACAAATAATTGTCTCTCCTCTTGGGGAGGGCATGACATCACGGCGGGCTGCAGCCAGTCTCTTATCCGTCTTGCCCAATAAACAGCTTGCAGCCATTATAAAATCCTACAACCCTGGGTAAATACCACAATCATTATGGTGGTGCTAAATGGCAGCCGCTGCTCTCCCTGGGATGGGGGTAAATGCCACCGGGGTCATCGATGTGCCAAGCGGGCAAATAGTACTGGGTCATTTCTGAATGATCAGCCACATGGTAAAGGGCAAGGGGTTCCTTTTATACTGACTGGCAGTGAGACATCTGAACTGTGAAATTGCTTCGTAAGATGGCTCAGTCTTTATGAAGCACAGAAATGCATGCTTTTAGTTATCTGACTGGTTGCTTGTCTTTTACAATCAATTATCAGGGGTCTTCAGACACTTTTTCCTGCCTTGGTCGTCCACACGAGACTCTGTCGTTCATTGTTATTCAGGATGATAGATATTTGTCTTTGCATGTTTGCTGTCTGCACCGCTTGCAATTGGGGCTATTAACAAAACAACGACAACAGAGAAGAGATAACCTTTGCTGTTGATAATAACTCTAACACAATGAACATAATTGACTAAGCCATGACCTCCCTTCACCCTTTCCTGGCATTTTTTAGTAAAAGAGAACCATTCCAAGCACATTTGTAATTGCTTTGTTAATATGTGGCAAGTTTATACAATTGCCAGTTGGAACTGTAAGCCTTTTGTCAGCTTGGTGGGCCAAACAATCTACATAATTTGCTATAATTTATTCATTGGACCAAATTTGCAATGGGAAAAGCATATTCATAAAGAGTAAATGGGGTAGATTGAGTACAATCATAAATTGTGCATCACCAAAAGAGTCCATTGAATGTGATTCTTGTTCACACAATGTGAATATTTCATCATAGCTTCTGACCCTATATATTTGCCCTTATCCCACTCATTAGTTTGCACACCGATATTCCAAATGGTAAATCAAAATACTCATATTTAAATTAATAATTAAATCAATAAATAAATTAACCAACAATTGAATTCACAAAGTATTTTGCAATTTGCTTAAATTATGCATTTCTTCACGTTTAAATGTTTTTTACAAAATAATTTTCCAAATGACACCTAATGAATGAATCTCAATTTTTCTTTTTGCAGAACATACTTTTGCCTTGGGATTAGCCAATTAACTCCATGTGCTGAAAAAAAAAAAGTAAAGAAAGATTATTTGTGGAAATCTGTGATTTTTTGGGACATATTACTTTTTACATTATGGAATAGAAAAGTGTTTAAACTTAACCATTTGTACTTTTGTAAGATTTAACATTATGGAATGTTTTAAACAATAAATGATGTTTCCGTGGTTTCTTTGTTATGGTACATTTAATTATTGGCATCATTATTTATTTATTTAATTATTTAATTTACAGTCCTTCAGAAAAACAGAAGCACACTTTGTTTTAGAGACATGGTTAGATCTAAATTACCTTCTCACTCACTTTTTAGGTCTAATATCAGAGTTGATTGTTGCATTTGGCTAAGAAACACAAGCTATTCAAAGAACCGCTTCTGCATCTCTGATAATATGTTTTTTTTAATAGGCCTACATGCTTATTTTCTTTAATCGTACCCAGCTTTCATTTGCCAGCGATTTCTTTGAATTCAGCTCCTGTAATCTATATTTTTTGTGCGGAATGCAATTCACATTTTTTATTCCTCCACTTATGTTCGCATGAAGCCAGTAAAACGTGTTGCCTTCACTTCTGGGCTGTTATTGGATTTGTGAAAGATGGTGGCCCATGACCAGGCTGGCGGTGTGCAGCATTGTAATGAGGCGCTCTTCCTCTCACATATCATTACAGACAGGTCTCTGGAGACCATAAATCTCATCTCCTGCACTAATCACAGTAACCCTTTCTCCTCCTCTACCTTTCAGTCACCACTTTCAACATGCCTAGCTTCCATATCAGAGTCGTTTTTCCCGACTGCCGTTGTTCCCACAAAAGAATCACATAGTGAAGTGAGAGGGGCCCTTGATGTGATCCAGTGTCAGCCCCCTGGTCTCATTAGAATGGATCTATAATCCCACAGAGCACATTTCTGCAGTTACCGCTTGAAGAAAAGCATTGCACTTAAAAAAACACCTTCTTTCCAGCTCTGTGGGGAGGTCTCGTGGGAGCACAGATGGAGAATGACCATTTCACCGCTAAAACTGCACTGCTGCGCGGCCGGTGCTCGTAAACTGGTTTACTGTATGAAAGCGAGCTCAAGGTGTGTTTGTGGAAGTATATGTGTGTTTGCTTTAGATCATATGTGCAATATGTAAGTGAGACTATTTGGCGCACACATGGTATGGAAGTGAGGAGGCTTTGTTTGCTTTGGGTGAGTTAAACTGTGCACCTGTGCAACCTAAGGTGATTTTTTCCCCCGCTGTGCTGAGCGTGTTTGATGCATTAGGTCAGCATTCACTTAACATCGCCTTCCTGCCTGTAAACACTGTTTTTTCTACCTTTGACTAATGCATTTATATATATATACTACATATGCTACCATCTGTAAGATTTTTTTATGTTTTTGAAAGAAGTCCATTACTAAGCTGCGTTTATTTGATTAAAAATACAGTAAAATCAGTAATATTGTGAAATACTATTACAATTTAAAATAACGGTTTTCTGTTTTAACATATGTTAAAATGTACTTTATTTCTGTGATGTATTCCTGATTTTTTTTGGCATCCATTACTCCAGTCGTTAGTGTCACATGATCCTTCAGAAATCATTCTAATATGTTGATTTAGTGCTCAAGAAACCTTTCTTGTGATACATTTCGATAAATTAAAATTCAATGCTTCATATTTTTGTGGAGACTCAGATTGCGATGATGTTTTTTCAGAATTCTTTGATGAATATAAAGTTCATAAGAGCAGCTTTTATTTGAAATATAAATATTATAATTTATGTCTCTACGGTCACTGTTGATAAATTTACTGCATCTTTGCTGAAAAAAAGTAGTCATTTAAAGAACATTTGAATAGGAGATCTCATTAAGATATTTGTTTCTTAATGTTATTTTAAAATTTACTTTTAAAATCATTTATTTAGATTTTTTTGTTTGCTTTTTAGATATTTGTATTTTTGTAGATTTTATTGTATTATATATTATTAATCATTTATATTATAATTATATATAAATTATTTATAATTATATATTATTTTAAAAAACAATTATAATAATTCTATTAGACTTTATGATTTTGTTATGTGATTGAACTATTTGGTTATTTTAAGTTTGGGGTTTTTAAATCACCGTTGCTTTGTTTCTTTTACTTTTTACATTTGCATTAATTGTTGTATTTCCATTAAATGTTTTTAAATAGTTGTTTCTTAGTTTAAGTTTACGACAATAACCCTGCTCTGTACTTATCGTGAGAGAGTGAAACTCTGTTAAACGACCTTTGCACGGAATGGTAGCGACCTGACAATGTCCAGGCTCTCCAGGCCACCCTCAAGTACAGGCCTGGACGATTAATCCACCTCCTCATGTTTACTGCACTGTGGATTACTGGTGCATTTCTGGGATTAGTGGAAAATGCCCCATAGATCATATAGCAGGGATTAGTCATAATTCACAGATTTAACAGCCAATTAATCTTTGATACAAACCAATATGGGACCAAGCCAGCTGACTGGCTTTGGCTGAATAATGGGACCCTGTAGGTGCCAAACGAACGGAGTTAACCGAACAGAGAGAGAGTGAGGCTGAGAGTGCAGTAAAGAGTGTGAGGCGTTCCAGCGCTAATGCATCCTGACAGGGTGAGTGAAGAGGCAGCTCATTATTATGCCACGCATCAGGAGTCTGGCACTGACCCCTGACTCCATAAAGGCCCTCCGGAACATGAGCCTCACCGTTCACTCGCTCACTTCCAGCAATTTGGCCAAAACTGCACTGGAACAAAGAGAGAGAGAGACATGTACCCTGTGATATCAGAGTGTGGAACATAAATGTGAAATTTGGACAAACTAAAAAATAAATAAAAAGTCTGAGATCTGTGAGCTAGCCCAAGTTGTGCTTAGAAGAGCAGTTCAAACTACTGAATCATAGGCCTGACAGATGTCGTAAATCTTAATAAGGAAGCTATTAAACGCATCAAGCAACCAATAAATCATTTCTTCGTGTCAGCAGTGTTTAGCTCATAGATTAGTAATGAGATGAGAGAAGTCAGAAAGAAATGACAGTAGCTTTCATGGCATGACAGGGTCTGGTTCTGTGCCACTGGTAATTTTCAGCTCTGTCGTGTTTGATGCTCGCTGGACGAGTAGTGGTCACCTTGTGGTGCTTTTCTACCGCATTGGATATAAAGGTCACAGGCGTTCACCCGTGACATGACTACACAGAGACACCAGCTGCTTTCTGTTCTGCACGCCATAATATCTTCGCTCAAATGTTATGGGGTGCAGAGTGCGGATGGTGAGTTATTTTAATGCGCAAAAAAAGGCTAGAAAGGCGCAGTTTGATTCTGAATATTGTCTCGGTGTGAGGGAAAACACGGAGTCTGATACAGTTTCCTCATTCAGTATGTGGGTTAGAGGAATAGTTCTAGGATGTAGTCACTCTCGTTTCATTCCAAACCCACAATGAAACTCAAATGTTTTGTGAAATATGCAATCTATTAAATCAAAATGGTTCATATGACTCATGTTCTATATTCCAAGTTTTCGGATGCCATACAATAGTTTTGTTTGAGGAACTGATTGAAAAATTGACAAATATCTGCCCTAGCTGTCCTTGGCACATTCATGAGAGTTAGTGAGAGAAGCACAGTCATTTTTGGTAATTGAAAAAAAAATATATATATATTAGATGGAAGAAAGATGTTGCCTTGGCAACTAACTGAATTAAGTTTAAGTTGAAATGCTAAAATTACTACAACTAAAACTGAATTGAAAACGAATTAAAGCTAAAGAGAAATATACAAAACAACTTACCAAAAACATACCATAAAAAATAAAAACCAATTCAAAATATTAATAAATAGCAAATAAATACTAAAATAACCCTGAGAGGTATTTCCTGATGTGTAAATGAATCATGTTGACTTAATTATCCAGGTGATCCTGTTCACAAAACCAGTCAGAATGATTCAGTATACAGACAAGGAAGAAAGTCCATCATACAGGTTACAACATATGGGCGAGTAAATTATGACTTCAATTAACAGTTCTTTAATAGGGCGGAAAGGCAACATTTCTGAAGCTTGCCAGGTTGTGAAAAAAAATGCTTTTCTTTCTTTCTTTAAAAAATGAATAAATATCCTCATTCAGAATATGGGTTAATATCTCACTGAATCTCCTTCATTTTCCAGGCAAGTTATTATGACTTGAGTGACATTTTCTCACAATTTAGTTTCACCTACGCCTTCTATTCACTAAACAATGCAAGCAGGACTCGACTGCTATTACCTTTTATCTTTTCAAAATACCTCTCAGAAGTGACCCTTTCCCTTTCGATGTGTCAGTCATCATCAGCGGGACATGCGAAGAATGACTTAAGCGGGCTATGCCTTTTTCAGTCTGAGTAAAAAGCCACCTCTGGCTCTCTGACTTTATTGAAATACTTCTGCCTGTTTCATTCACGCTCTGCGGATCCCACCGGAGGGTCAGGTATCCCTCGGAAATGATGCCAGACATTCCTTTTTTTCTGTGTATTCCCACTTCTTCAAGCACAGCACTGTAATGTGCAGATCTCTGTCTGCGTTAAAGAAATCCCTGCTGGTTTGATTTGATAAGGAGCTTGTTTCTCTTTTTCTCTCACACACACAAGGTCTTAGATCGGCGCTACATCTGCTAATGCTTCCACATGTCCTCAGATTGGACTTCCTTTTTCCCTGAAGACCTGTCCTCAACAAGTAGCTTTTTTCATCAGAAACACGTTCCCATCAAAGAGTGCAGAATGAGTGTGTCAAGTGCTTTTTCATGGGGTAGGGTTCAAAAACAGCTGTTTTAATGGGAATAGACTATTTAAACCTCAATATATAGATCTCAAAGGTCATCACCATATCTATGTGAACATGATTTCACCAAGTACAACATGTTCCTGGATCAATATCTTTTTTTATCATGGAACAACATTCCAATCAACCAATAAGATTTGAGGGACAAGTTTACAGTTTATGTTAAATTTAGGTTACAACCAGGGTTAAGCTTATACATCCGTGTTATTTACCTATCATTTCCCTCTGATTTTAGGGATAAGTTATGGGCAGGGTTAGGTGTAAGGGGATAGGGTTAGGACAAAATCTTTGGACAAAAAAGTTCCAGGATCAAAAAAATGTTGATACAGGAACGTGTCTTACTTGGCAAAATGACGGTGTGCATTTGTGTGTGTGTGTGTGTGCATTTCATGAATGTTGTGATGTCTAAATTCACTTGTAGAATATAGTTTTTAGTGTTTATTTTTACAAGATTTTGAAGAATTTGTATGTTTTTATGTTTATGTAATCTATCGGTTATTGGCCATAACCCAAAAATATATAAAATATTTAAAATAATTTAAAAAATGCTTGTATATTCATTTTAGGTATTGCTTCTTTGTTGGGTTTATAGAGTTGCCCAGTTACATCAAATTGTATTTTTTTTCTGCCTGGTCTACTCTACTCTACATCAGAAAATCCCTGAGGACTTATGTAGTATATGCTGGAATAAATTCCTATAATACCTCCTGACGTGCACTTCTTTATCTGTTAGACTGTCATCTGAAAATTTGTTCGGGGAAAAAGATTACATGAACGTAGTCAGCTGAAACTGATAAGTGAGCTGATTGCAGCTGAGTGAATGAATCCAGGTCTTGTTCTGATCCGGTTCTATCGGGTGAGTGTCCCGCAGCAGCGAGAAGCTTCCTCTTCTCCTCCTATGTCTGTCACGCCTGTGATCAGAGGCATGCGGTCAGTCTCCACAGTAATGTAAAACTACGGTGAGAACTTCCCGTTTTGAAATAGTTGGCATTCCGATGTCAGCAGTGCTCATTTCATACGTTGAGCTTAAACATTGAAGGTTCTGTAGGTCACTAGGATTTGGTACCTTGGAGCAAGGACATGCCTGTCAGTGGGAAACATGTGCTGAGCGCCGTCCGTCCTGTTGGAGGGTATTAGAAGTGTGATGTGAGTGAACCGCAGGTCATGTAGAGATAAGAGAGGTCAGATGGTTCACCACATTTTGCACGTTACTCAAATAAGTTGTGACTTTAAACAAGCTCAACATTCAGACGTACCTCGAGACGTGGTCTCACCCCAGCCGTTGCAGAATTATTTCCATGAATCTGAAAATAACCTCTCATTATTAGTCTTAATCATCTCATTATATACCGAGTGTGCGGATAAAAATTATGGACTTGTTTTGGAATAATTAGATGATACAGTTCATCTTTTATTTTAGGTCACCATTTTCAATATACCACACAAGTGCTACTAAACTTAAAATGGTTAATCTATTAAACATTTATCATTAATTTAATCAATATTTGTACTTTCACTCACTTGAATTAGAAAGACCATTTTATTTCTCGTACAAAAACTCCTAAAATTCTAAGTTTCATTATTAGTGATTATTTAGAGTATTTGATTATTATATGAAAAACGTTTTAATTATTCTCTTGAATTTCGTATAACAATTTGGGGCCAATGTATGCAACTCTTTTGTGCAGCTGCCCCATATAATAAGTGCACACTTAAGCTACACTCATGAATGTCTTTGCATACAGTTGTGCTCAAAATAAGTTTACATGCAGTACACCTTGCAAAATATGCAAAATGTAAATTATTTTGACAAATAAGAGGGATCATACAAAACGCATATTATTATTTTTTATTTAGTACTGTCCTGAATAAGATTTTTTATATGAAAGATGTTTACACATAGTCCACAAGACAAAAAAATAGCTGAATTTATAAAAATGACCCTGTTCAAAAGTTTACCCTTGGTTTTTAATACTGCGTGTCGTTACCTGATTCTGGTGAAAACTTTTGAACAGGATGAAGATGTCCAAATATTCTTTATTTTGTTTAAACAATACAATTTACCTTGATCTTCAAATTCAAAAAGTTTTCATCCCCCGCTCATAATGCATCGTGTTTCCATTTGGAGCATCAGTGATTTACTTTTTTTTAATAGTTGTGTTTGAGTCCCTCTATTGTCCTCAGTGTGAAAAGATGGATCTCAAAATAATACAGTCTCTGCTGGAAAGAGTTCAAATATGCAAAAGATGCTGGAAAACTGAAGAATTTACAGGATCTGAAGTACATTGGACAGTTTAACTGCTTAGGACAAACAAGGGAGGGACTCAAGAACAAACATCACAAAACAATACAACAGTCGTGGATAATCCAGGTACGACACACAGTATTAAGATTCAAGGGTATGTAAACATTTGAAGGGGGTCATTTTTATAAATTCAGCTATTTTTTTCTCTTGTGGCCTATATGTAAACATCTTTTATGTAAATTATCTTATTCAGGACAGTACTAAATAAAAAATAACATGCATTTTTTGTGATCCCTCTTAAATTAAACATTTTGCAAGGTGTATGTAAATTTTTGAGAATGACTGTATAATAAATCTATAATGTCAAATATCAAAAAGTCATTTATTTTAATTATAGCACAAGCATGCTTTACAAGCACAACATTTTACAAAAAAAGTTTGGTTTCACGTTTATAAAACATTAAGTCTAATGATAAAACGATACATTTCTCAAAAATAATCAAAAGTACTCTATTTGGTGACTTTCCGGTTAAGTTTCTTAGGAGAATGTCTATTTCATACATGCACTTTGGGATCAGTTGGTTAAAAGTCATTTTTAAAATAACATACAGACTAAGTTAGTAGTTGGTTCATTTGTTTGCTTATATGCTACCTGGATATAATTTTTAATTTTTTTATTATTTAATGCAATGAAATTGATACGGTTTTAATTGTGAGTCAAGTGCTCAGAAACTTTTTGGGCCTGCTGTATGCTATTTGTTACTGTTCTGTATGAAAGACTATTGATTAAACAGCCCAGCTGGAGTCAGTTTCAACTGCTCAAGACAGGCTCTTAAAAATAGAGAAATAAACAGCATGACTGTAAAAGATATAAACATTTATTCTTCCTGGATTTTGTTCAGCAGATTGTAGGATGAGGAGAGACATTGATATGATGGGAATATGGGAAGGGGTGAGAGGAGGAAAGGATTCTTTTAACAAAGAAAAAACTGCACTCTAAAAAATGATGGGTTTGTTTCAACCCATGTTTGGGTCAAATACGGACAAACCCAAACGTTGAGTTTAATTTTTATTATTATTATTTTATTTAAAAATGTAAACCAACATTTAGTTTGTTTGTCTATATTTGGCCCAATCATGGGTTGAAACAACCCAGCAATTTTTATAGGGAAATTGTCAGATTTCATTGCTTTGTCAAAGAGTTTTACATACACTCCATTAAAGAAACGTAAACATGTTATTGTGCTCATCCATCATGATGTAAAAGAGTAAAATTGATAAAAGAAACTTGCTTTGAGGATCATAAATCACCTCAAATCAGATGATCAGTGTTTGTGAAATCTAGTAAGGGCTTTGGACTTAACAATATTATATAGGCTAATGTAGTTTTGCTTTATTCCACACTATTGGAATGAGGCTTTGGGGAAGAGAGTAAACATTTTCAGCTTGATGAAAACATATTTTATTGCACAAAGAATGAAACCAAACAACCATGTATATGTAGAAACAGGAGAATGAGCAGGACAATGCATTGATGAGATTGTAGCTGGATGTTGATGCTCTATTTTAATAGTAGGCCTATAGGCATAACGCCTAAGCCGAAGTCCAAAACACTGAGATCACACATGAGAAATGGCCTAAAAATAAAAGATTTTAATTGATAATGCGGTGGTATTATTTTCATCACTGCAGTTTATTCTAGGTATCTGCAGACATGAAATGGAGAAAGAAAGCTGGGGGCTGGTGTGAAGTAACACAATAGACCATCCTGCAGCCTTGACACGCTGAACGCATGCCCACGTGTTCTCTTGGGCGGTTTTCAGTCGCTCCACTATGGGGCGTATTAGGGCTTTAAGGTCTACTGAGGGAGCGGGCAATGTCAACTGTTCAACTGAACCATGTATTTACTTGAGATGAGAGCGAGTGGGAACTGTTGTGGTTTTGAGAAAATGTGCCTGAATATATCAAAAAGCAAAACACACAAACCACCCACATAAATAAACACACTTTTTGTACATTAGGTCTAGCCTACATTGCGTCGTATTTATGATCAGATGCGTGCGTTCATTTGAACATTTCTCGTGAGGTATAGGCTAATTTAGCAATAAATAGTAGCCTATAGGCCTACATTTCACATTATTTTTATAAATTAGCCTACATATGAAACCGAAAATAACAAACAAAAACAAACATGTTTAAAAGTTTGATTAGGCCTAGTTACTTATTAAAGGGATACATGTAGGCTATTACACGAGATAAATTTATTTACTCACAAGTATTTGTAGGCAACATTTCCTGCAAAGCTTAAGGCCTACAGCCCCACGACAAAAGAAAATTTAGAGAAAGAGATTTGCCCGAGCATGCTGTCCTTATTTAACAGGATAAAGTTAAAAATTAACGTTTAGCCAAAGTAATACTCGTTTTTATGCTGATTCAATAAAAAAAAAAAAACGTAGGCCTATGGTGTCCGATTCACGAATTATGACTCTTGAGCAGGTTATTTTAATGGATCGCTCAAATCCTACAAGGGAATTACCGAAATTACTTCAGTGAATCTGTCAAAATCGGTAGGCTAGGCCTACTGAATTATGTATGGCCAGAACAGCAAGACTATCTTCGCATGACGGCTGTTAAAGTAGCCTATGAAGTAGGCTAGACTATTTTAACGATTTTTTTATTTTATTTTTTTTTTACAAAAAAACATAGCCTAACTATTTGATATATTATCGTGGATGTTTAATTAGTTATTGGTTTTGGAAGGCACTTGAAATCATGAACTGGTTGTTCGTAGCCTAACAACGTTAGTAAGTTTTTTTTTTTTTTGTAAACATTTTTTTTTTCAAAATATTATTGTCAGAGGAGGCTGCCATCTGCCAAAAAATGGGAAAGAAAAAAAGGAAACTCTTTCAAGTGATATTACCCAGTGAATATATCCTTGAGAATTAGGTAGCCTAGCCTACTACACCTACACCGCCGTAAAAAAAACAGCATTCCACCTTTGGGGGCGGGATGTCGTTTTTGTAACCGAGACGCCCATCATTCAAAATGCAAACCAATGAGAAAGAGGGAGAGAGCGCTGGAACTGTACCGTCGCTCTGTCTCTCTCTTTTTGTGACAGCATGGCTCATGCACCCTGACCAACTCAGCTGCCTGGAAGATCCCTGTTGTGGACTATACTATCCTACCACTGAATCTTGAATGCGCTGAAACATTTGTGAATTTCGTCCAGGAAGTAGTTTGGTTACCTAATCTGAAGACAGCGCTTTAGAGCAGCATCTATACAAATTCAGTTGGCAAACGTCAATGTTTGACTAACGTTATACAAACAGAGCTCGGGTCTTCATTCACTTGTTGGAAGATGAGGTGCCAGTGGACATACGCTGTTGTTTTCATTCACTCCAACTAACTACAGTGACAACCCGCACTTTGGGATGATAAGTGAACAATCAAAGGAACTGAAATTTGTCTCATTGCTTTCTTTCCTCGTGGAAAACTAACTCGATAAATCGCAAGAAAGGATGTGCTTGAGATGAACGCATTATCAGACTGGACTATTGGCAGACAGCGAGCGAATTAACCGGCTTCTTAGTGTTTCTTCTAAAAATGTTGATGTAACTGTGAGTCTTTGAAGGCTCTGACATTCCTTGCACTGCGGTCGTATAAATCTGTCATTACAATTAAAGAAACATAATTTAAAAAGAACACATTCCGCGCGTGGGATATTCAAGGAAAACTGACGGGTCGCGCAGTTCGTCACCACCGGAACGCTGTATCGAAGGAGGCTGCGATTGAAACTTTCAGAAATGCCGCAGGTGGAGATGTTTTATTTTGCGTTTATCAGCTTGTTTATGTCTGTGTCGGGCCTGGATCCGGCGTCTAAGATTGTGGCGGATCGCTTCGCAGTCTACTGGAACCGAACAAACCCAAGGTGAGTTAGTTAATTGTACAGTAAATATAATAAAACGCAGTTTCACTTGTCATTAGAAACGTCATAGTGCGCAAAACCGAACGAAGTATAGCCTACTGCGGCTGCGAACTGAACAGGCTCGTCGACCCACCAGGAACGCTTGAATAAGTTTCATGAGTGATACAGCAGTCACAACAAACACATATTGTAAGCGCAAAACTTCTTAAAAAAATACACGCGTGCACATCTCGCGCGCGATATAGGCACTGGCAGCGTTATTTTACAGTAATTTGGCAAAATTCTATGAAGTTACAAGCGCGACAAAAAACGGCGCAAGGAATTGCCAAAATAAACGAGGCGCGAATAGTTTAAAAAATTTACGTTGTCCGATTTAAGTGATTTTTAGTTAGTTTAGTCTAGTTATCAAAAATGTTCTCTAGTAGGCCTATAGCCTACTAACTAGTGAAAATGGTGTGTGTGTGTGTAGCTATATATCTATATGTAGCTATATATAAATATAGCCTACATTATGTATATATATATATATATATATATATATATATATATATATATATATATATATATATTTTTTTTTTTTTTTTTTTTTTTTTTTTTTTGTGTGTAATTTTACCTCATTCTGTGATAACTTTGGACAGGATTTATATGAGAGGGGTTTCTTTCTGCTTTTGGGAGATTGACAGGCAAGCTCTTCTAAAGGAAAAAGTTATTATGCTGTACCACTAGCTTGTCCTAGACATTGCCCTCTAGAAACATCATTAGAAATAAATATCATGCCTCATTGGTCAGTTGTTCTTTAAAATCCAATTTACCTCTTTGAAATGTGATTTTGCTTGTTATCATAATTCTAAAAGGGCACAATTCTATCAATTCGTATTTCTTTTGAGGCATTTACTAAATCTGTGGCTGAAAATGAGCTAGGAATTGTTTTTAACAAAGGTAATATAACCTTCATGTGCAATGAAGGGTGTTAATGAAAAACAGCATCAGGAGTACTATTCTGACTGAATGTGAGATTGAATAAGTTGGTTTGATGACTGTTAATAGTTTGGGTAGTTTAATTTGAATAATTCATCTCTTAATATATAAGTATTCATGTGAGGAATAATTTGCTTAACAGATTAACATATAATAAATATATTTATATTGAAATTACATCAGGCTCGCTGTGCCCTTCTCTTTGCCGCAAGTCTTGAGTTGCCTGAAAGTGCTGTGATTCCAGCTCATCCCCATTCTCGGTTGTCTCTCTTCAGTTGCCATGGGGCTTTCTCTCTGCCCTGCACCCCAGCCCCATGCTGGCTTTACACAATGGGTCAAACCCTGAGAGACATTTCAGGAGTGGCTGATGCCCAGTTGGGTGCATGCTCATGAGAGAGAAGCGCATGCAGGGGTCACACGTTCAGTGATAACAGCACAAGGCTGCGGTTAACCATCATCGGACAGTATTGAGCTCTGGTCAGGGTGAATTTGAGGGCGAGCCCTGTTTCTAGCCTGGCAGCAGTGTGTGTTTGTGTGATTGTGAATATATGTGTGTCTGTGTTGGAGGCTCCCTGCCTATGTTTTGTCCGGGCAAAATGAGGCCCCTCTAGCAAATAAATGAGTTAGTTCAAATGAGTATCTCTCATTCACATTCATGTACTCACCCAATGGCCTAATTCAAATCTGGCTGGGCTGTATAATGTAGCTGCACTCTCTGGCAAGACCTCTGGGCCTTAAATGTCACTCATAACCCCCAAAACAAGTTACCTCCTGATCAGAATGTGTCTGCACATCGGCCTGATGCTGGACTTCTTTATTTAAACATTGATTTAATCTATCGGACCCTCGAAAGACCAATTCTTTAGCAGGTTTTAAGATGCTTGATCATTTCATTGTGTTGTTTTAAATAGCCTCATCTTCCCCTCTTAATGTCACTCATTAACATCCCTAAATTACGAACATTAGAGACAGCTGTACAAGAGTCCAACTCAAAGTCTTAGATAGTTATGCCATGAAATATTAATTCGTTTATAGATTGCCTACATTATAGCTTGAATTGATGTTCTTAGTAGCTTAATGGCAATGAGATTCTATAATAATAAGAAACACAGCTGTTTATATTTTTTTCCCTTTAAACGTTCAGGGAGGCTTATCTATTAAGGCTTATCTCTCGTTATTTTGCAAGCGTAGGAGTTGCACTTTAAAGCAGCAGCGAACATACTGAATGATTGCTAGTATTTTCACACGAGTGAGTACGGCGGAGTCTATAGAGATTCTTAGAGGATTTAGGGGGGAATGGCTCCTTTAGTTTTTGGCCTGAGATTTGCAGCGCACCCATTCATATGTAAGCCTCTGTCTTGCTCTACATATGGTGGTCTTACAAGCTTCACTGGGTTTCGGGGGCTCTTTCTTTCCCCTCCAATGCGGTCCACGCCGTTTGCAATTACAAATTCAATTCAAGTTGGCAGATTTCCTCTGAAGTTTCCCAGCTCGTTCTCAGATTAGTCATTTCTAAGTTCGAGACGTGTTTGTTCGCAGGCATTACTGGATTGGCTTGAGATAGAGAGCTTATTGTTTCCTTCCCTATCCTGCGTGTCTGAGAAAGTAGTGTTCTTGTAATCCAGATAAGCGATCTACATTACAAATATATTCATTTGTCAATTTTTTTTGGTGCTAGTTCCTGGAATTTTAAACTAAAATAGGTCTTGTGTTGAAAACGAAACCTGTTTATTTGTTGTTGATAGTCAGGATCTGTCAGGAATCAGTATTGGATTCCTACCTTAATCTTCTGGCTGTTTGTGTATGTGGTGCCATGGAAGCCGATACCGCTGTCCATCAAAGAGGTCTGTCGAATGGACCTAACAGCCGGGGAGAGGGATTTCAGCATTCTGACGGAGTCCCGTTTTAATCACTGATAATGCTTTTCAAATCTCTCAATATCAGATGTGGCACATTTCCTACAGTTTTTAAAGCCTTCTCAGTCAGGTGGTGTAGTGAGTAGTATGCTCTGCCTCTTTAGACTTGGGTTTTTTGTAACATTTCACACTTAAACGCTTTCTAGGTTGTCTTTCTCTGCTAATTTCTTCACTACAGAAATGGGAAATGTCATGGATCTCCTGTAAAGCCGTCTCTTTTTCACCTCTTAACTCTAGCTTGGCAATATGACCTCAAATGGTTTCCTTTTTGTGCCGGCTCAGTTTTAATCCCCACTTTAAAAAACAAAGCCCATGGTTTGTGGTTTGTGGCCAGTTGATATTGTGATAGCTGTTCGGTGGTATTGTGTGGGGTTCAGTTTGTATTGTTCTCCGTGTTTACCCTCCTTTTCCCTTGCTGGCACTTCTAGCCTCCTGCTGCTTGGTTCCGCTTGGATTTTAAATGGGGGGTGAAAAAATCATGTCCAAATATTGACTGGTCTGAAGACCTCGGTCTTCTCTCAGCTCACGTGAAAGGGTGCCATTGTTCCTGTCTTAGTGGATCTTTGCCAGAGTTTCAAGTATTAAGGCTCTTACATGCAGGAAGTGCATATAGCAGGGCTTGTAGAAGGAAATATAGAGCGACTAAAGAATGGAAAGAGTTACAGATGGGAACCGCAGGCCTCTTGGTTTGAGTCCCACAATCGCGCCCCATCCCGATTAACCCTCCAGGGCTGTGAGGCAGTGTGCTGGTGCTCTCAAAAGATTTGGGCTATCAGAAGACTCACTCCAGCAGAGAGAAAGTTCTCCTGCAGGGTAACTAGAACATCCTGCTGTTTGATGACCCCTAACACACCGAGAGGTGCCTGGCCCCCTTCCTTCTGCGCTCAGCTCTTCCGTTACGCTAATAAACTGTCATGATTGCGTCTCTGAGAGAATTCAGGGAGTGCTTCATTTTAAATTAAAGTTAAGCGTTCTTTCTTTTTTTTTACGAATTCACGCTTGAGTCATCACAGCGATCGCTTATCCTCTCTGAACTTTTTGATGATAACTGATGCATTTCGGGTCTCTCTGTTTGCTAGAGGTAAGCTCCTCATACTCTGTGAGCTTTTAAACTCTGAGTGGTGAAATATCTTTGCTGGGGTCTTTGAAGGCCTGGCTGAAGGTATTAACAGAGAGGCACTAAAGGGCTTAGGAGGTCATCGGCCCATTGTGTAAAGATACAAAACACTTCCTCTGAACCCCTTCACCCTTCTATGTCTCCCTCGGAGAGCCACGACCTCAACAACCATTCATATTAATCAGCTTCAGACCTTAATGACCTGATAAAGCTCCTGAAAGGACCCTAAAGTTTACTAAGTCCCCTTGATAAGAATTGGAGGAAAATGTAGTATCCGGTAATGACTACTTTGCGCATTCTTTCGCAGCGAAAGCGCAGAGCGGTTTGCTCTTTGTGCCCTTCATTACGGCACATTTAATCGCAATGAGAAATAATGAAGGAAGCATTTGTTCGACAGGCTAAGCTAATAAAAATGGACTGACTTGGCAGAAGTTAGCATGAAAGGAAAACAAGAAAGAACAAGAAACAGAGAGATAGGATGAGAGAGAACGCTTCCTAGCTTGAAAATCGTGTCTCACAGATTTGAACTTGGTCTGTAACCTTAAAACTGCTTTCACCTGCACAAATGAGGGACTTTTGGATGAAGAATACCTTTATTCTTTCTTTCTCATCCAGAAGGAACCTACAGTACAAGGATTATTTGAAGCTGCCTTCTATAAAATATTTCACCTTTTCAAAGCATGGAAAAATTGGATTTTTGAAAAAAAGGATATTTTTGTGTTTGTCATTAAGCTGCTTTGGCTACATTATTGTGAACATATTGCAATCATAGCTATGGTAGTGCTTCAACAAAATCATCAGATTGTTAATTAAATATTTTTGAGAAAAATAAATACAATGTGACATTTTCAATTTACCAAACTTTTCTGAACGAAAATAAATGATGAAGGAAAACCTCTAAGGATAATGCAGCAGTTAATTTTCTTTTTCTTTTTTAAATAGTTTCTTTCTGGATAAACCCAATAATAAATTAGGCAGGAGGTGCTTTAATCAGGCTGTTAATTGTTTAGAAATATCTTTTGGCTGATGTTTTTGTATGTCGCACATGTCCCTCTTTTAATGAAAAATAAAACCCAAAAAATTTAAGGTAAAAAAAACCTTTTTGGGATCTAGATGTTTCAGTCACATTCTTGGTTTGAGATTGCGGAACCGTTTATAGTAGATTATTAGTATGTGGTAAGTGGTAAAGCATTTCCATGTCACAAATTTGAGTACTCTCCGAGCATTGGGACCCATAAAACATTAAACGCTGTTTGCGATCTCAGAGTCAAGTCTGGCCAACAAACCTTCACACGCAATGTTGAGAAAATGAGGTCAATGTGGCCATCATTGGAAACTTAAGGTCATTTTGCTATATCAGTGTGGATGACTATGCAAATTAATATCTTATTTTCACTTTGCCACAGATTGTTAGATGTCATTAAATATAATTTTCTGTCTGTTTTAATCATTAAATTACACTTTTGTCACGTTTGTCATCATCTATGAGTTAGTTGCCCTTTGTCCGTATGAATAGTGTAGTATTTGTCTTGCAGACATAGGAGTGTATACGCGGCCATTTTCAAACTTGCTTCCATTTTGTGTTTTGAACGGAACAGCTGCAGATTTGGGAGTGTGGGTTCCCATTTTTGGTTGCCTTTTTTTCTTCTTCACTTTTACGCCTTTTTTAATATGTTGCAACTGATTTCCTTCCAAACTCTGTTTAATTTATATCTTGCAGTCAGTCAATCCAAAAGAATGAACTGTTTATTGATTTCTAGCAGTTTCAGTGTGTCGATCCCATTCCAAACTAGTAATGTATTCCTAAAACATTCGAGTTATACAGAACAACCTTAAATTTACACATTTGATTTACTCCACAGAAGCACAGACATAATAAACCAGACTCATGCGATGGCAGCACAACCATGTCCTCTGTATGCTGGTGCTCTGGCACTAGTATCACTGGTAGGGGGAACATGCTGGCAGACGGTGGAGTCATAGAGGGATCCACTCCTCTTTTATGTATCTGCTGCGGCCAGGCCTCAGTTATTCTTGTGCATAATTGATGGAAAAGTTAGAATAGCAGAAGTAATGCGATGAGAGGGTGCAGCGAAGCGGCAAGGCGGACAAGCGCACTGCTGGCAGCCGGGAGTGGGATCGCGTGCGTGGGGCAGCAAACATTGCAGGGGATGAGAGGGCAGCTGGAGTAACAGGTCATCACAAAGAAGCAGGACAAAGTGTCAGCCGCTAGTCAATCAAGCACTTCCTATCCCAAGAGTGACCTTCTGGCTAGCAAACACACGCAAGATATATGCTGGTCAAACTGGGAGCCGTTTGCCCAGTTGACCAAACGCATGACTTTTTCAATTATACTTGATGTACTGCTTGTCATTGATTTGTAATGAAATGCCATTTTGAATATGCATATGGACGTACGCCATTGTTTTGAATCCTTTGAACTCCCATGTGATTCAGTGAAACTGCAGGCATGCTCATGCTGCTCCAGTGACAAGTTGTGTGTCACACCTTGAGCAGTCACTACAAAGAGGTGCTAATGGGTGAACAGCCCTACTTTGTCTAATAGACAATGAGCCACTAACCAGTATCATCCTGTTTCAAAGCAGCCGCGCGACCATTCAGGGGCAGGGAGTCTGCAGGAAATAAATGTATCTTCCCCTCAGGTTCTCTTTGAATCACTTTGAAGCACTAGTTACTGAAACTAATCATTATTGGCCCTCCCAATTTGATCACTCTGTGATCACTATAGGAATTGACGTAAAGCAAAACACTGAAACTGGGACAGGTGAAAACTGGAAGTGTCACATTTTAATAGGCTGAATAAGTAACATTACATTCCTGTTTCAGTATGCACTGGAACAGATACTAGGAATAAGAAAGTGGTCAGCATTCAAAAAGAACCTTTTCTTTTGTCTGTCAGCTTTGCTGTTTTTTTTTGGTTTTCCAACATTTTGAAGCATGAAGCAGGGAGAATAATCCTAAATGTGATTAAAAACATGAGACACAGATAAATCTTTTCTTTTTAGGATTAGGATGGGAGCTTTTGTTGGGTTTAGAGCTGTTGTGCTATTTATTAAACATTTGAATATCTGTTTTTATGGCTACATGAGTAAAAATAAAACTTTTAATAATGATAAATACAATGATTACATGATACATATTTTCATGGATTATTTTTTACATGAGGCATAATTTATGAACATTTTTCTTTTTTCAGCGTTTAAAACAACATTGCTTTTCTGTGGTTCTGTAAAATTTGTCTAGCATCAATTTTTGCTTTGAAAGATGATTATAATTTCTGATGAATCTACATTTTCTATCTATATGTTTTCCAAAAGCAATTCTTTGAAATGAATTTTCCTAATATACAATGAACTAAAAAATCTATGTTCCAAAGTCATTTATCCATTAAATAAATAACTCTTGATTCACAGGCTTCATTAGAAAATCATATCCAAAAAAATTTTCAGGAGAAATTTTGTGCAACCACTAGGCATGTACAGAAATACGATCCCATTGTAACTCAAAGGAAACCATCTGTCTTCGATATAAATATTATTGCGATGCCATAAATGCTTCCGATGGAAACATAAGCACTAAATGTGCTCAGGAAACAAATAAACCATTTTTATGGCTGTACCTACGGCCCTCTGGGCATTTCTGCTTCCCTGAAAAGACACAAAGACGATCCTTCAAATCATCCATTTCTAATGTTCTCAAACCTGCACGCAGTAATTTGCAGCAATTTACTATTTTAATTATTAAAGTATAATTACTCATGGTAAATGTAATTATTTTTATTTTTTACATAGAATTTACAAAGAAACAAGATTTTATATTGTAGATTTGAGTAGGTTTGTGATGAGGGGTTTTATGTGTCAAGTATTGTTTATAGATTTTAAAATGTAATACAAGTGTGATCAAATTTATGATACCATCAACCCAGCCTTTCATTAAGAGATTCATATTGTATTATGATTTTTTTTTTGTTCATTTTGGAAACAATTTTTTTAAACTTAAAATTTTAACATTAAACTCAGACAGATTTAGTTGTTTTGTTGACCAGATGAGAATTTGGTTTAAAAAGTAAGTCTTAGTATCTTCTCAGTATCTCAGTATCAGTATCTCTGACTATTGTTGTGCATGTGATGTGGATGGATGTGGGAGTTCAGCTGGTCAGGTCCAGACATGCAATGCACATGGGATGTTCAAGTGCTATTGCCAGTCACAGATTTTCCTTATAGCTTGTGTCAGAAAGTAAGGGTTTTTTATTCACTTTTTTTATTCACTTTTTACCCTTTAAATTCACATAAATATAATTGAGTTATTTTACATGCATTCTATTACATCATAAAATACACACTAATTTGTCTTTTGACTATTATTTTTAATAATTAGTTTTATTTTTGTCAATTTGATTCTTTATAATTTGCAACCAAAATTTACAGCAAGCAACTACATGTTATAATGTCCCTGTTTACTCTTAAAAAACTGGGGCACGGAGCAAAGCAATCGAGGGGAGTGGTTTCTAGAACCCACCAATTGAAACATCAGTACGGGCTCTGCAGATCTTGGGAAACCAATAAGGTTTTCATGGGTTGAGTATCTCGGGCAGATTAGCGTAGTAGAGTAACTTGGGGTGGCCTGAATAAATGCAGAACATGTTTATTCTCAAGTTCACTTTTGGTTCAGGCGATTTGCATGGCAATTTCACTTAACAATCGATCACCCTTAAAAGCATGTCACAACATTTCATAGGTGGGGAGAACAGCCACTTCCGTCAAATTTACAACATTTAATTGTTGGCCCGGCGCTGGCCCCTGCCAGCAGAGAGTGTTACATAAGTTATGTTCTCATATTAGCCTTTGTATAATTCTAATGCTCTACGGGACACCTGAAGTTTGCTAGGAGAGGTCCGGTGTGAAAGTGAGAAGGTTACGGGATGCATGGGCCCCCAGAGCTGCTCCCCTCTCCCTTCTCTTCCTCCGTCGCCAGTTGTCTGCCACGTCCATAGACTCTGTCTTAAGGGCTGATATCAGATACGGTGGGGATGAAATGGCTTACGCTGGGCTCTAGCCTGGGCTCAACCGAGTTCTCACCCCTTTTTAGTGTCCGCCTTAACTCTGATGTCATTTCCATCCCCTCTGGCGACCCTGTCGAACTGATAATATCTTTTGTCGGCAAGTCCCTTGTAGGAATAATCCCAATATGCATACCAGCCTTTGAAAGCAAGGAATATGTGTTATATGGGTGTTAGGATACGAGCACGCAGACACTTTTAGCTTTCCCACTGGGGGAATGAATCTCCGTTTGCCTCTGTCTCATCGCTTATGTCTTATAATGACTTTGTGTTTTCTCTTTTCTGCGTTTGATTATTTTGCCTATCTCTCCACTCCCTGCCCGGGTGCGATATCTCATGGTGGCCATTGAATTCGCCATATGGAGCCGGTACGGCGGAGCCTATCTCAGTCCAGATGCTTTTCAGATGATTGTGTAGCACCGTGCGATTTTATTGTGAAACTCCGCTCTCGCCCAGACAGAAATACTAATTTCATTTGGTGCGCGCAGGATGAAGACGTGCTTTTGAAGACAGACCCCGATGCAGTCGTGCTTATCTGGAACAGCACGTCCTGCCACATTTGCACCCTTTTAATCTGACATCCTGGACGCTGGGTTTTGTACTCGGGGTGTGAACATTATTTAATGATGCTGAAATGTGATAATTTGTACAAAATGGCAGTTCATAATGTTATCGCGTCGCATTGAAAGGCAAAATGAGAATGTTACATTCGTCGTCTCATTTTTCACAGCCCTTTTGTTGTGGTGCAGAATTACGTACAATTAAGGCAGAATTGTTGAAGCCGGTGTGGGAGTTCAGTGGGTTTAATTGTTTCTGGTTTTCTTACTGAGACAAAGAAAATTGCGCTTGTGCGGCCAAATAAAAAGGTTTATACTGACCTCATGGCACGCAGTTTGATGTCAAAGCCAGAAAGGTCACAACCACATGGCTATGGCTTCCAACGCTCTCTTGACTTCAGTCCATTAGCACCTCCAGCCAATGGGGTTCCAGCCTGAGCTAATCACCACTCTGAGATGTTTATGATGCATTTAGGATGTTTTATCTCTCAAATAAAAGTGTTTGATAAGTGTTTGAAAAGACAGCCAAGGGTAATCACTCAGGCCATTTAACAGACTCTCACGCTTTAGAAATAAGTCCTGCTGCAAGGATCAAAGTCACCTACAAGTTTTTTCGTTCTTAAACATCTGGTAAATTATGATTCACAGAAGAAAAAAAAATTGGATTTGCTCAGATTTGCTCCTCTGAATGTTCTCTCCAAATCTTGCAATTGCACATTTGGTCCGATTGTAAAATAGTGTTTTTGTTCGTTTTATTCCGAGTGTGTTTGTGTTCAGTCATTTAGGTCATTATTCAGCTCTGTTGGGTTGCGGCTGCACTCAAATAACCCTTGATGGCACAGAGATTTGCTGTGTCAAGGATAAATAAGTTTACTGTTCAGGACTCAATAAGGGCAAAACAAATATGTATATATATATATACCTTTAGAGTCTAGACAATATCATATTTCAGCCCAAGTAACAGATTTACCAACATAAAATAAATATATCTATGTATCCATCTATCTATATTTATATATATTATATTATGCAGACAGAAAAGATTTTGGTGCAGAAAAATATATTTCACCCAGAAATTGCTAGTAAATTTCATCAGCAAGACAATCAATTAAATTAAATTAAATAAATTAAATTTCACAGTAAAAACTGAAATAGTATTTTCTTGTAAAACATACTCCAATAATCTTTATTTACAACTGAATTTTTTGTTGTTGTTTTTTACAGTGTATTTTTTATTTTTTTTTCTTAAAGCTACACTGTGTAACTTTTTAAGTTTATTCTTAGCTAAAAACACTTAGTTCTTTCAAAAATATATGTGCTCATTAATGTATATTTACTTCGTTCAAGTAATAAAGTATTCTCGTGAGTGTATAATATGCCATTGAAAATACATACGGGTGAGGGGTTCTAATGTCGGTCACCATGTTGCCCCTCCATCTTGAAAGTACATTAGCCAAAGAGGGACATCAAGCTTCGCCTTTCACGTTTTAACACTCGACGGCACGGTGTCGAGGAGGTCGTACTGGAAGCCATGTTAATCTTGGACTCCATTGGCCACCGTAGGAGTTAAAACGAAATCGAAATTGAGAGGAACAGAAACTAATATTCACTGGATGGTCATATACATTTTCACCGCTAGATGGGGGTAAAAATCACACAGTGTAGCTTTAATGCCATTGGTAGCTGAGACCGAGGTATCACTGTTTGAATGTAGTTGAAATTACTGTAAATATGGTATTTTGGTAGAGGGGTAATGATTTACATTTAAGTAAAAAACAATAGGAATCAGTTAAAATTACATTTCTATTCTTTTAGAAGAAAATCAAATTTGAATATACAGTAATTTATCAAATTAATGTATAAAATGGTGGCTTTTAATGAAAAGAGTGCCCGTCAGGGTGGGGAAAACTAACTGAATGGTACCTGGAAATGTTGTCCACACCAATATTGATGGGCATGTAGCACATCAAGTTCAAGCCAACACCCTGAGTCATTTTAATTCCAAATCAAATGTGTAATCACAGCAACAACCTCGGTGGTTTTCTGTGTTCAAAACAAACCAGTGGAAATGAACTGCAGCACAGAGAGCAGGCCGGAGTTGAAGAAAGCGACATTCATCAGTAGGCTTCCCAGAATTCTCCAATTAGACCGATGATATAATTACACTGAGGAGCCCACTTTCTTTCAGGTGCTAATTGAATTGGTGTGTTTGCCAAAAAATACTCCCATTCTTGCGGAGAGAGAGAGAAACTGCACAGGCACATTCTTTCGTTAAGCCCAGGGGCGTTTTTACAGGGCGTGAGGACGGTGTTTTCAGAGAAGATATGTGAAAGCTCTAGTATCTGTGCTGGTATTTGAATCATATGTTGTGCTCTCCCAGGGCCCGTCAGATGAGCAACCTGTGGCCTGCCGCAAACATTAGATATAAATAGCACTTAAGAAAACCAGATTTGATTAAAGGGCGTGTGGTCTTGAGCTATTGATTTTCTCAGCTAACTGTGCACTTAAATGAGAAAGGATACATCAGTAAATTGTTGTGAATGGTTTAACATGAATATGTATTATGTTATATATATATATATATATATATATAATCATATATATAATTACATATATAAATATTTTTTTGAGAAATAACAAACATTATTAAAAAAATAAAATATATAGGCCTATAAAAAGATAATTCTGTAATATAAAATTTAAAAAAGATCATTCAAAGCCATTAGATGAAAGGCTTGAATAGGCAAAATCACTCATAAAGGTGGTACTTAAAGCTTGAATTGCTTAGATTGCTTTTTCAGGGGTCATAATTAATTGTATAAACTTTTTTATTATTTTTTATAATTAATTACAAAATGAAAGGGTTTATTGAGAACGTTTTTAAAAAGTCTCAGGAAAAGTTGAAGAATTTCTTACTTTGAAATATTAAGTACTTTCTTTTGAAAGTGCTGGAAGAGCTTGTTTAATTTTAGCTGTTTTGCTTGCCATTGCCATGAAGATTTTATTTTGGTGCTGACTAGGCTTGTCACAGTCATGAATTTTGTATAATATATTCAAATGTAGTGATAAATGTAAAATGTATGATGAAGCACAAGCCTTAATTTCGTATACAAACCTTTGACTATCTTTGTGTACTTTCTAACAGTATTTTGTATACTCTTTATTCTTCACTCCCTGCCAGATTATATTCTTACTACCATAGTTGATGGCATTTCTTTAAGTGCTTAAATCTCCATTTTTTAAATGGCAATATGTAAATGAAATTTAAACTGCACAATTATTGCGGTTATCTCAAATTATTGTGATTAGATGAAATAAACATGATCATATGATTAATCAATAATCATGACAGGCATAGTACCAATATGGTGTAAAATAAAAAAAATAAAATAAAAATTCACAGAAAAAAAAACTGCTGTAAATTGACAGGCCAAGTGAATCAGTTTACTTGACAATTTGGATTAGTTTGCATAGTTATAAAATACCACTTACTGGCTGTTTAACACAGCAACATTTTGTAGCTAGCCCAAAAGTTGCAATCTCTCTAGAGTTTTGGTTCAGTGACTGAGACCATAATCGTGCCTGCCTTGTTTAGCTCTTAACTGAGAACTATTTCTTACTAAATTCTGTTTGGTTATGTCTGAGTGCGTTCGTTTCCAATTGAAAGAGATGGTCTGTGGAAGCAGATGAAAGAACTGTTGAACAAAATCTTAGTAAATGAGAAGAGACAAGTAGCGCGTTGGTCCACGCGGTGTGCGGAGCAAGGTGTCTAATTGTGTCTGACACCTCTCTCATTGGTACAAGTAGGAGGTTTCAGCACATCAGCGGGATCTTAGCGGGAGCCGAACTCTCACATGACTTGGAGAAGCCTATTGTTAGGTTTATATTCTCGATGATGTTATACTGTACTCGGTTTTTGGATTGATGTCAGCACCTGGTAATTTAGGACTTTTCTTCCATTAGTAGTGTAAATAAATAATGCAGTGCACCGTTTGCATTGTCTGATGTGGACAAATAAACGCAAATGTGAGTCAAAGTGATTGGAATCTCAGGCCAGAATGACGGCTTCGCCTAGTGTGTGTTTGTTTGTGTGTGTGTCTTTTCCCGCTGAGCAAGCAGCGCAGACTGTTTCTCACAGATGGAGGAAACTACACACCGGGAGTGTGACTATCAGCACCATCACACGACTTTTCCTCTCTTCATGTCGTGCTCCTTTCCTTCTCACCCTAGCCACTGAGGGGGCCACAGCAAATCAAACGCCCCATGAAAGCTGAGTCGAAGGTTATCTGGTGGTGTAGACACATGATAGTTGGCGGCCTGTCTTTTAAAGCTGACTCTTTGAAATTCACAGCCAGCATTAATCATTCTGTCCTATCTATTTGTTCAGTTTATCTACTGATCTACAGTTTTGACTAACAAGGCAAAAGACTTAAGGCCAGGGTACACTACATTTTCAGCATTCCGCTCCATTTTGCTAACAGCTGAGCATGCGAGCCTTTCAAAATATACTCCTTTGACCGTAAGCGTGGAAAGATGCGTTCGGCGTGTGCGCACTGTCTTGTGGAATTTGAATTGAAATAGCCACATTTCAGTTCTATCTATCTATCTATCTATCTATCTATCTATCTATCTATCTATCTATCTATCTATCTATCTATCTATCTATCTATCTATCTATCTATCTATCTATCTATCTATCTATTTATCTATCTGTCCGTCCGTCCGTCCATCTATCTATCTCTAATCTGTTTCTTTGTTATAAAATTGTTATATGTATTTTTTAATTGTTATTTGAATTGATATATTATTTCTACTTCCTTCCTACAATTAAATTCAAATTGCAACTTTGCATCCTGTTTGCTGCTGCAAAACAATATCGCACAGAGCCACAAGAGTCTTTGCGTAGTCATGTGTACCCAACTAATTGTATGTACCTAGAAAGACCATTGGTGATGTTTGGTGATGGCCTGTACAGAAAAACACTGGGCAGCATGCAAGTACTTAGAGTGCACCCGGTGTTACCATTTAGAGTTATACTTTTGACACTGTAATTTACCAGCATCAGGCCTCTATTAACAAAATGATCCATACTGACCCCATACAGGCCCTAAGACCAATCTAGCACAGCACAGTCCACTCAACAAGACATTTATCTCTGATCAGAACCAGACCTAGACCATTCCAGCAATGACGAGAGAAGATATTACCCCCTTCCCTTAGCAGATTTTTCTGGGAATGAGAGCGGTTTACAGGCTCTGGTCTGCTGGGCTCTGGCTGATTGAGCTATGCAGCGCAGGCTTCAGTTGTGGCTGCAGATTGTCTGCAGGATGTGCATATAACGGCGGTGATTAACACGGCCTGTCATGGTGCCATGACGTTGCATGGACAGAGAGCTTCTTTTATGGCGCTGTATTTTGCTGAGTGAATCAGGTTATAAAACTGTCTCTGCTAAAGAGCCCTGCTCTCAGATCTCTTTGCAGACTCTCTTTTATGTATGTTGCCCTCTTGGCCGCATACGTTTAAATGTTGTCTATTTTACTGAAGACAAACGCTCTGCTACTGAAAAGAGCATGATTGAAGGACGGATGTAAAGGGCGACCATTCACAATGAAATATTTATTGTTATCAGGGCTGTCAAAGTAGTTAGGATTAACAGTGTAAATTTTAAAATGTTGTTAATGCAGTTATTCATTTTGTTTCATGTGATCTATTTGTTTTTTTTTTTTTTGTTTTTTTTTATTGATCGAAACCTTCAGATGGGAAACCTGGGATAGACTGGAGCTGCACCTCACATATACTGTACATGATACACACAATTCCAATAGACCATCATTATATGATGATAAAATACATTTGTTTTTGTTTAATTTATTTATAATGATTTATAGTTAAAACCTAGGACAATTAACAAAGGTAAAGTCATTTGCTTTCTTTATATGGTGAATGTTTTAGCATTATTGCAGATTTGCATTGAGTTTTAAATTTTGCAAATATGCTGATTTAACTAAGTAAGGGCTACATACATAAGTAAAAGTTACATACATAAAAATAAAATAAAGAAACCATAATTTATTTAAATTGATTGACAGCCCTAGTTGTTATTTTTTAAAGTTTACGCCACACCTGGGTCAACAGCCAATCAGATTCCTCCTCACTCCAGGCCTTAAAATGATACTATTATGAAACATTTTGAGTTGTGCTTAAATCAGGGAGTGTTGAATGAGTAGTGCATGACCTCATATATAGAAATGCTGTCAGTCAGCCTGTGGATCCTCTTAAATGCACAGTTTGTTTCAAACGCACAGGGAATATTTTTAGACCCACAGTGGAAAAAGGGACTTCAGGGCAAGCGTGAATCACAAAATAAGCATGGTCACCGAACACGTATATTCGCAGATCTGTTGTCATGGTCACTGTAAACATGGTAACATATTTGTTGAACTGTGGCGAGGCACTGTTTTGACAGACTCTTTTTCATTAGGCCGTTCCATTCGTTTTACTGATCCTGGCCGCTGACTTTAACCTTTAAAAGTTCCCTAAACATAACTCACCCGAATAAGCTTTACCACAAGCTGAGTGACACGCTAAATGGACGCCTCTGTGTTCATTGTGCGCGGCCATTCGATCCCAGATTTCCTGTGGGAATTACACAAACATTTTACAACAAAAAGGATAGAATTCCTCTCGCTTTAAAAAATAAGTTGGTGTGCATGCCATTGTGGTCTTGGTGAGTATTGTGAGCCGGCCGGTTTCTTTCTTTACATTTCATGCTGAATGTAGTGAATCGCCTATTAAACCTTGAGGTGCCCACGACATGAAAGGCCTCATTGTGACACCAAAGAAATCCTTGTGACACCTAATCACAAAATAAAGAGAAGAAAAAACCCTGGCACCTCACACCAATCTCTCCGGGTTATCTTGAGCGAGCGTGACCTTTGTGACATTGATAGGATTTCACACACACAAAAACGCGGCAATACTGACCTAAGCAGACGCGCACACATCCACACAGACGCCTTTCATATGTCTGCGCCTCTGTGGTTTTGTATGTGTGGGACTGAGCTCTTTGAAGCTGTGAGGATCATCAGGGCAGACGTCTCCGTGGTGATGTGCTCTCCTGGCTGTTTCTGGAAATAAAGCTCCGGAATGACCTCAGGATTGGGGCTCCACCAGTAAAAATAGATTTAAAAACATTTTATAATATTTTATCCAGCATGTAACCCACTGAAAAAAGCATCTATTTTGCGTTTGATGGCTACTGTGCTTAATAAAATTTGATGGGGCATTAAAAGTATTGCATGGCAGGTTATTAATGTCTTGCTGCTCTGCCATTGGCTGGATGGTGCTGGAATCAGCCTGGATTTTTCCCAGCCATTCAATCCAACTGACATTAGCCTCTAAAGTGAGGCCAAACATGTGCTTTCCCTTAACGCTGGCCTGAAGATAACCTCCTGCGCCTCGCACTCAGACGTTCCTATTTTTCCACAAGCTGTAAATAAAATAAACATTTCTTTCTCTTCTATATGTAAAGATATGGCGTGTCTGTGTGCGTGAATGGTCAGATGAATGAGGTGTGTCCGTCCTGAGCTTTAAATCTGTCAGATCTGAAAGCGTTTAGAGGAAGTCTGCGTAAGCTGGTCATGGTAACTCAACCCTCACCTCATCATCAGCGCAGGTGGAGTTCGGTGCAAACCTCAGCCCTATCAAACCCCCATCTCACTCCCACACAGAAATAAGGGCCATCTATCTCTCCTTTAGGGCCAATGAAATGGCTTGTGGCTTACTGAGTGATGCCACGGTAATGTGTTTTCTTGATATTTAAAGAATTAAAGGGATAGTTCATCCAAAAAGTATGTCATAAATCTGTCATTTACTCACCCTCATGTAGTTCTAAACCTGTATGACTGACTTTCTTCTGTGGAACACTCTTTTGAAGAAGTTTTTGTCCATATAAAATCTTAAAAATAAAGTTGAAAGGGGTTTTGCAGCGTTGCCAAAGTAGAAACCTTTTGGATTCCCCAAGGAACATTTTCCGGTGAACAGTTCTTAAAAAAAAATAAAAATGATTTTAGTGTGAAGAACATTTTAATAATCCAAAGAACATTTTGTGCAATTGAAAGTTTCAATGGGTGTTTAGGCCGTGACACACCGAGCCTACATCAAAGAACTAGCAAACATGAGAGCCGACTGTGTTGTCGCCATGCATCATTTGCATCTGCGTCTAACCCTGCAAAAGTGCGTTCATCTGTTTTTAAACCGTCTTGCACACCTGTGGGTACTGAACCCCTAAAGATGACAGCCATACTATATAATCCAAAACACCTGGATGGGTTTTTAAGTAAAACATGTGGGTTATCACAATCATGTGCCCTGCTGGCAAAGCAGGCACTGTTTTTATGCATCAGAGGGATCCCATATGGATCAGTATTCAGTACTTTCAAATTGAACATGATGCAGTGTCATACCGAACTATCCGGCTCTCATTATCACTTGAGAGGTGATGTCACAGGAAACTGGACTGTCTGACACTTTGACCTTTCCTCTATTGAAATCTACCAGGTCTCAAATGTCACTAATCATAACATGACAATTGAGAGTACCGTCCTCCAGCGCTCGCGGTGTGAATGTCAGACACACCGTCTTACCACTCGCTATTCTGTCGAGGGAAGAAAGACTAAGCCTTTGCTCTCCATCAAAAAAAAGGAAAGGATCAGGTACATGGTTGTGGTTCAGACTACTTATTCTTCCCTTGATCCTTTTGAACAGACAGTTGTTCTCATGCCAGCCTTGTGGGTAGATAATTAGTATGTACACCACATCGCCTGTTTTTTCAAGAAATTCCAGGACTCTTTTTAGTTTTATTTTTGCCCTATTGTCCGCAATGTGAGAACTTTGGGTTATCAGCATTCCTGCCCTTTTATGTCTCTCTATCTTATTTACATGATGTGTCTGCTTCTGAAAGTTCTAATTTATTGCTCGATAGCATCGGATTGAGATGGCTGAGGCCTTTGCTAGCATTGCCTTAGGTGAGGGGCGGAGCCTAGCGCTGTTTGTATTACCCGCCTCAGGCTGATGCAGAAACTGGATGAACCAGGATGCACGCTGGCTCTCCTGAGTCATATGATGTCATTTAAGTTCCAGCAAAGGCCTGCGGGAGCCGTGCCTCGATTGGATCAGCACTGTGGCTTTGTGTTTTGTTTGCGCTGAAGAGTGTGTCTGTGCTCCCACACTCATTTTGTAACTCAGACATCCATAATAATCCCATAAAGACGATTTAAATGCATTGTGTAGCTTAACTATTGTTGTCTGGATGAGAAAAAGCCCCATGTCCTCTGTGATGCCCCATATGTTTTTGATGAAAGCACTGTGTGTACGGTTATCTGCTCATAACGGCGGAGAATATGACCCCCATCCCCCCCCACCCCCCCCCCCCCCCCTACTGCAAAGCATCTGGATCAGATGCCTCCTTGTTATCTTAGATCTGTGCAATACTCACAAATAAAGTCGTATATCACAGAGATTTGCTTTAAAAACCTTGAACATTGCCAGAGAATTTAGACTGTGAGACTTTTCATTTAGAAATCCGGGCAGAATGAGGGCAAATAAGGACGGAGGATGTTCTACACAGTGAGAAACATCGAGAGGACGATAAGAGGATTTTTTTTTTTTTTTTACCAGTGAAACCACTGGTCTTTTACAAAAGTTTGGATTTCCTTGCTCATGCACGTCAGTGTGGGTGCAGATTCGGCAGTGTGTGATTTATTAGTGCTGTAGATCTTACAATGGGAAAATTGCCTTTGAGTTACTTGTCCAACAGCATTATAACTTGTGACACCTCCTCACCATACAGACATGACCATGTTATTCTCTCCTCCACCACCTTAGTCTGCATATTTGAAGGGTTCCTCATGGAAAACTGCACTGGGACTATATGAATCACTGAAAACAACATATAGTCATCAGAAGAATTTGTAAGTGGTAAAGAGTGGAAAGGAAATAGGGGATGAAGATTTTTGCCTGCAAAATGTGATTATAATAATAGTAATAATAATTAAATTAAATATTATAATATAAAATTCTCAAAGTTCAAATTCTTAAAATATATATATACTGTATATATAGGCTATATTACATATTACAAATATGTAATTTTATAATATAGACATTTTATAGAATTTAATGTTTAGAATATTTAAAGTAATTGTAATACATAATAATATTTGTTATAATAACATACAGTATACTGTATGTAATTGGCAAATATAATGTATTATAGTCATATATATATTAATTATAATAATATATTATATACAACATATTTGCGTATATATACTGTATTTAAACCTATAAAATTAATATTATATACAATTATATTTGTAATTAAATTAAGTATTAATAAATATTAATATTAAAAAAGGGGTATTTATGTATTGAAATGGAAAACCCAGAGTGGAATCGAGTTGGAGCTGTGACATCATGTTAACATTTAATCATCAAGTGTCCAGAGACAATTCAGGGGAGGCTCTAAAAGTTAATCATCCATTGTCTGCGAACTGGCTCATTTATGATTCAGATTTATTAGCCTTTGACCTGGCGGATTATAGAACTATACTATGTCAGGACAGTGTGATGAGTTTAAAGAGGCCCTGATCAATACTGCTCAAGTGCTCTCCATTTAGATAATGGACACAGAGTCATAACTATCCACTCTGGATGAAGTGCCATAGGGTCACAGAGTGATCCTTTGTGCAAGACAGGAAAGGGATTTTCACCCACGCATTGAGGTAGAGCGAGAAGTTGGTTCCTGCGTTAATTCCCAGCTCCCAACAATTTAACGCCATTCTCAATGGTGCTCTGACTGTAATGGGCCGTTGAAGTAACGAGGGTGTACATGAGTGTTGTTAATATGTGGGTCAGTGTTATATTAGGTATTTGGTGTTGTGTTGTTTTAAGCAACTGACTGATATAGAAACACAAATTTTTCTATCAATAGAATTCATACATGAGCTTGCTGTATTATTTCGGTGAAACAACAGAGCTATTTAACAGCTCCAAATCCCAGTGCTAGAAATTACTTTGGATATACAGTATAATGCAAAAGCATAACCTGATAAACTAATGATTTGTTTTCTTCTCTCTCTTTGTCTCTCTATTTTTCCTCGTTTTGTGTGACTTGTGGAATTTTCTGCTCAGGTAAGAGAAAACACATTCGTTCATGCCTAATATACTCTGTTGTTATATAATTGCGTGTAAATAATGTTCACCCTAGAAGCACAAGGATAAATGCTTGTGTATGTTTTATATGCATCATGTCTCACTGCACTTTTTTTTTTAAGTTTACACTTTTCAACAAGGTGTTTTATGTTAACATTGTGCAATAGTTACATGAACAGCAAACAATATTTTTACTGCATTTATTAACCTTGGTAAATGTTTTTTTCTTAATTTTTCTATATACAGTAAATATACAGTATCTTAACATAGGTTGATGCTAAATATATATATATATATATATATATATATATTATATATATATATATATATATATATATATAATATATATATATATATATATATATATATATATATATATATATATATATATATATATATATATATATATATATATATATATATATATATATATTATATATATATTATATATATATATATTTCTTGTTTTAAGTCTAAATTTAACAAAATTTAGTGAGGTTTATTGTTAAAACAAGAAACACCAATTTACCAAGGGTTAGTCAAATAAACCTAATTTATTATATATTATTTTAAAACAAGTCTTAATACCTCAAACAACTATGCTGAAGTACGTTTGTTTTATTTGAAGAATGCTTAGACATTTATGAAGAATGCTTAGACACTGGACAACGACAAAAATATTTGGATTAAGAATAAGATTTTTTTGTGCTCCACCATTTACGCTCTGTCACTCATAATGTATTAGCCCATTTTATCCCTCACAGGTTAAAGTTTCCCCTGTTTAGCAAAGCAGCACTAAAACATGTTTGCTGTTAGATAACATCTGTGCCGTGTTAGCTCCGTTCATTAAAACATGTGGAAGCCCTGTAATAAATAAGCAGCCCATGGCCGCACGCTAACAAGCCCAAGCCCAACAACATGCATTAGCTATGCCACGCTCTCTCTCAAAGAATGCCGTGCGTCGGGACACCAACCGGCCACAGAAAAGCGGGAAGCAGATGTGCGCCTGCCAGAGGCTCATCTGGCTCCCCTCTCTGAACCTGCGTGATGTGGGAGTTATTGATGGGTAGCCACCGTGCGCCGGCAAGCGGTGTGGTCATTAGCGAGGTACTGGTGAGAGGGGCAGAGAGAGAGAAACAGTGGGAGGTTAAATGTGGGAGAAAAAAAAAGTCTTTCAGGACTCATTCATCAAATAGATCCACTGAACTCCCCTCTGGACATGATTTTTAGACAGACTGAGAGAGGGAGTGTGAATAAATATCATGGGTACATGACATACAGTCTCTATCTATCAGTCCTCACCTCTCAAGGGATAAGCCTCAAACAGATATTCCTGTGCCTTATGTCAATAGTCAATGGTTTTGTTCCAGGAGTTTGAAGAATGAAGTGCATGCACCATCCTTCATGATTGATGCTCCATCTGTAAGAAACCAAAGGTCTGGCGTGGCTTTATAAAAGGTGCTCGTTTGAAGTTGTTTTCTGTTTGTGCTTGTTTGTTTCATGCAGAATTTATTCATTCAATACATTTTTATAGCTCTGTGGAATTCCTTATAAAAATCCACTCCTCTCCTTTTGAAAGCACATCGTTGATTTATTTGGGTTTGTGTCTTATTGAAATTGGAGTTTATTTGCTATTTTGTGGCTTGCGGATTCATCTGCTCTGCTATTTTACCCTCTGTGCCCTTTTATAGGTCTTTTTTTCTACACTTTTTCATATTTGTTTAAGGGTGTACTCACACTAGCCAGTTTGAACCGTGCCCGAGTGCGTTTGACCACCAAAGCGCGGTTCGTTTGACTAGTGTGAGTGCTCCGAAACGTGCCCGGGCGCGGCTCGATTAGCCGGCCCTGGCCCGCTTGGAAGAAGTGGGCCAGAGCACGGTTCAGTTGGACTCGGGCGCGGTTCACATGCAGTGTGAGCGCTAACCGTGCTGGAGCACGGAACAGGACGCGTGACGTCATGGTTCTGCACTTCAGCTGGTACCTTGCAAACCTCCTCATACGAGCACGAGCAGCACGATTACGTGAAAATTTTCACGCCACTAAGGCGACACATCTGTTTAACAACAGGCTGTGAGAGGGCTGTGGACCACCGTGGACCAAACGACACAAAATTATCCACAAAGAAAACAGAGCGATGGCTCTCCTTCAGAGAGCGCCGCTCTTCTTGTTTATCCCGAAACCGTCGCACCATAATGACGTAAGCGTGCTCCGGCACGAATGCTGAAACCCTATGTGAGTGCAGGCCAGAGGGGGAGTGGGGAGGGGGGACAATCGTACTCGGGCCCGGTTCATGGCAACCGTGCCTAGTGTGAGTACACCCTAATTATCATGTAACTTTTACATAAATTAAACTGCTGAATTCGAGAAAGATCTCTAAGGACCAGAGCAACTGTTGGGCCAGCTGCCCTCCCTTGGGCCCATGGAGGGGCCATGAGGAGTTCTTCTCTACTTAGGTCAGGGTAGGAGGTGTGGAGAGACAAGACTTTGAGCCGAACCATAATCAGGGATCATCGGTACCTCCTGCATTCCCACCAGCCCGAGGTGTCCATCTGAAGAGACAAACTGTCAACGCGGAGGGTCCTCTCCTGGACCGCAGATTAAATTCCCACATTCCAAAGATAAATGTGGCGGTCAGTCCTCAACGTTGCAGTGGCTCCAGCTCATTTGCAGGTCTGCTAACGAGGCCGTGCTAGTTAAAGCCTAGCTAAAGCGCAGATAAGAGTATCTTCTTTTCATGTGTCATTGACAATATCTGTTTGTGTCTACCTGTCTTGGACAACTTTGAAGTCCTCTCATGGAGGAGTGGGTGTTTTGGGCCCTAGCTGCAATTTTTGCAGTTTCCAAAATGAAACAGTTGATATCGAAAGTAATAGTTCACTCAAAAAAAAAATATATATATTATGGTTTTTATGTTGTTCTAAATGTTGATTTTTTCATCCATGGAATACAAGAGGATATTTTATTCAAAATATCCAAGGTGTTCTTTTCCATGTAATGAAACCGAATTGAGCTGTGTTCCAAATAACAATGGTCCATATGACTCATTCCAAGTGTTTTGAACCCACACTGGGGTGTCGCAGTATATCGGTATTGATGATAACTGAGATATCAACTATTGATATCAACTATTGATATCATATTCATTCTACATACTAAATGATAATATTGTTAATAATACAGCTCCAGTAACTATCTGGTTGACACTCCAACACAGTAGATGGCGGTATTACTGTTACTCCTTAATGCTGGTTGCCACCTGTCATATAATGGAAAAAAGAAAATGACGATGCAGTGTGTAGCTACTACTAATAAAAGAAAGCAAAATGCTTTACCAAAAACCAAAGAAAGTTAACTTGCCAGTGTGTAAAATGACGTTACACACCCTAGTCTACAGGAAGTGCAATACGTTCCTTTATACGCTTTTGTACAGGTTACAACATTGTAGGTTTAAGGCAGACTCAATGATCGTCAGAGTCTAGCAAACGTTACCAGAGAGAAGTATGTCATTTCACCAGAAGATTGAGTTATGACATTTTGATTAAAAATTACAATGATCAAAGATCAATAACATGCATTTAGCAAATCAATAGCGTGAATTTCCATTTCATGCCAACTTTGTCACTATTCACTAAAAATCTTCCCTTCCGCCATAGCTTTTAAAACTCATTTGTGTTTGTGCTTGGTTCAAATAAATAAACATGTTAAATCACAATCACCCATATGGCATTATACTAAATATCTCCTGTGGTAAAAACGTAGAAGTTTAGAGCTACATGAGGTTAAGTGATTTGCGTTTTTTGTGAACTGTTCCTTTAAAGCTTTAAGGCCTCTGCAGCATTTGATTTTCACAGTGTGCCACAGCGAAACTGCCTGTGCATGATTCATGCAGATAAATGAATGCTATTGTGCTTATTCATTCTTTTGACCTCTCGCGCCCTCACTTACCTGCATTCATCTTCGATCGTTTGTTCAAGGTCACTCCTAGAGTTGAAATTAAGGGAAATTATGAGCCGTACATGTCACAAGAGTGAACACTGAATCACACTGACGTATCACCCTCAAACTTTCAGCACCAGCATCTTTGGCACACATTGCTTCCTCGTTTTCATTTTTTTTTTTGCCTGAAGCGACGTGGCATCAGATCATTTGGTTTAGGAAACATTCACACCTGAAACAGTGCTGTATTGTTCTGCCACGCCCGCAAGCAAAAAGAGGCTTCCTCCTCTCCGTCTGGAGTCTGGTCCCATGAGGCCGCAGAGTAGGCCATTGATAAAACGCCTGCTTTTTATCTCTATAAACTCTTGGCTCACACTAGTTGAGCTCATCCCTCTGGCCTGGTCTGACAACTCAGGCTCGGTTAAGACTTTTTCATGGCATTGATTCCTGTTAACTTACGAGCGTATGTGTGGAGCACGGCTTATTAGGCGTGAATGAAGGCAGGGATGTGCTGAGGAATGTGTTTGTGTTTGGAAAGCTGCCTGACACTCATTTGTGAGGCAGTGAAAAACATTGGCAGTCTAGAGGTGCCTGAGCAGACTTCCCGGTCTCGTATTTCAAATCCTCTTAGATGAGGAAGATGATAGTGCTGTGAAATGGAGATGATTATGTTTACTCTAAACAATGCCTAACAACATGCACAGGGATTTCCTTTAAAGATAGGAGTCTATGCCATTCTCTCCTATTTTAACGCGGTTTGGTGCGTCACATGTGCTGATCTCACTCATTTTACAGGTGGTATGTTGTTTTTTGGTTGACTTTACAGTGTAAACAATCCTTTAAGCCTTTAAATCTCCATAGAAAAAGAGCCATTATCTATACCTGTTGAGTGAAAAGTATAGACTCAGAAGAAAGAGTGTACTAAAAAAAGAGTATAAGCACTTTCTATGCATGCTAGGGTGTTTCTTTTAGGCTGCTGTCATTTTTGAACATATGTTGACATTTTCAAACCCTTCACAGAACTGGAATTCACTAAATCTCTTTTCATTCCATCTGTTTACATTTGGATTTGTTGAGGAAAATGGCTAAACATGCAGCAATTGTCCTCAGTAAGAGGTGTGTTTGTCTCCTATTTGACATGTTTGGTCAAAATGGTGTTAAATGGCTCAGCAGGAGTGACTTCAAAAAGGAAGACCTGACAACCCACGTATGCTGCACACTGATGCTCATTAGGCACTGCTGCCCGCTTCTAAAGCAACAGCAGAAAGACATGAAAAGAAAGCGAGGGAGAGACTTACAGCATGGACTGGGATCTGGTCATTGGCAGGTAACTGGATCCTTCAGCATGAGAATTTACTGTAGCTTGAAAATAAAAATAAGAGTAGAAATTTCCATGTCCCAATAATGTGCCTTACATCTGTTTGACATTTAAAACTTGAGACTTAAGATTAAGTTTCCCCCCAAATGCACTTCAGGAATAAATAAAACATTCAGGTTTTACAACTGTATCTTAGCCTTGTTGCCAAGCTTTATTTTGAAAGGCCTGAAGGTCCAAAACCTGAGCAGGAAGTCTTAAATTCAGGGATCTGGAATAGGAGGAGGAGTTTGTGCAGCCAGATGGTGCTAAATACTGATTAAACCCTGGGTCTTTGAACCCTGTAGATCTCTCCAATTAGCCATTGTGTGGACGACAGAGTGAAGTGGAGAGGGCCAGGAGGCCCCCAGTGAGTCCTTAAGCCTGGCTTTGTCACCTGACACTTCCCCCGTGCTAACAGGCCTGCAAGAGACTCTTCAGAAGACTTTAAAACATTTAAGCGGGTGAATTTCAGTGTGACAAGTGTAGAGGGACAAGAGCCAGCAGGCACAGAGGAATGCTGATACTTTTCGCTCAATGCAGGAGAAACTTCACGAGTGTGCGAATACGTTTGTCTTTGTGCGCTTTCCTCCATGTGGGTGTGTAAGCTCGATGAATGTTTGAATATCGCTCTTCACTTGCTAAATCTTAGGATAGATAGATAGATAGATAGATAGATAGATAGATAGATAGATAGATAGATAGATAGATAGATAGATAGATAGATAGATAGATAGATAGATAGATAGATAGATAGATAGATAGATAGATAGATAGATAGATAGATAGATAAGTCATATATATTAACATATTGCAAAAGGCCTGCATCAGCAATTCATTGTTAAAGTGTTAAATATAAATGAGGGACACAAATGCCTGCCGTTCTGTAGAATCCCCCTCATTTTCCCATGCTTCGTGTCTTTGACCTCTCTTTTTTCTTTGTCTATGTCTGTCCTCCATCGGAAGGTATAGTGGTATAGTGTCAAATCTCTTGTTAATGGTGACCTGCATTCAATTAGTTAGGAGTGAAAAGAGGATTAGCTCTGTTTTACCTGCTGCAGGAAAAAAAGCCACATCATTGGTCTGCCAGTGACAGCAGTTCTTTAGATCTTTCACTGAGTCCATCAATACTGCACAGGGCGGCTTGCCAAGACCTGTTTCTCAAATAAGCCCCTGTACCTATTCACACTCACTCAGAATGCAACCCATACTTGCTTTTGTGTGTACCATGCTCCAAGTCAAACACACACACACACACATTCAGAGGTAAATCCCACTTACCACCCATCTGTAAACTTCACCCTCCCTTCAAAATGCTGACTTTGAGTGATCGCTTCTCCTTCTGGGGCTGAAAGTAAAATGAAGGGTAAATAAACTGGGAGAGCCTTTGTCTAGTTAACTCAAGGTCTGCAGAAATAGCCCTACAGACTGCTTTCTATACCTGTTGAAAGAAAAATTCACCCTTGATTTAGTAGAAAGCTGAAGCTTTCGGAACAAACAGGGATGTTTCCATTAGAACACCTTGAGGGTCATGCGTATTCAACAAATGTTGCTCAAAAGGCCTTAGTGCGCTAGCTTAAAACCTAAAAGCCAACATCACAACAGTGAAATTACTCTCCAAGTCTTTCTACAACTACACAAGGATCTGTGTGTTGAGTTCCTGTGTTGATAGACGCTTGGCGACCAGCCTGTTGAGAACCGCTGTATGCGTGTTAAGTGCGCACTAAAAAAACTCAGTAATGTCTGTTGACTGATGCCTGTTCGCACCGTTTTCATGCTCCCAACAGTGCTCTGGATGCTGCGGTTTGCAAAGTGAGTCCAAGCTGCTATCTCTTCATGCATCACTAAATAACTCATGCTGGCATTGAACCAACACAAAAGGTGATGCCCGTGCTTTTCTGAGAAACACATTATAAACAGCTCCCCACCGCATATGATCGTGCTTGCTGAAAAGTGAACCATATTGTTAATAATAGAGCGATTACGAAACATGTTTTATTCATTGTAGTAGAATATGTCTTTATTAAAGCGGGTTAAGGGGGCCTTGCTTACAGGAAAGAGTCGTAATAGTCATCTGTCCTTTTCCATGTGGGGATGAAAATGCCTGTCATTCACAGAGGTTGTGTATTAATACACTGCACTAAGTGTTAGCCTTGCCACCTGCCTTCCCGGACCCCTTCTGCTGTGCTCTTATGCGGTTTGAGGGCCAAGGCTACTCTATCAATCTGTTAAAGCGACAACAGTGGAGGTCTTAGCTGTCTAACAATAGCAAGGTAACTACCACATACCATGAACTCATACACGAGACCACAGATTAAATCTGGCAGTTTTCTGGGATGCTAATTACTTTAGCAGGCCCAGACAGGCCACTGAAGATACAAATATGGATTATGATATTGACAGAGGACGTTAGGCAGGATTAGGACGTTAGGCATACGACATATGTAATTTGACAGGGATGCAAACGAGGCTGTCAGCTGTAGTCAGTTGTCTTAATTTATATCAAATTCATTTTATCACAAAAAAGGTTTTCTAACTTTTTAAACCCAGGACCCATTAATGATCGTCCTATTCCAAATGAGCTAGAATACAAAGAGACATTATATAAAACATTAGACATTATTGTATTGTTTATTTTTTTCTACCCACTTTAGTGTTTTCATTTCATTTTTTAAATATTTATATATTTTTTTATATTTATTATATTATATTATATTATCACTACTCTATTTCCATTCGTGTTGTATTAAATTTGGCATCTACCCTGACTTTGGTTGAACTTGACTCCAAAATTCAGAAGGCCAATCAAAATCTACAGACATTCAGTGAATTCAGCATGACAATATCACCTTCGCCAAATCACTTGTCTTCATTCAACAAAAATATCTCTGCCATGGATCGGTTGCAGTTGCATGGCAGCCTCTAATTCATAACTTCAAAGAGTACCGCAACATTCCATATTCCTTCATAATCCAGGATGTTATGTTATGATGTCAATCACACAACCACAGCCCATAATAAATATTTTGCTCACGAGGGCTTGTTGAACTTGGAGCCCTCAGCTCTTGAATGCAGAGAGCAGAGGAAGCACCCGGAATGAGAGGAAAGCTCTCCCTCCACTAAAAACATACTTCAATCATACACAGAACGTCTTGCCGCAGAGCGTTATATACTCAACTCACTATTTATTAGCTTGTTCATGGAGATAAGAAACAGCTGTATCATGGTTCTGTCCCTTCATCTTTGATCCCTTCAACTGAGGCAGGAATACCCCCGATCTGATTTATGAAGAGGTGTTCTAGTCTACTTTAATTACTTGTCATCAAATGGCGATTATAAATCCTGGTGATTATATGGGCTGGGGCTGCCCATACCCAGACTGCCTCAGTAGAGGGAAAATGAACTTTCCAGAAGGGTCCCTTCCCAGAATGCTATTTGGCTATGCTGTCCATACAACACAATATGTGGTGCATCAGTGAACTAATCCTTCCAGGCCAGTATGAGGCGAATTCAAATGAGGTCTGGAGGTGTTTCTTGTCCAAAGCTATGAGACCATATCTAGTCAATACCATTGGTGCAACATACGGTACAGGCATACAGGTTTTTTTCCCCCCAGGGAATACATATTCGGCTAACTTTTTATTTATTTATTGCAGGCTTCCATTTCTGTGGCAGCATTATGACACAGTGATGATATCAGATAGTAATACCATGGTACTTTTTCATTAGAGATGACCTGGACTATACAAATAGACTTTAAAAGCAGTAAATGCTACTTTCAATTTTAGGTGGATTTCAAATTTACATTCTCTATTGAAGTTGTGTAAGATTTTTAAAACATTCTCCTAAATTATAGCTGCATGCTTTCCAGCTATACCAACAGTTTTCAGTGTATGTGTGTGTGTAGCTGTTTGTTGGCGCTCAGCCCTGCAGGGTGTGTTGGCTGGCTGTCTGATGGACGAGGGTCTGACAGGGCCGCTGAGGGTTCTGATGAACTGGGCTGGATGGGGAGATTGAGAGCACCAGGTGTGGGGGGCCTGAGCACGGCATGCCTGGCACTCTGAAGGGACTCTATGTTTAGATGTTACATTACGTTACATGTGCTGTTTTTTCTGGCGCTGATGCGTTTGTTGAAGGTAAAAACGCTTCTATCCCAACCTCTAGGCCACCCTCTCTCTCTCTCTCTCTCTCTCTCTCTCTCTCTCTCTCTCTCTCTCTCTCTCTCTCTCTCTCTCTCTCCCTCCAATCCAAATTTTAAAACAGCATAGTTGGTCAGTGTATGCTGTGTTTTAGATGCTGGTGGTCCCCACATAGGATGTTGATGTGCTTCTTTCTTCACCAGGCTGCTTACATAGCTTTCTTGGTTAACCTGCTTTAAAAGTTTTTAAAAATGAATTATATTGTAAAATATAATATTATGATATTTTCTATAAAATTATTTTAAATGAGAATATATTTCATATACTTTATCAGGGTGGCACAGTGCTATGAGACCATAAGGCATGAGAGAAAAGATATAAATGTTACAAAATCTTGGTGAATCACAATTTAGCCTTATTATACAGGGCTTCTTTACGAGCAATTAGTTGTCTTTTAGGCCACACAGTCACCATACCTTCCTCGCCCACTCTTTTCTCTCATGCCTTATGGCCTCACAGCGCTGTGCCACCCTGATGACACATTAAAGTGTAACTTGCTCGAAAAACACCATGGTAATACTCCCACACAGGACTTTAATAGGACATAAACAAAACGTGTTGTGCCCTAGACTATTTTAAGTCACCCGTAAATCAGTGGGAGAGCATTGTGGACAATTAGCATGGATTGCTGATTGAAGCCAGACTTTGTGGCTTGCTAACTGCTGCTCCTCTACTTTTAATTGATTCAACGTTGTCTTGATTGGGTGCTGAGCGGCTTTGCCCAAGGCACTGTAAAACGACCCGGGCAGTTCGAGGCGTGCAATGGCCCCTCTGGGAGAGGTCAGATCTGGGAGGCAGGTTCATGTTTGCTTAGATGTCCATAGTCTGACTCTTACCCTTTTCTCTTTCGCCCTTGTGCTGCTGAGCTGTTGCTTGCTTGTTTTCTTAACAAATAATTTGTTCTTCTTAACATTTATCTGTTTGCTTAAATTTGATGTTATACACACCCACTACATGAATGACCCCAGGGTCAGCGCTGTCATTATATTCGGTCTCTTGAATATGGAGGCCTTCATTAATAATGGCCGAACCATGACCTCTGATCCTAGTTCTGACCTCATGTGGTCTCAATGTTGCATTAGGGCCACTAGAGTATATTTGGTGCCAAGCACTCATGTCAATCTAGTTATTTGAGATCTGTAAAGCATCTACTCAATATTCAGTTGCAGCAGTAAAGAGGATCCACTCAAGATAATGAGGTTTTCAATCTAAACAAGTATGTTATTTATAAGAAGTATGATTACTTGCGCTCGTCCGTGAAGTTCACGAGGCCACAGGGTGTCCCATTTGCGAACTTTTGCTAGACCTAATGCAGACTATTCTAGGGTGGGTAAAAATACAGATTTTTCTCGATTGAGATACTGATTCATGAAGAGATAGTTCACCCAAACATGAAACGATTGGATCATTATGTGATCATTTACTCACCCTCATGTCATTCCAAATCTGTATGCCTTTTTACTTTTTCAGAACAGAAAAAAACAGTGTTTTAAGAACGTCAACATGTTTTTTGTCCATACAAAAATGTCAGTGTGGTTCAATGTTGTCTTGGACCACATTGACTTTCATTATGTGGACAAACAGTTTGAACATTCTTCACAAAAATGTTCTTTTCTGTTCCACAAAAAAAGTCAATACCATTCATATACTAGGTTTGGAACAACATGAGAGTGAGTAAATGATTACTGGATTTCATTTTTTGGGTGAACAATTACATTTACTTTTTTCAACCAGTTTAGCCTGATTCCCAAAACAAATGATTCGTATGAGCCTATCATTTTATTAAGTAACCTGTTTAAATCAGTCTGAAATACTTGAGATTTTTTTTCATGTATGATCATTTATGATCATATGAACATTACCATAATTTATGAAATATACTGAAATCTAAATGAATCAAAATCAGAATCAAATTGAATCAAGGGCTTGTGAATATAAGATATGAAGGTCAGTCGTTTGTGTTTGTGTCTTCAACCCTAGCCCATAGGGTTAACCACAGGATAGTCCTGTTACTTGATGAGTGACATATACCATACTGCACTCGACTAATCACGACGACACGAGAGCAGGAAGATTAACCTGTAGCACTGTGAATATTTTCCACATATCATACATGTTAGACAAGCAACAATTGCACCCAAGACCGATAGTCCCGTTCTCACTCACTCATGTTTGCTTGCTTTCTTCTATCCACACATCCGTCCTCAAATATCTACCTTAACCAAAGCCTTTTTTCTCTAATCCATTGCTGTATGTCCTTTGCCAATGTTTCTGAAATATAGACATGCCTCCCACAAACACCAATATGTTTTTAATGTAGCGAGCCATATATCTCGTCTCTTCAAGAAAATCTCACACGGAGTGTTTTCCATGGGAAACTCGCAGAGAGACGGCTTTTATATGCTTTTTTCTCCCCTCCTTCACCTTCATCCGTCTTTTGAGGCGTTTGCCAAGCCAGCACAGCTTGAAGTCCTGGCAGGCCATTGTTTGTCTGTGATGTTAATGCTTCTGGGCAGACATTCTTTTGGAAGGGGTGAATGAGTGATATCTGAGGCGTTGGGAGATGTACCGTTGCCTCCCCACTGAATGATGGGACAACTGCTCCACGGCTGGCCCGAGAGCTGTAACCTGAGGAGGAGATCCTCCATCTGTGCCATTGTGAAAGGCCTGGAGGGCTCGAGGCTTAGCTGACCGACACCCCTGGGAGTCATGTCAGTCATTGCCTCAAGAGTGCCTTCTACAGGAAGGTGTAAGGTATAGTTCACCCAAAAAATGACTCACCCCTCATGTTGTTCCTATCTTTCTTCTGTAGAACACAAAAGCAAAATATTTTTTCAAGTTATTTTGTTTTTGTCCATACATTGAAAGTCAATGGGGTCCTAAATAACATCGCACCCCACTGACTTTCATTGTAAGATTTCAAAATATCTTCTTTTGTGTTTCAAAAGAAAGAAAGCCATACAGGTTTGGAATGGCAGAACATTTGAATAGTCATTTTGGTGAACCTCTAAACACTCTTAAGATCTCCCGTCAAAAGAAATAATGCTGTTTTGTCCTGAGGCTTGTCTATGTCTTAGCTTGATATTTTTGCCAGTTTCTTCCCTTCATTGGAAAATCAATGGCAACCTCTCAGAATTCTTTTTATGTAATTCGCTTCCGTTGGAAATTCTTAAGTGAAGAGCCTGCTTCATTTTTCATTCCATTGTTAAGTCTGAGGAGTCTGACCCTGGGATGAACCAATTTTAATCATGAACTCCTGGAACCCACTGCCTCCCGGTGCCCTGCCTTTCTTTAGACTCGGGTCTGCCCCGGTCATCACCCATCACCCTCTGTTTGAACACGCAGAGAAAGAGCGATGGAGAGAATCGACTGAATAGGGGGATTATCATTATAGGAGGTTTTTGTTGTAAGACTTGTTCTGATGCAGCGATGTGCCATGTTTGTGTTAGTACCCCTGATAGATACAGCTAATGAGCTTCTTTTTTAATCCTAATGATGAATTGGCACAGCATTGTGTGGTTTATTGACCAGCTGGCCCATCGCTCTTCAAACGCATGAAAGAAATCCCAACATTGATGAGCTGTTTGTCTGTTATTGGGTTTAATGCGGTCAAATCTCTTTATAACCCACTGGAGCTCATCTGATACACATTGAAAATGAATTGCTGAGGTGGCATTTGATTTAGAGTCCGCATAAGAATATTATAAAGTGACACAATGTGACTCAATCCTCTCACTCATTGATTTTTCTAACACAGGACATAGAAAAGCACTATGTTGCCTTTAGGTGTTGTTGTCCAGAGAGCTTATATGTTGTTGTCTGGTCTTCAGACTTTTTGACCTAGGGAAAATAGTCTTTTAGTATCCTCTAGCAAAGATATTTCCCATGTGACAGGTGAAACGTCATTCGCTTTGACTAGAACTACATTTCACAGTATATTTATGTATTTGGCAGATGCTTTTATCCAAAGTGACTTACAGTGCATTGAAGATGTACTTTTTATATTAGTTCATGCTCATTGGAAATTGATCTTTGTGTTGTTAGCGTGTTTTTGCACTAATTTAAAGCTTAGTTTGAGACGTTGAATGAAAAAAAAAAAGTGATACTTTACAATAAGCAGCAATAAGCAAATAACTTTTCAATAAACAAACCTTGTTACAGCATTTAATGTCAATGTTAATTCATAAATATAATATTGTTTATTGTCAATTCATGTTTATTCATAATACTTTAATGTAAAATGTCAGCTGTTCAAACGTTTTGTGTCATTAAGTTATTTTCATTTTTTTGAAAGAAATTAATACTTTTTAATTCAGTAAGTATGCATTAAATTGATGTAAAAACATGTGTAATGTTACAAAAGATTTCTGTTATATTCAAATAAATTCTGATCTTTTGACCTTTGTATTTCTCATGATCAAAGAATCCTGCAAAAAATGCATCAGTTTCCACAACAATATTAAGCAGCACAACTGTTTTTAATATTGATAATAATAAGAAATTTTTTTGAACACCAAATCAGCATATTAGAGTGATTTCTGAAGAATCATGTGACACTGAAGACTAGAGTAGCTGCTGACAATTCAACTTTGTAATCACAGGAATAAATTACACTTTAAAATATATTAAAGTGAAAAGAGTTATTTTAAATTGTAATAATATTTATTTCACAATATTTACTGTTTGATTTACTGTTTTTTTTTTTATCAGATAAATGCAGTCTTGGCAAGCATAAAAGATTTCTGTGAAAAACATTTAAAAAAAACTTACCACCCCTAAACTTTTAAATGATAGTGTATAACTTCAAATGTTAGAGATTTATTAGTATAGGCCTATATAAAATTAACCGAAATTTTAAATGCTAGTTCTTGATAACTAATACTTTAACTAATGTTACTTTTTTGAAAAGTGTGTTCCTTGTTTTGTATTACATGATTCTATGTTCTGGACACCAGTTTTGGAAATCTGTAGGTGTACGCTGATTTTTGTCAACGCTACACTGAATCATTCCACTTTATAAGCCAATCAATTTAATCAGGAAATAGCTTAGTTTTTGCCAGTGCACAATGATGAAAAAAAAAACATGTTTAACACTAAATTCCAGATTTTGAGCCGAAAACATTGGACTGCGTGATCACTCTGGAAGTATGTTTTTCACAGCTGAAACTTTGCTTTCCATTTAAATGGTGTAGCTCCCAAAAGTAGTAAACAATAGTTGTTCCAAATAGCCCTAAAGTGTTTGCAGACTTCAAGCAGCATCGATACACAGCCCCTGCAAAACATGCATTCACACACACAAACCACCGCTAAGCCGGCCAAACCTACAAAAAAACTCAGTATTTCAGCAGTGAGTTTGAAATCCACATAATGATAATCTGATAGGTCTCGAGCTCCATCTGCTCTAAATAGTCTTTTATTGTCCGTAATGAGTGGAAATCTTTGTGTCAGTGTGCCCAGCTGTGCTTCTGTCCACATCAGGATAGCAACACTATACTCACATAAGCCTGGAAGCTCATCTGGCTATCCCCAGTGTTCCTGCTGGGTGTCCACCGGCTTACACCCCGAAAATTCCCACCAAATCCTGAGCATCCTTCATGTTTAAGCCGAGTCACTGGACCACGGTCACGTTCGCTTGCGTCACCTTACTCATTCTTGGTGAAAAAATAATATTTTTTGCAGTGACTCAAAATGAATCTGACCAGAGCGTATCCATCTCCGCTAAACTCTTATATGCAGCCTATGGGAATCTATGTTTTTAAATTGCTTCCTTGTCAAAATGAATTTGTGCACATTCTGTTGACATTCATATTTGGTTAGATCCTCTCGAGGTCATCTCGATTTATAATAAACAAGATGTAAATCTGGAATAGTTGGCTGTTTTGGCACGAGAGATGCACCTTTTTTTCTTCCAAAACATTCCTCAGAGTGCCATATTTCAAGCTGTCATCTCTCGCCCATGGAAAACTCATTCTTTCAGGCGTATTTAAAGCATCCACGTCAGCGACAGGATTATGAATTTTCCTCGTGATCTTTAGTGAGTCCTAGCGGACTCAGATTGGATGATTTACGTGCTTTCACATTTGCGGTAATTGCCCTCAAATAAGTGGCTTCCTCTAGAAGTGGCCTTTCTGTGAAGTAGGGGCTCGATGGCTCGTAAAACATACGAATGAGAATAACTGCATCGCTAATATTTCATATAATATATACTCACTGAGGCCTCTCTTCTTTTCACAGGTTCTACCGAGGAGACTACCACATCGACGTATGCATTAATGATTATTTGGACGTATACTGTCCCCACTACATGGACTCGGTCCCTGAGGAGAAGACGGAGCACTACATCCTCTACATGGTCAACTACGACGGTTACAGTTCTTGCGACCAAACGGCAAAAGGTTTCAAACGCTGGGAGTGCAACCGGCCTCACTCCCCCAACGGGCCCCTGAAGTTCTCCGAGAAGTTTCAGCTTTTCACACCATTCTCATTGGGTTTCGAATTTCGTCCAGGCAGAGAATATTACTATATCTGTGAGTATCTTTTTTTTTTTTTTTTTGTGCAGCAGTGATTTGTATCCCAATGATGTTTTATGGTCTTTTTTATCCAAAACCCAACACTGTTTATGTTAAATAGATTAGTAAGGTTGGTTTTCAGTGGAAAATTATTTGCATTGCTTTGAAAAGGATGTAGTATTAGCGTCTTCACGGAGGATAACGCAACACAAGTCTTACATTTAATAGAATACTTTTAAAACACATCTGATTACGAGCATTAAGGAAAGGAAGTCATTGCCAAGTATGACTTTGTTTTTCAGGAGTTTTGGCAAACAGACTACAAGGAAAACATGAACCTCAGGGAAAAACATCTTGGTCTACCACTAAAGGGTCTTTGTTACAAACTCCTAGTCTCAGCTTTCGTTTGCTCGTGAGAGGGCTCTTAAAAACAAGCATCTAAACCCATGTTTTTACAACTGGAGTCAGATCCCTACAGGGCGGGAGTGGGAAGACAAAATAAGGCACAGGAGTGGTCCGACTGCTCGGACTGCTCAGGGCCGCAATGGGTTCATTTATGCAGGCGCACGCAGGAGATGTGGAGCGGTTGATTTGGCGGAATCCGACCTGATGATCTGACAGATCTCATGGGCGCATAAAACGATGGACATGTTTTTATGAGATGTGAAAGGAAGGAGTAGGAGAATGAGGAGGGGGAAGTGGTAGAAGCAGGAGATAAGTACATGGAGACTGCGAAAAAAGACAGATAGGAATGCACAGTACATAGCATTTAGGGGTTAGATCCTAGCAGGAGATATGGATGTTTTGCATGCATGTGGGTGTCTATCGGAGACGTTGCAACATGGTAAAATTGACTTTTTTTCCCTGAAGGCCTGTGAATAAGAATAATAGGATGGGAAACATCTCAACGGAAGTGATGGAGCTGTCAGGTACTATGAGGGATTTTACTGTTAATTCGAATTGGAAAACAAGAATTCATAGCGCACTGTGTGACTCAGTGTCATTATTCAACTATTACGGGCTCTCTCAGGAGAAGAGGAAGTTTCTCAATGTAATCTCAAGTAGACAGTGGTTTACAGTAATCTTAATTACATCAGAAACTATTTTAAAGTATAAACAGAAAACAGAAAATATTTAAGGTTTTTTTTTTTACTTTGTTCTATAAAAAAAAGCTATTTGAGTGGTTGGCTAATAAAAAAAAACATAATATATAATTTTTTTGTTGAAGATATATTTATATATATATATATATATACACATACACACAAACATTTCTATTTTTTAAAGTTTATAATTATAATATAAAATAATTTTATATAGTTTACTGTTATATTTTTACATTATTTACAATTAAATTTGATATACTGTAAAAAAAATCTATGTTGATAAAAGTCTATGTCGCTATAAAAACATTATAACATTAATTATAACATAATACATTATATGCATATACATTATATATAAAAAATATTAAAATAAAAATGTATACCTGTGTATAGTATATATATAATGTAGTATATATAAAATGGTTTTTACTATTTGATACATACATATTTATAAAATAATTTTATATACTGTATTTTTTTAATATACAGATTATAGCAAGAGGCAAAAAAAACATTCAGTTTTCCTAAATCATTCCCTTCATTAGTTTGATGTCTGCCTGTCATGATTTCGTTAGACAGAATGTCTTTGTTAGCTGGTGTGGTGGCTAATCATTCTGAGTGAGGGGGTCGCTCCAGGAGAGCAGAGGGTGACAAGCGCGGTCTCTGTGCTGTCAGTCAGCGTGCCCGTCCCGCTCAGAAAGCGATCACGGGGGATCAGAGGGCCCGGCCCTGCAGGTCAAATGTGAACATGCTCTGATGACTGCAGTTGAACTCACAATCCTGAACGGCTCAAGGCAGCATGTTTTTCCAATATGGCCGATGTGGAAGTCTGATCTTAATCTCAGAGGATAGAAATCCAATTTCAAGGAAAGGTTTTTAGTTGGCCTCTCCCTCCTGCCAACGGCAGTGCAGGCTGTCTGATATGAGCCCGCTTCAAAAGACCACGACTGCTATTTGTAGTCTAGTCCCTCCATCTTCATAATGTAGGGTAAGCACATTCCCACTTTCTGCTTAAAGTAAGATCTGATTTGTAGTTTTGATAAGAATTCTGTACTTTGTGGTTTACTTATAAGTGGTGTATTCGCTACCTGGGCCAAAATTACTCCCCGTATTACAAAGCGCTCTCAAACCACTCAAGAATGCACAAGAAAAGAGATAGGTGTGTGTCTTATCTCAAAGACGGAGCATCCATCCATCTTTCCCTCATTAATCAGACTTCTCGGGTACATCACATCTGATCTCTCAACCCATAGCTGGAATAGTGGTGTCTGCGAGGTTTATTGCCCCGGGTCGTCTGCAGCTCGGGTGGATAACTACACAGGGATCTGGTGTCGGCCGTGTGGGAAAGGAGACGTGGATGAGCAGCTCGGGCCGTGACAGTGTAGTGTGTCTTTGAATAAGCAGAGTTGGTGTAGTAGTCTAGTCTTAATGTCTGCCAATGAGAGGTCAGTTTCACACCACATGCTGACAGCGAGGGAATTCTGATGACTGTCAAAATGAGAGTTTGTCATATAAGCCACCATTGAAATCCTCCTACTACGGCCAAGACTGTTGATTATTGCCACAGTTTATGTTAAAAGAATTTTGGTGAGAGCCTTGAGCCTAGATAATTGTTTTCTTGTTGGCATTGAGCATTCATGCAGGCACATATACAGTACTTAGGGTCCAAAATTAATACTTGTCAAGTGCAATTTGCAAGTAAAAATTTGCTTTGATGAGTAAATAGTGAGTTGCTTGCCAGTAACTGATAACTTCATAAGGAACTACAACTTGAATCAAGCTGTAAGATTAACAGTCTGACTGTATACAAACCGTTTACTAAAGAAAGCATTTGTTATGACTTTAAACAATTTTAACTTGCGCAGTTGATCATCAGAAGTTTATCTAGGATGTCTAAAGCTTTTTTTAACATAACCCCATGTGGCGACGCACATTAAATATTTCTTACTTTAATGTCAAGAATAGATAGGTGGTCTTCACATTTGTATAACCGTTTAACCTTGCGTATGATGCCGCTGCAGGAAAAGTTGTTATTTAATTCTATTCAGATCATTTTATGTTATTTTATTTTCAGTTATCCTATATTTTATTAGTATTGTCTAGTATATAATTTATTAAGCTGGACACTTGGAGACGAAATGAGTATTACCACAGCTTTAGGGACCGTTCACCATTTCACTGCGCTACTTTTCGTGTAAACTAGCTAGACGGACGTCTTCAACCATTGCGCTCGCATCTTTTGCAGGATCTCACACATGACATGGCATTCTAAAAGCATGATGCTCAAATTAAAATAAGTTAAACTTTCAAAAAAGGTCTCTAGACCTTGCGCTTTATTTTTTAATTCTTCTGACCTGCATCTCTGTGTGAACCAGCCCTTAGTTAGAATACATATTTGATATGTCATTTTTTCCGCATTAAATTCGGTCTTTGTTTAAAAAAAGGGGAGAAATAATCTGCTTCAGGGCTTTAACACATACATATTTCTTTAGTGTGTGATGTTGCCGCTAAAATCGAAAGTTTTTATTGTTTTTCTGCGGTTTCACACTCCTGCGCATCTTTCGTCCGCAGTCTCCCACCCCACATATACAAATGCCCACCCCGGGGTGGCATCCTAGTAACGTCTCTGGGCAAAAAGTTCATTCTGGACTATGTGGCAATACTAACACTACATTATGCAATACTCCGTTTGCACACTCACACTCAGATGTTATTTATTGTTGGAGTAGCCCACATAAGGTTGTGATGTACAGTGTGTGTGTGTGTAAAGTGGTGTTTCCAATCAACACTGGGATCCCACTCAAAACTAGACTAGACTTGAGGAATGAGACAAAAGCAATTTCAGCCATATCAAAGGAAATATGCTTGTGGGGACATGATTAAGGGTTTATAAGCCCCCAGTATGTCAGTGTAGACAGCATATAAGCACATTGATTTAACCCAACCTCTCCCTGCAGTCATGAGGGTGTGGGGATAAGAAGAGAGACAGCAGATTAAGTGCAGCTGGAGACCCCACACAGCAGGGAATCATGGGGGTCAAGGCTAGAAGAGCCATGGTGCATTATGGGAATGTCTGCAAGCTCAAAGATGAGCCAGTCAGCTAATGGGGAAAAGAGTTATAATTCTTTTCTTCCAACATGTCTTTCTCTTGTTTCTTTTTCTTCTCTCTACAGGCAACAGATCCCGTAATAGCTTCATCTTGACACTTTCATGGTGGTTTAAAGAGTTAAACAGATAAATGGTTCAATGGCAAGCCGTTTTTTCTTTTAATTTATAAAAAAAACACAGTAAAATACAGTTCACTTATTCAATGACTTGAATGACTGTCAAGGTCAATACGTCTCTTATTAATGCGTTTCTTAACTTTTATATAATTTTCTGTAACATTTTCAGTTTAGTGACTCTAAGGAAAGGAAAAAGTATAATTACACATTTCATTACACCTTAAATCCTTAAATGTATGTGAGTGTAAACACCTTAATTAATACTTTAAATTTTTAATATATTTCTCAAATATAATATATTTTAATAATTAAAATTACAATTCAAATGATATATTTTACTAATTTTACTTTGCTAAATATATATATATATATGCACATACATTATATGTGCATTGTATATTTATAAAAACAATTCTTAAATCAGTAAGATTGTATAGAAAATTATATAAGTTTTGATACCAAAGAATTATAAAGAATTAAAAAGTTAAATATGTGATTCTCTACAGAATTTTTTTTGTTATGCTGGTTGAAATTCTCCTCATATCCTGATAGCAATCACTATATTAAGCGGTCTAAATGTATTTTTATAAATATACATCATCTGATCTGTGGAAGACATACAGTAGGACCATAAAATGTTTGTTTAATCATTTCATTCGGTCCGAATGACTGCCCTATGCAGATAATTAATTCATTTGACTGTGTTGCCTCTATGTCCAGAAATCGCATTTGAATTAAGCTGAAATAGAGTTTTCCTTTATGTCAACAGCTCAACTTCTGACTCATTTCACAATCACATGCATGTAAGCAAGTGCTTCTGTTTCTCCCCTCACTACTATAAAGTTTTCTCACTGGTGAATGACACATGATGCAATCCATAACATTGTTTCTGGTCATCTCACTTGTGGTCTGTGTGCGCTCATGTGTTTTGGAGGAGCCGGGGCTTTGAACAGCAATTTGCAGGGTTTGTGGGATCCTATGCTTTCAATGCTAGCAGGCTAAAGTTAGCATTTCCCAGATCACCTATTGCACCTTGACTTGCTGGGAACTCAGCACATGCATTTTAAACTAATTTTTTCCACTCTCCACTTCTTTATCATAGACTTATATACTCAATGACCTATATATTTCCTCAATGAACCAGTACTGTGGATTCATGAAGTATGACTGAAGGAGATGATGTAAGGTTCAGCAGTTCAGAGTCACTGGCGATATGGTCTATGGACTGAACAGAAGTCATTTGTATCATCACAGCTGATTACAGAGCTTTTAGTGGCAGGTGTTTCTTTCGGTCTGTGATCTGTCATTTGCAGCTGTTGATGTTACTAGCTGCCAGTACAGCTTTAAGTAGCAGGTGTTGATGTATGTAGTGACCAATCAACATCTAAGAGGCTTGTGGAAAGGTCACAACCAGAGGTTAGGAAAAGAGCTCGGAAAGATGTAGCACAAATTTTCTGTCCATAAAAAAAATTATATATATACAGTATAACCTGTTGTTAGAGATGTCTGTGTTTAAGATGTATAAAAATAAATATTTGCTGCCAGTAAACAAATTTAAAGGGAAAGAAAGACTAATTCATCATCCTGCCACTAATGGACCGTATGTGCTGTGGACATTAGTCTTATCTTATTTATGCTGACGTATGCAAATTGTCAAATAATCAAAATTTTAGGCATTCAACCAGAAAAACAAGACATCTGCGTCTAGGTTTTTTTTTTTTCATCATTAAAAACTCAAATCACAGTGGAGCACATGTCCACATCAGTGAAAGCGAGCCTCGCCAATTGAATTATCAAGAACATATTGTGTTGGCTATAAGGAAATTGCATTTTGTGCAGTCCGCACATATTACATTGAGGCTTTGAAGAAGGGGATTTATTGAAGTGCGTTGCATTGCTCATTACCTAGTCACCTTCACATCCAGAGTGATCTGTGGGGAAAAATACCAAGCCTTCTTTCCCCCTCATCCCACCGGTCCTCATTTGCATCACTCCCTGACTATGCCAGATTGCACTCGTTGTACTGCACAAAGAGAGGACAGTGGAGAGAGAGGCTGTCTACCTGTTCTTCTTAAAGCACTAATAAGCTTTTCTTTATGGAGAGGACAAATTGAGAAATATGGCTCACGGTTGAGATGACAAGGGTAACAGCATAGCAAATGTAGCACCTGTGTCTATCAGTAAGAACCAAAATGAATGCTGATTGTACATCCCTCTGAGGCCGGTGGAAGCATTCAAATGAGGCCTTTGCATGTAGAAAGCCGCAAACTGCGAAGACAGGTAACATCTGAGGATGTACTGATAGACTAAACCTGAAACAAATGATCCTAGTGGCCTTGGGCCTGTGAAGCTGTTTTGCTTTTACCTTTTTGGAAAGCATGTCAAAAAAAGAAATAATTTTCTAACTTCCACTGGCTAAATTTGAGGTTTTGTCTTTTGTTGTAGGAGGAATCAATCAAACCAATGGCTGCTCACATGTGAAGCATTGTGCACTGTAAATATTGTCTCTTCTGATAAATGACTTGTTGTACCTCATTTGCAAGTCGCTTTGGAAAAAAGCATTAGCTAAATGACTTGATGAAAATTTTGGCAGTGTGCGTAATCTGCGTATCTGACCAGGCTAGTAGGAAAAAAATCCTTATTGTTGAGCCCTGTAATGTATCTAAAGCTAAAAAAAATTACTTGCTGTATTAAACAATGTGTAGCATGGATCGATTGAGCCTAATATTGAGCCTAATATCTAAAATGTTTCCACAGCATCTACAGTCAGTGAAAATGGGGGACGGAGCTGCTTGAGGCTGAAAGTTTTCGTCAGACCTTCGAGTAAGTTTTACAAGCCCCTCAGGAGACATCCTGGCATGGCTTCTGACAAAACGTGGTTGCAATTGCATCGTTTATCACTGCTGGAATAGTTAAAGATGATATCATGACCCTGACAACACCCTGTTTTATGTTTCTCCCTCAGACAACTGCGAGAAAAGTCACGACCGCGTGGACAAGATCAATGATGGAAGCATTAACTCCATAGAAAATAATAATGGTTCGTATTGGATGTCAAAGGCATTTCCATATTTAAAACTATCAGTAATGTCAAATGTTTTTGCACACTAAGGTATTATAAACCTCTTTTAATACTACTTTCTTTTCTCCATTTAGATGGAACGAGTCATGAATCTGCAGAACCATCCCGAAGTGATGTCAACGGTGCCGGCCGCATTCAGACTGTAGGGCCCTTGTTGGCCTCAGTGCTGGTTCTTTTGGCTTCACTGTCCTCCTTATAGCATCCCATATATGCACAGTGACACACCTGAAGTATACAGGAGGACTCGTGATCGAGCACTTTTAAGGAATATCTTTCTCTGAGCTGAAAACTAGTTTCTCGCGCAGGAAGTCGCAACGATTTGTGCTTCTCATCTTTTGACGATATAAGTGGATGGGTTTCAATGAACAAAATCTTTATCCCATGGAAAAAAAAAAACACTCTTGTACACACAAATAAAACCCACTAAACTATGACACGTATACAAAAATAGGTCTGTGTCCTCTCCGTGCCCTTATGTAACGTTGGAGAGGGCCTTGTAATTGGGGGCAGAGGATGAAAATGACTTTTTCACAAAGACCTTATTCTGTTGCCGTCCAGAAAAGAGAAGTCTTATAACAGATCAAGAGGACTATCTGAGGGATCTCTCCACTTGCATTGTGGGTAAACGTCATCACTATGGACTCAACTGCTGACTCTACTAGATATCATGGCAAATTGTTGCCTGATAGCATCCCTTATAAAAGGGAGATCATGGAGCGTTTTAATATCTAAACCAGAGTAGTCCACGTTGACTCAGGTGCTCAGGTGAACGGTGACGTTTTTGAAGAGTTTTCGTAGATAAAAGAAAAAGATAAGCACTCTTTTTGTACATTGTGTACAGGTGTACATGGGACTGAAACGCAGATATGGTGTTCTTGAAGTAAAATGCTCTTGTGTAGCTGCCAAAATCGATGTTTTGTTAGGAGTACGGAGCCTCACTGATCAATCTTTTGAGTGAATATACTAATTTGTTTGGTGAATCATACTTTTCTTATTTATTGTTCAGTCTTAGTGCTCTTGACACTTGTTGTGCTAGTCATCAGCCAGAATTCAGGAGAAAGGAACACAAAATGCCTAGCTTCAGTCAACTTACCTTGATTTATACGAATAACAACCGCATTGCAGAGTAACTTCTGATTATGGTTTAGTATTTTAGCGAGTCAATTCCTGAAATTATATCAGGGGGGAAAAAACAGTTGTAGGTCTACATATCATGTCCGTCAGGGGTCACGTCACTCCTTAAAGGGGTCCATTGTTATGGATGGGCGGGAGGGGGAAATGGCTTGCATTCGTTTTGTAAATGCTTCCTGTCTTTTTACCCTAGAGGAACCAAAATGAACCACATTAACATTTTAATTCAGTCAACATTTTGAGCTCATACCTTTGCCAATTGAATTAATTATGTAAAAACTGTTTTCAAGGGTTCTTTTTTCTAGGCATAAAGTGAAAGTAATTCAGTTATTTTCTTATATCCTCAAAACGAATCCTCACATGGGCTTTTCTTTTATCAAAGTGCATTTCAACCATGCTGTTTTGTATTTATTTACTTTTTCAGTACGGAGCTGTACGCTCTAAAAGCTCGTCTGGGATCTACTGAAACAGTAGCTGTGCGTCGCTTCCACCCCGGTGGCAGCTGACACCCTAACGTGATTTAATAGGCTCTTTGATGTTGTCCAAAGTGCCTGGCACGCAGACCACATACTGCGAGGCCTCATGTGGGTTATTTCCGGAATTAAAAAATCGACAGCAGCACAGGAGGAGCGCGGTGTCCAGTTTAGCCATGGGGCTAGCGTTACTCTTGTGAACTTGGCCAGAGAGGGAGAAAGATGAGATCTTCTGCTGGGATCAATAGTAATGGCCTTTACAGACACAAAAAACAGGGTAAATATTTGCCCCAGTCCCTGTTCTCCTTGCTCGAATGGTTTCCATGTTTTTCATTCACATCTATGTATCGACAGTTGGGTAAGCCACATAATACGACGTTTTTAATACGATATACGGCTATTTTTGAGTAGGCTAGCTTCTATGGTTCTTTTACACTGGTTATACAGGAGCACATGGGTCCTATGGATGCTATGTATCCGTACGTTGTCTAGCATCACATCATATAGTGATGTGATAAATGAAATGAGACATTTAGGAATATTCCAGTAAAAAAGAAGCATAATATCAAATACACTTTTTAAATACATTTTCAATCAGAATACTTTTTTATTTAATTTAAACATTTGTTTTAATTTTGAGCAACAGTTAAACTGTTCAATATTCATGAAGACAACTAGGAATGTGTGCTGGTCCATCTTCAAAAGCACCACTGTACTATCATTAAATCGTATGCTTGAAAACCCATCTACATTTTTTAAAAATCCCCTGTGCAACATCTTAAGTCTGCAATGCTCTGATTGCAATGATCTTGCACCACAAAAAAAAATGCTGTCATCAATTTATTGTCATAGGAACAAACCTAGAAGGGCATTTTTAGTGGATTTAATTCAGGAAACATTATTTTCAAATAACACCTGCAGTGTCTGTTTTTGTCCATATGAAAAAGTCTATCTCATTGAACTTCCTGCATGTTTCACCACAAAGCAGTCATGTGCTTGTATTCTCTCATCGTTTTTATCCCAGAAAATATTTCTTCAGTGTTAAACATAATTTTCTAATTCTTTCCACACCTGCTTCTTCATACAGCTGTGAAGACCATGATATCTAAACCACAATTTCCCTTAGCTACTTGGCTGTGTTGCCTGAATATTAGACATTTGCTGTGACGTCCCTTGACGGTACAGTGCTGACTTGCATTATGATATGACACGTTTTTATATCTTTAAATGCCATTGTTTGTAAATACACTTGCTGGAGCAGCTCAAATAAATGATTAAATAAATTTGTCATTGTTGTAAGAATCATCTTCCTCTCTCTTTTTCATATTTACTATTTTAGTACATTTAGTAAACTATCCAATGGGTTAGTATACAGGAGCCGGTTGTATTTACTGTATTTTACCGTTTCAGGGGATGATACAATTAAAATATCCTAATACTGAAATAATAATTTCCTAGCTTTCCAATGAACTGACAGTGTGAAAACGTTCTTTGGCAGCAAATTCCAGCACTTTGTTTTATCCCAGTGTTTCAGGATTTAGCTGAGCCTTAAGAAACCTGCAGATTTTCTTTCAAATCCTTATTAAACACAGAATTATACCAAGGCATACAGGGATTTCTGATAACTGATTGTTCAACGAGTGAGGGATAGAAATTGTAACATTTGCCCATCATTATTATTACACTCAGGTGTCAATGAATATTAATGAGCGAGTGCTCGCTCTTGGGCACTGGCCAGTTTAAACAAGAATAGGCTTCAGGGGAATTCATGGTGTTGAATCCTGTTGAATGTTCTTGCTGATTTGCCTCTAAATATTTTGGTGCCTTGTTTTATTTCTGCCCCCTGACCTTTAAAAAAACAGGCATAATGTGGTTAAAAAGGACAACTGAAATTCATTCCATACCAGCACATGATGCATTTCAGCAGTTTCCTGCTTACCTTATTGAGACATAAAATAGATTATTATTAGATGTATTTAAAGCATTTTATTGTAATTATTTGTTTTCACAAAGATTTGTTAAGAAACTAGTAATTGTGTGCGATAAAGCAACAAAAAAAAAGTTCTGAAAATGCATTGACCTTATTGGCCGTTAAAGTGAACGATTGCTATAAAAACAAAAATAAAAGTGTTTGTTCATCCATTTACAATTATATGCAAATAAGTTCTGGTTGCTAAGGAACTGTAAAGAAAAGAGATTTACCTCTGAACTCTGCTCAACTAACTGAAATTCTGTAAGAGAAATGAGGCTGGATAATGTATTAATATCCTGAAACATATTTGCAGTCTTGACCCATGTTCTTTTGGTCATATGAAGCATTGTCCTCTGAGGAAAGAGATCAACATGTAAAAAAAAAAAAGAAGAAAGAAGTGAAATCCTAAGCTCAGTGTACAGTCTGCCCATATTTAGGCTATACGGCAACAAAATATTTTAGTGGCCAACTTCCTTTAATTCTAAAATGAAACAGTATCTAGCTTTATACGGAACTGCAACTCCATTCAGCATTCTAAAAATAACCGCACACTACAGCTGAGAGGATTCATTTCTCCTTTCATACAGGGAAAGCCTGGGGCAATGTGATATTTCCAAGGCCAGGGATCACGCAGAAAATAAGGCACTGTGAGGGACTGTATACTTCCATATTGTATTAATGTGAAGTCAAGACTCCTTGACCAGACAAACAAACAGCCTGCACGGAAAACAGAAGGGCTGCAAACCTGGAAAATAATACATTTGCAGGTTGCACACGGAGATAGGAAGGCAACGAGGCACATCCAAATCCAATGGTTTGGTTTTTAGATGTAGAATAAAAAGGGTCTTGAATGTAGCAAATTTATTTAAGCCTATTAAATGCCCTTTTTTACTTTATGCAACTCTTGACTGCATTTCTACAAAGAATTAAGAATTTAAGTCAATATTTTATTGGTTATCTGTATAATTTAAAATGAGAACAAACACGAGAAGTTATATGGTGATGAGAACCTGTCTGAAACAAGTTTCCTGAGTTGAAACAATTGTGCTTTTTTTATAGCATTGCTGTGTTGCCTGAACCCTTAAACAGGCAAGAGTGGAAAATACTAAGCAAAAAATAATTTCGTTTCATTTTTTATATCATCTGGACTTAAATAAAACATTTCCAAAAGAATTTTTAAAAAATTTGATATATTTTGGATTTTATGAGTAGTGCCTGCTGAGATTCGTTGCCTGATTAGGGTATAAAAAAGGACCAAGTCATTCATCTGTTAACTGTTACTGCCACTGCATGTTTAAAACAATTATATATCCCATACTTCACCTGATCTAATGTTGACAAATTATATATCATTCGAAAGCTTACGAACTCAAGAGTCAGCCTGTGAAACCCGTTTTGAAATTGGACGTTGTGTTACCATAGAAACGGTACTCTAAATTCTTTTAATGGGCTCCTCCCCTTTTGGGCATCGTCATGTTTCATAATTTATGATCAAAACCTTTTCTAATCTTGACAAAACACATATTGTCAGAAAGGTCTGAGTCTCAAGGTTCCATATTTTGTGACAGAAGTGATTTGGACAGAATTTTATTAATTTGTTATGGCAGAATGCATACAATTAAATTCAATGGAATGTAAGTCACCCTACAATTCTAACATAATTTTTCAGGAAAAATCATGATTGTATTTATTTATTTTTCGAAAGTAAGGCTAATGTAAGCAGCATCTTCTCCTAAATGCGTAATAAAACCTATGTGCAAACATTACCGCTTTAATGACTGTCCTTTATTTTTCAGTGCATTTGTTTTATAATATATGGCTATTACTGTCATGGGATTAATATAATATAACTATTATTATGTAGTGTAATGTAGACAAACACAACTAAAAGAGGTTTGAATTTTTCTTTGTTTAATTTGCACACTGAATATGGTTGGAGCTTTTAATTTTGAACTCTTGATTTTTCTTACGGGGGGCTTGCTCCCAAACCCCTCTAGAAGGCCCGAGGTCCACCCACCACAGATTTACCAAAAATCCTGTGAGAAACACTGCTATTGCTATTCAATGCAGTTTATAGTTTGTTTTTTGGATTAATCACTATGGAGAATAGTTCGATTGTATAAATAAATGACAATTTTGTACTTATTTCATCTGTTACTCGTTACTGCTCGCTCATTAGTTTGGGGGTGGGGGGCGGCCGGGGACCTGGATGTTGGAAAGGGGGCGCTGGCCCAAAAAAGGTTGAGAACCACTGACTATAGGCTGCTGTCCCGCTTCTAACAAAGTGACAGACACAACCGATTACTTTCACTTTAGACATAACCAATGTGTTTATGTAAATGCTGTGTGTCTTTGACAGTATTTGCACAATCAGACGCAATTTAGATAAAGTCCAGTAATCCGGCGGTGTTTGACAGGTTTTTAGTGTGCGAACGCTCAGTGTAGGCCTACGCACACAGAAAAATATAACGCTTGTCAGAACAGCATGCGAATGAAATGTTTAACCGGCAAGGCTTTAAAGCGAATGCAAATAATAAACTTTTGTGATTGCAACACTTTTGTGATTGATAAGTGCAGTTACTCCCGTGCCGTGAGTAACCCGTGAGTAAGGACGGCGGAGCACGGATCCGCAGCCGTTCTGCAGTTGGTGGAAATCCGGGGTGACTCTACCGCTGCGCTAACATGTGATGCGAATTTACGTCGAGTTACAGTCACGGTCAGGGTCTTTGGTCGGCCCATAGTGTGGGGGCCCCCTAGTGGCGGCGGGACCCTAAGCAGCCGCTTAGTTTGCGTATAGGGAGGGCCGGCTCTGAGTAAAGTCGTTAATTTGTTTGTTTTTTTGCGTACAAAAAGTATTCTCGTCGCTTGATAAACTTAAGATTGAGCCACTGTAGTCACTTGGACTATAATAACAATGTCTTTGATAACTTTTCTGGGCCGGCAAGTTTCAATCCCTTAGAAGGCTATGAAGAAGTGATCCAGCTCTTAGATTTAATCAAAAATATATTAATTTGTGTTCCGAAGATGAACGAAAATCTTACGGGGTTGGAACAACATGAGGGTGAGTAGCCTGACAGAATTTTCATTTTTTGGTGAACTATCCCTTTAAAAATTCAGATAAGCTCCGCCCCTTCCCTCACATTCAGCCAATGCGATTGAAGCGTCGAAAATTTGTGGAATGTTCAATGCAGTTGCAGATTACAAGATGCACGAACACGCGAAATAAACCTGGCGAAGGTACAAGTACAAACCAGTAGGTACTTTCACACACAAAAAGATGCATGTTTAGTAATTAACTGACCGGAAATGAAATGGACTCTTTTCCGCAGTTTTCAGAAGCGGAAGTTGTCATTTGCTAAACTAATGGGGGTTTCAATTTATGAGTAAAACAAAGTCTGTGGTAAACATAACTTGACGATACTTTGAAGTTTTATTCTACAACGTGCACTGCACACACTGTTGTATTAAACACCCTCACAGCAGTGTTTAGTTTTTGTAATTTACTGCTAGGGTAATATATGTAGGCTATATATTTTTTTTTCTGAAGTAAAATATGAATTGCATAATTCTCTATAATAACTGTGGAAAAGTGACAATACAGTCTGTGAAAACGGTCCATTAGGGTAGCAAAGGCAAGTTAGATTTTGGACAGAAGGGGCACAGACATGGAAAATAGTTTAAGACTTTGAAATATAATATTTTCTTTTACCTGATAAGGAAGTAGACTATTTACATGTATTTAATAAGCATTATGCTTATCCATGTCATGTGATATGCCTGCAATGTTTTTCTTTCATTCCACCATGCTAAATAGTCTTTCTTACAAAGGAACATGTTCTAATAAGAAATAACATGTCCTAATTAACAATTAAAACAAACACGGTGTTAACTATGAATGCTTCAGATGTGGGACAGAGCTACACGTGGAACAGGTGAGCAGGAGAGCGCCTCAGGGATCTGTAACAGTTGTCGCAGACAGTGAGAGGCCTGTGGGAGCACCTGGCTGATTACATATAGGTCCCACTAGGCCGGTTCAGCGACAGGACAGCTCAATTACAGCAGTAAGCAGAGACAACAGAGTGAAATTAAAGCTGATAAACAGGACAGTGTCATATGCGGGACAGGAAGGAGAGCGTGTTTGTGTGTGTGTGTGTGTGTGTTCTGGGGTAAGGGAGATGTCAAACTGCTCTCAGTAAGTGCTGCAATGGGAGGTCCTGTGAGCAGATGCATGCTTGTGCGTTAGCTTGAAAACTGAATGAAGTGTCTCTTTAAACACTGCTGATCTCTAGAAAGCGTCAAACAATAAGGGCGGTGTAATTAAGTCAATTGTGGTAAGTGTGTTAGAGGAACATTATCCTTGTCTGGGACAGGCTCTTTTCGCTCTATTGTGGTCTGTTGAGGTTCTGCTTACCATCTCCTTTAAACTGGCCTTGCATGACCTGAAAGGTGTACCATTTCTTTTGCAGTATATATGATCAAGTTGCTTTTGTTAGTTTTAAATGGTAAATAGCTCAGCTTCTAAATTTCTATTGAGATATACAGACACAAAAGACCCCTTAAGTGAACTCAAAATGAGCTCAGTGAAAAATGACAATTCTTTTTAAATTCACGTCGTCCTTGACCTTGAAAGTGGACTTGGCTCTCATTTAGGCCAATTTAAGCAGCGATACGGTCCATTATTCAACATTAATTTACCAACATGGTACGAAATATTATTAAAATAATTTTGCATTGGTACTAGACCCCAAACAAATAGCAGAAATGTGTAGACTTTGTGATCAGAATTTCTCAGACATAACTTATAATACACTTTTATACAATTTGCTAGTGAAGTTAAGAGGTTTTTTTTTTTTGCCCACTCTATCACTATTTCCCTTTTATCGCTGCATTGAAACAATCTGTAAAGCGCTATGTAAATAAATGTGACTTGACGTGATTTATTTTTGCGCATAATATGCATAAAAAATTGTGGCTGTCGGTAGACTTCCTATCTGAGACAGAGTCTAGGTCTAACAGGCCTCTCCTTTTTCCAAGAGAGACTCAACTGAATCTCTTCTCAGTCTGGATAGCAAACTGCATATCACAGTCAGTTTTATTATGTATTAAAGCTTATAACTGTTTCCTGAGAGCTGCATTAGCACTGCATCATTTACCTTGTGCATATAGTTTTGATTTGACCACAGGTATTACAGCAACAATAATACTCAAAAGTACTCATGCTGCTCAGTATTACAAATGGAGCAAGGGACAAAACAATTTAGGCTAAATTGTCATTTTATAGAGTGAAAACGCATTTCATTTTGAACTGAGCTCAATTTGTCTGTACAAGCTTGTAAACAATTAACATCATAAATCTTTATTAGTCTTACCTTGGTGATCGTACTGGCACAAGAGACTTTTAAAAAAAATAGCACTGTCAGAGCTCTGCATATTGTTATTGCTCTGCCAAATAGTGAGACATGATGACAGCAAGGAATCTGATCACGTATTTTGAGCCTGACATATAATGACCTGAGCATGCATCTACTCAAACCTAGCGCTTATAACTGCTGCCAATTTGAGGATGATTTAAAGTAGTCAGAAAGTTTTCTCTGCCAAACTGTATATGTGTAATTTTGTGCAGATGGCTGGACCGATGAGTGCTGAGTCGCTGGTGTGGTTTATGGTTTAACATTGACCAAGCAGCCAGATGCAATGTGAAGGATGTGGTTTTCAGACATGAACTTCATATCATTATGAGAAAGAGTATGATGTTTTTTTCTTTTTCTATCCTGATTTACAGCTATCTGAATTTTCCTTCGCACAGATGTAGCGAGCTGCGAGACCAGTTACATCCCGTAGGAATAAGTTTGGTAAGTACTACATCTTAAATATACAGCAAAATACAGAAAGTGCAAACTTAAATAACCTCTTGCCTTCCCCATTTGTACAAATTTGTTAAAAGATCTATGTATCTGCATGGGGAGCGATTGGTTTGCTTGGAAATACAAAGTGGTCTTCGCACAAATAATTTCAAAACCATGTAATTTACTTAAACCTTATTAGCACAAAGTGAACAGAAAACAGATTGAGCTTTACTTTGAATGTAAACATTTCGTGAGAGATATTTTATCCCCTCCTCAGAGGTCTTGATTTATACACACTGGTCGCACACAGTTCCTCGACTTCAGTTTTTCCATATGCCGTCTCAGAGTGCCAGATTATCTAAACTCCTGGAGACGGCTGAAATGAATATTTCTTGGCTCTGTACTTGTCAGCATGAAATTAGGCGTTCGCTAAAATAACGACTGGTGTCAAAGTTGTACATTGTCTCCGGAATCTTCTGTCTGCCAAGAGGAGAGAGAGGTGTGAGAAGAGGGAGTTACCCTGCTGTCTTTCATTTAGAGCAGTGCTTCTCTAACTGGGGTACGCCGATTGCCCCAGGTGGTCCATGGCAGGACTCTGGGAATTGAGTATACAATTGAATTTAACTTGGTATTTGTATTTTTCTGTGTTTTATTTCTCATTTTGATGGAAGCCCATATCTGCTTCAGAGTAAAAATAAATAAAAAGGTGATTGTGACCAGATCTCATTAATTACAACATTTTTCTTGTAATTGTGACTTTAGTTTGTATATCTTCTCGTGCAATTGTAATTGCGACTTTAAATCTCACAATGTAACTTTATTTCTTACAGTTTTGACTATATTTCACAATGTGACATTATACTTGGCAATTGTAACTTTAAATCTCACAGTGTGACTTAATATCTTGAATTTGCAGCTTTATTTGTCACAATGTGACTTCATATCCCGCAAATGCAACGTTATTTCTATGTGACTACCCCGGTTTCACAGCAAGGCTTAAAGGGATAGTTCACCCAAATATGAAAAATTCTGTCATCATTTACTGGGTGAACTATCCCTTTAAGCTAGATCCAGACTAAAATGCATGTTTGAGTTTGTTTTAACAGAAAGCAACTTGCACTGATATATCTTAAAATATGTCAGTGTCATTGTTTTGTCTCAAGATGCACACCAGTAACTTTTTTTTCTAAGGCACGTTTATAAAAGCTACGTAAATGTCCTAATTAAAATAAGGCATAATCCTGGTTTAGTCTAAGCCCTGTCTGTGAGACCAGGCCATTATCTCACACTTGTGTCTATTTTTTACAATGTCACTTTATATCTCACAATTGCGACTTTAAATGTCGCAATGTGACTCAATGTCTCGCAGTTGCGACTTTATCTCACAATGTGACTATTTCTTATTTTCAACTTTATCTCACAATTCTCTTTTGAATTTTGTAATCTGAGGCAGAAACAAGCTTCCTTAAATTAAGGTTATCATTCGCTACGACGGATTTGGGGGAAAATGGCATCAAAATTGACAAATTAATTCCCTCTAATTCAAGATACAGGGGCAAAAAACGTCCCTGCACAATCAAACTACATCTAACAAGTGAAATGTGAAAATAAATGAAAAGTGTAGATTACATTTAGATTTGCTCATGTTGGATCGAAGATGTATTTTTATGTATTGCTTTTTGCAGCGTGGGACTGCAAACTGCCAGTAGAAAAGATTTTTAGAAAAACATTTTCTACCCTCAAAATGCTATTGGTGTCAAGCATTAAAACAAAATGACAGTTAAAGGAATATGACATAGCCTGAAAAAAGTAGTTTTTTTTACCAATGTAAATTTTAGATCGACCTCGAGTCTGGTTCAGGCCTATTTGGTAGGCAAAAAGACTATCTGCAAAGCCTCCCTATTTGTGCTAATAAAGCCTGTTGGATTATTTTCAATCTAAGAAACACTGGATCTCAATTTGCTTGTTGACATCTGGTAAAAGCATCACAGCAGTGAAATATCGATTAGTCGATAATAAAACGGTAATGAGAGATGACATATCCGTTTGCATGTGGTTAGCAAAAGCCCGCGAGTTATTAATCACATTGCAGATTTAGCAAGGCATACTGAAATTGTGTTGCATGTCAACATTTGGTTTCCCCCACCCAAAACATGTGCTCCAAATGAGGCTTTAAATGCGTTTCCCTGCTATTCCAAGAGAGCAGCGGGATCTGATGGAGTGTTGCCTTCAGACTGCCAACGGGTCACGAATCAGAGGAGGGCGAATAAAATCAGTGCTTCATATCTCACAATGTGCTTCATTCATCATCGCTAACCTTTATTTATGATGTCTGGTCGCCTAGTACATGTCAGGACTCTCGGAACCAAATATTCGATCCAGCCCATCAATATTTATGAGATTTTCTCCCATGTACAGCATTACGTCAGTATTGTTTAATTGCTTGTTCGGTTAAATTTACGATAGAGTGTATGCCATGTTATGCAAAGAATTATGGCCCATAACAATGTTTTGTTGCCTATTTTGTGTCTCCGGTTTACCAACAAGGCTGTTAAACCCAAATCCAACACATAAAACAATTCTCATTTCATGTTCAGATTTGCAACATTATGTCAAGCTCGACTTTCATCCGAGGCCCACAGAAACCAGCTGTTTAAGTCCAGGCTTTGTACAGTATCAGAGGTGCTGGAACTGTGTCAAGAAAAGGCACTGAACAAATGTCCCTGGGTGATTTACTCCAGCCAAACGGCACAGGCTGACCATAGTTCAAACCTTCAGTCTGATTTATGTGCTACTTTATCTGATTTAATGAGCATTTCAACAATTAGCTTAGCCTGTATCAGAGCGGCCTATCAGTCATGACCTGCGAAAATGCAGCTGCTTTTTTAACGATGGCAAACATGGGGTTTCGTTTTAATGGGCGGATCTTACTGCTCGGTCGCAGGCGAGGCTCATTATGCCATCTTGTAAGAGGAGCCATCATTTCACCCCTCTTTTTCACCATTTCAGCCACTGACTTTTAGAGGAATAATATATCATCTCTTAAAATAGTCCGTCCCACACTGCAGGTAGAGATTTCCACAGAGGAATATTGGGAGATCAATTAGAGCGACAAGGCAGCTTGTTGTCACTGACGCATCATTAGTAGCTTAATCAAGAGTAGTTTGATGCTTCAACTAAAAATGAATTCAAAGTCCATCCCCTAGCACAGCAAATGAGGCGTGCTGTTTTGATTTTTCTGGTCAATATACTGGAAAGACACATGGCCACTGTTATCGTGTTGACATGTGAAGGGGTCGGTGAAAGATTTCTCCATTTCACCCCCTGTGTATATTATGAAATGTAGTTAGGTGTTGCACGATGAGGCTTTGTTAGGCCGCATGTCCAAAAAGACAGACACACACACACACACACATACTCCAGTATGTGTCTGCAGAGAGGTGGAAGAACAAAAGTCCAGCAGCACCGCTGAGATTATAGCCTTAAGAAATATGAAACGGTGCACTGTCATGATGACATGTTGCTAAGCAACTAATAACAGTTTTTATACTGATCTTCAACGTAATGTTTCTTGTTAGGGAGGACATGCAGCTTTGCAAACTGTTCATCAGAGACATGAATCATGTGTTACTGCAAATTTCATTCATATTCAATGCATTTCTATATATCAGGTGAAATTAAATTTCTGCGCTGTACAACGGTAAATTTCATTTAAAGCGAAAGAGTAAAGCTAACATCAGAAATATGATTATGGAAGGAAATGAATACAGATGTTACCCAATAAAAAAAGACTGCTTAAGATTCATCAGTATAAGTCAGATTAATTCTGTTGTTTATCAGGCTTCTCTCTCCAACTGGATCTGATTTAACAGTCGGATCCAAGAAGTCTGTGTATGTCTGGAGTTTTTTTAGACTTTGCATATGTTGCTAATTAAGCAGACAGGCTAGGTCTGAATCTAGACTCCTCTTAAAGGGAAAGTTCTGCCATCATTTACTGTGTTGTTCTGCCATCAAGACTGTGTTGGTCACTCTTTTCCATGCGATTACAATGAGTGATGAATCATGTTGCTTTGCTTCAGAAAAGGATGCAAAAGCAAGCTAAAGGTATATGAGAACTTTGTACGAAAGATTGTTTAGTTCTGAATCAAATCTGCTCTAGCTCTCGTGTTCATTAGAGAAGTAGTGATTTATGAATGAATCATTGTTTTGAGTCAGATCTTTTGAATGAATCAGTTGTCCGTTTCACTAAACCTGTCTGAATCTTAACTTACTGACACTGCTTGAGTGAGGTTTTTTTTTAGCAATAAACCTCTATATAAGCTATATGAAATTTATATAATTCATCATAATGTAATAAGGATCTGACATTTAGGACAAATTTTGGTAACACTTTACAATAAGGTCTCATTTGTTAACAGTAGTTAATGCATTAACTAACAATGAGTGTTAATAAAAATGTTAAAATTAATGTTTCAGTCTTAAAATGTGAGATTAGCATTAAGATGAATAAATGCTGTAAAAGTATTGTTCATTGTTAGTTCATGTTAACTAATGTTAACAAATAAAACCTTATTGTAAAAAGTTACCCAAATGTCTAAATCTAAAAAAAAAACATATACATATATTTAGAAATTAATGGAGTAATGATGTTGAACAACACAGTAAAAACTGATTTGTTCAGTTTACTTAATTCAATTGTGCAAATTCGTTGCCTTAATTTAATTAATTAAGCATAACTTAATTCCTTCAAGTTCTTCTTACTTAATCCATTTAAGTTTTGTCAACTTAATTCTCTCTGTGATGTGAGGAAGTGTTCTCCCAGAGTACATTGTGGCATGAATAAATTAATTGCTTTGTTTTTACTTTTTTTTGGCTGTCGTTATTGGGGTTATACTGACAAGAGACAGCAATTAAAATTGTAATGGTCTAATAAATTAAATTACCATTGTTGTGGTTTGCGTGCTGAATGTTGAAGTCTGTGTGTGACTCAAGCAAAATTAAGATAAAGATTTTGTCACAAATATAGAGGGATAATATCAACCAAATTAAAATTTTATACCATAAGTTTTAGCAATAAAATTTTAAAAGATCATTATTATACATGAAATATAGTTATGTTATATATCATTAATACATTCATTCAAAACATGCATAATTTAAGTATAAATATTCATCATATTTATTACTTCACTTCCTTTGAAATCAAATAACTGTGATTTCATGTTGCATCACTGCATTAATTGGAAGAGAATTACAATAATATAAATGTGGTTCCAAGTGCCCAACCAAGGGGAACACTAATCACAATAATGGTGTAAAATTTTAGGAAATCAACATGAATTTATGAAGTCAGCTTATATGACCTTCTCCCCAAATTTTTAGTTGTATTGACAATAACATTCAAGATGATTGGAAAATGAGTAACTAAGAAGAATGATTACTAAGTGGAAGAAATGTGTGAAAAGTCTATTAAGAATTGCCCCGCCTGTTTTTTTTTTTTTGTTTTTTTTTTTTGCTTTGGCAAAATGTTACTCAAACCAGTCAAGTAATGTTTACTTGGTTTTTCTGAGTAACAAAGGCATAGCATGCAAACACTACAGATTACTAAATTGTTTTAAGTTCAACAAATTATTGGACATTAAGTTAACTAAAAATTCTTAGTAAGAATAACTGTTAGATTTTACAGTGAATGTTTAATAAATCAGTTATGTTGTAATGTGTAAATTATAGAATAAGGTCTATGTTAGAAAATTACTTGGTTTTTCTGCAGCCTATATTTAACTGCAGAAAAACAGGAAATAAAACCGACACCCGTGTCGGTCACAGAAGGTGAACTTTCCACTGGATAAAAATTGTAGAAGCACCATTTTCCTTCTCCCAGTAAACACTGTGAAACCTGGTAGTAAAACTATTTGACACAGTTAAATTAATCACATCTCCATGCCTCAGGCGCCCCATGTGAATCCCCACATGGTGCCAGCACAGACAGGATATTGGCACACTTGGAAAGATTGGCAGATAGAAAAGGACAGTCTGTCAATGCCTTTTTCTATTTTAGAAAAACCAAAATGCTTAATGTTTCCAAATACCACATATGCTTTCAGAACATCCTTTTATAAAGGTGTTTTTGTGATTTTCTTTAAGATAAATGATTTGGACTCTTAGATAAACAGGGCTGTTGATGTTTGCGTGATTAAAAACACTGTCCTGGCAGTCTAACCGAGGAAAGTCAAGGTTTATGAGCGGGCCGCATACAGTAATGATTTCTGGAGAAAGCTCAAGGCTGACGGAGACATAATAGGCCAGTTCTACCTCTCATGTGGTCCTATAGGAGAGTGACTCATGCGATACTTAATCCTGGTGATTCAGAGAGGGAAACCCGACGTTTTATGTAAAGCAAAATCCTTGAATTATAGGATTTTATCATTTATTTGGTCTTTTACGCCGACATATCCTGGTCCAGTAATGAATTGGGTTGCAATTTGTCAGTGAGGAGCGATATAATCTCCTGTTCTTTATCTGCTCTGAAATGAGCAGTATTCTCAACGGAGGACCGTAAAACAACACATTGTGTCACTGATTAGCCAAATCCATTATGCTCTAATTAAATCACTAGATACTGCACATTACTGCTCTGAGCACTGCAGTAGCCTGCAGTTTATCACTAAAGCCCACAGATAATTATTTGATTAGCTTGTTTTCACTTTGCAGTTCATTCTTTTTACAGAATATTTTAGACATTCTCACTTTTTATTTTCATATTTCTTTTAACATTTATTCTTGTTTAATAGATGTCTAAAACTAAAAGACTGTAAAACAAAACTATTTAGTCTTGTACTCCACACTCTGCTTGTTTTTAATAGACAAAGTTTCAATTTAGTGTAAACACTGAAAACGTTTAATGCATTTCCTCATGTCATAGTGCTTCCTTCCTCATTTTACCCTTTAGCCTGATGTCAGACAGCACTCCTGTCTTGAGCCAAGCCACCGTGCGAGAGGGCAGCTGAGTTAATTGTCAGATCGCTGTGACCCCTGAGGCATCTGAGGTGGCTTGTACTGGTGAAATTTCACACATTATTTGTCTTTTCCCATCATTTTCTCTCTCTAAAAGATACTTAAAGTTTGGGGCTCAGTATGAATTTTTTTTTATACATTTCTGTCTTGACGACTCTCTGAGTGTTTGGCAAGGAGTGCACTGAGTGTTTGGCAATGGCTATGACCATGTTGATAAGTTTGGTCTTTGTGGAATAGCTCTGCTGCGTTGTTGTTGGTTATTGCTGCTGCAGAGCAAGTATGGGACTTGCCGATACCAATACATGCAGACACGCTGCTGTGAGCAAATAAGACTTCTGCTGCACAATAAAGCATACATGAATTACCAGTAGCAGATCTATACAGGTGGAGCTGGGAAAGATGGAGGGTTTCTGAAAATACGCTGTACTGCTAGAGCAATGCTGACCAAGTATTTGAAAGCTGCGCCCTATAGATAACAATGTGACTTTATATAAATATTTTCTATTCAGCAAGGATGCATTTGTAAGATTTGTAATGTTACAAAAGGATTCTGTTTCAAATAAATGCTGTTATTTTGAACTTTTCTATCAAAGAATCTTAAATCTTAAAAAGAATATTAAAATATTGTATAAAATGAAAGAAAAAAAAGCTGCACAACATTTTTCAACAGTGATAATTAGAAATGTTGCTTGAGCTATTAAAAAAGATTTTTGAAGGATCATGTGTCACTGAATACTGGAGTAATGATGCTGAATCATTTTAAGTCATTAAAATAGAAAAGATATTTTAAATTGTAATAATATTTCTCAATATTACTGTTTTTACTGTATTTTTTTATCAAATAAATGCAGATTTGGTGAGCATAACAGCCCTTTTAAAAAATTTTTTTAAATAAATCTTACATACCCCAACTTTTGAGCGGTAGTCTATTTACAGGTTGTAACCTACTAGGCAGAATTAAAAAGATTTACGCTTTTTTTATATATATATATATATTAGAATTTTGTCTGCTTATATAGTCAGCACACACAGATACATTAGGACTTTTATATTCTCTCAGTGTACAATGTCTTTCCAGGTGGCTTAAATATCCTGACATGTGTACGCCATACCGTAATATACCAGAATGTGTTTATTCTGAACGATGCTTGGTGGGGGATAAATTGAGACAAATGAACAGTAATTGGCAATTTTACAGAAGACAAAATAATGGAAATAAATGGGAAACCGTACTCTCGTTCACTCGGACACTTCCAGCATTCCTAACACAGCGTGTCATGTGGTCGCATCTGTCCAGCTAATAAATTTACCCCAAACAGCGAGACACTGACGGCAGGTTTCCCCTTGCAAAGCTCTCACCGCACATTAACTTATAAGTACCCGACACATGGAAATGGGCTTTTACATTTTCTGCCCCTCTGCTCCTTTGGAACTTATCCCAGACAGATGTGTCTCTTTGAAAGATTACACTGAACTGCAACCAAAAAAATAAGAAGTAAAATAAAAAATTACCTCCATTAGAGTCAGTCGAGATGTTAGAGAGATATTAACAGGTTAGCAAAGGGCAGGGTGCTTCTAGATCGTTTTAACTGTCACTGCCAGGAAAGTTTTCCAGGTACAAATTTATTTTGGGATATAAGGTGCCAAAACATCGCAGGTGTTGTTGTGAAAATACCATCTGGTTCATTAATCGAAAGTATTCCAGAAAATTGCGGACCCCCCTAGGAATGATATATGAGCTGAATGTATTCCACAAGCAGACTTAGCATTTTAAATACCACTCTGCAAAGAAAGGAAACTTCAGATAGCTTAAGTGCTCACAGCATGTGTAAATTGATTAGAGAGACGAAAGTGTAAAAAACCAACTGCTGAGGAATTCCTAGGGGTTATGATGATGAAATAAGCTGACAGACTATTGCCTGGTTGAGAGTAACTGGCTTTTCAATAGCGACTCCTGGAAGTGACCTGTGGGGTTGCAGGGCAGACCTGTCTTGGCACCGTTTGACACATTCACCCTGAGGGGGGAGAGAGGCGGTAGTCTCCCACACTCTCTGCTTAACCTCTTGTCACTCTGGGGTGGCAAGTAAGACCCATTTGAACCCCAATAAAGGAGGCAACTACTCGCATATGCCTGATCTAAGACCACTTGCCAAAAAACAGGTCCAGAGTTACCAGTTAAATATTTCTGCTGGTTTGAGTGTTTATAGTTTATCCTGACAGTTCAGCCCGTTCTCATCCTTTGGCGTCATATAGGTGACGCTATATGACAAAACGTCGAAATACTACGCACATGGCACCCTTTAGCGTGAATATAACACGCGAACCCAAGGCGTCATAAAGTTGACTGGCATCCTTTAGCGTGAATATGAGACGCAGACCCTACAACACACCTAAACCTACCCATCACTTCGCGTGTTATATTCACGCTAAAGGGTGCCATGTGCGTAGTATTTCGACGTTTTGTCAGGCGTCACTTATATGACGCCAAAGGATGAGAATGCGTTGGACAGTTGCATTTAGAAATTCTGATCACACATTTTATCTACACACATTTTCTGCTTCTTATCATTGTTTTATGTACCGCGAATTTAAAGGGGTCATATAATGGTACATGCACTTTTACAATTTGATTGTACTGAAATGTGTGTTGACAGTGTCTGTACACAACCATCATAAAATGATAAAAATCCATCCAGTGTTTTTTTTATCTCCTTATATGTTTTCCCCTGCCTCAAATTGAGCCGTTCGATTTTGTGACGTCACTAAATCAGACGCCCCTCCCGCGATTGTTGATTGACAGCAGCGTTTCAACACAGACCCGCTGTCAATCATAGTCCGCGCGGACCGGCGAGGTCATTGTTGATATGCTGGAGCACTGTCTATGAGCAGAATGGCGTCTAAGCGATTGTGGTGTCCTGTTCTTGGGTGTAATAACGAACACAGCAGTCATTTTAATGTTCCTAAATCCGAACCGCTTAAGACGCAGTGGCTGAGTTTGTTTTCGAAGGGAATATTCCCCACGAGCAACGTCAATGCTCTCATGTTTGCGCGAATCATTTCACACACCAGACTGCTTTATAAAGGAGGATCAGTATAAAGCTGGTTTTGCTAAGAAGCTGCTCATGAAAAAAGGATCAGTACCAGATATTCGTGTTCCTGCTGAACCTCCAGAAGAACTGAAGTGAGTGTAACGTTTTATTAAACTTTATATTAATATTTATATTAATCTTTGCAAATCGCTCGCTGCACGCTTCACAATGAATGCGTCTAAGGTTTACACTCAGGGTACATTACGGCATGTTTTCTATGTATGACGTTCTCAATATTATTCATAATCCCACGTTTATACTGAACAAGGCGTTATGGTTATTGTGTTATTGTGTTCAAACGCTGTACGCACAGAACAGAGAGGCGGGGTGAGCAAAGCTCATTATCATTTAAAGTCATAAGCACTGAAACGGCGTGCTGAAAACAGAGCTGTTTTTGACCAGGTAAAATAAGTGTTTTCTTACAATACTAATGAGAATTTTTAATTAAAGTATGTTACAAACTTTTAATTTAGACCCTAAAGAATCATATTAGCTTGTTAAAAAATGGCATTATATGACCCCTTTAACCCTTTGATGCGCAAGCTATGGATGTATGCACAACATGGGTCTAAAAAGACCCGTATTCATTTCCTATGTTATTTCATGCATGGCTCTGCATTTTTTTTGTTTCACCTTTTGAAATCACTTTATTTGAGCATTTTATATTTCATGATCTATAAATTTCATGATTTATGAATATTCAAAATATCTTGTTTTCAATTATCACAAATTCATATTTTAATATTTCCTAGGTTCTGTGTAAATACATCAAGTTTACACACATGGGTCTAAAATGACCCATCTATGCAAGCGTGATAAAACAAAAGAATAAAGAAAACTTTTTGTTAAAATAACCATTGTCACAGTTGTTTAGAATCAACACATTTACTGTAACACTTGAAATATGTTTATTGGCCACTTTGTCACGCATAACACACATATAACCGATAACACTGAAATTGAACTGTAGTGTAGTGCAACTGTAGGGGGATCTCCCCACCAGCAATGTGCAGCATCCAATGATGCGACAGCAGCCATAGTGCACCACACGACGGATTATGTGACCGATAGCATTGATTTATGACCATTTATAAAAATTAATATGGAGGTACTGCCCAGGTAAGGTTTCTGGCCAACAGCGCCAATATATACTTGTATATATAACTTTCTATTGCAACTTTTATTTTGTTGACCTAGCTAACATTAGATAAAATAAAATATGTCGACCGCAAGCTAGCTAATAGTATTGGACATGTTTCTCTTTTGCACTAGTAATGGATTTCAAGGTCAAGGTAACCTTAGCCTAAACGTTCTAATTTTAGGCTATATCTAGATGTCTTTCACAAAATATCAAATATTTTCTGTGACAAAAAATTTATTAAATAAAACTTACATGCATGAAATATACACAAGTAGCCGTGTTGAATTGTGAAATGTTTGGCAGGTGAATAGTTTTCTGCAGTAAATATATTTATACTATTTATAAATATCAAAGGTTCCTATATGGGTCATTTTTGACCCATGTGTGTAAAATTGATTTAGAAATACAAAAACCGTGTTTGTTTATAAAGTAAGAAAGGAAAAATAAAAATAATGATTTGTGGAAATCAAAAACACGATATTTAATGAATACCTGGATTAATAAATGATAAAATACATTTCTTTCAAATATTAAGCAAAGAAACATGAATACGGGTCTTTTTAGACCCATGTTGCGCATTAGAAGGGTAGTGAAACAAAAACAATTTTTATTCGAAAAGTAAGAAAGGAAAAATTTAAATAAGGATTTGTAATGATCTAAAACAAGTTAATTGAGGAATACCTGGAATACTGAATGATGAAATCAATTTCTTGCAAAGATATAGAAAATGAAAAGTCGGGTCTATTTAGACCCATGTTGTGCATCAAAGGGTTAAAACATAAAAATGTAAACCCCAAGCCGTTTAGTGTTGTGGTGATATACTACAGATAAACTACCGCTAAAATGCACATACGGAAAAATGATATTTCAATGATTTTGCGTCCTCTCACAAAAGCGTTTTCATTGCGCGAGAAACATTGCGTTCACTTGCTAAACTTTTGTGATGGAAATAATGTGAAGTGGGACAGGAAGCAATATGGACCCTTTTTACATGTCTTGCTTCGTTCACGGAAGCAGAAGTCTTCTTTTAGTTTGGTTAATGTCTCTAGTGCTGAATGGAAAAAACATTTTTTTCTATGTTCCCATTTGATCTAATAGCAAAAGATAAAATGCACGATAGCAGTTATATGACTTTCCAAAAGAGATAAAAATCCAGAGTGCTTGATTAAGGTATTCAGAATAGAGGAAAATATCAAATTGGCCACCGTTGTTTTAAAAACACTCAGGCAGGAGCATTAACTAGTTTTCTGAAATGTAATGCCAAGGTTATGCAACACTAAGCATAGTCTTATAAATGTACCTTAAATGTATGTATATACGTATGTGTGTGTGTTTGTTGATAGATTTATGATGTTATTAAACGAAACATATCGTGACTGTCCGTGAAAAGGTCCATATCAATGCTTTTGCAAGTGAATGCAAAGGTTTCTTGGGGGAATTAAATATTTTAACAAGAGAAATTGAAAGTTTTGAAATATAATTTTTGCTCCATTTCATATTTATTTCCATCACCATGTTCCCTTAGGGGCTCCGTTCTATAACAAAAAGCTTGTCTAAATGTTATTTGCTTGATGTGTGAAGCAGATTTCTTGTCATAAGTCAAAAGTTTCTACACGCTCACACATTACAGTATAACAGTTTGAACCAAAGTATACAAGGGAAACAGCAACATTTTATAATAAACACTGCATGTAGTAAATAATTATGTTCACCTGCTGTGAGTAAAATATACTCCATTATGAGTTGATTTGGCACAGTAAAAACAAAAGGGAATAAATGCATTGCAGTTTAAAGTGTTGTAATGGTATCAGGCAGCCGTGCAGTTAAAGTCAACACAATACTAATTCACATATATTCATTTACACTCTCTTTTCCAGTTTACAAGAAGACAATTAAACATAAATTAGTTTGTTGTTTATGATGGCAAAAAATTCCTCAACAACTTAGTAAGTGGTGCACTATAGCATGTGTTTCCTCTTAAGACATCTGTGTGCATCTTTCAGGGATTTCTCACAGACCTCGCTAATGAAACCTAATGAGTGTGGAGACCAGCTCGCTCAGAATCCTGTCAGCGACTGTACAGGTGCTGGCACACATGAGCAAAAATGCTTGTTACAGGTGTGTGTAAACAAAAAACATGGAAGAGACTAACTTTTGTGGACAAAAGCTGAGTCTGCCATCCATCTGCTTAATATGTTTATGTTGGTAAAGGCAATTTGAAAATGTGTCAATCAAGCAGGTCACCGCTAAGGTCACATACTGAGGTCATCAGCTGCGTGACCAATGAAGTTCTCAGCATGGCCACCCCTGAGGTCAGTTCACTTAAGATCTGTAGATGAAATAACAGTGGCTGTTTGTAATGCAATGCTAGCACACTGCGCACTGTGCCTTCTTAAAACAAAATGCTATGTGAAAATGTATTATGCAATGCTAAACATTTTAGTGTGTTGTCACATGCTATCTTTACTTTAATTCAGGGGGTCAAAGTTTATCCTGGTTAGCATGGCCACATTAACCCCTGCTGGTAGATGCTGTAAATACACCATATAGGAATATTTTTTCTATTGTGGTTCAAAATTACCCAAATAGTCTGACTAAATTGCTTTTTAAAACATATAAAAATAGAAATTAGCTATTTTAAACTGTAATAACATTGGGCAAATAAATGCAGCCTTGCATGTTTCATAGTGCTCTAAATCATGAAATTGTTTTATATTTTGACATTTCAGGTCAGGATTGTTGCTAGTTAAGGGTTCAGGAACGTTTGTGTGCTTTTGGTTCAAACATTTTGTGCATAGTATGCATACTGTTTACTGCAGAAATAGTCTTCCAAACATAGCCAGAATGTTAGCCAATGCTATTACTGACAAGATTATGGCTGAGATCACAAAGAGGAAAAGGAGTAGTCAGTGCAAGTTTAAGACATGCCCAAGGAAGATCTTATGATGAAGACAGTGAGCACCAAATGAGAAGTCAAGGTTAATCTGAAGGTATAATTCTGTGATTTCACTCTTGGTTGATTTCAGCTATGATCTTCATGACATAACCCATCACTGAACTTCTCTGTGAGTTCACATATGGAGCCATAGGTGATATAAATGCTCATATTTCGCCCTCCATCATAATGCAGAATGAATGCATACGCACATATCTCAAACAAAGCATCAGTGATTGCACTTCTACATCATTTGAAGGCAGGCCCAGGGACAGCAATAGCACATTCCAGCCAAATAAATGCAGACATTTGTGAAACATAAAATTAGAAATATTTTTGTCACTTGGGCATGTCAATAAACAATGAAGACATTGTAATGAGCAATATAAAAAACATCTCTCAGCGCAGATAGGAGCAAGCAATAGAGAGATGGTTATTGAATGTTCATGGGTGCTGCTTCCCCTCAGAGTGATGGATCTCGCGCCAGCGCTCCAGGGCTCACGCGACCCCAACACCAGATTAAATCTGACACTCATGACCAAAACTGTCAGGGCCACAAAACGAATGGAAAACAAAGAGCGACAGACTAATTAGGTCCTTCCTGAGAGGTGGTTTATTTTCATATTTACTCCAGAGCGGTGAAGGCCAAATCCCCGCTCGCCCCCTAGAACTACCGTGCCACACAAACAGATCATAATTACAAAGAAAATAGGCCTGATTGCTTTTTGATTGGTTTAATAGGCATATTGAAACATACTTCATCTGCTGGCACATGCAGGGGGTGAGACAAAGCACAGGTTATTGGCTTCCATTAGTACAGAAGACACACATTAATGGCTTTTAATGAATATTGTTTGTATTAATCTTGTCTCTGGTGAAACAGATTAAAGGTGCAGGGCTGGGATTCCATTATTAGTCGAAATTGCAGACAAACAGAAAATGCATCATGGATCAAGAATGGCAAAGCATGCTGTAAATTACTAGCCATATTTGCTGATTTATGGGACTGTCCTCCCAGTTTTATGGGTTTGTCAAGAAGATGGAGGGGCTACTGACTCACTTTTTTAGAACGGCTGCTAACAGGGAGTGCTAAGCTATCCTAAGTATAATACTGTAGGAATTATGAGACCTTTATCTGTGAATTTAAGGATTATTTCTAAAATTTAATGAATGAACATTTTAGGAATAATTCACTCTGGTAGGGAAATTGCAGGCAAAGCTTTTCATCCGAATAATGCTATTGTACATGCTAACAACCAACACATTATATTTCAATTAATTTGAATAACTTTGAATTTGCATTCACATTTTTCACCTTTCTCTTGAAACATTGGCCAGAAAAAAAAGGGAATTGAGCTAAACCATATACATTTTTCTTAACATATATTTAGCAGGCTATATTGGTTTGTGTTCAACAGGATGTATACTTCCATATTAGTGCTGGTTTAATTTACTTTTCATGCCAACATTTACTCATGTTATTATTAACTTGAATTAATAAAGTTATAGGCTACATGAATTTTGTACAATACTCGTTCTTGTCTTAGGACAACTTTGATTAACTTTTTTGATCCACTTCAAATGTTGACATATATAGATAGATATATAGATATAGATATACTGTATATATCATACACTAAATGGCGAGGAGAAGAAAATAAACCCGTCTCGATTGATTATTGCACCCTCTGCTGGTTTACTAATGAAGCAATACACTTGTGGCTCATATTCTGCCACACGAATTGCTTAGTATGTTGCACACTGAGTATATAAATGAACATTAATTGGACATTATCTCCTTTTTCGCTTGGAAGCCTATAGGAATTGTCCACTAAATAGCATTTAGAGTTTATTTCATTGCAAAAAAGGTTAAGCACAAATGCTTTTCTGCCTGACCTATCATATACATAAAATGACTATAAACTACAGTTTGCTTTTGCTATTATCACTTTTAAACATATGGTGCTATCGCTATGTTTTATGGTGCATGTTTATGTAATAAGGTTAATGTAATGAGCTAATAATGATTTTCATAAAAGATAATTAGGGTTTTCCTTGTTTAATAGTAGGCTATTAAATAAGAGTGCATTTTTGTTAATGACATATTCTGTGGGATGAAGGGAGGGGGACCTGGGGGTGGTGAGATCCATGTTTCCATCTCACTTGCTCTATCGGAATCATAATTTTGCCTTTTTTCTGCGGCAGGATTTGTGTTTGATCTTCCCTCAAGTGTAATTATAGACTATGCTTTAGCCGTGACTTCTGTGATATCCAGACCAATAAAATTACTCTTCACTCAGTCCATTTTTCATTCCACTGACACTGTGCTGTTCTCTAAGTTTAATCTTAGGTCTGGTGAAGTTGAGTTTCCCATGCCAACCACAATACCGTGGTCCCAGATAGAGCCACAGTTGCTTGATTATAGCATTGCCATTGACCTCAAGCATGTACAAAAACTGACAAAAATTGCTGCAAGTATTCCCGATGCGTCTGCTTGTTTTGATAAGATTTAGATGTTAAGCAGAATGACAGCAGTGCTCTAGAGTAACAACTCCAGAGATTCAGACTATAAGGCTCAGCAGGTATTACTGAAGATGTCATTTCATGCCCCATTTCCACTAGATTTCATAGTTGGACGAGATACTTCTGATAGATGTACAAGATTTCATGCCAGATGTCTAATTTTAGCATAACGTCATTCGATTATTATTTTGGAAGCATTGGCGGTCACTGAGAGTGTAATAGCATGAATATCTTAAATGAATTTTGCATTGGCCCCTAATATAAACTTGTATTCAGAGAGTAGGCCCAGCTTTGCTAGCAGTCTACTATTATAATTTAAATTGTTATTGCACAGCTCACTGAAATACTCTATTCTGATTGCACGGAAGTCCGATATTTCATAATATGCTGTCATCCATGGCAATGCTGTCAGACCGCTCACCTGGGTTAAAGAAACTTGTGCTACTTTAATGTCTCTCGTACAAATGCTTGTTTAATACACATCTTGCGTCAGTGATCGATGATAATGAAAATGACCCCCGAGCATTTCAGTAATAATGGACTATTTTTTTCATTAGTGAAGCTTTAAGGTAATATACAGGTAAAATTATTTAATTTCAAATAAATATATTGTGTCTGCGTATTTATTAGATGAGCTCCACAATGCTGTCGTTATCAACCTATATTTTGCCCTAAGGACCTACTATCCGTAAATGATCTGTGTGCATTAGCTTTTATACCACGGTCTGTCTGAATACTTGATCCTTATTGGCTGGAAGGTGTGCATTAAAACCGTTTAATGCACAGGTATTTCTAAGTCAGTTTAATCGCTCACACACACTTTATCTTAGAATGCTAAGTCTAATGAGCCGTAACTGACAAAAATAACAAATAACCATGGAATAAGCGGGATAATCCACGGCTAACCCCCGCTTTGCATCGGGCGCTTCTTTACCTTCACGTCGTGCATATTTATGAGATGAATTGTGAGATAAATAGTCATAACTGTGGCTAAAAGTTAATTTTTACATCATATCAACTTTTTTTCTCATGTATTCAACTTTACTATTATGACTTTTTATCTCATAATTATGGCTTTGTATCTCATTATTTTGACTTTTTTGGTTTACCAAAGCAATCTTTTTTTTCTAATGTGGCCAAACTTATGGAAACCCATTTATTTTTATCGCCATGAGCTCAATATTTCTACACGTTAAGTTTCTCTCCCACCATTGTTTGTTTAGAAATGTAATTATTTATAGAAATGAATCATTTCTTCTCAGCTGAGCACAGAATCCTTTAAGAAAGCTGGCCTCCAAAATACTTTCACCGCCCTTATCATGTCCCTCTCGCATGGGGTCTGTAACCCGGATTCCTACGAGGGGATTAGCCTAAAACATGTTTTGTGTGATGGCACCGAGCGGATCTGGCTGTGGGATTTCAATAAGGCACTTTTTCACTCTCGGCCAGAGAGATAATGGCCCGTATGGAGATGGATCAAGTAACGCTTCCCTTTTGCCACAGCCGATCTGAAAAACTCCAGGTACAGAATGGAAAAGCGTGAAATAGAATAATAATACTGTCTGAAATGCACTCAGCGGCTGCCTCAAAGACCCATTTAGAGTTAAGACTTATATTGTGCTTATAAACAGCCCAGCAGAAGCTAAAGAGGAGAATGAACGAAATGTGATATGTGAACGTCTGGTACACTCTAGGGTGCTGACTCCTCAGGATACATGTAGATGCAGATACCTTTTACCATATATTGTGAACAATGAAACTCCGAGCACAGTTAAGGGCTGTTATAGGAGTCATTGATGGGAGATTTTCACTGAATTGAAGGTTGTGTACATTCACAGTTGGTTGAGAGCTACTCAGAGAATGTATCTAAATTGGACCCCTGAGCACTGGAGCGTGAGGGTTTATGAGTGGCCCTTAAACATTGCAGTTAAGTGAGGACTGGGCTTCTAGTGGTTATTAACTGAATTCAGAAAAGTTTTGGGTTTCACAGACTAGTCCACTATGGTGATGCTTTTAAAGGTGACTTTCAGCATTTCAGCGACTGCTTGCACTTACTTTTTGTACTTTAACTGTGACTGTTTATTTTATTTTTTTTAAACACTGGTGCCATGAATAGGACAGGTAACATCCCGTTTGTTCTGTCTTAACAAAAAAATTATTTGCATGGCACTACTGTAAATAAACATTTCCCACTCTGACTTTCTGTATGTATGAGTTCAGAATATGTCCCTTCTGCCTTTGATCTGCCTACCCTTTCCACAGTAAAAAAAGGGGAAAAGAAATAAATGCTATCCACAAAATGGCTCTAAATGATGTCCACTCAGACACTAATGAAGCCCAGCTTTGTCTAAACATAGTAGAGGAGTACAAAGAAAGGACAGAAAACAGCGTTGGTGTGGAAGCAAAGGGAATAGTGTCTTTGTCTTCTGTTAGCATATGCTGTTAACAATAATACATAGTTTGTACATGAATCATTTCGGTTCATTTGGCACATCTGATGTTGTTCTTTGACAGGATCTTATCTATTTGAAGTTTTAACATGCCATTCCTTAGTCATTATGCTGTGCTCAGTTGCTTAGACATGTTACTGTTCAGCATGAGATTTTATCTATTTAATTGCAGCACATTCTTTGAAATATTTAGCATTGGGTATTTAATTAGTGAATGCATTGTTAGAATCCTGTATTACTGTGAGGTTACCATGAATGGAAGGAAAAGCTTTGAGTTTGTGTTTGATTCATTTTTGCTTTTTATATCTGACCTCATACGGACCTGAACAATTAATATTCAAAAGCTGCATCACGGAGGAATGTGTCCTTTTAATGCCGTAATCGTCTTTGTTGTACCGAGGGACCGAAAATGCTGCCTGTTGTGTATGAAAAAAACGGTGGATTGTTCCAGAATTGTTTCAGGCTCTTGCGAGAATGAACTTGTTTTGTTTTCGCAAGCCTCTCAGGTTTTTCCTCGTACTTTTGTTTTTATGTTATGACAAAAATACAAGATCTGCAGATGATAGTAATATAAAAATAAACACCATCTCTTTGGAAACCATAACATTTAGTCCATGTAGCTCATCTTTCATTAACATCTGCTGTTATGTCTACCAGTGCGGGAGATCAGAGGTCTGAATCAACTCGTTTTGACACAGCTATATATAATAGTGTTAGTTTATAAAAACAAAATCAGCCTACCCATAAATCCTATCAGCTCTCTTCTAAACACTGGTCAAGCTGCAGGATCATGCTTGATGCTAACCCGATCATGAGAAAAATGTGGCCATGCATACGTTTTTGCTAAGCATCTGGTTGCCCTTGGTACACATCTCCAGTTTCCAGTGAGTTTCACCAATAAAGATGTTATTTTCATCAGTACAGATGGCCAGAATCCTAATGTTCCGAATAAACTTTTTCATTTTCAACAGAAATGCATTGATCTACCTGCATTTTAAAACGTAATTTTCAATTTCACCTTCATAAAAGATGACAGCATTTTCTGATTCATTTGAGCCACAAACTTGCAACAACATAAATACAGGATGTATATCTTATTTTGCAAACAAATCATGCTCTACCCCGCAAAAAGTCCCAATTTTTTAGTTAAAACAATTGATGGGGGGGGGGGGGGGGGATGTGGGGGTGGTGCTACTTTATCTCACCTGAGCTGGCCTTGATTGTTTTCTTTTTAATACAAAAAAAAGTTCTATTTTTGGCAAATGTTAAGGTCCTTTACCACCAAAAGTGAATTTAATAAGTCTAGGCTGAAGGAAATGCAAACTGAAAATGCAAATGAAAAAAATGATTGCTTTTTGTTTGTTTCTGTGTGCCATGTCCTCTTCTGCCAGTCTTTAGTCCTGCCCCCGCCCCCCTCGTTACCTGCCTTTTTTCCTTCCCTTATTAGGGTACATTTACACAATAACGATATGCTTAAAACGGATAAGTTTTTTCCTTGGAGTTTTCCACGTACAGACGAAACCATTGTGAAAACGATCCCCATTCACACAGATCCGCAAAAACGTCAAAAAACGCTGTATTCTGCTGCCAGGCCGTTAGATGGCGATGAAATACTATAGATTCAACACTTACACGCATGTGCATGTGCATAAGACCGTTTTCAAAAACTTGCGCTTTGAAACCCCTTTTTCAAAAGTTTGCGTTTTCAAGCCCCCAAAACGCCGTTGTCGCGTAAATGAACTGCCAATGAACTGTTTTGTACCATAGCATAAAATAACCGTAGTCAACATTCAGTATGTGTACACATTAAATAAAATGACCAAATAAATTAATAAGAAAATGTCAGGAAGGAATAAAATAAACCCAGCAGAAAATATCACAGATTAGACCGAACCCCAGACAGCATTACAGCTTGAGCTCTGGAAGTGTTTTTGGACAGAGCTTGACTGAAGGTATTATTGCCCTCATAACTGACTGACATGTAACAGAATCAGACCCTATCCAAACACATAGATGGATTTTCGACCTGGCCGCATACCATGTGGTCCTGCTGTTTAAACCCAATTCGAGGCATGTGGTTCTCAGTGCTGACCCATGGAATGTGCACTCTGCATTTTCGCGCTTGTACACTTGGCAGGGCATGCGGTTCTCCTGTAGTAAGGTAGTAATGAGTGAAGCCGTCTGATTAGCCGGCTTTAGAAGCTGCCAAACACTGTCAGTTAGCTAAACACCCCACGTCTCTCCTGGATTAGGTCTTTTAATGCATGTACCTTGTACTATCCCACTCACCCACACACGCCAGAATTCCACCTTTATTTATAGTGGAAGGTTTCTCAGATGTCATTCCTCTTTCCATAAATTATTTCACTCAGTCCATCAATTCTCCACCTCCAGTTCTGAGCCATACAAAGCCAAGGGAGGCCAAAAAAGAGGCCAAACCAATAAAAGCTGCCTGAAGGGAGAGCCTGCCTCACCTCATCTATTAGTGTACACAAATCCGTATTGTTATTTCAGCCTTCGCAAAAGCCATATGTGCAGTGATGAGATTGACATTGTTTTTATTTCAGTAAATACATCGCTCTTTCATTGCTCTCTTTTCTTACCAATTTAGGGAAAAGAAAAAGGAAGTAGCCTACGTGAAGAACGAGTTCCAGACCTCAACATTTAAGTCAAATTGCTTCTGTCCAAAATGGACATACATGTCCTGACTGCGGTAATAGGGCCTTTTGTACCGGGTAGGAATTAGCCACCAAGGCTGTTCCCCAAGAACAAAAGAACTGAAGTGATATAGACTGGCAGACAGCGATGTCAACAACTGGTGGATGGAGGACGCGGTGATCGGTTGAGAAGTGCCTAGACTTCGGCGTCGGTCCATCTATCGCTGTTTTCCATGTTCATTGAGTTAGTTTGTGAAGTATATAAACTGTGTGTTTCCGCGGCTTTTAAAGAATGGCAGGTGCCGGTGTTTCGTATGACATGCTTTTAGCAAATCAACGTACACTTACGTCAATTACGTCATTGGCACTTATTAGTCGGCTCTCTGGAATACTTGGTTTCTGGTTGGTTAATTCGGTATTCAGCAATCAGCCAATTTCTAGAATGCAACACTTACACCCGTGATTCTGCAGAAAAATCTCCACTATTCAGAAAAATGAAATAAGCAAATTGCACCAAAAGAAGCCCACTCTTATGAAGGACTTTTTAAGGATAGTGTTAACATGAGACTGATATAACGGAACTACAGTCTGTGTAAAGTCTCAAATCTCAAATCTCTTAACTCAAGTTATGACATGTAAACCAGGAAGAAACATCATTTGTGTTTGCAGATCATTATAAAGAATTCTTATGAAGGACTTAGTGTGTGTGTGCGTGCGTGCATTTTGCAATAAACATAAAATGTTTCTTTATACACAATTAAGTTTTTAATTTCCTTGTCATTTGCAATGCTTCATGGGATTATTGTTCTTTCCCTTGTATCACTTTTCGTCTTTTGTCGATTTTTTAATACTTTTGAACAAACTTAAAACTCTTCACTAAAGACTTTTTAAAAATACCTACATGATCATTGATACATTATCCCTGTCATGTATAATTGTATCGTTGCAGCTTTGCCATGTAATTTCACCTTTTGTATCATTAGCCTGTCAAAAAAATATGTAATTGCTTCACATTCTCTATTTTACAGATGTTCGCATGTACTTAATTTGAGCTGTAATAAATTTCACACTCACACTTTATTGCCTAAAGGGTCTCCAAAGAATTATGATGTAATTTAAGACTAAAACCTCTTATTTGGGATTTTATTACAGCCGTCCTGCGTGCACCCCCATGCATGTGCGTGTGAACGTGTGTAATTTATGATGCCCAGGGTTTAAAAACATTCCTCACTGTAAATGAACTGCTGCATTTCAGCGTGGTAATAATGGACCATCAGCACATCTTTTATCGGAATATGAAATATGCAACAAGTTTGCATTTGTTTTGCTTCCATTTATCACCGACGACAAATTGTGGCACTTGGAGCTCTTGAATATATTAACAAAGCAAAAATGTTGGGAATAATGGCAATGTGTTTTTAATGCTTGACTCCTCAGGCAAACTGAGTGTTGAGTGCACACTGATGAATTGGGAGAAACAAGATGATAAAACAGAATTGTTACAATTCAGCTGGCAATAGAATCGGTTTGCTATGCAAGTTTGATAGAGAATCATTTTACCAAGCACATAAAAACAAATGAGGCTATTAAGTTTCTCTTTATTAGTTTCCTCCAATGCTGAATTTTAAAGCTACATAAAATATTTGAGGATTGTACAACAGGTCAAAGCGGTTTCTCTCTCTCTCTCTCTCTCTCTCTCTCTCTCTCTCTCTCTCTCTCTCTCTCTCTCTCTCTCTCTCTCTCTCTCTCTCTCTCTCTCTCTCTCTCTCTCTCTCTCTCTCTCTCTCTCTCTCTCTCTCTCTCTCTCTCTCTCTCTCTCTCTCTCTCTGCACTTCAAACGTCTCTTCTAAAAGCCTCTTGTGAAAATCAAATTAACATTCATCAAAGTTTTCCTTGCAGTTCAGAACCATTGACTCTTAAATGTCTCTAATCAAGCTTCTAACCGCTGCCGTTTTGGCTGCCTCATTAGACAACCTGACCTCTGTGATGTCAGACGCTCGCTTCAGGACAGAGAGAACTCATCAGGCTTTATTTATTTCATCATTTAGGAAGTGGATGCTTTCCCAGCCCTCTCTTTGCATAATTTGCTGGTAACATTATTAGCTCACATTATGTGCATAATCATTCTCTGGCCATGAAACAATGGCCGTGCTTGTGGGCTAATTTGTTTGATTATGTGTAACATGCACTTGTATGGATGTAGATCACAGGATTTTATGATTTCAGATCAAATTTATCATTTAAACAACAGCAGCCTCAGGTGTTTTGTCACAGAAGGCGATGCAAGTGTGACGACATGCTTTGCTAAAGGCAAGTACTCTGTGTTACAGTTACAATTGACTTGTGGCATAATGTGGATTTACCACATAAATTCATTTCAACTTGTTCCTCCTTTAAAAAATAAGAAATCTGGGCAACAGTGGGGCACTTAGAAGTTACAATTGAAGTGAATGGAGCCAAACCGATCTAGAAATACTCAGTTTCAAACATGACATGATTTTAGTGTGAATCCAGTTTTATAAATTTATTGCCACATGAACAGAAAACATGTATATTATTTTAGCTGTTATAATTGTTTATATAAAACTATAAGCTCCACATTTCTGCTTTAAATCATCCGAATATAAGGGACTTTTTTTGTAAAAACAAAAAAAAAACAAGTCTTTTTTCTTGTTGTGGTTATCAACTTTATGCCACAAATGCAGTCGAGTTTAACTAGTGTTGAAGCTGGAATGTCCCTTTAAGGCTTTACTTATTTAAGACTGCTTTTGTTACATTTGAGAAAAATAACCTTCAGTGATGCAACAGAGGCCCAATATCTCATTGATGTAGGTGGTACTTTCAGCCTTAAGCTTTTGTTCAAAAGTAAATATCATGAGACAAGACAACATGCAGAGGGAAACTGTATTTTTAATAACATGCTAAGATGAAAGCAAAAATCAATTCAATGCAAGAAATGCATGAAAAATAATAAATATATTTACTCATGCAACATATATGAAATGCCAAGACCTTAATTTATGATGTCACACATATCTGGACACGCATCATTGTTTCCTTCTGATCCACTGCCCTGCAAACATAGCTTTACCGCTAAATTTGCTTTTTATATAGACTACGTCATCCAGAAATGAAAGATGATCATTTTCACCAGGCTGCAGTGGTACGATAGCTGTGGTCCATGTGTACTCCCACACTGAAGTTCAATACGGTACGCCGCAAGAATTCATTTGATCTCCTGCTCCTCGGAGGGAGTCTGATCACGGCTCTCTGTGCTGGTAAGGGATTTTGGGTTGGATCAGGGCCAGTCCTGACAGGATTCTTGAGGTAGTTGGTTAAAAAGAAGCAACCGTTGTTAACAAAAATCTTAGCAAATCGACTACTTTTTCCCTCCACCGCTGTACTGTTGATACCACAAATCACAGATGCTAGAGCTAAGGTCTCGTTTATATCTTCTGTATGCTCTCCAAAGGACTGAACGTTCAGTTTTGATAGCTGTTGTCAAGACTGTTAAATTCGCCATGAAATCAAAATGGACTGGTCTTATTTTTTTGCGGAATATTGCATTATTTATTATAGGCTAAATGATTTATCCATGCGCATCTTTTTTTTCAATTCATGTGTCATGATTTCATGTGTCAACGACATGATGATGTGTTTGCGGGCACGAGGGTGGGACAACCGGTCACTAACATGAGATGACAGCAATAGCAAACCACAATGATTTGTAGGACAAAATCTAGTCCCACTCCCACCCTACATTTTTTTTCTTGTTCGAGAAGCCGTTTCACTTGGGCTGTGTCTAAATCACCCCTGGCCTATAAAGTGGTGTCCAAAACCTTAGTGGACTTTATCGAGTGCACTCATTCAATCCCAAAATGCATTGCAATAAGGAGTGTACAGCTGATGTTCACTCAATGGCTAGAGAATACCCATAGCCTAACGGTGCATTCAAACAGAACGTCGATGCTTGACGGAGGGTGTGTCTGTCATAGTGACAGCAGCCAATCTCATTACATGAGCACAGTGTCTGCGCTAGGGTATTTGCATTAGGCGATCTGATTGGCTGACGCCTGCGTTGGCCATCCATCTATTTTCAAACCACTGGTCCAATGTGGGTACAGCGCAATATCATACAGGTATAAATTCATTTTTAATTGATTATTAAATTGTTTAATTAAGGTTTATTCATGCTCGTTTCCATGACAGAGTTTAAGATAATCTTTTCATTACTGGAGCTGCCAGTTTGCTAAGTTTAATGTGATTATTATATAGCAAGCACAAACTAAAAGCGGCAGCCCTTCCGGCACAATCAGTGTCTCACTCGTTTTCATTCACTCCTTCGAGTGGACTATATATTAGTGGAGTTATGTGATATTGAATGTGTGTGTAGATCTTATATTCACAGCAGCGCCATCTTTGATTTATAATGGGAATGAAAGCGAGGCTGTGAGGGATACGCATCTCTTCAGTGAGTTGTAGCCTACTGTTATTTAATGTGTTTTTGGATAGTTCTGTTGACAAAACACTACAGAAATTACCAAGAGCTGTGGAAAATTATAAGTGATCTAGGAGCTTTATGCAGCTTTTTACAGCCAGTTCCATTGAAAACATGGCTAGTCTGCCTCGCTATCATACCTGGCATGGCGCTGCTCTGAATAAGGGATATTTTGGACGATTTAGGATGTCACACTATCGCAACTTCCGTTTCATGTCGACTTAAAAGCTTTTCCCCTTTCCTTTTTTTTTTTAGGGATCAAATGAACTGGGTGGCATTAGCATGAGAGATTATATATCAAATTCTTAATAAAAAAATAAATAAAGACACAACAGGGTAGGGTACCCCTATGATGTCAATTCACACATGTTGTTTCTAATATGGCAGTCATATAACAAAGCAACTGTGGTTAGCTGCAATGTGTTTTTTATATATATTTATATATATATTGGCCTATAATAAAGCATGTAGTTAAGTTTGACTACCATGCAATCATTCAGGCTAGCTCGACCACACAGCCTGTTGTGACCATAAGATAACCACGAGGTACTGCATTGATGGAGTTCATGTACCACTAAGTAACCACTAGGTGGAGACATCAACACATGCTGTGTAGACTGTCAACATCAAAACATCTAAAGCAAAAAATGTTAATCTATTATTATTATTATAATATAAATCACTAATAAAAGGGGTCCAAAGGAAAATCACGATACAATGCATCCAAAATTATTGTTATTTAGATAGATTTATATATTTTATAGTATGAAGCTTGACATTTCGGCTACTAAATAATCAAATCTGAATTAAAAGACCCATGTATACGTTTTATATTAGGTATTTATATACACAGTTCAGAAAACCTTGAAGGAATCTTTGTGAGACCGTTGCTGTATATTAACAGACCTGTATTTTACAAAAGTACCACAAGAGGGCGCGGTACTATATTAATTAGTTGTATTTCTAAGCACACCAGATCTGGCGTGCCTCTTCAAAGCAGATTAATTATTTTGGGCCTCTTGGAACTTTTTATTTATTTATTTATTTAGATCCTTCTCACATGCACTCTCCAACATAAAGAAATTGCATGCATAATAAATGTACTGCAGACATTTCCTGAAATGATATATTTTTTCAAGTGCTGCTTATGTTATAAAGAAGTCTTTTAAAGCTATTCACAGTTGCACCCATTTTTATATTGCACATGACTTGCTTTGAAGGGAAATAAAAAGCCCCAAAGCTGAATATGAAGACTCTTGTTTGCTGAATTCTTAGTGGTTGTTTAAGCTGTGATAAAAGGTACCGGTGATTTCCAGACAAAAGACGAGGATCCTCTGCCCATATGGCTGCCCTGTGGGACTCTTTTGTTGAGTGATGGATATACTCACGTTAAAGGCTGTCATCTTTAAAAGTTTTTTTTTTTCAGCAGGTCAGACCACCCCACCTTCCCCCTTCCCTCCCCGCCTCCCTTTACTGCCACGAGATGGTCGTATCTCCAAAGTGTGCCTTTCGTTTTGAACACAAATCCTCAATGCCCCTTGTCCTCTGCATACCCCCACCGGTTCCAGACTTTGTATTATGAAAAGGGGGCATCTCAAATGTCCTGTGCAGGCGCAGCAGCTGCCACCGCGACCACGCCGCTCTTTCAGAAGTTCAACAAAGGGAGGGGAGTGTTTTCTCCCCTTTCTCCTTTTGGCAGGGGGCTCTGTGCACTTTTGTGTTTTAACACCACCCCTGACCCCCTCATTCACTTTGAGTCTTTGAGTTTAGGAGCAGGAGAGGAGGCTGCAGCTTTTGTCTGCTCATGGACGGGGGAGCCGCTCTGCAGCTACTCCTTTCAACCATCTGATACGGGTCCTCTGCAACCCTCAGGGCCCAAGCTGAGCCCGACAACAGAGCCACGGCACAGCTGGCCAATACAGACAAACTCCCTGACCCAGACCCCCTAACATACACGAAAAGACCATAACTGATCCGGCCTAGTCCAGCACCATCAAGAGAGACTGCAATGGGTGGTAAGCCTCCAGCAATCTTCAAGAGCCATAACAATGTCTGGCTGATCGAGCTGCATTGTGTCAACAGTTGCCAGCATAGAACAGCTCTGCACACCCTTGATCTGGCATTGACATGAGGCTGACACTTCTGTAATGAGACAATATTGCGTACACATATACGCATGCTTTCTTTGCAGTGCAAGTGTAGACGACACCTAGTGATCAACACCTGGTAAAGGGACAGTTCACCTAATAATGAAAATTCTGTGATCATTTAATTACCCTCATGACGTTTCACAAACTCTATCATGCAGAACACAAAATAAAAATGAAAAGGATGTTTTAACTGTGTTTGCTAAAGTCATTGGAATTCAAAACCACATTGACATTCATGGTATGGACAAAACCAACATTTTTTTTTTAAATTTATGTTTCACAGAAAAAAAAGAACGTAATACAGGTTTGGAACGATAAATTATCTCAGAAAGAATTGTCTCTTTTTTTTTTCATTTGAGTAAACGAAACCTTTAACTGCAAGCAATGTTGATTGATGCTTTAAACATTTTAGTAAAAGTTGTTTTTCACTAACTCTACACACTGTTGCTCAAATACTTTACCTTTTCTACAAATAGCATATTACTTCGAATTATACTTTTGATGAACAGCCTCGATCATTGAACTTCATGTCAACAAGATGCAGTGCAATATTTGCTATTATTTATGGTGCAAACAGTATCTACCACTATTTATACTCAGTCTAATAATATCTACATTTTTACACTTAAGGTCTGTTCGGCGAATTTTCATGGGCGAAATCATTTCAAGAGGAATCCATGCAATCGAACTTCCCCATAATATTTCACTTATGTTTAATTTGGTCACTTAAATTCACCCTGAAAGCTGCTTAGTTTGAAAGTAAGTTCTGTGTGAGCTGGGCTTCATTCGTCACTACACTATAGATAATGGACCTTTTTTGCCCACAAGTTTTCACTAATGTATCAGCACCTTTAGTGGAAATAGCCATCCGGTCCCATCATAATTTGTTTTCAAATACTAAAAATGAAATGCTAAACTTTGATATTTGCATCATCTTTCGCCAAGCTAAGACTTTTAAGTTGCCTGCTAAATCAAAATGAGCTTTATCGAGAGTAGAGCTCCATGTTGAATGTCTGAGCAGGTGATGTGGAGGCCCTGGCGCTCGTGCAGGACTGTCAGCTTTAGGCAAGAGGGCTGACCCTCTGACCCTGTTCATGAAGACAGCTGGCTCACATAATGAGTGATTACCATACACTGCAGACTGGAGCCTCATACCACACACTATAATCTGCAGGCCTGCTTTACAGCCTGCCAGGGCAATGGGGCAACACACGACCAGAATGAATTTGCCAGAATGAACTGAAAACAATCTATATTGTTGTTGAATATGTACATTTACTTCTACTTCTTCGAAAAATCAAATTTTATAATACTCAAAAGAGCATGCATGATACATACTGTAAAAAAAAATGTGTTTGTGAAATTTACTAGCAATTTCTAAGTGAAAAATGTTTCTAGTGTACTAGAAGTGCACTGTAGTGTTTACAAACATTAAAAAAAACTTTCTGGTTTTGTTGGCATCACAATTAAAACATTCCTTCGTTGCTTGTTCCCTCGTTGTTTGTAACACCCTAGGGCTGGTTCTTGATAAGGTGTTTGTTGGGACAACAGAAATACCAATGGCGGTATCCTCGGCAACAGGAGAGCCCTTCCCAATTCACCCTTCACCACCATCTGCTGCTGTTCCTGGGGTGTCTCCACTTTGGGAGGAGGGAATGAGGGCTGGCTGAAAAGGCTACTCGAAGCCATGCGATAGGACCACTTGGATAATGTAAAATTATAATGGAGGGGAGGGGAGGGGAGGGGAGGGGAGGAGGGGGGGGGGGGGGGTATGTAGTGCAGCACTCGTCCACACAGACAGCTTGCTCTTATATCAATCAGTGTCTGGACGTGACAGCAGACCTTAACTCCTGGACATGTGTAGACCCTCCCTCAGTCCTCGAAAGTGGCCCACCAGTAGAACACGCCCCTGTTGGGGGTCTTTGTGAGGGTCACTCAGTAGTGGGGGCCGAGTGGCAGATATCCCTGGGGGGAATGGTTGTATAGGGACTGGCTTGTGCCAGGCACAGGGCGGCCCTGTCCCGCTTCCTCTCCTCCCACTGCTAGGCACCTTCACTCCAGCTCATTATGCACAAGAGCAGATGGAGCCCGTTTTAGTGGCCTAGTCTCTGGGTAGGTTTTAGGTTTTAGGGCTTGGCTTTATTTGTATTCTGCAGGCGCTGGCTGTCTGAAAGAGCACAATGGAGCTCGCCTGCATGCTGACGTATTGTTCTGCAGGGGATTATTTGATTGCTTCTTTATGCGTTTGGTAGTTTAAAACAACAAAGAGCGAGTCACAGGGCTAATGCAAGTTCTGCTGCACTAACGTGTTTCTGGACATGGCAACAAAGTTCTTTTTAAAATATTAAAAATGAATGAGATGAGAAGTTTAGTGAAAGAGTTGCTTGTAAGTTTTGTTATATCTTATATAACTTCTGCAATCATGCACAGTATTTTATTGTGTAGAATAAGAGTATGCCTTTAAATACTTTTTAATAGTCATGCTATGCTTTATTTAAAACTATTTCAAACCGAATTTTGCTCAACTTTCACATTTATTTTACATGCTGCAGCTTTTATTGCTTTACGTGAATTTAGACACTTTGTGGAATCAATTATTTTTAAATAATTTGTTTTTATTTATTTTTTAAGTCTGTGGACACTAAAAATAAATACTGAATTGTTTCCTTCTGTTTCAACACATAATCAAAAGTTTGAGATTGTATGGGGGAAGTGTGGGAGGGTGACCAGATGGCACTTTCTAAACCAATCAGATGCTGTTGTTAGGAAGGTTCTGTCAGTACAGTCAGTATTAGAGGTTTTATTGAACTGATGCTGACATTTAATTTAAGGTCATGTTATTTTTGTCATTAATCAAATCCATTTCATTGGAGGCTAGTTGCAAAAATAGTCTAGATGAAGTTAGTCATTAATCTTTACCAAACATTCTTGATCTATCGCAATTGTGGAAAAGTTACAATCGTAACTTACACAATTGTGGAAAATAAAAATTACATTTCTGTTGAAATTTAAACATTTTCTGTCTCACAATGTGATTGAGTAATATACTATAATAATGTGTAAAATTGTATGTATAATCGATTATATTTAATAATCTTGTAAATGGACAACACGTAGAATGTTAAAAAGAAATAGTATGTGTAGCTTCAAAGCAATGAAAAACCTTTCTTAACACTTGTAAAGTTTTCATCAAATGCAGTCTTCAATGAGTGACTAGATGCAATAGCCAACTCATATTTGCATAAAATGTTGTTATTTTTTCTTCGTAATCTAAACTGAATTGAGAAACTAAACTTTTTCTCTACATGTCTAATGCTGCTAAATCTGCTATTTACTCTTGTTGCAATTTTTCTTTCTTGCAGACTTTTACAACAAACATGAACGACAGATAGAACTAACAAACACTTGCATGTCTCATGTTTTGGCCATCCATTAGCAGTCTGGGAGAGAGAGAGATGAAGTGGTCATTTTCAGTTAAGTCATGGTCAGCAGTGTTATTATTTAGCTGTGTCCAACATTGGCAATCTGCTAAATAAAGTAAATGTTGTTGTTGCTTTTTTTTCTTTATTGCATGCATTCATAATTCTATAATCTGAATGTTTTATGGAGTTAATTAGGACTATACAATTAGCTTCATCTTTATTGGTGAGATCAGGGTTGTCCCCCATTGGCTGAGCCTCATGATTTTGGCCAGTGCTTCTGCTGAGCGAATTTCTAATAAAATAAGTATAGAAAAAAAATGTATTTTAAGATCTAAATGTGATTGGTTCAGGTCATAACTATATAGGAGATGTCAATTTCTGTCATCGTGATCTTGCATAGCATCAGTCTGATTTAGAGAAAAATGTACTGGCCTATATAGAAAGTAACAATTTTGCATGCCTTTGTAGGAAGATGGCTCTGTCAAGTTTTAGTATGGAACTCAACTTACAAAAATTGAGAACAGTGAATACACATAATGCATTCAGTTTACTGAATCTAATGTTTGTGTTGATATGACAAAAATCAAATATGCTTATTCAGGTTACCCAGGAATTTAAGTAAAAATGAGGGATAAAAAGTAATGGAGTTTCCTGTTGATAAGTCAGTAGTACAAATATACATACAAAAATAAGCTGCTGCACAAACAAGATGAATTCAAACTATCTTTTATTTGTATACATTTTTTGTCTCATACAAAATATCTCAAGTGAAATCTTTAGGCAAATTTAATCATGTTCACAAAATTTTTCATTTTCCTACAAAAATTAACAGCATAGGATATTTAAATATTTCTTTCTTCATTTTTTAAATCAAAATTTTCTAAAGTTAAACCTTTAGTTAAGTTATTATTTGTTTTCCTTTTTTGTCATATTAATATTTCTAAAGTGAAACCTTTAGAGAATAAGACGATTCTGGAAAGTGGAAAGCACATTGCCGACAATAAGGCACGTTATATTGTGCAGCAATTTCATTTTTAAAAACGTCCGAGATGTTAAAGTCCGTTTTTAAAAACGTTGCTTCGACGCACCGCCGCGTCCCCTGCGTGTCCAACGCTTGCGATATTTGCTCTGTGTAACAGAGGCAAAACTCGCTTCTCCTTTCTCTCCAAACCTCATCCGCACAAAGAATGAGGGCCATTGTGTCGCTCTCGTGGCATACCTGACCTCATTCACATAAAGAATGAGGATCATCTTGGCATGGACGGGACGAGGAACGACGTAACCGCGAGGGCCACTCGGGCCTGCCTCGCGATGCCTGGACGGTTCAGCCTCCTCAGGAGCATCCAGGGATGTGAAACATCATCATCCTTGCTTCAAAGGATGAGCAGAGTATTCCTCAAGGTTTACAGCATCTCAACAGAGAAGAGTAAAGGTCCAGATCAACGCTCGGGGAGAGTGATCTCAGGAACCCACTCGTTATAACTGCGACTTTCTTCACAGAACAGGTGAAGCTTCTCCAGAGCTGGATCCTCCCATGAGTCCTCAGCTGGGTTCTGTTAAAATAAAGCGGGAGAGTTTTTAAAACCAAGTTGTGGGACAAATAATTAGCTTGATATTGCACTTAAATGTTAGCCTACTTTTGAACATAGGCTATTCTTAATCTCACCGTTATAAGGACACAATGAGCGTCCTCGAGTTGACCCTTGGCACCGACAAGAGCGTTGAGACGTTTCAGGTCATTTACTCTGACGATGCTGATGTCGTTGTCAAAGCAAAACGCTTGGATCAGAGTGAAGTGAATCTGGAGAGCGACGTCACACTCAAAGTCATCAGTGGCCAAAAGGCAGAAAGACACACTATCAGGGTCCCTGTGAACACAAAAATGGGGTTGAAATTAGTTAATCCGCACAGTAGCATAATACGGATAAATATAGCCTACAAGACATGGGTTATCGCATGGAAGAGTTCCTACAAACTTACTCGTTCATTATTTTTGCGCACTCGTAGACGCCAACAGTGAGTCGACCCTCCGCCTTGGCAGACAGCAGGGCTTCGGACAGGGATTTTCCTTCTTTAACCATCTTGGTTTGGATTGAAGTATGCAGTAGCTGCTTGAAGTACAGTCAGTAATGGCTCGAGCTGAGCGAGATAAGTTAAGAGTGAGTTTCCACCTGGCACGCGACCCCTTACTTATAGTGGGATAGTGGCACGCGTTTTCACCGCGCGTTCTGATTGGCTGTTCAGAACAATAAAGAAACGAACATATCCAAGGCGCGTGCCTTTAGACATGCGTGATATCTATAGAACTGTAAGAAAGGATCAAACTCTGATCCTTTCACTTTTGTCCTTAATTAAACAGATCAACTTTTCAACTCAAAAGACATGGCACAATTCAACAAGCTGAAAAGTAATGCACGCATGTTGCATGGGGGGTTGATATGAGTGACTAAAAAGTTTACATGTTCTGTGGTGTGGCATGCAATTAGCCTATTCCATCAAATAAAAATTTAAACAGCTTTTTTGCTGTTATAATTATCGTTCATGGAATATTTTACAGTTTCAAATTAACTAGTGAATACAAAAAGAGCTAATTAGTGGGAAAAACTTGACCAATTTTAGAACGATAAACTCCCTTAGCTACTACATGCGTGTAAAACTAATCTAGCCTAAAATATTGACGTTAAACAAAACAATCAAAAATAATTAAAAAGTGAATTCATCAACATGTTGGCATAGGCTATATATTCCATCAGTTATTCAATGAAAGTTATAAATGTGAAATATGTTAACTTATTAAAAAATGGAGATTTTATCAAACTTTTGCTGCTGATTTGACACGTTGAAAGTTATTTAATACCTACTAGGCTATTGGTGATCGCCTTCACATAGGCTACGCGTGGCTAATTTGCATATAGCCTGACTTACGGCGCGTGGCATCTGGACGTGCTTCTCTTTTGCTATGGAAACACTCCCCATCTGCTGATGGGGGAAGATAAAGGATCAGCTGAGCAAAGTTCAGCTGTATTTATAGCCTACCTATTTATGCCTGTAGACACAAACACTTTTTATGGTGCATTTAAATAATAAACGTGATATAAATATTCTTAACTGTATTTAAAACGATTGGTTTGTTTACTGTGTAAGCTGTAGCTTTGCGTGTTTGGATTTTGTATTAATCTCGTCTTGAACGCATCTGAACAAACTTTTGCCTTACTTTTAGTCTTTTAATGACCACTAAATCATAGCCTATATAAAAAATTAAATAGCTTTGCAACAGATGACTGTGCTTATCTGACTGCAGCTGCAGGAGGGACTAAGTAAAAGCAATTGTTCGATTAGTCTGCTTTGCGCTCGAGCAGGTTTGTCTTGGAACACCTGTCACTCTCGCGCACGCACTAAGGGGGGTAGGAACGGGATGCCCGGACTGCAGATGTGATACTAGAACAATGCATCCGTTGCACGTCTGAAACGAGTTATTTCCTTTTTACTTATTTGCTTTGTAGGCCTGTATAAAGAACAAACCTCTGTGGGACGTAGTGTAGGATATTTTTTGCCTAAGTGGTTAAAAAGATTTTTAAGTTATCATTTTGTTTGCATGTATGAAACTCAACTTGCAAAATATCAGGGAAACATTACACCCCGTCCTGTTTTTTCCTGCTGCAGCTTCATACGAAAAGTTCGACTGAATATGTTCCGTTTTGAAGTAGACAAAAAAACTTGCACACAATAGTCATATGTGCTGCTGTGATGCGAGGGGCCAGTGGGGGCATCCTAAATGCCTCTCCATCTGCTCCTGTTCTGCGGGGTAACAATAGGCCTGCATCAGTCATCGTCAACCTGTTATCTTGAGCCTCTCAAATAACCAAAAACACTTCTTTCGTTCGCTGCATACGTTTGCATTCAGTAATGATCTGTGATTCTGAGGTTTTTCTTGACATTGACATGATGCAGTATATATATATAAGGATGTTTTTTTCTCTCTCTCTAATGATTTATATGCAGCTTTAAAACCACCTGTGCACAAAATGTTTAAAATGTCAATGCATATGAAACGAGTGGTTTATTCACATATCATTAAATGCGTTAAAGCTGCGAAAATTTCTGCAAATGGAGAATATAAGAATATAAACATTGCTGAATTTTCAGGGTGGCCTACATTTGGCCAGCTGCCCCTTATCACGTGGTCTGTGGTGGTCGTAGCAGGCCAGATTGGGCAGCGGGGCGTCATGGCACGCGCATCCTATTTGCATTTGTAAAGGCGTCTAATAATAGAAGTTTCTGAACTAACAATAGGGCCGTTTCAGTGTGTCCACAGATGGCCACACACTCCACCTGTCTTTTGCGCTGAGGGAGGGGGATGCATGCGAACCCTTATCCACATTTGCCAACTTTCACTAATAAATGTGAAAAAATATAATTCTCTGCTAAAAGATAGCCTATACTAATGTTCACACAACATTAAAAAAAACTGTTTGTATTGGTGTAATTTGATCCTCTGTAATATTCCACTTTACTAAAACACATTGCTAAATACCTGATACATAGCCTATTTAATTAAATAAAAGCTCTTAAAGAGAAATGTATCCCAAGTATAACAGAGTTATTTGAATCTTTTGAAGAGAGTAAGGTGAGATATTAGATTTTTGTTCGTGTAAACAGTTGGTCCGGAGATAATAGAACACATTTTAATACATCTAAGACACTAAAACGCACAAAACCAAGCAAAAATATATGATTGCATAAAACAAAAAGTAATTCTGCTTAAACGCATTAGCCTAATGCATTTGGTTTTATAAAATGCTAAAATAATCGAAAGAATTCGTTGAAGTCTGCAGCAAGCCTCAAAAAGTAACATTATAGCTTTCATCAATCTGCCACGAGCCGGAGTGTGACAATAACATTAGCATATAGCCTACCAATGCACCATTCAAGCGAACCAATCAGAAGACGCTTCTTTCATAGCCACCACGAGCCGAACAGTATAAAGGCAGCGAGCACACTTCGTTAGAGCACCAATCCTTTCGGATTACATCCAACTTCAGTTCTGCTGTCTGCTCCTTGTGGAATTACAACCAGCATCATCATGACTTTTGAGGAAGTGCTCATCCAGAAAACCAGCGAGAGAGCTCAGTGCACTGGACAATCACTGGAAGAGGTTTTGCTTTCTGCCAAAGCAAACGATTACCTTACCATTGGCGTTTACGAATCTGCCAAAATTATGAATGTGTGAGTATGCTGTCCATTTTCTTCTTTCATGCTTCCTTCCTTAATAAAGCACTTCGACTGATTTAGTACACGTGATAATAATTTGCCTTTTCTTGTATTTCAGTGACCCGGACAGCGTGTCTTTCTGCGTCCTGGCAATGGATGAGGACTTTGAGTGTGATATCGCTCTCCAAATCCATTTCACTCTCATCCAAGCCTTCTGTTTTGACAACGACATCAGCATCGTCAGAGTGAATGACATGCAGCGTCTTTCTGAGATTGTTGGTGACAAGCCTGAACAATTTGAGGATGCTCACTGTGTGCTCATCACGGTATGTATAGAAGTAAATATTTTACTCTCTTTGGCAAAAGCAGAAACTAGCCTATGTGTGCATTCGCAACGTTTTTGGTGTCATGCTAAATTGCATTTTATTATCATCACAACAGAACCCAGCTGAGGACTCATGGGAGGATCCAGCTCTGGAGAAGCTTCACCTGTTCTGTGAAGAAAGTCGCAGTTATAACGAGTGGGTTCCTGAGATCACTCTCCCCGAGCGTTGATCTGGACCTTTACTCTTCTCTGTTGAGATGCTGTAAACCTTGAGGAATACTCTGCTCATCCTTTGAAGCAAGGATGATGATGTTTCCACATCCCTGGATGCTCCTGAGGAGGCTGAACCGTCCAGGCATCGCGAGGCAGGCCCGAGTGGCCCTCGCGGTTACGTCGTTCCTCGTCCCGTCCATGCCAAGATGATCCTCATTCTTTATGTGAATGAGGTCAGGTATGCCACGAGAGCGACACAATGGCCCTCATTCTTTGTGCGGATGAGGTTTGGAGAGAAAGGAGAAGCGAGTTTTGCCTCTGTTACACAGAGCAAATATCGCAAGCGTTGGACACGCAGGGGACGCGGCGGTGCGTCGAAGCAACGTTTTTAAAAACGGACTTTAACATCTCGGACGTTTTTAAAAATGAAATTGCTGCACAATATAACGTGCCTTATTGTCGGCAATGTGCTTTCCACTTTCCAGAATTGTCTTATTCTCTAAAGGTTTCACTTTAGAAATATTAATGTGACAAAAAAAGAAGAAAGAATAACTTAAAAATCCCTAAAGGTTTATAAATATTTGATATAGAAGTGAAGAAAAATATTTAAATATGCTGTTTCAAACTTTGCATTGTAGAAATACATGAGTGCATACAATAAATATGTTCAAATGAATAATTGTGTCATGTGTTCTCTTGCGCAAATGACTGCATTCTTAACACACTCACACACCATATTTGATCCTAGATTAATATTTCGTAAATAAAAACGAGCCTGTGCGTTCAGTCCGTTCCGAAGTTGGATTGTAGTAGGCATTCATGAAATATCTGGTCTTGTTCAGCTGAGACGGTATTGAAAAACACATTAATTTCCTAGTGACAAAAATAGTCAGGCTATAATGTGTTAAAATAATATATAGGCCTACATGAACCTCACTGCACGTGTATCCTTCAGGCTCATTTTTATTCGCGAAAAACAATGGCTTAGTGAAAAAATGTCAGTTCACAAAGTTTTATTTCTGAAGTAGCTAACTCTGTATTGGGGGCAGCATGTAGTGTCAGCTGCCATCTGCAGCCGCTGGTGATGTTGGGTGATCTGCATGTGTAAAGCTACAGCACAATAGTAGCGCGCTGTCCCGTTAAATGGGGGGCCCCAGCACAAGGAACTCATTGTTACCTCGGCAGATGTCTGAGGCACGACGCTACTCCATCTGCCAAGCAGCGCAGATGGGAGGTGAAGGCGGTGTCGCGGGGTGAGTGTTGGGCTGCCAATCCTGTGGCTCCCTGTCAGTTGCTGTATTGTTTACAAACCGCCCATGGCTTCTGCAGGGATTGCTGCGGCTCTCAGCGTTGAAAGAGGGGTTTCAATGAAAGCACAGAGGAGCTGTAAACTGGGTATGCAGGGCTATTTAGTAAAAGTTTGTACACAAAATGGAGAAAAGCAGTAAGGGCTGACAGACGTTTTTATTTGCAAAAATAGAAAACAGCTGGCAGACAAGACTGAAACATAAATATGACATAGGCCATTTAAGCCTCTGATATAAAAAGATTTCCTATGTAATTACAGAAAGCAAATGATTTTAAAATCACTGTGATTGTGAACGTTTAACAATAAAGATATGAATATTCTCATTGATTTGGTCTATTCAATATTTTGTGCTACAAGCCATGATAACTGAAAAACGGCAATTACACAGTAACTCCCACAGTTTTAGGCTGAGGATTTTTCATATATAAATATATATATATACCCTCATGTTGTTCCACATCTGTACAACTTTCTTTATTCTGTGAAACACAAGATATTTTGAAAAATGTTAGTTATTTTGTCCATACAATGAGTGTCAATTGGCTCCAGTATTGTTTTGGACCCAATTGACTTTCATTGTACTATGGACCAAAAAAAAAAACTATCCATTTAAAGGTGCAGTAAGCAGTTTCTCATGAAGGCTGTTGATATGTGAGATCACCAAAAACAAACACGCCCCTACTCAAAAGGATCACACCCCAATTTTGATGCCTCCGCCCCCACATTCACATACAAGACGACTATGGCGAAACCTGCTGTGCCTGCCACACAAGGGTATGATGTCATCAATAAGTTAAAGCAATTTGTATTACTATGATAATTCAGGTTGAATGTCTCATTGTTATTTAGCTCATCTACTCCTTTGATAACTAATATTTTACAAATGTGACAAGATCAAGGGGTTACAGCAATCACTAAAAAGGGAACCAAAAGAAAAAAACATATTAGGAGTGTTATCTCACTTTTCGGACTCACTTTGAGAGCCAATACTTGAAATGGGCAGTTGAGGAGGTTTAGACGTTCCGAGTCTTGCGTAGCCAGACCTCCAGACTGACGGAAGTAGAAGGTCTGGACTCCATCGCAGCTTTCATTGGACAAGGACCGCCCAAGAGGCCGTCCGACTGACATGTAATGAAACCAATCACAGTTCGTTTTGTTACACGTCATGTTTAGGGACCTGAAAATGTAAAGTCGATGTGCCTTACCTACGATAACAGACCGGTTAGGTCTGTTAATAATAAATTATTCATTCAAGAACGTTGTGCAAGTTTACTGCAACAATTGAGCCTCGAATTTCACATACTTTTGAAAACCCAGCATTTAGTTGATCCCGGTAAGCGCTCATTGTCACAGTTGTAAACACGGCGGCTTTCTTTTTCCATGAGGGGGTTTGGCATCATGACGGCTTTGTTTCCAGGCGGACCGTTAAAGAATGCGACACACGTCTCCCGGACATCCTGTAGAATTTAAGCAATTAGATGACCACTTCAAAACTCCTGAAGTGTTTCCAGTGTGCCATATGCATCAGATCGCTTACTGAACCTTTAAGAAAGAACGCAAAGTTTTGAGGAGTGCCGTAGATTCCTGTAGGCAGAAAGACTGTCTCTTTTAGGATCTTTGACGACTCCACTGATTGTAGGCACAAACTCGGCTCCCCTGTTTCTCTTAACTCTGTGCAAGAGTATGCGGTAAACCCCTGTAATGGGACTGCGAATGCGCTTTCCTTGGTTATTAAGAATATGTTCCTGAGTGACTCCCAGTTTCTCCAGGATACCTTTTACCTCCTCCTGGTCTCTGTCTAACTCCCCTGAACCGGCCTCGACCAGATGAATGGGGTTGAGCTGGTATAAGGGAGGAATAGGGCGGAAGAGTTCCACTGGCAACAGCCACTCGCAGCCCAACATCTGGTCCAGTGCGCATCGCTCTAACGGTTCTGGCTTCAGTATCCCCCGGATCAGCCGCTGACATGGAGCAGATACCCAGGTTGGCAGGACATAGGCTCCGTCCAGCACACTTTGGCGCAACTTGGCCACAGTGTCAGCACGGAACGGCAAGGTGCTAGTAACCATGAAAAAGAGGAGGACGCCCATTGCCCACACATCCACAGGTGGCCCGATGTAAGACTCGTCTTTGAAGAGCTCCGGAGCTGCATAAGGAGGAGAGCCGCAAAAGGTGTCTAGGGCTTGGTTGCGATTCTTCACCCTCTTGCTGAAGCCAAAGTCAGCCACTTTAATGCAGGAGTTAGTTGTATAAAGAACATTTTCAGCCTTCAGGTCTCGATGGATGATGTTGTTCTCGTGCTGAAATGAACACACATGCAAATATATAAATTCAAGAAATTCAATTTTCTCACGCAGTGATTAAAATGTTTCGGTTCGATGACATACTCTACACAATAATGAAATGGAAAAAATCATTAAAAAATCTAGTTTCAAAACATTTTAGAAATGTAGTCTTTGTATTCATGTTAGTTTTATATTATTTTGAAAAGCTTTTTAAAGAAAAAAAAAATACTTTAATCCTTAAAATAACATATTTTTGAAGGTTGCATATATATATATATATATATATATATATATATATATATATATATATATATATCATGAATTATTATATAGTATAATGTATTAGTCATAAATGTCAATTAAATATTTGAAAAATCTAAATATTAACAAACAGGTTTTTTATAGTTTTTTTTTCTGAGACATAATAATAAAAGATCATGCTAAACTACTTGAGACTACTTTTTCAGAGTTGAGTTTGTTTCCTTATGATAGTTTTGACATTAAAATATCAAAATTAATTTGAATGCAGAAATGTTAGACATGCTGTTCATAGAAGAGGTGTATTTAAATCATTTTGAGTGTGAACTGCATTTTAATCTGGACAAAAATGAGCATCATTGGCCCATTTCATAGTTTTACTATACTTATTACTATTGATGTGTTTTCTAAAATCTAGAGTAGAATGTATTTGAGTCTGACCATGTATTTGACTGCTGACAGGACTTGGGCGAATACAATCTTGCTTTCTCTGTCAGAGAGTTTTCCTCCAGAGCTGATTCTGGTGTGGAGGTCTCCTCCTCCAGCGAACTCAAGAACCAGGTACAACCGACTTGGCGTCTCCAGTACCTCATAGAGCTGCAATAAGTTTGGGTGATACAAGCTCTCCATGTTGGAGATCTCTCTGGACAGCATCCTCTGGGTCTGCAGATCGAGCCTCATCTTATCCATGATCTTAATGGCAACCTTGTCTAAGGAAATGCGTGCAGAGTCAAATCTGAATGACGTCATTATTACACATTAATCCTGATACTTTCTTAAATCTGACCTACTTTCACCATTTCCTAACCTAGATTCAAAAAGACGAAGTGTTTGTTTACAACCACTTCGATAATGAAAAATCTCATACCTTTGGTGAGGGCGTGGATGGCCAGTTTGACCTTCGAAAAGTTCCCACAGCCGATCTGACCACGGACTTTGTAGAAGCCCACCCTTCTGCCCACCGCCAGCTCCTTTATGGTGTCTTCGTCTTTGCACATTTCCAGCGTTAATTTTTCCAGGGGTGTCAGGCGCTTGGAAGGGTCTTCCTCTTCCTCCTTCTCTGACCCACATTCTGAGCTGTCTGTCAGAGTGTAAAGATTGTGCCGATGCACCTGTGGCGACACCTGAATTGGGCTTGCAGGCATTTAGCAGCTGCTTAATGCTAAAAAAACAGGAACCAACAGTAACCAAGAAGCAAATTAGTTACAGCGCACAATATTTGCTTGCATGCTTAGAAATGAATGTCCTATGCAAGCCGTAAAGCAGTGAATTCTGTGAAATTGTTCTTTAACAAACAGAATCAAAATGTATAGCTGGCATGAACATGTAACTGCATGCTAACGCTAATCACATAAATAGACTTACTTCACCTTGTTAATCATTTTATATTGTCTATTTCAGCACTATATGCATTGAATACACTTCAAGAACATTTGAAAAGGTAGCAAGCATGTTGAAAAGCTTTGTTGACTAAATTAGAACACTACACAGCATTAGAAAATGTAAAATCATTTATCTTACCGTTGTGCTCTCGCAGTAGACTAATGCATGGCTGCTTTTCTTTTTTATAGGATCAGAAGTTAAAGAATATCTCCACATGTTTATACTTGAAGATCTGATCTAAATAAGTCAGAGCGATAATATTGAACTTCTTTTCCAGGTTAAAAAAATAGTCACATTAAGTTATTGTTAAGGTCAAGTAGGACCAACATGCAGATGTTTATTTTAACGGCCCTGTTCTGTAACTGCTTGAATAAAAATCACTGATGTGGTTTCCCCTCAATAGTCTTCCTGTCTCCAGAGAAGTCTTCAGCTCTCTCTGTCCATCACGTTGTCAAAGTGAAACAGAACATCCTGGTATCATGTTTCCTAATCTGCCATCTTTATTTAGAGCTACCTTAATCCTCTCTGCTGTCTGAGAAGATGCCTGTGATAAACAAAAGGCAAGAACCAATGCGAAAGGAGGGTGAATAACTGGCAAACACGTGCATCCCTGATTCTTTTGAAGCACTTATGGGATATATTGTCATGTTTGTGCAGGTGGGATACAATCATACAGGAGGTCAGGAGACCCTAGATGTGATTGTCATTTATCCTAATGAGGCTGATCTTTGACTGTACAGACGTTATGTAACAGCATTACTAATGAGATTACTGCAGGCTCTCCTTGACACATCAAGGGGTTTGGCGGATAATATGATTATTGCTAGTCCGCCAGCCTCTCAATGTGAATGATGAGGCTTCAAATTCTCATTCTGGAGAGCATGTGTGGCACTCGTGATGGGAAGAAAGCATCTGCAGGCTGATATGTGTTGGGTTTTCTTCGGTGTATAATATCTGTGCATATTATAATATTATTCGGTGTATAATATTATAATATATTCTCTGTCATTATATTCAATATATTCTATGCCATGAGTTATCGTTGACTAAAACAAAAACAATGTCAATTGAAATAAAATGTACTGAAATAAGTTGAAGTAATATAAGTTTCTGTCATGAAACTCTAGATGGCGCAGACTGATTGGTTCCTGTTGTATCAGCAGCCAATGAGATCGCTGCTCAACCTTGCTACTGTTCAGCATTGGCTATAGCAGTGCAGTGTGCTTCAGAAACCCTCCACCTTCCCCAGCTCCACCTGTATAGATCTGCGATGGGTAAATCATGTATGCTAAATTGTGCAGCAGCAGCATGTCTTGCTCACAGCAGCGTGTCGTGTATGTATTGGCAGTAGCAACTTAGTCCCGTACTTGCTCTGCAGCAGCAGAAATAACAACAGCAGCAGCAACCGTTGCAGATCTATTCCAAGAAGATTGAACATATCAACAGGGCATATCCATTACATTGCCAAACACTCCAAGAGTTGTCATGACATAACTAAAAATACTAACTTAAAGGTGGGGTATGTGATTTTCTTTTTTGACCATTTTTTTCAAAATCACTTGAAATCTTATTCCTAACCCACTTACAGCCACTGAGTTAGAAGCACTGAAATGAAAATTAAGCAATTTAATCATCTGTGGAACGGGCAGGACTCGAAAAACTCCAGCCAATCATTTCCAAGACCACCTAGAATCATTGGACTGTAAGTGCGTCAATCAAACGGTCGACCAAACCCCCCCTCCCCCCTCTTCGAATGGGTGGAGTGGGTGGAGTCAGGGCCAGCATTGGAGGAAAGAAGGTAGGACCTTTTGAGTTGTGTATTTTCAAAATCTGCCGGCCGTTTTGCAAATCCCATACCCTACCTTTAAAGGTGCAATGTGTAAACATGCTGAGTATCTATTAACAAAAATGCAAAATGACATCCATACCTATGTTTTCAGTGGTGTATAAAGAGCTTACTTAATAAACCGTAATGTTTTTATTACCTTAGAATGAGACATTTATATCTACATAACCGCGGGCACCCCCTTCTATGAAGGTCGACATTTTGTGACGTCATGTTTCTACCGTAGCCGACAGCGAACAAACAGCACGTTTGGTCACTACCTTGAAAGAGAAGCCGCAGAAACGTAGAAGCTAGCCATAAACACCGAGTAGTGACTTTTCCCTTGTCAGTGGTGTAAAATATGTAGTTGGATTGTTTCATGTAACTTAGTTATTCTCCCTCGCTGTATTATGGGTTTGCTATGTGGGGAGAAATGTGCTGGATACATTTGTGAGACAATCAGCTGATTACTATTATTATATTATATGTTAAGACCCTTGATCCTCTCCTGACTATGGCTTTGTAAACTTTATCCATGATGTGGTTTATAATGGACTGTGGTACAGAAACAGTGACAATGTTACACACTCTTGGCTTACTCTGGCTATTCTCTGCTGTCTCAGACGACGATATGTTTGTCCCGTTTTAGCCACCGTAGCTTCTTCGAAAGGGAGGGGTGAGCAGTGGGCTGAGCCCTTAGTGCAAACAGTGCAAACTCGCAACCGAACCGCTAGATGTCGCTAGAAATCACACACTGCACCTTTAAAACTAAAACTGGACTAAAACAATTTTTTTTAAAAATATTGACAATGACAAAAGAACAAAAAATTAATGACTAAAAATTATTAATATTACAACAATTCCACTGATTATGTTTTATGTAATAGTGTCTTCATTATTTTCAATGCATTAGATTTAAATTCCTGTCACAGTTGAGCTGCTGAGTGATTTAAACTACTTAAAAAGTAATTTATTTCAACAGTCTGATTCTTTGAATGAACCAGCATTTTCCTGGTATTTGATGTCACAAGGCACTTCCTTTGTGTATTTGCGTGCATACGTCTGTGTGCCTGAGGAAGGCACTGAATTGCCAACGTCTCTATTGATGAGATTACAAGCTTTATCTGGAACATGGCCGTTGTGTTTACAGGTGTGCGGACAACATTTACAGGCCGTAATCTCCCTGAAGTCAGTGTCACCTGCCACTGCACCCCTTTTGAAGGACCTCTCACATAACAGTCTTTACAGCTATATGTTCATAAATGCTCATTTATTAAATTAAGAACATAACACAGAACGTAGTTGAAAAAATTGAGCATATATTCCAGGGGAAATGCATTTTCAAATAAATACAAATGTCAAACACAAACAGGTGGATGAAGTTGGCCCTCACGTTACAATGGACAGATCATAACAGGTCTCAGGTTTTCCTCCTCTTCAGGCGAGGGTCCATCAAGCCGTAAAGGCTCTGCTGTTCCAGCTCTCTCACCCTCCGACGCAGAACCTCGATCTCTTTGTTTTTCTCATCCTGAATGAACTGGAGCTTCTGAAGTCACAAAAACAACGATACAAAAAGAGGTAGAAATAAGGTGTAATCATAAACCTTGCTTTCCACAATGCCATGAGGTGTTTTGACGGACGCAGCAGTCTCACTCACTCTTTTAAAGATGTTCTGTGGATGAGGAGCAGAGGCTTGTGTCTGTGGATGACTCTTTGCAGACATGCTCTGGGCCCTTGCAAGCTTAGCACCAAACTGCAAAAGGATGAAACATTTTTACAGCCATAAAACTAAAACAACATTAAATAATGTATATGCTTTAATAGTGTATTAAAACTATCAAAGTTTAATTTATTCACAGAATTAGGTTACTGGATTAAATTCTACCTCCATTTGAAGCTTAATGGTTTGGCTTTGCTTTTCTTTCTCCTTCTCCCTCATCTGCCTTCTCATCTCCTCCAAAGCGCATTCATTTCTCTCATGAGTCACTTTCAGATCAGTATCTTTAGCATCCACTTAGAAAACAAGATTTAAATGTTTCCTTTTTGAATGTATAATCCTGCAATTTTTTTTAACTGTATCTATACTGGACAGTAGCTATACTAGCTATCTCATCTGTTTTATTACTGTTGATACTGTAAGGATGGTAGATAAAAAGTGTTGTGATTTTCACTCACATTTCCTTTGTGCTTCTTTTTCACAGTCTTCCAACTCCCTCTGGTGTTGATCTCGGAGCGCTTTCATTTCAGCTGCCAATCTTTGAAGCCGAGCCTTGCTTTCCTACAACCACACGTGGAGAATCAAGCTCAAACAACAAACACAAATACGTGTTGCAATTTTATGTTTATGCCAGCAGTAATTGAATACAGCCCCATCTTACCTCTATTTGAGCTTCATTTTCTTTCTTCATCTGAAGAGCTTCATTTTTCAGCCTTTCATTTTCAACTAGAAAGTGTTGTGATCATTAATGCACATTTTCATTTGGATTGGATTACACTGAAATGTAGTGTGTTATATTAAAGGGACAGTTCACCCCAAAATGAAAATGATGTCGTCATTTACTCACCCTTAAGTTGTTCCAAATGAGTTTCTTTCTTCTTCTGAACACAAAAGAAGATATTTTGAACAATATGGGTTAGCAAACAGTTAATGGACCCCCTTGACTTGCGTAGTATGGGGAAACAAATACTATAGAAGTCAATGGGGCCCACAAATGTTTGGTTACGGACATTTTTTTTAAAAAATATCTTCTTTTGTGTTCAGCAGAGTAAAGAAATGTATACTGGTTTGAAAAAAAACTTGAGGGTGAGTAAATGATGATTTCATTTTTGGGGTGAACTATCCCTTTAAGAGAACAGTAGCTAGCCTACGAGTTAAGATGATTTCGCTACCTCTGAGGTTGCACTGTTGTTGTAAGGCGTGTTGTAGACCTTTGACAGTTTCCAAAAATCCATCTCTCTCTGTAGAAGAAAAGTCAAATAAGGTGTTATTATATTATATACTGCATTAATTAACGGGATAACTTTAAGTAGAAAGAGTGCAAATTACTATATAGAAATTTAAGTATGGGGATAGAAATGTAAACCCTAAAATTCACATACAGGTGAAACTCGAAAAATTTGAATATCGTGCAAAAGTTCATTTATTTCAGTAATTCAACTTAAAAGGTGAAGCTAATATATTATATAGACTCATTACATGCAAAGTGAGATATTTCAAGCCTTTATTTGTTATAATGTAGATGATTATGGCTTACAGCTTATGAAATCCCCAAATTCAAAATCTTTTGAAATACAGGAATGTCAGCCCTCTGAAAAGTATAATCATGCATATGTACTCACTCAGTACTTGGTTTGGGCACCTTTGGCAAGAATTACTGCCTCAATGCGGCGTGGCATGGATGCGGTCAGCCTGTGGCACTGCTGAGGTGTTATGGAATATCAGGATGCTTCAATAGTGGCCTTTAGCTCTTCTACATTGTTCGGTCTCATGTCTCTCATTTCTCTCTTGGCAAGGCCCTATAGATTCTCAATGGGGTTCAGGTCAGGCGAGTTTTCTGGCCAATCAAGCACAGTAACCCCATGGTCATTGAACCAGGTTTTGGTACTTTTGGCAGTGTGGGCAGGTGCCAAGTCCTGCTGGAAAATAAAGTCAGCATCTCCATAAAACTTGTCTACTGAAGGAAGCATGAAAAGTGCTCTAAAATGTCCTGGTAGACGGCTGTGTTGACTCTGGACTTAATAAAGCACAGTGGACCAACACCAGCCGATGCCATGGCTCCCCAAACCAACACAGACTGTGGAAAATTCACACTCAAGCATCTTGGATTGTGTGCCTCTCCATTCTTCCTCCAGACTCTGGGACCTTGGTTTCCAAATGAGATGCAAAATTTGCTCTCATCAGAAAAGAGGACTTTGGACCACTGAGCAACAGACCCGTTCTTTTTTTCTTTAGCCCAGGTAAGATGCTTCTAACGTTTGTTGTTCAGAAGCGGCTTGACAAGAGGAATACGCCATTTGAAACCCATGTCCAGGATCCGTCTGTGTGGTGGCTCTTGATGCAGTAACTCCAGCCTCAGTCCACTCCTTGTGAAACTCCCCCACACATTTAAATGGTCTTCTCCTGACAATCCTCTCCAGGCTGCGGTCATCCCTGCTACTTGTGCACCTTTTTCTTCCACACTTTTCCCTTCCACTTAACTTCCTATTAATGAGCTTTGATATAGCACTTGGAAAACATCCAACTTCTTTTGCAATTACCTTTTGAGGCTTTCCCTCCTTGTTGAGGGTGTCAATGATGGTTTTCTGCAACACTGTCAGGTCAGCAGTGATTGTGAATTCTACTGACCAGAGTGAGAGACCATTTAATGGCTCAGGAACCCTTTGCAGGTGTTTTGGATTAATTAGCTGATTAGAGTGACACTTTGAGCCTAGAATACTGAACCTTTTTCACAATATTCTAATTTTCTGAGATTTTGAATTTGGGGATTTCATAACCTGTAAGCCATAATTATGAAAATTATAGGCTTGAAATATCTCACTTTGCATGTAATGAGTCTATATAATATATTAGTTTCACATTTTAAGTTGAATTACTGAAATAAATGAACTTTTGCACGATTTTCAAATGTTTCGAGTTTCACGTATAAACACGTTAAATAACTGAAAAACTTCAACATTTCTACAATTACACCGCCAGATGGCAGCAGAGATCATTTCCCCCCAATTCTTTGGCGAATATCTTATTTTATATCCACATGTATTGTCTTACCTTCTGTTAAATGTTTCTCCTTGTTTTGTGCGAGTTTTAGAAATCTGCGTGTCTCGTCCAGTTGTATTTCAAGAGTACTATTTTCCCCTTTCATCTCCGTAATTTTCTTAATCACACAAAACTCAGGTAACGTTATTTACCTCAGAACTTGCGCATTCACAGTGCTTTTATAACGTTTTTCACAAAGGTTATTTTAATATCTTATATATACATTTAGAGGCCTTACATTCTCCAGTTGGATGAAATCTTTCACAAGTTTAGTCAAGTCGACGGAAGTAAGCTTTTTCATCTTGGCCAGCGTTTAACGTTAACTATAACGTTAGGCAGCAACACTGATAAATATCTGACGCTTAGTCGTCACTTTGAGGACAAATTATAGTAAATGATGTATGCTAAACGAATTTCTCACCGTATATTACGGGTAGGTTTCCAGGATAAACACATGGACAGAAGTATAATGTGTGTGAAATGCAGTAATGCCTTCGAATTATTAACCACGTGATCCCTGAGTAGTATCAAGTAACGTTAGTATCCAGAAAAAAAGTCTTAAAGCGATAGTTCACTAAAATGAAAATTAGCCCATGACTTACTCACCCTGAATCCATCTTAGGTGTATATGACATTCTTCTTTCAGATGAATACAATCCGAGTTATATTAAAAAGTGTCCTGGCTCTTCCAAGCTTTATAATGAGAGTGTATGGGTGTTATGTCTTTGGAAGTCCATCAAAAAGCATCATTCATGATTAAAGTGCTACACGGGTCTCCGGGGGTTAATAAAGACCTTCTGAAGCGAAGCAATCGTGTAAGAAAAGTATCCATATTTAAAACTTTATCGACTAAAATAACTAGCAGACGGCCTACGCAGGTCGACTTGCGCCAAAAGAGTAACCCTTGAACTTGACGCACAACGTAATGACGAATGCGGTTGCCCAGCCCTGTTTGTTTGAACCGCGAGAGGTGTCAAAGCTTACGCTACTCCTACATCCTATGTCATACATCGTCAAGAGTTATTCTTTTGGCGTCGACTTGCGTAGGCCGGGAGTATAACAGGAGTTGTAGGTCACAGAGTGCAAAACCAGTATTTCTTTGTTCATTGCTGTCCTTTTATTTCGAGATACAGCTTATATTACAAAGTTAAAAACATCCCTTTTGAAATGATAAACAATACTGAACCAAGGTCCAAACAGCACTGAGTAGACAACCATGCTAACAAAAAACATTTTAAAGGGGTCATCGGATGCCCATTTTCCACAAGTTGGTATGATTCTTTAGGGTCTTCATGTAAAGTTTGTAAAATACTTTGGTTAAAATTCCACAATGGTTGTGTAAAACAACACCCCTTTTACCTCCTCAAAACAGCTCTGTTCATGTCTCTTTAAATGATAATGAGCAACTTCTTACCCACCCCTCTCTTCCGTGAGGCGTGTCGACACAAGACACATAAAGTGCTGCCTTGGTGGACACTATACAAATGGCTGAGGGCAGAAATATGCTAATATGGGACAGTCCGTCAGCGGTCGTGGGAGGAGTATGAGCAACATGACATCATATTGCTCAGAAAATCCAAACGGCTTGATTATTGAGTGTTTAGACTTTTTGAGGATAAAAAAAAAGGAGTGAATGGATTTTTTTTCATTGTTTGCTGGTTGTGTCCACACACTGCAAAGACACATTTATATGCAAACACCATATAAAAGTGAATTTTGCATCCGAAGACCTCTTTAAAACAACTATAGTTTTAGCTGGTTTATGGCCTTTCAGCCTAGCCAAGCTGGTGTTTAGCTGCTCAGAAAACTGGTCTCCCTTGAAAAGTGCCCAAAACCAATCTAAGACCAAACTGATAGACCAGGAAACCAGTTCAGCCTGGTTTACGCTGTTTTTGTTTGTTTGTTGTTTTTCAGCAAAGTTGGCTAGTCGTGAAACAATATTGATCAAATATACATTATTGTGGCACTGAGGACAAAAGCCTGTAACAGTTCACATAAACATAAGAATCCCTCTTGATATAACACTGATGATAGAATCTTAAGCAAATACAACACTTTTACTATTATACAACTGCAGGTGAGAGCATAATGTATACTTCTGCTCCATGTCTGCTCAAAATAACCTCTGAAGCTGTCAACCCTTCAAATTAGGAGAATCCAGGCCTTATACAGCCCACTATTAGCTTGCCAAACGATTTGTTTCATGACATACATTCCTCTGGAGAAGGCTTAGATCATGGATCCGCATCTTGTTCGATGTTGGCTAACCATGTCAGACGCCACATGCACAAAGAGCAAACGTACTCCACTTTTAGTTAGGGGTAATGTTGTCGAGTAGCTCAGGAGTCAAGTATCCTTCAGGAGTGGGGAAATTCTTCACCGCTGACTTCTGTGGGGTGGTTGGTGTATTTGGTTTCAGGAAGAGACTGTTTTTCCAATCCACCCCATCTACCATAGTGTACTCTGGACTGGTGGGCTTTGCAAGGGTGGGAAATGCAGTAGACAGAGAGGACGTGTTTGTCTCAGTGCTCAGGTTTTGAATGTCTCTGAATGCACTGTGTTGTTCTTGAGTGGGTGATTGGTCTGTAATAGGTGGGTTTGGTTTATCGAGGTGGGTGCTGATTGCACTGGCAACAAGCTCGGATGTGTAGCCTCTTTCGTCAGGGATCACCACCAACTGTTGGATTTCTTTTCTCTTATTGTTGGCTTTATCCTTCTGAGTTTCATTATGACAGGTGTTCATCCTTTCTTGCTCTTCCAGAGACAGCACAGCTTCACCACGCTGGGTGACGTCACTCACTTGTGAGTAAAGGCTGCTAGACCAGGTTGTGTCTTGTGGACAGACGGCTGCAGGTTGCGGTGGCCCAGAGTGTGTACGCGACAACGGGTGGAAACCGTCGTGGCAACTGGTTGAAGGGTGATGTAGATCTGTTTGATCGTGATCTGACAGGTCCGGATCACAGCAGCTAGCCCGTCCCGAGTCATCATCCCTGAAACTACTGGACATTTGAGGCGAATCAGAAACCGGAGAGTCGATAAGGAGCTCTTCTTCGCTCTTGTGTGGTTCGTCGATGTCCACCTCTATGAACTCTACCCAAGGATCATTGCTGTACAGTTCTGGCCGCAAGCCTGGGTGAGTGCTTAAGATTGATGTGAATTCACTCAGCTGACCTTTCTGTAGAGAAATGAACCAAACAGAAAAGCTTTCATTTGTAGCCCCTAAACGTTCTACAAAATGAATGTGAAGTCACATACCCGTAAAAGCACAGGGTCAATCCCTTTGATTTTTGGTCCGGGGACTGGCGGCAGGAAAATCACCATTAGCCTACAACATAAATCAGGCCACACTTAAGTTAAAGCTTTGCTTTGAGTAGCCAAATGGTTTGAATATTGAATGGCCAAGTATGCAGTTTTCTATACTGTATATTCCATAAAAATAATCAGAAAGGATGCATAAACTGATCAAAAGTGACAATAAAGACTTTTACATTGTTACTTTATATTCATCAAAAAATCCTTAAAAAAATTATCAAGGTTTCCACAAAAATATAATGCAGCACAACTGATTTCAACATTGGTAATAAGAAATATTTATTGAGCAGCAATTCAGCATATTAAAATGATTTCTGAAGGATCATGTGACACTGAAGACTGGAGTAATGATGCTGAAGGACCCCTTCTATGTGAAAGACCCCTTAGTGCGCATAAGAGATTTGTTTGAAAAATATTCAACCTTTTGAAAAGTAGTGAGAATATGAATATATTTTGAGAGAAAAACACATTCCTACCAGTTATAAATGAGAATCTGTCTTGCCTGACTTTGAATTTGCCTATATTGAGGTCTTCAGTGTTTCCGCTACATTCATTCTGCCGTGGCGGGCCGCCACACCTAAAATCATCCCGACACGGCTGCAGCTTCTCAGTGAGCTCCGATATTGTGCATAGGCTACTATTGTGTTATTGTAAAGCTAAAGGCATAAAAAAACATTGTAAAGCACCATAAAGTTTTCGCACTATATTCCAAAACTTCTAAAGTCATTCAATAGCATAACGTGAGGTAAAAAATAATATTTAAGTCTTTAAGTTAAAGTTAATGGAAACTCATCTCTCCTCAGTCATTCTCCATTCAGCATCAAACAGCGCGTCGCGTTCGGTTACGACAGTAACACGACGACACTCTCTTCAAGATCAATGTTTCCATTATTATTCTTTATTTGTAGATAAAGGTCTATGGTTTGCACTTTGCATAAAATGACTTTATCTTGCTGGAGTTTATAGCGCTTTCTAAATCATTCCTTTCTCCCGGGTGTCTGCTAGTCTAGATCACAGCACTGGAGTAGAGAGCACTATGAATTGTTCTTCATGCACACTGTAACTGAAATTTAAAACTGTTAAAAGAAAATGCTCAATAAACTGTTGCATAGATTTAATACATTAAGCATAGATGGATATAATCTCTTCGCTTTGTGCTTTGAACTTTTCAATGCGAAGCGCTGCGCGCTGTGACTTCGCGTTGCTTCAAGTGCATCATTCTGCGCACGGGATGCGCATAATCGCTTTGCAACTCTTATTGGAGACTTTCATATTATAATACTTAGGGGAGGTTTGAACACCTGGGGCAAGGGGGCGTGGCCAATTGGAATATCACTCATGGGCCACGCCCCCTGGGGAAATGGGCCTGCCACCACGGCTGGAAAAAATCCTAGAGGAAACACTGGGTCTTGAATGTAGTTCGGTGGAATTCAGTTGTAATTTATTGTGTTTTAGTTGTAATGCTGCAATAAAAGAATAAACTAATAAATGCAGTAAAACATTCAAAGGTAATGCAGGAAAATGAAAGGACAGAGGAAACTAACAAGTGTTTAGATAGGAATGCCACAGTAAATCATTGCATTCATACATAATGCTGTCAGATTTCCTTTACACTGTTATATAACAGAGCATGTACTTACTTTTGTTGACGTGAAACTACAATCAGTATCAAGATAATTATGACACCAACAGCAGAGAAGACAAGCACAGCTGTAATAGGAATTCTTGATTCTGAAAATGAAAGGAGACATTCAAACCATCCTTAAAAAAAAAACTTCCTTCCTTCCTTCCAAAACCTACAAACCGGTAGATCTTTAATCTGACCTTTGTTAGGAATGAGTATGAAGATGGAGTCACTGAAGACACCAAATTTGGAGCCTCTCATTTTTGACCTGACTCTGACTTCATATTCAGTGTTGCTGCAGAGACCATAGACATACGCCTGTGTGTCTTTGCCATTCTCCAGCTGTAGAGAGACAAAGAAAGCTAAGACACATCATAACACTCCAACCTCGAAGCCTTGCAGATATTGTGTTCCAAACATGGTCTAATTATGTCTGCAAAATCCAGGTCATGGTCTTTACCATGGTGAATCAAATGTAAATGCAAATTACTTTTAATAAAGCTTCAGAGGAACTCCTCAAGAAACACATTTGACTTCAAGTCTGTTCCTTATTAGGAGCAGATTAGAAATCTGGATTTGATGATTGCACAATGTTGCGTGAGACTTACTGAGATCCACTGGCCTGAACCATTTTTTCTGTATTGTGTCTCGTATAGCAGCAACATCCATCCTGTCTTCACATTCTCTGCAGCAGACGGAGGAGGATCCCAGCTCACAACCACATCACAGATTAAGCCAGTTGAGCTCATACTCAAAAGAGTCCAGTTTAGTCCTACAGGTGGATCTGGGAACACTGAGAAAATAGTGAATCTATGAATAAATGGAACATGTTTGTAGGTGTTTTTCCTTTTATTGCAATGAAAAAGGGGGGTTTAGTTATCTGCAAGGAGGAAAATAAGACTGGTGGGAATGTTTAGTTAAAAGAGCACCATCCTCTCTTAAGAATGTATTATTGAAAATATATTTTGGACAATATAAATATATCTGGTAACACTTTAGTTTAGGGTCCAGTTCTCACTATTAACTAGCTGCTTATTAGCATGCATATTACTAGGATGTTTATTAGTACTTATAAACCACATATTAAAGCCTTATTCTGCCAGACCATATTCTACATGCCTTAATCCATACCCAATACCTAAACTTAACAACTACCTTACTAACTAACAAGCAGTAATAAGGAGTTTATTGAGGCAAAAGTCAAGAGTTAATAGTTAGTTAATAGTGAGAATTGGACACTAATCAGAAGTGTCTTCAAAATGTATATAAAAAATTAACAAATAAGTAACTAAAACTTTGAAAATACATTTATAAAAACCTATATGTATGTATGTATAAATATATATGTAAATATATGTGCAAATATTTTTGCCACAAGGGGTTGTATACTTGAAAGCATGCCAAGACAGAAAAGATAAAGAGCCAGGGTTTGTGTTTGCCACATGGCTTACCAATGTCCTCCACGTTGAAAGATATTTCATCATAAACAACATCAAGAGAGCGTGAACGCAGCTGAATCGCGTAAGTGTACCATATAACAGTATTACTGGAATTAAAGTAGCATTCATTCCTCAAGGAGCTGTAACTTGGACATTCTCTCCATTTTCTCTCACTTTTCTTAGAATCCCTGCAGATGTGGGAAATTGGTGATCATTATTAGAAGAACAGTTATTTGTCTATCAACTGACTGCTAGAGCATTAATTCTCTTTTACTTGTAGGTGCAAGAGAGTTATGTTACCAAATAATACCAATTATAATGCAGTTTTTTATATAGTAATACTGCATTTTATTCTATGAAGTACTATGATTACTAATTACTTTTCTAAGATGTAGAATAGTCTCAGATCGTCAAGTTCTTTGCTGTTCTGTAAGGATGCAGTTTCCCACTGACAACGGAAAGTCATCAGCTCTCGAGAAAAGCATCCAGTCAGATGAGGCAAAGTTGAAGTTTGACCTGCAAAGAGAGGAAAAACATACTTAAACCATTGCTGGTATTGAACATATTTGCCTTAAGGCATGTTTCCAAGAAGTCTGATGGACCAGAAAAAAATAACAGGAATGTCAAGTTTTTAATTATTCGTAATTATCAGCTTCCTACACAGAAAAAAAATACATATTTCAAAAGATATATAAACATGGCATAAATAATGAAGTTCTATATTCTAATGCTTCTTTTTGGCAATTCATAAATTATAAGGAATAAGGTTTTTTTTTATGCAAAAGTTTAAAAATGTGTGCTATCAAGGACAGCTGAGAATGATCAAATTTTTTATAGCTAAAATAATATTCTGAAAAAGGGCAACAATTCTGTGAATGTCCTTCAGTTTAAACCAGTTTAGGACTAACAGGATGTAACATAAATCCCAGTTGGGCTATAACTGTCAGCTGTGTTTTCCTGGAAATGTGTTCTGGCATTTTTCACATGTAGAAGAATATGAGTGGCAGAGCAGCAGTTATTGCCTGCAAGCTCTTTGAAAGGCTCTCCTCGACCTGCTCAGCTGACAACATTTGGACAGTAATTCTGATAAAACTTGAATTGACCATTTGAAGTAACAGCTAAATGTAAACATGGTTCCCAATGGTACGATTCATCTCAAAGTAGTGTGTAATGGAAGAATGACTGAGGATTTAGGCCACAACATCTGTATGGTCTGGTTATTAAGACTCCCAGTGCTTTTTCAGTTAATTCATTTACATTACATATACTCATTTAGCAGATGCTTTTATCCAAAATATTATTCTTCATCATCTCTTATTTTGTAGTTTTCCTCCCCAGGAAAAACAGAGGAATTATTATTAAAAGCCATCATGCTAGCTTGGCTTGTGAACTGGACATGTTTGAGTTTGTCTGTTTAGGGCAGGGGTGGGCGATGTAACCAAACTCTTATTTCACGATATCAATATATATCATTATATAGTCATTTTTATATTATTTATTTTTTATTATTACATTATAATATTGTATTTTTTATTCAAAAATATGAATTAAACAAATTAAGTGTTCAGGTACAATAGGTTTGTTTAACATGTAGTCAGAAATAGTACAGAAATTGAATAATGAAGTGCTGCATAGTCTTCCATGTATGAATTCAATATAAAATTATTATTACAAAAGTTATTCAGTCAAGAGCAGTAAATTTTTATCTCTTTTGTTTGATAAAGATTAATGACACAGAGAGCAGCAGGTTTATTAGGTTGCTGTGACTTTATGACCGAATTCACAGATCCAATATACTGATTAACACATCCGGTTTACAGCCAACTGTTTACTTTCACTTGAGACATAACCAACTATGTTTACATGAATACTCCACACGATGGGCATTTTGACATAATTGAGTGTGTATTCGACCATTCAAGCGCAATAAGACATGAAAGAGAACTGAATTCGTGATCACAAGCTGAGAGCTTTCAGTCTGCGCGAGCACCGCATTTCTTCTTTCACAGCTTATTGCGCTTAGCTCTTTCTATCAAGCAAGTCCCGCTCTTTATTGTCTCATTCATGCTGTCACGATCCCTGCCTGTGTTTCCTGTGTTTGATATCATGGACTCTTATTTTGCAGTTCTGTGTTTCCATTGCTGCTTTGTTCACCTCATGTTTGGAATCTCCTTTTTGTTGTCTGGATTTACATTCATTATTTTAATTTATACCACGGGCTGTTTAAATACTTGATTCTGATTGGCTGGAAGGTGTGCAGTAAAACCGTTTAATGCACAGGTATTTCCAGTCAGTTTGATTACAGTTCGAAATCAATCCGCTACTATAAACATTAGTAACCATAGTAACAGAGTTACACTTGCAAACAGAGTGCGAGAGAGACATATATCATATGAAAACGTTTATTTAGGTAGGCTCAGAGCCATAGAGAGAAAGAGTTTATCTTGATGTCTCTTTGATGTCGCCGCGATGGCTGTCACGTGGATCATGTAAGCCCCAATAGTTCCAAAACATACGCTGGCTGTCATTTTCTTCTATGGGACAGACAGCAGCGATTGCATTATTAAACGGTACATATAAAATAAAACACACACCCAAGTACTTTTTCAGCTGTTACTGCATTAATGCATTTTGTTAATGTCAGTTTTGCATTTTGGAGAGGCAGGGTGACAACGAAATACTGTAGTATTACTTAGATACGTTTTAGGCTTTTTTTTTCGAGGGAAAAGACAGAGCTAGATAAGATTGAAGACGACAAAGATGAGGTCAATACGAAAAAGACAACTAAATGGGCAGTTAAAACGTTCAGTGACTTTTTTGCGCCAAAGACAGAACAATAATTTCGAGACCTACTTTGCTTCTCTTTTAAATGAGACGTTGTATGCCTCTGTTCAGTCTACCGCTGGACGCAAATACAGTGTTGTAAGTTTGATGTGTCTCAGAGCAGGTATAAACCATCACATTACAAAATACAATACATTTCAATAAATGTAATGTGTCTTTATAGTAATCGTGGCTAGAGACGCCGGTTTTATTTCTCACTCTACAATTAATTTAAATTGTCACTGTGTTGCCTGTCATTCATAAATAATTTTAATAAATCCATTAAAGAATCATTCTCTGTCTCTCTCTATCTTTTAATAATTAGTTTAAATAAATGTGATAATTCATTCAAATAAAAGCAATCCGATGGCTCTACTTTATTTAAAGTGGACGGAGTGCTAGAACTAACGAGCCGTAACTTAAGAAAATAACCGTCATTTTTACACGTCTGTTAAAAAATTACACTGTAAACATCAGTTATAGCTTTAACTTCTTTTTAATTTGGCAAATAACCGAGGTATAAGCGGGATAATCCACGACTAGCCATGCATTAAAGGATTTTAATGCACGACGTAGAGGCAACCACCCTCCGCTTCGCGTCGGGTGGTTCTTCGCCTCTACGTCGTGCATTAAAATCCTTTAATGCATGGCTAGCCGTGGATTATCCCTTACAAAATAGTCACTGCATTTGGGTCCTACTCTTGTTCCTCTGAAACAGCCATCGTAACAGAACACCAGACCACTTGTCTCCGACAAGAAGAACAGCATTGAGGGCTATAAACTAATGAACTAATGAGTTACTATGGAAACTGACAAGGAGATGGGTGTGGTCAAATGAGTGTCCATGGCAACAAACAAGGGAACAGAGCAGCAGGGAAACATGAGGTGAACAAAGCAATAATGGAAACACAGAACTTCAAAACAAGAGTCCATAACAACAAACACAGGCAGGGATTGTGATTCGTGACACAAGCGTTTTATCACTCTTAAGTGTCATTAGTGCTATGCTACGCGTGTATATTTACATACTACGATATACAGGAGGATATAGCAAAATCTCTAACGATAGGTATTTTATACCATCGCCACAATATATATCGTCATACCGCCCAGTTAGTTTGGGGTTATTGATGCATCAAAAGTATTCAGTAACAAACTGTAACAGAGCAAAATTACTTGCTTGATGTAAAAGATTTGCAACCATGTATTCTCATGTTTGTGAGTTTGATTCAGGTTTGCATCTTGTGATGACACTCTGACTCTCAAAAAAAAATTCTAATTTAAAACGTTGATTACCATAATGCAGCTTACTGTATATGCATTTTTTGATTGAAATTGTTTGTAAACTAATACTCTGCCTGATAAAGCATAATAATTAATCAGAGCTGTCATTTCAGTAGAATATGTTCCCATAAAAACTAATGTATAGCAAAAATAGCACCTGCAGAGTGATGTTGTTAAGCTAACCATCCATTTCATAAAGCAACATGCATTCCCTCCCACTCACCGCTGCCACTTTCACTCAGAAAACATTATATTTGATATAATTCATAATGGGCAGACCTGTTCAAGGCACAGTACACAGTTTCAAAATGAAAGCATTAAATGGGCTTGTGAAGAACGGAACTGTGGCGGTAACAGCCGAAAGAAAACTGTGCAGTGTAGTTCATTAATTTCATCCTAAGAGCCATGGAAAAATCCTGATTCCGGCTCAGATTGGCTTAATTTGCTTAACAACAGTTTCTCTGCAGCCTGCATTTGGAGTCCTGAAAATATGTTTAACTTAAGGATTTATTTGATTTCTTATGTAAAATCCAATCAGTATGCAGAGGTCCTATTGAGTATTTACAGAGTGCCAAACAGCTACCTCAGTGTTTCACAATGGTGCCCAACTAATGCAATGGGTGGAGCAATGGGTGGGTTGCTAAAGAAAACATCCTGTTTTCTTGTTGTTTTGCTACACTGTTGAACAACATTGCTCTTTAAGGAAAAAAAGTTGCTGAAAGTGGCAATTATGTGTGTTGTTTTCTCTGAATGTTCCAAATTCAAACGCCTCAAGAAAGACATGTCACAATGGGCTAGTCCAAAAGACTGTATCTAAAAACTGCTAACCTTGTATTGTAGGAGGCATTCTTTGTGTTGCCACAGCACCGGTGAACAAGATACAGATGAGAAGGGTGGTCTCCATGGTATAGTATAGTCCCTGTGAAAACCAAAATAAAGTCAAATATGAAATCTGGTAACAGCCTACATTGAGAGTAATGGAAGCTAGCACCAGCTAATAGTCCTAAGTCTTCATTTTTTATTTTAACTTCAATTCAAACACAGTTAAGTCCATTTATTAATTTATTTCATTGCGGAATTCAATCAGTCCATGATACTGACAGGATTACGAAATCACAGTAAACAGTCCTCTCTGCCATCCATTTGAAACCAAAGGCTCTAGCCAGCGGTTGTGAAATATATCCTCACGACAACATGGCTTCGCTCCAATCTGCTTCTGGAAAACATCTTCTCAGAAATCCATGTATTGACTCTGCTCTTCAGCTGCATGTGGATCTCAGCCCTTCTCTTTGCGATTAAAATGGCCTTCACACTCAGTGCAGCAGTACAGAGATAACAAACTCTCACTGAGAATGAAGGGTTGGTCCTTGATAAAATGGGTACAGCCTGTTCTACAATGCCAAAGTGCATAATTAGGAAGTTGATAACATAAGTGCTGTATGTTTGATATGGAGCTTCCTGAAAGAAGTCTGAGATAGTCTCTGCGCACCTTTCTTATTTAACATGACAATACCACAAAAAACTATATATCAAAACAATGAGCTACTGACATTGTAAAAAAGTAGTACAAAAATCTGTAGCCCTACTTGAGCATGTTCACGACATTTAACACAAGAGTTTGTGAGGGGAGAGTGTAGTTAGCCAGCCCTGAGCGAGAAACATGTGAGTTAATGGTTTGTGTTTTACTCACACAAATAAAGTGAAGATACGTAACTCACTCCAGCAAGGAGTGAGTTTAAAAAAAAATCAAAGCTTCAGAAAGGAAATTGACATCTCTGTCGCTCCGCTCCACTCAAGTGTTCTAGTCCGGAACACTTTTAGTTTGCCAGTTGGTGACAAAGCTTGAGTTTTTGGCTTCTTTTGGAACTATTTTCTTAGTTCGAGATGAAATATACAAATTACTGGCCAAAAAAAAAATATACTGAAATACTATTCATTGAACTGTAAAGAAATATCACACTTGCAATCATGCCAAAGACAGAACTGATGCCATGCTGATATTTATTTTTACTCCAGTAATGTTGCTTAGTTAAAAACGTATTGTATAGCCTGTCATCCACATCTGGTCATAATATGACGTTCTTTGACGTAAACCTAATCCGTATAATTCACCATATACACGTAAACATGATAAACATAGCCTAAACAAGTGTTCCAAACAGAAATACAGATAATGCAGTTTAAAACAACTTAACATAATACATCTGTATGCTTTTGTTTTGCCTTAAAAAGTTACATTTCATTAAATGAATCTTCCACATCAGCATCCGCAATTAATAAAGAATGAATCCCACGTTTGTCTCATTAAGTTACATTGAACTCACCTTTTCCAAGAGTGCGATTCAGATTTGTATATTCTGAACTTCTATGAAAGTATTCCTCGGGGAAACTTAACGTCTTTGTATGACAGCTTGGTTAAATCAATCATTTTTTAGAACACTTCTGCCGCTTTGCCAAAAACGTGTCCTGTGGTCCTGACAGACTGGACCTAGTCTGCTAACTACACTCTCTGGTTATCTGGCTCCAGCATCCGTAACTATAGTTTTTCTCTAAGGCATTCGAAGAAAGCCGCCAGTTTTCTTTGAAGCACCCTGCGTAGGGAGCGTGTAATATATGTAATACATGTACGTGTAATACATACAGCAAGGCACTTAATCGGTTTAACTTACTGCATGTAGATTTTCGAATGCGAAAAATAAATGTTGTTCAAGGGACTCCGCCCTAAAGCGTCACAGTGTTTTCCCACAACTGGTCTGCAAGGGGGGAAAATGCCACGCGCGTTATTTATTTCTCACTGTGTTGATTTTTATATTAAAAGAATACAGCGGAATACATCAATCGAGCATTGTGGTCAGATATTAATTTAGCTTCCCTCTAAAGCTGCAAACATTGACAATCATTTTCAGAATCACAGCTGTCTGTGTAATTAGGTTTTCACATAGACATAGCCTTATTCATCCCCATAATGGCTATTATTGGAGGTTTTGTGGTGTTGTGCTCTCCATAGGCGCACATGATAAACAATGGTTGAATGGGTACACGTGACTGGACTCTGGGACACGTGTTTAAGGGGTCTTGCAGTATTACCGTTTAGACTCAACCAGAACAAACGCATGTAGTAGAAAAGTTTGTGTGGCAAAGTGGAAGATTTAAAAGTTAGGCGTTCTGTCAAAAGCTTTAGTTGGCACACTTTTACAACAGTGAATATTTCTCAAAGTCAATCTGTGTATAGACTCTTTGTTCTGACTACAAAAAAAGCGAATGCTTTATTTATTTGTTTGTTTGTTTGTTTGTTTGTTTGTTTGTTTGTTTTTGTTTATTTATTTATTTATTTATTTATTCACAACAGTAAAATAATTATAAAACACCAAACAAGTCACATGAATTGCATCATATAAAACGTGACTTGCCTAACTTATGAAAAATAGGCCTACTCTTTCAGTTAAAAACTACATTTATAATAGTTGACCCTCAATTATTTATCCAACAGCTTTTTTTTCTTTCTTTTTTACAGTATTGGAATTTTAGATTTGGAAGAAAAAATGTAATTCAACAGAAAATATTGTAATTTAAGATTTCAATTTTATTGTTTGAACCCAAAATACAAGTGATTGAGGTTTAGATAACATTCATATTTAGCCTACAAGAAGCAAATAAAACATATAAACGGTATTATAAATCTCATTCTGGCTTATCTCGAGTTAAAACACACAAACCCATTCTTCATGTCTGTTGTTGAATGTTTGGTTTCCTGGAGACATTCAAGCTTACCATTAATTATCACAAAACAGGTAATTTTAACAATCATTAACTGTATACATTTAAAGGTAAGTCTCTTGATCTGTATACATTAAAGGAAAGTCTTGTAAATCTCATATGACAGACACACAGCAACCAACTCTGCGGTGTCCAGTGTCAGAACTGTTCCTGTGTGCTGTTATTGTGGTAGTCTGGACATTTCTCAACACCTGTCAAACTTCTTAAAAGGGACTAACCTTTAACCATGGTCTTCAGTGGTTTTGCATGGTGTTGTAAATAAGTGTGCTCTTATAGCATATCTTCCTCCCGAGTAGTGGGGAACATAGAGAGACCTCACGTTGGGTACTTACAACGTGGATACTGCCCAATGAAGAGGTTTAAATGTCTGTATTTTGGATGTGGATTTCATATAAAGAATTAATAAGTTAATGGAAACAGTGGTTTATGATTTTGTATAATTTATAGTAGTTTCAGTTGATGTAGAAGCAGGCAACAGGGGTAGGGGTGGTGGTGGTGGTGGGGGGGGGATTGGTTCATTGATCTACAATGACACAGTACAAAAGTACACTTCAAACAGTCCCTAAACCCCCTGAAAACCTCCCCTTTGCCCTATTTTAAAACTGTGCAGGATCGATCCAGGTCCTGTAGTAGACAGTAATTGCTTTCCTGTAAAAAGTTTTAAGTTAAGTTGTTCTAAAAATGTCATTTCCGAGATTACTATCTAGGTCAGATTCCCTTCTCAGAGGAAGACTAATATCATTAAGAGCTCAGGGATGTATTTATATTCATCATGGTAAGGTAAGTAACAGAAGTTGAATTGCTGAGAACACTAATATTTAAAGAAAAGTAAATATTTGTTTAAATAATCATATAAATGCATGTTTCAGACATTCATGTTCATATTCTTTGATGTTTATTTGTGTATTTATTGTAATGTTTTAAAGGACAGATGTCAATATATGGCAATTACTGTATAATCTTTTTGTCTAAAGAGTTAAGCATATTTTTTTCCCTCTAATCAGTTTGAGATATTGATGCAAATCAAACATCCATACAATTCACTTTGTAAAGTTATATATTTTGCATATACGGAGGAACAGATTCAAAAAAAGTTTAAAATAAACTAATTCTGCTGTATTGATTTATTGTTTGAACAGCAATGATGTGTTTGCACACAGTATCAGCATGTCCATATGTCCATGTTGCGCTGTCAGGTTGTTTGTGATGTATGAACCTTGGCACTCTGCACATTTCATCTTGCCTAAATAAAATCACAAAATGTGTTGATTTTTCTCCATTTTATTAATGCAGCTGTTTAGAAAAGCTAAATGAGGCTAAAATACACATGAGCGATATAGCCTATTTAACTTCTAATCCTACATTGTTGTGAACTTCTCTTCAAAGAACTAAAGTTTTGCCTGATTCAAACAACCGTACTTACAGTAACGTGGGCATCAACAGAGGTTCAAAGCGACAGCACACTCAGTGTTTTATAATTTTAGTAGCATTTAATTGCAAAAATACTTTAATTAATGAAGAGAATAAAATGCATTTTCACTTTAATTGTGCCTAAAAGTGTGCGGTGCTCTCCCTGTCATATTACCCCACAGGAATTCAACATCTCACGTTTCTCAACCTCTCAGTCATGGAGTGCATGTTTTTATTCGGACCCCACAGAGATCGTCAGAGACATTCCTCATGGCTCCACGCTTCTCGTCGGAGGTAAAAGGAGGAACTTAATGCTTATGCCACATCCATACATGTGCCCGCTGCATGTGGCCTCTATACATGTATTTCCGCACAAGGATGCAGTCCTACTGTATCTGATAAGTTGTTTGTACAGCTATTGGTATTTCCTCCACTGAAATCCTTTGCTGTAGATAGAACATAATGAGTCCCCAAGCGTTATTATTGTTTGTGTTAAATTTCCCCCTTTTCTGTCCCAGGCTTTGGCTTGTGTGGGATCCCGGAGAATTTAATCAGCGGCCTGTTGAAAACAGGAGTAAAAGGCATCACGGCCGTGAGCAACAATGCTGGGTGAGAGAGATTTCTAATTAAAATGTCAGCAAAAGGACATGATTGTTTCCAGAGAATTCCCTAACGTAACCGAACTCACTGGGATGTTTACATGGGGTTCCTGTCATGTACTTTTAAACACAAGAAAGACTGGGAAATAATCTGATCGGGTCAAGGGACAGGAAAGAGGGAACAAGGGAAGTGGGCCCTCAGGAATCAAGGCTTTAAAGCAACACCAGTCTATAATGTGATTTCATGTGTGACTAAATAACTAAGTGATTGTTTCTGATGACAGGGTGGATAACTTTGGCCTGGGCTTGCTTCTGAAAACCAAACAGATAAATCGCATGATATCTTCATACGTTGGTGAAAACGCAGAGTTTGAGAGACAATATCTATCAGGCGAGCTGGAATTAGAGCTTACCCCTCAGGTAGATCATTTAACTTATTTACATTCTCCATGCAGAATCGAGCAGTCTTCAAAATCCAACTTTTTTTCCCTCACTGAATATCCTTTTTCACTTAGAAATACATCAAGGAAGTAAAATAGGTTTCAAATCACAATTCATGCGTTGACCTTACTATTTGATTGATTTGATTCTATCCCAGGGCACACTAGCAGAGAGGATACGGGCTGGTGGTGCAGGTATCCCAGCGTTTTTTACTCCCACAGGCTACGGCACTCTCATCCAGGAGGGCGGCTCACCCATAAAATATAACAAAGATGGCAGCGTTGCCATTGCAAGCGAAAGCAGAGAGGTGTGGTGATGCAAATCACTGTCAAAAATTGTCCAAAAAATATTTGTAATTTTTTCACCTTCAGAAAAAACACTTGTGTGGATCAAGTTCTTGTCCTCTGATTGTTTGGTCCAGGTTCGAGAGTTTAATGGCAAACATTATGTCATGGAAAAAGCCATCACTGGTGACTTCGCTTTGATAAAGGCCTGGAAATGTGACAAAGCAGGAAATCTTATTTTCAGGTTAAGATATTCCTGCATTAAAATGATTTAATTCATGACATTTTACTCCTAAAAGACTTACCCTAGATTGTCCACTAGGTGTCAGACTTAATCTGTGTATCAATCTAAGGAACCTCTTCGTTTTTAGAATAATTGTAAATTACATTATTACTGAACTTTGTTCCACATGATCATTTTTAAACAGGAAAACAACCCGTAATTTCAACCAGCCTATGTGTAAAGCAGCCAAAGTGACCATAGTGGAGGTTTGTGACCTTTCAATTTGTGATAATCTTTGTGGCTTTGATATTTGCTGGAATATCGTGTTTGAGGTCCTGTGTGCTGAAAATGTCTTACTTTGGTTCACAGGTTGAGGAGATTGTTGATATTGGAAGTTTTGCGGCAGAAGACATTCACATCCCCGGCATCTATGTAGACCGGGTAGTGAAAGGAGCCAGCTATGAAAAACGAATTGAGGCGAGAAAGACAGATGAACATCACTGTTTATTTCATTATTTGTTCAATTTAGTACACATTTAACTTTACAAGATTGTGTAAGTCATGTCCAGGACTTCTTTTATTTATAGAAAAGGATGGTTCAGTCTAGTAAGGAAGAGAACCCTAAAATCAAACAGGACTCAGATATAACCCGGGAGAGAATCATCCGGCGAGCTGCACTGGAGTTTCAGGACGGAATGTATGGTATCCTTCAGTAGCTTGACCACAGATATCACTGCCAACATGATAGATAACAGAAGTTACAATTGTTAACAGTCCTATTTCCAAGTACACCTTGACATCCTTCCCAGCAAATCTTGGCATTGGAATCCCTATGTTGGCCAGCAATTACATAAGTCCTGAAATCATTGTCCACTTGCAGAGTGAGAATGGAATTTTGGGACTGGTGAGTTTTTGTTATTTAATAACCTAAGTAATTACACAACTATTTTTCACTTCCAATACACTGTTTTATTTTTGTCCATTTAGGGTCCCTATCCAACAGAGAGTGAAGTGGATCCTGATTTAATCAATGCTGGTGCAGTGACCTCTCTTATTTTTACTTAATAATATTTTATAGTCTGTTAAATTAAATGACAACGCTTAATTGTCACTACACCATATAAACAAGTGTAACAGTGAGTGAAAATCTTGGGTTCATATAATATATTCTAAACATATATAATATAATAATATAATATAATAAATCTGACGTAAAACCTGTGAAAATATGCGGATGGTCCGTTGTGTTAACCTGTAACAGGAGCACCCGAAATTGTGTGCGTGTGTGAGAGATTAAAACATAGGCTAACTATTACAAAATATCAGACATAAAACCTGTGGCAAATAAATATGCGGATGTGCCACTGTGGCGGCCAGTTAGGAGCAGCCGAAAGCGTGTGTTTGAGAGAGATTGTAATATAATATAATTACATATAATATAATATCCAAATTAAGTCCTTCTTTACCACTCAGATCATTGCCTGTGTGTGTGTGTGTTCAGGTAAGGAGACAGTAACAGTTTATCCAGGAGCTGCCTACTTCTCCAGCGATGAATCCTTTGCCATGATCAGAGGGTGAGTGTCTGAATGCATCAGTCATCTATGATTAAACTAAACTGCACTTGAAATGAGCAGGATTTCTAGCGTGTCACAATTGAAAAATGATTATTTGTATGTTGTTCCCCATGTTTCTCTTTCACTTTAACTTCACCTTTTGTACCCTTTTACTTTAGTGGTCACATTGATCTGACCATGCTGGGAGCAATGCAGGTTTCCAAGTATGGAGATCTGGCCAACTGGATGATTCCAGTATGATTTTAATGCTATATTTTATTATATCATCACTGATAAACATGCCATATGTTTTTACTTGCTTGCTTTGACATGGACCACGTGTTTCTCTCAGGGTAAAATGGTGAAGGGCATGGGTGGAGCGATGGACCTGGTGTCTAGTGATGCCACAAAAGTAGTGATCACTATGGAACATTCTGCCAAGGTACAGTACCCTGAACTCTCTCATTTACAGTCATTACGCTTTATTGTCACTCTTTGTAATATTCTTACCTTCAATTTAAAGGGTGGGAAGCATAAAATCCTAGACAAGTGCACACTTCCTCTGACTGGAAAACATTGTGTTGACCGTATAATCACTGAAAAGGTCAGTAAAGTATCTAAGAGACAGAATAGTATTTGAACATATCTTGGATCCTTTCAAGGACAGTGTGATGTGTGTTGTCACTTGTTTTAGGCAGTGTTTGATGTAGATAAGAGCAAGGGTTTAACTCTCATCGAGATTTGGGAAGGACTGACACCAGATGACATCAGAGCATGCACTGGGACGGAGTTTGAGGTAAGACTGACAGACACCAAACCACAATGGATTGACTGAACTGATGGAGTGTAACTGGGGATGTGTTGTGGGGATAATTGTTGAATTGCTTCAGTAGTGGGTGTGGTGAAAAGTTATATGCAATTAAAAATGATTCATCCAGGCAAACAAAAGTACGTGCTGTTGAAACATTGTGCTTTGTAACCCTCTTGGTCTCTTTGTAAAAATCTGTGTATTTTGAAATGTGTCTGCAACTATCTTGTTCGTGAAAAATACATTTTTCATAAGTTTAGAAATCATCTAGTCTTGACTGACAGGATTTGATTAAAATGATCCTCCCACACTTTCATTTAGATTTAGTATTTGGGGGGAAAGATTTAAGTCATTTTGGTATTTTTCAGGTGTCTCAACACTTACAACCAATGAGACAGATATGAGGTAATACCGAGGGTTTATAGTGACGACGTCCTTCTGCCAGTAGCTGAGACAGGACCAGAGCAAGAGAGAGGACTCCCTTCATTTCAACAGCTTTTTTTGGATGTGGAATAAATACAGATTTCAGTATTAAATACATGCATGATTCTCCTTACCATATTAATTCAGACTAGACTTGCTGTTAGAAATATAGAATACTAGAACACAGTAACTGTCCAAGAGTTAAAACATCATCTTTTAAGGTAAGGTTTAAGACATTGCCAAGATATAATGTGTCTGAAATTACATTGTCGTTTGAACAGAAGTGATGGAATCAATGGAATCCGAATAGATATTACATTGCATATTTTAGTATTAGTATTTTTTAAATATTATGCACTGAAACTTATTTTAATTGTATTTTAATGTTTGTGGGTGGTAACTACATATCTCTAAATGTCAGTTTTAGCTAATCAACACTAAATAATGAAGCTGTGCCACTGTCACTTTATACTAAATCATTTATTCTTGCCACAATTTGAAATAAATAATGTTGGCGTAACGTTTGTTTTAAAAATGTGTTTTGTCAGCAGTCATTTTATTACTTTAAGATGTAACTCAATATACTGTAAACAGGCATCCTGTTGACATTCTGTAAAAAGACCAAATGAATTAACAAAGCTGAGACATAGCAGACCATTGAGTAGATCTCAGCTCAGTGGAAGTTTTTGACCCTAGTGTCACTCTCTGATTGGTCATTGACCTAAACAACAAAGATTGCACAACTATCTGAAGACAGAGGTCTGTGTGTTCCGCAGGGTTTGGAACATAAAACTATTTCACCACCCTCCTTAATGCTAAACGAACCCCATCAATTTTTTCCTAATTAAAGCCACAAAAAAAACATGCACACTGTTTACTGAAATTTGCAGATTTAAAGAGATTGTGAAATTGTGACATTAACCCCAGAGAGGAAACATAAGACTGGCAAAGTCATGGTGAGGGAAAACGAGCCAGCACTGAATGTCCGGCATGCCGAGTCATGCTGGGAATTCCTGACCAGGGCAGGATGATGTCATAATCCCTGTTAGAGCCCCTTTATATGAGCAGGGCCCATTTCTGTACCTGCCACAGCCCACAATCTGTCTAGTCTACAGCATTAAGGTAAGGAGTTGTTCATACAAAAAAAACTAAAAAAAAAAGGTAGGCTATGGCAATGAATCGCAGATGTAAAGAATAGTAAGAATAGCTGGATTATGTTTGTCCAATGTTATTATTGTTTACTAAAGCTTGTAAAAAGTAAAAATAAAACAATTTTTGGTAAGTTTAAAATAAAGCTGAAATAAAATAAATTATAAATATCAGATAAAAAAACTTAAACCCCCCCCCCCCCCCCCCCCCCCCCCCCCCCCTAAAATATAAGAATGTTGCAACTAACTGAACTAAAGAAAAAAATAAATCTACCAGTAAATATTTTTTTTAAACTAATGGAAATTACAAAAAAATAACTTAAAATTTGATTAAAATAAAAACTGAAAAAAATAATAATAAAAGCTATTTAAAAATATTAATAACACTGATGTTTTTTCAGATGTGTCCAGCTGTTTTATTAGTTCTGGTCACGTTTCTGCCTTATATTTGGTGAGTGCTGCATGAATACTAGATGGTATGCAGTTGTTAAGAAGTAATGCTGGACATTTTGCATCTATGAACTCGCCATACGCGTTTGTTATGAAAGGTGTGAGCAGCCGGTAAACTGCAGGTGGGGACCGTATGGGGACTGGTCAGAGTGTGACGGCTGTACCAAAACACAGGTAACAGAGCTTTAAATCAGCTTTAACACTGACCACAACTGAATGACTTACCTCCTCCTCATGGTGTTTTCCCTCAGGTTCGATTGCGCCATGTAGAGACATTCCCTCAGTTTGGAGGCAGCACTTGTACAGGCGATGCCATGCAGAAACAATCCTGTTTTCCAAAGAAAAGCTGCCCCCTTCAGACAGGGTGCGGAAACAGATTTCGCTGCACATCTGGTAAATCACGTCTGACTGTGATATTGAATTTTTTAAATACAAATTTCCAGTCAGTTTACAGTTTTCATTGTTGGTTTATTTATAGGCCAGTGCATCAATCCATCTCTGGTGTGCAATGGGGATCATGACTGTGAAGATGGTTTAGATGAGCAGCGCTGTAGTGGCACTATAGTGTGTAATGAGCAAAAGCCTCCGCCCAACTCTGACGTCACGGGAAGAGGGTAAAATAGCCTACACACCTAACATAACATTTAGTATAATCTAGGGTGCTTCTCAAACGAAAGGCTGCATAGTGAGGCCGTGTCCTTTCTCCCTAGTCTAATTCTATAGTCCAGGAGCTTTGTAGGCTATAGTCCTCCTGTGCATTAAAGGCTATTAACGCTATGGCTGGCTACGTCATGTATGTTTCCGCCCCCGCGGTCACGACGCGAAAATACAATTAGAATTTAAATATGAAAAATACTTTAGATTAAAAACCTTTATGTTAGCCTTTAATGCAGTACAGGGAATGACAACCATCTGTGGTCTCCCAGTGGTTTGCACACAGTTTAACATTATGTAGGCTAATTAATTTACAACAAAAACATAATGTCTTTATCTCCTAAATCATTTTTGGGAGATAAATATAATTCTTGCATTACATAGTGAGATTGGTCAAGCTCAGTGCAGAATCATTTTCTGCACATTCTTTTTTTGTGTGTGTGGTGTGAATTGGAATGTGTGCAAAGGATTGTGGGTAATTGGAGGACACAGAGGATATACTTGATGCGTCCTTCAAAACAGGCCAGATGAAAGACAAAACGAAGGCTGCTTTCAAAGGATCCTTTTAATTGAGACTTTGAGAAAATTTGATGACATGGTTGCCGAGATATGCAGCCTTACTAGGATGCAGCCTCCCGATTGAGAAGCACCTATAGTACAATTATAATATTAGTGGAAAAATGGAATACAGCAAACTAATATTTGCTTCGGCTCCAATAGGTTTGATGTGTTGACGGGTGAGCTGAAAGCCGGTGTCATTAACACTCGTAGCTTTGGTGGGCAGTGCAGGAAAGTCTTCAGTGGAGACCATAGAGATTTCTACAGACTTCCGCAAAGTCTACTTAGATATAGTTTTCAAGTAAAATGTTAATTTTTGGTTAATGTCTAATGTTATAATGATATCTAGGCCGTTATAAAATAAATGAACAGGTCCTATCATTTCCTTTCAGGTCAGGGTAGAAAATGATTTCAGTGATGAGTACTATGACAGTTCCTGGTCCTACATGAGGCATGAAGAGGAAAGAAAGAGAATTAGAGGAGGTCACGATCATAAAACCTTTCATAACAAACTGAAACAAGACAAGGTAACAATAGATTCAGTACATCATGTAAAAAATGTGTCTGCAAAAAATATTTGATTATATTATATTTTAATTGCTGTTATTTCTGTCTCACAGACCTATCACCTGCTGATAATAAGAAATGAGGTAGAGGTGGCTCAGTTCCAGAACAATGCTCCTGAGTACCTCCTTCTTTCTGAAGACTTCTGGAAGGATCTGTTGGCCTTGCCCAGCACATATGACCCATCAGCTTATCAATTCTTTATACAGCGTTATGGTACCCACTACATGGAAGAGGGCTCTCTGGGTGGCCAGTATCGGGCCCTGCTGGAGCTGGATGCAAATTATATGATGCAGATGAGTATGTTAATTTTCCCTTTTCTCTGTTAACATTTAATTGTGAAATTCAATAAGGGGATATAAACTATATGGGCAAGGGGTTCAATTGTGCCATAATGATCTTTAACAATCTTCAATCCAAACAAGTTTCTTTGTCAGTCCAGTCCATCTCTTGCAGGCTTCGGCCCAGGTTTTGTTTGATGGATGCCAGAATCACCATTCAATTAAAACATTTCCCCACTACCAAAATCCCTATTTAACCCTTTAAAGCTTACTGTATCATATATGATATGCAAATTTGCCTAAAACTTTTGCTGAAAAACCTGTAGCACTCAATTTTCTGTCGTTTAATTCTAACTTTTAAACGACTCGTAATTCTATCGTTTAATTAATAGTTTATACTTCTTAGCAAGTTAAAGACCTTTTAGTATAATTTAAATTATATCCGCCTTCAGGCTGTGGTACACTGTCTTTTTGCTGTGCAATGTTTAATAGCTTTTAAGAAAGAAACATAAGAATAACTTTTATACCCCCCCATTTAAATATCATCTTACTAACAATGTGATATATAGAGTGACAACTGATATTTATATGCCGTACATGTAACTAGTCTTCTATACTTTTGCTAAACCTTTGTCAGAAGGTTTAATAAACGATTCCATCAAAAAAATCTGGCTTTATAGGGTTATGGTTATGCCCCTTATATATGGGGCATTTGTGTATGGTTCATTTTTTTCATTTAGTTTAATATATTTTCTTTTTAACGCAGGTAAAACAGACATTGATTTCCACCAGTGTATTACACGTGTGAAGCGACGTCTCTTCTATAAAAAGAAAACAACCAAGTGTGTGAAACTGATGAAGACAATTGAGAGTTTCAATGGTAAGTCTAAATGACTGGTTCTTTGACTTTGTCACTAAATGTATTGTTAAGTATCAGGTTTGCTTCTTATGACCTGATAAACCTTGCTGCACACCCTTTTAAATGTTTTACAGAGAACAAAAATCATAAGATGCCAGTAAAAACAGACATTATTGGAGGACATACCGCTTACATCGCGGGCCTTAGTCTCTTAGACTTGGAAAACCCTGACAATAACAAACAGATGTATTCCAAATGGGCTGGATCAGTGAAGGAGTTCCCTAATGTAATAAAACAGAAGGTATGTCAGAATTAAGACATCAGAAGCATATGTGCAGAAACAAAGATGTACTTAAACATATAGAGTAAGTATAGAGAAGCATTTACAGCATGGTGTCATATTCCTAGTTGAGGCCACAGTATGAACTGGTCAAAGAGGTGCCATGTGCCGGGCTGAAGAAACTCCACCTAAAGAGGGCACTGGAGGCCTATCTGGAGGAGCAGAGCCCCTGTCACTGCAGTCCGTGTCAGAACAACGGTATGGCTGTGCTCTCTGAAGGTCTGTGCACCTGTGTTTGCAGGCCAGGCACCAGTGGTAAGGCCTGCCAGAACGGCCATGTCCTCGGAGAACAACCAGGTAGGAATTCGTTCATTTATTACAAATAAACATTCAAATGGGTATCGTTGTAATATGAAAGATCAGTCAGTAATGCAATGGGCAAAAACTTTCGCTACGGACATCTCTGAAAATAAGATGCAAACGTGCAGTTCAGTAAGTGAGTTAGATGTTGATTCAGAAACCGCACTGATTGATCCAGTTCAGTGAAGTATTCAGGTGTGTTCGACTTGAAATGGTTCTGCGCTGACCGATTGGTGTACCATGTTAAAAATACAGTGAAAGTGATTCGAAACCATTATGAGTGTGTTTTTGATTCTCTAGAAAAAAAACAGCTCATAAAAGTCATTTGTTCGACTCGAGTATCTTGTCATGTACACGATATACTGATGCACGACCTTAGAAGCTAGGCACTGATCACGCTGTATGTTTTTGGTTCTCTAAAAAGAACCGTCTCATGAGAATCATTCCTTTACCTGTATTAGACTACGCCAGTCATGCTGTGTGTTTTTTGATTCGCTGAAAAGAACCAGACCAAAAGTCATTCTTTAAGATATCAGACTACACTGTTTGTATGTTCACTAAAAAGAACTGGTTCGTAAGAGTCATTCAGCAAGAGAATGCAATTTCTGCACAATTTTAAATGAGTAAAAATATTAAAGTCGGCGCACCTTAAAGTTAATTTGTAACAAGCTTGTTCATCTTGTCTCAAATATGTCGAACTGATCATGCTTTATAGGAGTGATTGAAGGAGACTGGAGCTGTTGGTCTGCCTGGAGTAGCTGCTCTCAAGGTCAAAAGTCGAGGACTCGTTCATGTAATAATCCTGCTCCAAGAAACGGAGGCAGGAATTGCATAGGAGGGACCATAGAGCCCAAAAGCTGTGAAGAGCCTGATTTTGAACACCTCAAGTGAGAATGAGAATTTGTGGATTTATCCTTTTTTTTTCATTTATATTTTGTGCACACCTAGACTCATGGCATTTTTTCATACTAGAATGATGGAGCCCCAATGCTTTGATCCCTCATTGACACCAGTTGAGACATGTAAAACTCCACCGCCTTTGGCAAATGGATTTGTTTTGGTAAGTATCTTCCTAATCAGGGGAAATCGAGGGGCGTGGGAATACGCACATTAATGAAAACTCTTTCAATACACAATACTTGCACCAGGCATGTGTTTTAAATCAAATCCATTGTGTATTCAGGACCCAAAAGACATCTATCCAGTGGGCAGAAAGATTGAGTACAGCTGTGCAGATGGACATGATCACATTGGTGATCCAATTGCTGAATGTACAGAGAACCTGACCTGGAGGATGTCACCCATGGAGTGCAAAAGTAATTCATTAAACTATACATCAAAGAAAATGTGCAAAATTATAGTAATTATAAAGTGTACTGGGTGGTTGCCAAAACATTCCAATGTTGTCGTTAAAGTCGGCGTGAAACGGAAGTTGAGATTGTAATTTTTTCCTTGTCGTGACCACTGATCTATATAGAATGTCATTATATAGATCAGTGGTCGTGACGTATATCCAAGTGAAACGGCTTCTGAAATTAGAAAAAAATGTAGGGCAGGGCTTGATTTCATCCTTCGGGAATTGATTGGATCGTTGGAGGTTGAGCGTTGCAAACAATTTGAATGCGATTCTCTGAGAGACGGTGCACCGAAAGCCGCACCCTCATCGGATCTGACCGCACCCTTTTGCTATTCCACGTGACCAAAAGAGAGAGAGGTCGTTTCGATGGGGGAGGGAAGGGTAATGTATTTGATTAAAGATTTCAAGGGTACATGAATTTTAAAAAAATAATGAAGTGCACGGATAAATCATTTATAATAAACACTACAATATTACATATAAAAAGAAGATTTGTCAAATTTGATTTCATGCCGACTTTAAGATCCCAGACAGCTACATAGTGTCTGCCCAGATCCGGCCCACATCTGGTATGTGTGGATTCCACGTGTACCAGATGTGGGCCGGATCTGGCCCTATGACACTATGTTGTTGTCTGGGGTGGTGCTTGGAGATTAGTAGCTGTCTAAATGGCTTGAGTTCCCTCGTTTAATGTATGTCTGGGTTATTTTTTCATCTGTTTTAGCATTAAAATAGAGAATTACATAGTATTTTTCTTCTCATTGTGTATTCACCAGAAACAGCATGTGATCCTCCAACTGTTCTGAGTAATGTCATTGCCACACCCTCAAAACAAGCTTATCTGATCGGGGAGAGTGTGACCCTGTCATGCCCAAGTGGGATGCAGAAAGAAGGCGAAGCAGAAATCATGTGCCGCCTTGGCCTCAGCTGGTATCCAGCACCTGAGACTGTCCGATGCAACCCAGGTATGCTGTAAGTTCCAATTAAACACCAATCGGGTACTTGGTTTCAATTATTGCTTACATTATTTTTCTGAATAGTGGAAGAAGTGCCCACCCAACCAGGCCTACTCTGCAAACCATGGGAAAAACAGGCAAAGGGTCAGTGTGTTTGCAAAATGCCATATGAATGCAAGTAAGTTTATTAGTTATGGTATTAAATACAAAAAGTAATAATGAAAATACAAAGCAGCTTGCATTAATGTAAAATCTCTATGTGACATTGACCAGGGTGTCACTCCACATTTGTGCCTCTGTTCGTCCCGGCCGGGTGAACAGAATGAGTGTCTGCCAGCTTGGGGCCTTGCAGTGTCTAGGGCAAACGTTTTCTTTAAAACAGGATAATGCATGTGGTTGGCCAGAAACCAAATTCACATCCTGTCAGGACTGCTATCAGTGGGAAACATGTGACGGTAGGCTCTTTATAAAACATCAAAACCTTTTTAAACATGGGTCAATGACATTAGACTCATTTGTTGTGCAGTTCTAATCATAGTCCAGGTCTGCAATACATATATTTTTTTCATTGGTCTGAAAAAAGTTGCTTTGGATAAATTATCTGCCAAATGCATAAATATAAATCTGTCTGTGTAAATGTATCCCCAGGTTTTAAATGTGAATGCATAGATCCCGAGGACTGCCCAGATGACTCCGCCCACCTGTGTGTCTCTCTAAAGGGCGGGACTCCTGAGATGATTTCAGAGTGTGAGGGGGGAGCTTGGAGATGCCAAGGGAAAGAGATCACAGTACTCAGCATTGGAGACTGTCAGGCATAAACAACTTTTTTTTCAATTGCTTTTTCCAACTGTATGATGTTTTTACTGTTGTGTGTAGTAATATGTAATGTATAAAAGTCATGTTTTCAGTTTGCAAATATTGTAAATAAGTGCACATTCGTTACTAAATTGGTCTTAAATTGTGGCAAATGTGACGAACAGAGCAAAGCCACAGTGACAGGTTTTCAGGGAAATCAACATACAAATGGCTTAGATGCAGAGACATTCTGAGATGGAAGAAAGTATTTTAATGTTTGAAAAATATATACACTTTAGATGAAAGAGCATTTGAATACAAGAGATTCTGAATGTGTGATAACATTTTATTGTGTGGTTCCACATCAATATACAGACTGCTGCATAGCATGCTGTGAGTGACTATAAAACATCAATGCGTTTTCTGTACAAATCAATAATGGGTGCAAATCTGTGAGCATTTCAACTGTGAACATTTCTACAGCAAGATTGGTGCACAATTAAGAACTTGCGCAAGGACCTTCATGCAGAAGTTCAAACTCCATCTTGCTGCACTTCATGGCAGCCATGAAGCACAGACCCATGCTCCGTGTGCTTTGCGTTCTCACAATTTTCAGGCAGTACATTTGCTTCCCATCCTTTGAACAATCTCTGGGGATTTTGCACTCACATGTAGTTGACACTAAGAAGAAAAAACATTGGAAAAGTGTTGAATTATTTCAATTGAATACAAATCAAAAATGCTTTGCTGCTGAAATGATATATAACATAAGGGTTCGTAATAAAATCTGCACCTGAGCAGGTTTCCCACTCGTAACAGGTGTCTGAACCACAGGGCTCCTGCACTGAGCTCCGCTCGGATACACTGGCCCTGAATTTGGCCCAGTCCAGACTGCCCGCGTCATTTTTGCACGGTCCATTATTCATAAAGTATAATCTGTCTCCATGACAGCGGTCAGCATGAAAAGCACAGAAGGACATCATAATGGCACTCTCCTTGTCTGCATCGAAAATGCACAAGTCTGTTCTATAATTTCTGCAGGATACACAAAAACATGGTACTTAATGGTCAAATTTCCCAACAGGCCACAGCATTAATATATACAAATAATTATTATTCATTCACAAATCTCGTGCATTTGTCCTCTGAAGTGGGAAAGTCTTAAGCCGCGTTTCCACCGAAATTACCCCGAACAATTTGTCCAAGGAACTTATTTCGGCTTTGGTTCCCAGTAGGAACTTTTAACTGGAACTCTCCCTCAAGTCGGAGGAAGCGCAATAAACCCGACTTCATAATCCAATATATGGCTGCTCAGCGCATCTACCGTACTGAAACAGTTGTAATATATTGTTTATTAACATTTCTGTTTGCCTATGTCTCAATAAACTCAGTGGTGCATGTAGTATTATCCAACCTCTGTTAGTGGACATGATACACCGGCATTATCTGTGCAAAAAAACCCCTGCTTTTTTATGTTTTTAAGTCCATCTTAGGACTCATTTCCTGGACTGGAATGCAGGCAACTCGAGTGTGACGTCATTCCCAACTTTGACATCCCTCCTCTGGGGTCAGTGGAACGCAGCATTGAAACACATGACAAAATTAAAACCGTCACAAATAGGGACACGTTCATACCTGCATCTCTCTTTGGACATGCAGATGCATTTAGTCCCATCATGCATCTCTCCAAGTTTACAGCTGCTGTCTGGTACAAAGGGTTTATCTGTGGAAAAATATATTTAACCATGTTTGCACTTAAGGAGCTAAAGTTGTTAAGATAAATGAATGTCACTTTATACTCAAAGTAAGCGGCAAGATTTGTGAATCGTATGAATTATTGCAAAAGGCATATTTATTCTGTGAAAGTACCAATCTTGCAGTGTATGTCCTGTGGAATGCTTGGCTCCCAGACAAGACTCTTCCCACACGAGTAAGACTGACGCCCTGAGGGACTCATGCCACTTTCTGAGCAGGCCAGCATGATGTCACTTCCTACTTTATACTCCATTTTGTCTGGGTATATCTTCATGCCATCAGGCACTGTGGGTTTGAAGCAAACGTTTTCTGGAATGACAGGAGAACATATGGAGTGAAAACTGTAAGGGTCAAAATGAGCTTTCAGATCATAAACTGTTTTGTTTTGATATTATATCAGCATTTCTATGGCTTACTAATGCACTGTCCTTTGGGGTTCTCCCAAGTGCCATCCTGCAAACAATGAATGAGCTGGTATCCGTCCAGCTCAAAACCAGTGAAGCAAACAAACTCCTCGTGATCTCCATAATCATATTGACGTTTATTGATCTGGAATTAGAAGGAAAGAGTTGGACGTTAGTGGAAGGAAGCGGGAATAAACAGCAACAGGAGAAGATGTGATGTAAAAGTTTCAGCTCTTGTGTCCCCTCACTCTCAGGTGGCTATTGGCAGGTGAACGGGGTTTTGGACAGCCAGAAGCTCCAGGGGGCAGCTGCCTCTCACGAGACCCTTCAGTCACAAAGTCATCATCATTAATGCACACATTTTGCCTGTGAAAGACAGACAAACAAGAATGTCTCACGTGTCATATTAATTAACCATGTATATTGAAGAGGTGATATACAGGTGAGAGTGTGTGCAAGAGAGCGCAAATGAGAAGAGGTGAGAGTGAGAGAGAGGTGAGATTGTATTCAAATTGTTAGCTGCAGGCGCGCACTCCTTAATTAAAAAAAATAGAAACATTAAGGTAAGAACAAATTTATTTGCATATGCACAATAATATGAGAACTTGTATGAGTACTTTATCTGCACACATAAATACCCAAATTATATGACATTTTTTTGTGAATGCATGCCTGTGACTGCATTCTGACCTGACAGATACCTCCTCTGTATTCTACAGATAAGAAAGGGCACTTACTCCTGGAAAATAGAGATGGTACACTCCTCCACCTGCTTCTCAGGGCCTTGGCAGGGTGTGCCGCCCCGCTGGGGTGCAGGGTTGTTACAGGTACGCGAACGATGCTTCTTCAAGGTGGCGTCACAAGTACTCCAAGAGCTCCAGCAGCTCCAGCGCCCATCAACTTCGTCTGTGGGATGTAGACAGAATTTTATTACTGGCACGATTTTATTAGTGCTATTATTTTTTTTATATAAATAAAACTATACAGTATATAATTAGTAATTAGTAATGTATATATATATATATAAATAATATTAAATAATAAATTGTGATTTTATTTATATTATATATTAATATTATATTTGATATATTCTTAGAAATATCTGTATGTCTATATACATATATTTTTTCTCCATTAGTACATACATATATTTATAGGAATGCATGTGAACCTGTAGTGTAGTCTGGAGCTCGTTTCTCGCAGTTTGGTCCATATGTCCCGGTCTGGCAAATACAAATGCACTCTGTTCCAGAAAGAGCTGGCCGGGCATTGTTGGGGCAGGGGGCACATTTACAGGAGTCAAATTCAGTCTGGTACTCCATCAGCGCCCTATGAAGATGCCGTCTCTTTGTCACAGCACAAGGGAAGCCCCGCACCAAATTCACAAAAGGCAAAAGCTATAAAATATTGACAAATATACATTAATCGGGTGTTCCTGTTTTCAGTTTATTTGCATTTCCTTTGAATAAAAGTTTTTTTCTATACCCCAGAATATTTGACAGGTTAATATATGACCATTTTCAAATGGCATGAATGTTTGTTTCTCCTCCTAACCTTAAAATCTATAACAGCTGGATTGTCTATTGTAGATTTGATCCAGTTCTGGTATGTAGTGCTGTCTGGCGATACACCCCTCTTCTCCCAGGCCAGGGCTGCTGTGAATTCAGCTCTACCTCCTTGCACAGATGTGATACACTTCTCTGATGCTTTTACAATTGACCCTGAAATGGACAACAGCATTTCAAATTAAGTTTATATAATCTGAAACATAAGCCTTTAGTCATTTAATAGCACATTTGAGTATGTATTACCTTCATATTCGGTTTTTAATGTACTTTTCCCACAGGTGGAGCTATGTGAGATTCTATTATAGAATATAGCGATGATGGTGGAATCCTGACTAAAGCAACTGTTCATTTCTGCTTCTGTCAATCCTGGGAATTGTAAGGAGACACCACTGATTAGAGAGCACAGTTGCAATGCATTTTAGAAATGAGAGATAAAGTTACGTGAGCTTCACATGATCAAGGTCTCTAATGTTGTGCCAATGTTCTTACAATCAGATGATAATGTCTGCTTACCGTAGGTTTTCAGTTCTTCTCGATCATATTGGAAAAGGAGATCATACTTTCCCCCTAATGTACCAGAGCTGAAATAATGTGTCCCAAACAGCTGGAAGATCTGTCTATAAAGGGCATAGTTGTATTCCAGTGGTAGACTGTTTAGAAACTGAAGGAAAGGGTCTGATAAGTAGAGGTCAGACGATTTCATTCTGAATGTTGATGTGGCAACAACCTGATGCACCCTGAAAAACTCAGAGTCCTGCATAAAAATAACGAGAAGAGATCTTTGTGAACAATGTGTTCAATTTAGATATAAAGACACATTTGTGTACTGTTAGGGATAGAAAAAATGAAATAAGAGTTTGAAATCCCTTACCTTTTGTTGAGATGCTTTCATTGCCTCTTTAAAAAAAAGATGTGATTCTTTGGCCAAGATGACTTTTTCGGGTTTTACTTCTTTCACTTGAAAATCTTCCTGGAATGAAATCAAATAATATTAAAATGTCAAAATCGAATCATTGATCCATTTCATGCGTTTTTGTGCGATTGGAAGATAAAACAATAAATAGCACCTCACATTGTGAGTAATTTGATATTTTAGTGATACACCAATGTTGAAATTCTGGGCAATACTGATAAGTCAATAATTATTGTCTTGCCCAATAATGGAAGTATATAAATATGGTGTACTCACTTTTGTTGCCAGCTATTTAGACAATAATGGCTGTATGTTGAGTTATTTTCAGAGGACAGTAAATATATACTGCTAAACAAGCAGCACATTGACTACTCTAAAATATATTCAAGTTTCATTTCTATAGTATTGTCCCTTGAGAAGATATACTAAAATGTTTGCTAAAATGTGAGGGGTGTACTCATTTTTGTGAGAAACTGTATATGATGCCAGTGTATTGTGCATCCCTATGTTCTTTGAATGTTACTTGGATATAGAATTGTTTTAATTATTCCATCCAACAAGTAAGGCATTATAAGCACAAACAGACAGAACTTTGATTTTTGACACCTTGATTTCATATCTCTCAATGTTGGCAGGGATTCGGTAGTAGTTCCTCTTCAGTTTTTCTAGAGTGCATTCACCCCCCATGAATGAGTTGTCCAGAACAGCGCCTCTCATCTGCTCTGCCGCAGCATCAAATCTAATTTAAAAAATAACCTTTATCAGTTTTAAGAAAAGCTCAAGCTCAGAAGCTGCTGACAACATGATAACATCTCTAGAGGATTACCATGTCCATTAAGTTGTTTTGCAATCTCAGAAAGCAAATGTTCTTTATCTGTAACTCACCCATAACCAATCAGGTCTGCTCCAGGAATAAAAGCAAATCTCCGTTCACTTGCACACACTTTTTTGGTTTGCGCACAGTCTCTCTCGTCAGAGTTGTCCCCACAGTCGTTCTGATTGTTGCACTGCAGAGTAGCATTTATACATCTGCCTTTGAAGGCAATGAAGCAAGTTGGTCATCATGCACTTGTTTTCTAGAGCAATCATTTAAAGACTGTACATATTTGCTAGATTATAAAATCAATAGACCATCATCAAATCTAAGATGATGTGTTGTTGTGAAGATATCTACCACTGTCACAGGTGAACTTCTCTTTACAGTTGACAGGCTCAATCCTACATTCCTTGGAGGGATGACAGAGTCTTTCCTCTGTAAGCGATGGACTGCACTCTTCCCCCCCAAACTGAGCCGGCCTCAAAACAGACCTGATTCTGAACTAAACCACACACAATATACACACACTTAATACAGCAGTAGACCATATTTGAGCAATATCCCAATAGCAAGAATGTTGTTGTTCTCAGCTGTAAATAAGGCTGCAGGTAGTCCCAGCCATGCTGATATTTGGAAAAACTACATTTTGTGCATGTGATATTGTTTTTTAATTTAGTTAATATTCAGTAACACATATTTTAGATATAATATTGCCATTTAATTTCGAACATTTAATCAAACACATTTTTAACAAATCGACTGAATGAATGAGAGAGTCAATGACTCTTTTTTCTTTTGTGAAAACTGCAGCACCACGTTAGAACGTTAGAATAACGTTCTAGGAACGTTGGAATAACATTAGAATAACGACAGGGGAACGTTCTGGAAATATTAGAATAATGTTACAATAACGTTGGGGAAACATTCTGGGATTGTTAGAATAACGTTAGAATACCCTTAGAATAACGTTAGAGCAAAGGGTAACGTTCTACAAACCAAAAACTAACGTTCTATTTCCGTTAAGAAAACTTTCCATGGCTAACCAAAAACAAACCTCTAAAAAGAATGTTCTGAGAACCAAAAACTAACGTTCTGGGAACCAAATATTGATAGCTGTTTTGATTACGAGAAGATGATTACAAGAGCATATGAATTACCACCAATATTCCATAAAAATTAAGAATTGTCCATTATGATTTGATTGTGACTAATTAACATTCTAATTCTATGAAAACAGTCAGATTCAAGGACACTAACTAACTTTTGCTTAAATATCCTAATAGCTGTGTGTGTTTTACTTACCGATTTTTTGGCACACGGCGAGCACTCTGACCAGGGTCCAAACTCGGTCAGCTGGCAATGTATAGGACAGGCCTCAACATTACACGCTCTAGTCTCATGTGTCTGACACAGCCGGAAACAATTGTTTTTGGTCCAGTGCTCATCATAGCGCACAGCCCTGCAACAACAAATTCACAGTCCACATATTACCATAATAAACTTTAATAAACTTTATCAGAAATATCATGTTAGGTTCAACCTTCCAAAAAATAAATCAATAAATAAATCATGTTAGGTTACCTTGTACGTGCTTGGGTTCCAGAGTCACAGGTTTTGGTGCAAAAGGACCATGAACTCCATGGGTAGTGGTCACAGAAACATCCTGTAATGGTGGTAAATGAAGCCAGGCTGCAGAGTAGGACAAGGGGAATGGAAGTACGATCCATAGAAAAGAAGGCCTGTCGGAACTTAATAGCTTAAGGTAAGGGAGAAGGCTAGTAGGTTATAACGCCAATTACATTACACATGCACAACTGATTTGTTTATTTCCAGAATGATTTTTTCATTTGCACAGTGCATATTATGTACATAAATTAATGAACACAAACGAGGTATTCTGAAAGAACTTTATCTTTAGTTGTATGTAAGCAGATCAGAGGGTTTGAATTATGGAATACTATATGGACCATTGTTTATATATTTAGAAATGCTCAAAAATAGTGATAAAAGTGGTTTAGGCTATAATGGTTTATGATTTAAACAACCAAACAGACAATGAAAAGCCATTATGTAAAAATAATAATAATAATAATTAAAAAAAAATACTGATTTAATATAAAAATTGTAATATTAAATGTATATCATGGTACCAAACCTAAACATAATCTGACAAATTTGGATATTAAAATCTGATTTAAAATAAATCCAACAATTAAATCAAGACCTCACCACAGACAGTTTCTTGAGAAGTTGCAGAAACCTAATAGTAGGCCTGAGCTTGTGGGTAATACTCACATCGATTTCAGACTCCTCCAAAAAGCATGTAAGCACACTAATTTTATTCTCTGTGTCTGTCCGCCATATGAGTAAACATCAATATCAGCAAGACAGTGGCACAATCCGCTGCACTGGAAAAGTTACTCTCTTCTGACCTGGTTGAATGTTCTTTTAGCCTTCTCTCTCAAAGCTCTTCAGAACTTCCATCCCCCTTTGCTTCCAGTAAACTCTTGCAGCTGCAAGTTTTCACTTTGACATTTGGCTTCTGCTTTAGACCATCGGAATGTGGACAGAGAGTTCATGGATAACATGTTATTACAGTAGAGTTATTGCCTTTCTCCATGCCAAAATAGAGGTTGCTTTTGTAATTTATCTTATTTTTTCATAATTCATAATAAGCATCACTTTTTAACATCATTTAGATCTCTAAGAATTTCTTAAAGACCCGTGGTGAAAATCAAGTTTTTAATGTCATAAGTCTGTGTTTTTAATATTCTTAAAATACACCATGTGCAAATCATAGGTGCAAATTCGTCAACACCTGGCTACTGTTTCTCTTTAAAACTGCATGAACCAAAGACAGTCTCAGAAACGCGGTATGAAATCATTGGTGTTTCTGACGCCACAAACCTTGTAACCAAACACGTCAACGTGCCGGGCTTTAGCATATCATTAACAGCAAACTAGCAGGCTATCCCAGTTTTTGTTGATACGAAAAATCGACTCGGTTACTAACGTAACCTCGGTTCCCTGTGCGGAGGGAGTATTGCGTAAGTAGCTTACGCTATGGAAAAACTCCTTTTCTCGAGAATATTGAAGTCTTTATGTAAAACGCATTGCAGCTGCACAGCAGACAGCAATGAGCGAGGCAGCTCGGTCATTGGCTGTGCTGCGGCAACTTGCTCGAACCAATGGCGGGGCGACTCTGAATGCGCGACCAATGAGCGCGCTTCGCGCCCGCGCGCATCAGAGCCCGCCAAGATGGGCGTGGCCAAGGGCTATATATTGGGCGCCCCGTCAGGAGAGTTCTTTAGGTTAAAACGACTGAAGCGAACTAACCAAGCACCAGCACGGCAGCTTACGCAATACTCGTTCCCTCCTCTCAGGGAACCGAGGTTACGTCAGTAACCGAGTCGTTCCCTTTCGAGAGGTCTCTCCTATTGCGTAAGTAGCTTACGCTATGGGAACACCATGCAAAACGCTGTGCGTGCTGAACTTCGCCCTATGACAGCCAGAGGCAGGTGCCTGAGCTGAAAAGCAAAGTTATCATCCAACTAGCCGGCAGAGGCGAGCTTTATATGTGGAAAAAATGCAGAGCGGCTAGAAGGCGCTCAGAGTGACACAAGCACATACATAATCTAGATACGAACTCATGGTTTTACTAGTATCATGCTGACAGTACGTTCGAATGCAACGTTGGTACCTGTAGGTTATAAAACCTGATAAATGTGGACGGCGAGGCCCAGCCTGCCGCCGCACAAATATCCTCGATCGGTATCCCGCTCCACCATGCCCAGGAAGAAGCCATACTCCGAGTGGAGTGAGCTTTGACTCCCCAGGAGCATTGGAGTCCTTTGGCTTCATAAGCCAGCGCTATAGCCTCAACTATCCAGTGAGAGATTCTCTGCTTTGAGACGGCGGAACCTTTCGTACGGCCGCCGAAGCATACAAACAGTTGTTCTGTCTGTCTGAATAGGGCAGAACGCTCCAAATATACTCTGAGAGCCCTGACGGGGCAGAGTAGATTAGCGTCGTGTTCGTCTGCTGGGGACGATAGCGCGGTTAGGGAGATAACCTGTGCTCTGAAGGGAGTGGTGAGCACTTTAGGAACATAGCCATGTTTTGGCCTAAGGACAACTCTGCAGTCGTTAGGTCCGAATTCTAGGCAGGCAGCGTTCGTCGAGAGCGCGTGCAGGTCGCCCACTCTCTTGACCGAGGCGAGTGCCAGCAAGAGCGCAGTTTTGAGCGAGAGCTGCTTAAGGTGCACGGTTCGGAGTGGTTCGAACGGGGCCCCTTTCAGAGCGTCTAGGACAGTAGCCAGGTCCCAGATCGGCACTGAGGGGGTGCGGGAAGGGTTCATCCTCCTAGCGCCCCTTAGGAAACGAATAATTAGGTCGTTTCTTCCCAATGGACGTTCCATTACATGGTCGTGTGACGCTGTGATGGGCGCCACATATACTTTGAGCGTGGAGGGGGTGCGACCCGCCTCCAGAAGCTCTTGTAGAAAAACGAGTACGTTCGTAATCTCGCATGTTTCAGGGTTCAGGCCCTTGGTGTTACACCAATCACTGAACACCTTCCATTTCTGGGCATACAAGCGTCTGGTGGAGGGCGCCCGCGCCTCAGCGATGGTTTTTAGTGCTCCGCCCGTGAGGTTCCCGGGAACCCGTTGAGGGGCCATGCATGAAGGGCCCACAGATCGGGGCGGGGGTGAAATATCATCCCGCTGGCCTGACTGAGGAGGTCTGGCCTCAGTGGGATCGGCCGTGGTGCCGGTTGCATCTGCATTAATTCTGGAAACCAAGTTTGGTTCTTCCAGAGTGGGGCTATTAGAAGCACTGCGTCTTTCTCCTCTCTGACCCGACTGATGACCTGTGGTAACATCGCGATCGGGGGAAAAGCATATAAGGGGCGGCTCGGCCAGCTTCGGGCGAGCGCATCCGTGCTTTTCGTGAAGAAGAGAGGGCAGCGCGCGTTCTCCTTGGAAGCGAAGAGGTCGACATCCGCTTTGCCAAAGATTTTCCATAACCACTGAATCGTCAGAGGGTTGAGAGCCCATTCTCCTGGGAGAATTTTGTCTCTGGATAGCATGTCTGCCCCCTGGTTCAGAACGCCTGGCACATGCGCTGCTCTCAGCGAGAGCAAATTGTGCTGGGACCATAAAATGAGTCTCCTGGCCATTGTATGCAAGGAGCTCGACCTGAGTCCACCCTGGCGATTTATGTACGACACCACCGTCATGTTGTCCGTTCGGACCAGGACGTGTCCGTTCTTTAGATATGGAAGCAGGGCTCTGAGAGCCAAAGCGACCGCTTTCATCTCCAGACAGTTTATGTGTAGGCGCTTTTCCGGGTTTGACCAAAAGCCGGAGACAGGCCTGCCCTCGTAAAGGGCCCCCCATCCTATTTTGGAGGCATCTGTCGTGATCATTTTTCTCCTTGTGTTCACACCCAGACTCACGCCCGACTGGTACCAGTCGGCGGCTTTCCAGCGCGTCAGGGGTTTTACACAGCCGTGGTTTGCTCTGATTAAAAAGTGGCCCGAACGCCACGCGCGAGTAGGGACGCGGCTCTTGAGCCAGCGTTGGAGAGGGCGCATATGCAACAATCCTAGCTGGAGTACGGCCGATGCGGAGGCCATTAGACCGAGCATCCTCTGAAACCGTTTGACGGGGGCGCGCGCGCCCGCTCTGAATGATGTTGCAAGGCGCCGGATGGTGAGCGCGCGCTCAGATGAGAGGCGCGCTGTCATTTGCATCGAGTCTAAAACTACTCCCAGGAAAGAAATCCTCTGGCTGGGGGATAGCATGCTCTTTGCAAAATTGATTCTTAGACCCAGGCATTCTAGATGGCTGATAATCCAAGATCTGTGTGTTGTTAACTGACTCTCTGATTGTGCTAGGACCAGCCAATCATCGAGATAATTCAGTATTCGCACTCCCCGCTGCCTCAGGGGGGAAAGTGCTGCATCCATACATTTCGTGAATGTACGGGGAGCTAGGGACAGGCCGAACGGAAGTACCGTGTACTGGTATGACTGTCCTTCGAAAGCGAATCTCAGAAAAGGCCTGTGATGAGGCGCTATTGGAATGTGAAAGTAAGCATCTTTCAGATCCACTGAGAGAAACCAATCTCCTGGGCGTACTTGCACGAGGATATGTTTGGTTGTTAACATTCTGAACGAGTGAGTCATTAGTGCTTTGTTCAGGTGTCTGAGATCCAGGATGGGGCGGAGACCGCCATCCTTTTTCGGGACGAGAAAATAGCGGCTGTAAAAACCTGCTTCGCTCAAAGAGGGGAGAACCGTTTCCACAGCGCCTTTTTCTATTAGTTTGCGCACCTCGGTGCGCAGAACATGTGAACACTCTTTTCTCACTTTCGTCTCGACCACAGTCGTAAAAAGTGGTGGTCTGCGAGCGAACTGGAGCGAGTATCCGTGTTTTATTATATTCAATACCCATTTCGGCATATCTGGAATGTTTTCCCATGCCGCTGCATACACAGATATGGGCTGAATACAGGCTAGGGGCGGCCGCTGTGACGCAGGGACCCGGCCAGCGAATCGCCTGAGCTCGCGCTGAGCAGCTGAGTGTATGGGCGCGTGTGTGACTATAACAGCACGCGCTGTGTCTGTGACACTCGCAGCCTGAGCTGGGGTAAGATTTAACACTGCAGGGACAGTGTTTATAAGTGGGGGTGCATAAACAGTGGTAGGCACACGCGTCATCTTTATAATGTTTCCCGCTTTTACTGGGGATGAATTTGTAACTGTGTGAACAGTGCTTGTGTGTAGTGGTGCATACATGGCCGTAGGCACGTGATCTACATTTATGAGGCGTCCAGCCTGAGCTGGGAATGAGTTTGGCACTGTTTTGATAGTATTTGGGGATGCACACTTTGTGGGCATGTGAACCCTTAGTGACACAGGCAGAAAAAGGCTCTTTTTTGTGTTTTCTGTGTGTCGCCGTAAAAACGGCGTTTGTTTGCAGGTAGGCGAGCTCCGTGACTGGCCCGTTGACTGCTGTATAGGCATTTCCAGCCGCCTGTGAGGGGACTGGGTAATGTTCGGGATTTTGCAGAGAGAGTGGTCCGGCTTTTGCGAGACACGCACTCTCTCTTTTCATTCCTGTGGCTAGGAAGGCTTTCGAGGCTCAGGGTTCAGCGCTATTTTGGGCCGAGGACCCCGTCGCTCAGGAGGCAGCTTGCGGTTGTGAGAGCGTGAGCGGCGTCGAGCGTCAGTCTGAGGTGCGGGCTGAGAGGCGGTGGAGGCGGTTCTAGCCCGCTGCGGCTGAGGCGGTCTCTGCCTGCTCTGTGATGAGCTGGAGCGCTTGGGCAGAAAATGACGCATAGCTTGTGAAGCATTTTGGGCCTCAGTGAAGCGTTCGGCGAAGGCTTTAACTGCTGGTCCAAACAGCCCGCTGGTGGATATCGGCGCATCGAGAAACAGGGCCTTATCCGCGTCCTTTATCTCAGTTAGAGTCAGCCACAGACAGGGCCGGCGCTAGCCATTTGGGTGCCCTAAGCACAAATGCTTGGTGGTGCCCCCCTCCCCCCCACCCCCCACCCACTCACCACCTCACCCCCCCACCCACCCACTCACCCAAGGAATAACAACCATTCAGAATTTCTTAGTCTGATGAAGCACAATATAATAATTCTGTACATAATTGATATATGTGTGTGTACTGTGTATAATTATTTTGTATATATATAAATACACATTTGCATTTATGTATTTAAGAGATATTTGTTATTTATATATAAAATATTTAAATTTATATATAATATAAATTATATATAAATATATACAGTATATACATGCAAATATTTCTTAAATATATACGTGCATATGTGTGTGTATTTATATATACAAAATAATTATACACAGTACACACACATATATCATGTAGACACAAACTTTTATTTTGGATGCGATTAATCTTTTCCCAGCCCTAATAATTTGACAACTCTGTGAATATGAAAATATACAAACACTGAGATTGTGTTTTTTTTTTTTTTTTTCTAATTGCAGTTTCACCAACAGATGTCGCCCTTGGGCCTTGGCCTATGAACCTCTTGAAAATGACCGCATTATCCGCATAAAACAACAACGAAAAAACGTATCTAAGCGGTCTTCCTTTTCTCCCCAAACAAACTAACTGCATCTTAAACAGGCCAAGTTTCAAAATTTTCCGGGGGAGAAAGCCCCGGACCCCCGTTAAAATAAAAGATTCAACATGCAGGGCTAAAAAAGCCCCGGATCATTTCATTTGCACTACTAGCGACGCCCCCCCTGGACATGCATACACGACGCAAGGGCGCCCGCGCTACAAAACTAACATTTTTATTTAAAACATTGTCTTACCTGCAAAGCGACGCGCGAGTATCATCCCGCTGTCTATTCTTTTTCCTTTTTTCGCCCCCGACTCTTGGTGCCTTTTCGAGGCCATGTCTGAGGTCGGTGTCTGCCAAATTTGACATTGATTGAGGCATAATCGAACAGACCACTGGGAGGTGGGGAAGGGGGGGCACCAGAGGGAGACGAAAAAGGAGATTCACCTTTTTCTCGACTAATTTGGTCTAGGCCTATATTACTTTTGTATTGCTTTTGTATATTAACATGCTTTAGACATATTTTATTTGTTATTTATACTAGTAGCCTATTGTGATGATTTTTCACGACCCAGATTTTTTGGTGCCCCCCCAAGCACTTGGTGCCCTACGCGCAGCGCGTGATGTGCGTGTGCGGAGCGCCGGCCCTGGCCACAGATGTCGCTCGAGAACAGTCAAATTAGCCATGACACGGCCGATAGACTGGGCGGTGGCCTTTGTGGCTCGCAGGGCTATGTCAGTTGCGCTGCGTAAGTCCCTGAAGGCTTCGGGCTCGGAGCCAGACTCGTCCAGGGAACGGAGAAGTTTGGCTTGGAATACTTGAAGTACCGCCATCGAGTGAAGCGCTGATGCAGCTTGGCCGGCGGCGGCGTAGGCGCGACCGGCGAGAGCAGAAGTAGTGCGGCAGGGCTTCGAGGGGTGGGAAGCCTTGGCTTTCCATCCGGTGGTGGAGGGCGGGCAGAGATGATTGGCCACGGCCTCCTCGAGGGGCGGTGTTCCCTCGTAGCCTCTTTCCTTCGCACCGTCCACCGAGGAGAGCGACGAAGAAAAAGAAGGCCTCAAACGTGCAGAGTGGGGGGCTTTCCATGACTTAGTCATGAACTTCCGGGAAGAAGGAAGAAGGCCTTTGCCGAGGGGCCTGCTGGCGCCCCTGCAGAAACCATTCGTCCAGCCGGCTTCGGGTTGGTTCCTCGGGAGAAGACCAGTCGAGCCCGAGGTCCTTCACGGCCTTCGAGAGGATGCGAACAATCTCCGCGTCCATAGTGGAGCCCCCACTCGTGCTCGCTAGCGTCGACGGGGCGGGGTCGAAGGAGCCCGGCCAGTCGTCAGATGCAGCGTCGATGGATAAACTGTCATCTACTTCCCCGTCGTCCTCGGACGCGCCGAAAGTCACAAGGCCCGCTGCCCCGCTGGAGGGGCGTGGGTCCGGCTGGGTGAACTGAACCGGCGGTGGGGAAGTCAAGAGCGGTGGTGAAGCACGCGGAGACTGGCTCGGCGTCGCATCACTGAGCTCGGGTTCAGGAAGCCTCTGTGAGCGGCGCTTTTTAACACGCGGCTCAAACAGAGGGGTGGCGCTGGGCTCGCTCACGGCGAAGGCGGCGAGGCGAGCCCGTAGTGTGGAGAGACCCAGGTCGTCACACTCAGGGCATCCGCCCTTGGTCAAGGCGGCTTCTGCGTGGTCCCGGCCCAGGTAGCGAGCGCAGATGTCCTTTTCTACGGCGGCGAAGGCTTTCAATAATCCGGAGGATCCAGCGAAGAAGGTGTTCGCTGAAGGAGATTAAATCTAAAGAACTCTCATGACGGGGCGCCCAATATATAGCCCTTGGCCACGGCCATCTTGGCGGGCTCTGACGTGCGCGGGCGCGAAGCGCGCTCATTGGTCGCGCATTCAGAGTCGCCCCGCCATTGGTTCGAGCAAGTTGCCGCAGCACAGCCAATGACCGAGCTGCCTCGCTCATTGCTGTCTGCTGTGCAGCTACAATGCGTTTTACATAAAGACTTCAATATTCTCGAGAAAAGGAGTTTTCCCATAGCGTAAGCTACTTACGCAATAGGAGAGACCTCTCGAAAGGGAACGTGTAGATATAGCAATATAGCGGGTGTATGATGTATATTACGATGTTATGATGAACTATGCCTTTCTCCACTGACGTTCTTGTTCAAAGCGTTTTTGATGATTGTTAGACGGCTGCTGCCTGACTCTGAGATGGCAAACGGGATGGTTTGTGTAACATTAGCAACACATTATTACCTGTAAGTTTGATAACATATAGTCAAGCAAAAGGCTATTCATATTCATTAACTTTATGTGTCCGATGTTGTAATAGCGGTACGGTACCATTGTTGTGCAGTGTTTTCCTAAGTTGGCGAGTGAATCTGAGCTGGCTTGAGTGGCTAATTAGCATATGAATTGATCCGCATGTTAAATTAAGCAAGGGTGTAGAGTTACATGCATTCAAGCTATTTTAAAGCATTAAGTAATTTTTTTTTCACAGGAAAAAATGTTTGTCATTTTGGTGATCAAACATGAGTTTTAAGGAATACAGTTATTGACTGCAGGGGGACTTTAAAGTTTCATTTTAAAGCCAAAAAACTGGATGTGAATTACCGAAGGCTACAATAAAACAAACAATTACAATAAAAAAAACTTTATTATCATTATAAAATGATGTATAGCTTATAAGAGCTGTAACTATGCATACTTCATATAGACTGACATAAAGAGCAAAAATCATAATCCAAACTCTCATAAAACTGGGATATGCATTCACACAAACCTGATGTCTTGAATTGATAAATGAAAAATAAATCAGTAAAATAATTTATAATAAATACAACGTTTTATTTACAATTATATGTATTATGTACATTGTGGTTTTTACTCTGTTATATTTGTTTCAAGCATAGAATGAAATAACAATGGCTTTAGTGCAGAGCACTCTTGTGCCCTTACAATGACTGATGAATTTTTTTACATTATCCCTTTATGGAAGACTAAATTAAAAGCATTGCACAGTGGCTAAATTTATATAAAAGAAGAAAAAGCAAGTAGATGAAAAACACCAATCCTAAAACTAAACGTGCCCTTTCACTGACAACAAACTCTGACTATGATAAAATAAAATCAGAAACAGTTGTTATTATTTTACTTCATTCACTTGCTTTTTTATACAATCATATGGTTTCACAACACATGACAAAGAATGAACCTTTCGGTAACTAAAAATTGACAATTGATTTTGCTTAAGAACTCAACAGGCAGGGTTTTGAGTCAAGGGAATTCTGTACTTCAACAAGTGATTAAGTAGTTTTGACACTGTCCAGGGACAAGTAATATTAGCGAAACACGAGGGAGACGAGTGAAGCGCTAATTGATCAACGATCAGAAAAGAAGACTTGAGAGTATTGAGGGTTTAGCCAGACACGAGGCAACAAAGCCCGGAGAATCGTCTCTTCCTCTGCCTCACCAGTGGATAAGGAGTAAGATTTAGCAGACTGCTGTCATCTACACGCAGGAAAATAAAAACATAAATACATTTCTAGCTATTTGAGATTAGTGGGTATAAAGAATCCATTACAGTACTAGAATAAATCTGTTTGAGACTCACCTTGATTTTTCAGCGGCAAAGGCATTGTCTCCCTGAGTTTGCTTAGAAGGTTTCTCATTTCTCGCATATCACTGGAAGACATTTCACAACAAAGGACATAACTATCTGAGATCACAGTCAAATGGATATTTAGTACAGTATTTAAAGACCTCATTTTGGCTTTAACCCCATTTTACCCCATTGATACCTACGGCTGTGCCCAGGGCCGGCGCTAGCCATTTGGGTGCCCTAAGCACAAATGCTTGGTGGTGCCCCCCCCCACCCACTCACCCCCTCACCCCCTCACCCACCCACTCACCCAAGGAATAACAAGAATTCAGAATTTCTTAGTCTGATGAAGCACAATATAATAATTCTGTACATAATTGATATATGTGTGTGTACTGTGTATAATTATTTTGTATATATATAAATACACATTTGCATTTATGTATTTAAGAGATATTTGTTATTTATATATAAAATATTTAAATTTATATATAATATAAATTATATATAAATATATACAGTATATACATGCAAATATTTCTTAAATATATACGTGCATATGTGTGTGTATTTATATATACAAAATAATTATACACAGTACACACACATATATCATGTAGACACAAACTTTTATTTTGGATGCGATTAATCTTTTCCCAGCCCTAATAATTTGACAACTCTGTGAATATGAAAATATACAAACACTGAGATTGTGTTTTTTTTTTCTAATTGCAGTTTCACCAACAGATGTCGCCCTTGGGCCTTGGCCTATGAACCTCTTGAAAATGACCGCATTATCCGCATAAAACAACAACGAAAAAACGTATCTAAGCGGTCTTCCTTTTCTCCCCAAACAAACTAACTGCATCTTAAACAGGCCAAGTTTCAAAATTTTCCGGGGGAGAAAGCCCCGGACCCCCGTTTAAATAAAAGATTCAACATGCAGGGCTAAAAAAGCCCCGGATCATTTCATTTGCACTACTAGCGACGCCCCCCCTGGACATGCATACACGACGCAAGGGCGCCCGCGCTACAAAACTAACATTTTTATTTAAAACATTGTCTTACCTGCAAAGCGACGCGCGAGTATCATCCCGCTGTCTATTCTTTTTCCTTTTTTCGCCCCCGACTCTTGGTGCCTTTTCGAGGCCATGTCTGAGGTCGGTGTCTGCCAAATTTGACATTGATTGAGGCATAATCGAACAGACCACTGGGAGGTGGGGAAGGGGGGGCACCAGAGGGAGACGAAAAAGGAGATTCACCTTTTTCTCGACTAATTTGGTCTAGGCCTATATTACTTTTGTATTGCTTTTGTATATTAACATGCTTTAGACATATTTTATTTGTTATTTATACTAGTAGCCTATTGTGATGATTTTTCACGACCCAGATTTTTTGGTGCCCCCCCAAGCACTTGGTGCCCTACGCGCAGCGCGTGATGTGCGTGTGCGGAGCGCCGGCCCTGGCTGTGCCGGTTTCAGAATTGGTGATGACGGTTATGACGGGAGTCGAGTGTGAAGGTTCGTAACATAACGTTGGGGGGGTTTGTCTGCTATAGGACAACTTAGTTTGAATGAACGAGCAGACACCGATTAGCTACTTGCTCTACGTTTATTTAAAATGAACAACAAGACAACTAGAAGTGAATGTGCTTTCCAATAAATAATTCACACACAGTAAACAAAACCTTAACAAAAAAAAACTTTGCAATGAACTTTGCCATTTAGACGCGCAAACTGCGTGCCGGTGCGGTGAGATGTACATGCTCGGGCAGATTCGGCTTGAAGTCGGTCATCCTCGGACGCGGCGCCGGGCGTGCTGTTACAAAAAAAAGCCGTGCACACAGTCAAGCGAAATGGGGTCTTGCACCCAACGCGTCATTTTTGCCGCGCGCACCTTCGCACTCGTGCGGACGCTCGAGTATAAACAAGGCTTTACTCCGTGTTAGCGCGCGCTCTGATCGGTAAAGGGGCACAGACCTCTCCCGAATCATCTCCAGCACTCAGCCTCCGAAGCAACACTAACTCTGCCTCCGTTTCCCTCGTAAGCTGATATTAGTATTTAAAAAATGTATGATAAAAAATGTTTGTAAAAAATATTTTAATAACACGGTTTTGGCGGTTATAGAGTTCTAATGACGGTGTTCAACTATAACCGTCGGTCTCACGGTTATATAGATACCGTCACACCCCTATTGGTACCCCAAATTGGTTGACAAGCAATACACTACTATTTAAAAGTTTGGGGTCACCAATTTATTCTTGTGATGGCAAAACTGAATATGCTGACTTGGTGCTGCACAAGAAACATTTCTTATTATCAATATTGAAAATATGCTGCTTAATATTTTTTTCAGGGTTCTTTGATGTATAAAAAGTTCAAAATAACAGTGTTTATTTGAATTAGAAATCTTTTGTAACATTATTAATGCCTTTACTGTCATTTTTGTCCATTTAATGCATCCTTGATGAATAAAAGTAAAAAAAAAAATCTTACTGACCCTAAACCTTTGAACAGATATATATATATATATATATATATATATATATATATATATATATATATATATATATATATGCATGCTACAAATTTTTAAGTGATTATTTAGTAAAAATATTGTTATTACACCTTTAATTAATAATTATAAATAAGTAGTTTTAAATTGGGTCACTATTCTTTTTCTTATTTGAATACATATTGGGATTATAGCTCATTCCCTTCAAAGGTTTACAGTCTTGCACCTTTATCTTTTTCTCAGATTTCCAAATACTTTTTGCTTAAAATCAAAGTTTGCCATGTGATTCATCTCCGAGCTGGTTGCTTTGCTTCATTGCTTACAACTCCTTACTGAAAAATTGTTTGAAATCCCAATGGAGAAAATGAATAGGAAAAATTCTTTCATTCTGTCATTCCTAATCCGTTCATTCTGTTTTTCATACCTCTCTATGTTCTCAATGTCTGTGCACACGACCCAAGATTCCTGTGGAAAATCTACAGGTGATGAAGAACGATCTTCCAGCATCGGCACATCAGAGCTTTCGTCTACCCTGCAGTCCATGTTTGTTTCAGGACACACATCATTTCCTTAAGTGAGTGAAACAAAACAGTGCAAGATAGTTATACTTTGTTTTGCTAATAGAACAAACAGATAAATTGTCAAAGAAGCTGTTTTATGTATTTATTGTGCCATCCCCGCCACCTTCAGACTGTTTTTCGTCATGCAGTATATTAGCTTTATGTACTCATGTCTGCTTATGTAAAGAATCTGCTGTCCTCTGCTGGCTGTCATTGACACAACACCTTTCCTGTGGAGCTGCAGAACACCCAACAGACACATAGACTTGAGCATCTCTGTAATGTACATCTCCAGGCAGCACTGAAGCTGGATGAACAACCTGCATATTTCTGGGTGGATTTCACCATCCTCTGGCCTAAGACAAGTATAGAGAGAAAAACAGAATCCATATCAGCTGAGCTTCATGACATCCTACAGCCACATCTTCAAAACTATGGCTATTCTAACTTAAATGCGTACCCATAGATTGCAACAAGGTTTTGATAGGCAGCCTGGGCTACGGCGCATCCTTTGATTCGAGTCTTGTGCATCTGTGCCCTTAAAGAAGGACAGTCGATTGTATTCTCCCCTATGGAGATGACCTGCTCACGATGGAGGGCCACAAGAGTGTTGAACTCCTGAACGGTCTGAAAATGTAGACAAATCCTTCTCAGTCTATTTTTAGAAAGTGATTATGTATATTCCTTCTGGAAAACTCTGATTAAGCAGCCGTCTGTGTTTTGGAACATAGCTGGTTTGGTTGGTTGACCATCTTGGACCATCTTAAGATGTCAACCTGGCATTTGGAACATGGTAGCTGGTTGATCATTTTTGATCAGAGAGAATCCAGCCATGTTCCAAAGCACGGCTAGGAGCTTAAACTGGATTTTCCAGCAGGGTAAACACGAGTTAAGCTGCATTATCTAGATGCCACATAGCAACACATGGGATTGTGAGGATGTAATTTCTAAATAATGGTGCAATATGAAAACACAAACGGCGAGTGATAAACATTAACATAAAACCAGTAATTTATCTTATAATCAATTCACAAACAGAGACCCAATAATTATTCATGTTTCAATACATCACATGCGTACAGACTTTTAGTAGCCTAAATATAGTAGCCTATGGGCTGTAGGCTATACTGTAATTATCCGTACGGGCAAACAGCCTGTTAACTTGCATATCATTGACAATAATTTTAATGTGTAGACACAAATAAAGCCTATCCAAAAATAGCACCCGCAGAAGTGACAGCGGTTGTTCTATCGTACGCTCACCGTTCTACAGTCATCCATCGCCCGCTGAGCTCTCCGTGAGCTCTCCGTGCTCTCCCGGCGCTCCGGATCCCTCATCGAAGACTTGCCGATTTGAAAAATGTTGGTTGCGGATCTGGGGCGGTTCTTTCGCCCGTTCGGTGCAGAACACATGCATACGCATCCACGAATAAAACCACCTCACTGAGAAAATGTCTTTAATCAGTCTGTCCTCGATTCAAGGGTGAGGTCGATCCTTGAATGAGGATTGTTGTTTCTCTGCCGTCGATGATTAGAGTGATGTGACAAAGCCGCGCGACGCTTCCTCTGCATCTCCGCACCAACAGGCGAGTCACCTTCACCTCTGTCGAGGGCCGAGAGCGGCTTTAACTCCACACAGCTGCGGGCTTCGATCCTGGATAGACGAGTTCGTCGAACAAACACAATTGATTAGTTTGAGGGAAAGGAGATATTCACGATTTTATTAGTAAACGCCGTCTCAAACATACGGAATCTTTGCTTATTTATATTCATATTATCAAAAGAACGGCTGTCCATAAAAAAAAACTACCAGAAACGTTCGTAGGACGTTAATATTTGGTTAAAAATCTTTCAAGACAGCTATTAGAAAACATTATTTCGGTCAATTTTATGTCGTTGCAAAAAACATTTGGAAATGTTAATAATAATAATAATTAAATTATTTAAATGATTAATTAATGGATAGAAAACACTCTGTATACGTGTTGTAACAAAAACTTCCCAGTAACATTCTGGGAACGAGTTTGTGGTAAAAAAAAAAAAAAAAAAAGAAGAGAAAAAAAAAGAATCTATGATTTTACAATGTTAGGAGTTGGTTACCCCCAAATGGGAAAAGGTATGTTGTTCTCCCTTAGGAATTAAGAGGAACAAAAAAATACAATCTCAAACTTTGCTTTGAGATACAGGAATGGGCTGTCATTCTAGGCCACTGCCAAATGAAATAATAATCTCATTCCCAGATTGAATTGACACACCAACTAATGTTCTCAAACCTTTTACTGTGTAAAAGAAGCCATTAAATATATTGTACAACATTTTTTTAGTGGAAGAAACCTGGTTTCTAGCATTAGACAAGCATCTAAATGGCTCCAACTAATAGCAACAGAAATAAAGGTAACTTATAAAACTGTACAAAGAGACTAAGCATTATGCCCTCCCTGAATTATTGTTTTTTTTGTTTTGTTTTCTAATGCATTATAATACTGTTTACAGGTCAAGTAGGGAGATGATATTAGGCAACAGTTAAACGTGATATCTATGAATTGCACAAACCCTGTAAGACCTAAACCATAAATAAACACACAGTAAGAAAAATACCTTAATTTTTCATCATGTTTGTAGCTACATTAAAATAAAAGTATGAGGCACTTGATGAGATGTCCACCGTCAACAACATTCATTTGTCCAGCAACAGCAAAGTGAAATCTAATCCTCCATTCATTAGATGAGGAGGAAGTAGCAGAGGCCACAGAAGATGATGAACGCCATCACCCAGTGCAGAGAGTAGATAGAGATGATCACAAAGTCAATGTCAAATGGCCAACCCCACATGTCCCCCAGATCCAAAGCATCCAGGCCAAATGCTCTGTGGGGAAACTGCCAGCGACTGGCAGGGCCTCCGTGCCTCGGAAACCCTGAAATAACAAAGACAAAGAAAATAAGTGGGCAACTTGTAATTTTAAAATCCTTGGGTCTTGAAGACATGCTTATGCAAATGACATATGACCAACCCCAAAAGATCCGAAAACGCTTTGGACAGTTGGGCAGGGGCCATTTCGAATAGTTGATCTTCTGAAATGTCTCATGTCTTGAGCGATATACTTTTGGGAAGCACGTCTTTGTAGTTTGATTAAGCTCTGAAACAAACAAAAAGTATTAGGTGGTTAGATAAAGTTTAGATGCACTGAGAGAGAAAATGGACTTTATCTGTTCCACTCACCTTCCTGAAAGAGAACATGGGATATAAGGGTCCTACAGAGGGGACACGGGGTATTGCTTGGCCGATTCTTGGCCAGAGTTCTCAAACAGGGCTCACAGAACACATGACTGCAAGGATGGCACTTGTAGGGGCTGTAATATACATCTAAACACACGGCACATGTGTATCCTTCTCTCTCCTCATCATCGCTGCCTGTTAGGTCCCACTTCATAGCCTGATAGGTAGAAGTAACACAAGAAGACACAAATAAAACATCACCGAAGAACAGATGAATTATGTTTATAATAAAAAAAGAGACATTCAATTCATTTTCTGTGTAAAAGATGTGGCCCACTGGTTATCAAAACTATAAAAAAAGAAGAAAAATTCTCCAATAAAATGACACCTGCTGCAAGAGCCATGTGCAGCTGTGAATGGCTTATTAACATCCTCAGGATTCTTGCAGCAGCCTATTATGTGGATTTATGCCTGTCTTGATCCACGGATGTATTATTGACATTTTGCCAGAACTCGTCAGTACAACACAGCTCCTCGTTCAATAGCCCACATTCATTTCTTGCTTATTTTGACACTTATCATACATTAAACAAACTAGGGCTTTGTACCATTCAGAATAAAGGAAGCAAACAGGATGCATGCTTGTGATTCAAATGTTACAAGAACAAAAAAATAAGTAGATTAAAGGACTGCTCACACCAAGGATCATAACTGTGTGATGTTACTGTAGCTCATACAGTAGAGCATGGTGCTAGCAATGCCAAGGTCATGGGTTTGATTTCCAAGGAATGCATGAACTGATTAAATGTCTACATTAAATGCAATGTGAATCACTTTGGATAAACACATCTGACAACTGCATAAATGCAAATATAACTATAAAGTTTGAATGAAAATGAGAATAGGGAAGTCCACATCACAATTATAATGATAACGCCACAGATAACTATAATTGGAATCCCATTCAGAATGTTTTTTCCAATTGGAATCCACCTGTAAAGATTTTGAGAATTTAGAAAAGCAAACAACATAACTGCAGCATTAGCTTATAATAAACAGAACATTATTGGGCATTGGTGTGGATGCTAATCTAGTTATAATTACAGTTATTTTACATTTATCGTTCTTGGTGTAAATGGGCCTTTAAAATGGAACAATACGTATAACATCGGTGTCATTTTTAATAATAATTGTTTTTGAGTTAATTGCCCATAAAATTGTGGTTTATATGTTGTTTAGTTCTGTATGCTAAAAATGTCTTCTTTCAAAAAAGAATAATAGTTATGTCTGTTTTCAGAGAAACATGCCTAATCATTTGAGAAGAAATGTATATCAGGGAACAAATAAGCATAATTATTCTAAATTAATTATTTATGTTTTGTCACAAAACTTTTTTTGGACAATGAAATATTTGTATAACTATTTATTGAATTTCTTTGAATGCAATTAAATAAATTTCAATACAACACCTGTCGGGGGAGCCATATTGATTCAAATGAATTTAACAAAGCCAATTCTTGAACTCTGAATATTGCCCAGACTTGCTAGATAGTTATTAAATTCACAAATAGGAAAAAAGCAAGTCAGACTTTGACACTCGCCTTGACTTTAAAACATCTCACCAGATCTTTTGCCTCCTGCTGTCTCTGAATCCAGCGTTCCTTCTTCCTCTGCTTCCTTCTTAGGCTTTTCAGGTGGTTTTTCTCTCTCTTGTTAAGCTTTGGCTCTACATTGAGTAAGATGTTTCTGGATGGCTCCTCCATCAGTCTGACGCCCTCTGGATCAACTGCTCTGTCCAGAGAAGTTCTACTCTGGGAAGCAGAACCCACATGCTGTTCCTCTAAACTCTCCCGATTATCATACAGCTGTAGTGGCAATTCAGGAGATAAAGGGACATCTGTGCCCCTCTCAACATTCTCAAGAATTTGTGGTTCTTCACTTGAGTCAACCTCAAGTGGAGTTTCAGCAGAGACTACATGAGACACAGGATAGGAGAAGTTGAGGGTTGAGGAAGGAGAGGGAACTAAGCTCATTGTCTGAGGGAGAGACTCCACCTCATTGTTCCTCCATCTAGTATGTTCTCTAGTCCTTCCTGGTCTTGTTAAAAGAACTAGAGGTTTTAGATCCTGATCAACGCGACTTTTACTGAGATGCACAGTTGTTTCATATCCACATGTGCATTTGGAACAATTGACAAAATTAAAGCCTCCTAAGCGAGCTCCACAGTACTGGCAGTTTAATTTCCCGACAGTCCAATTGACCTGAGAAGGGTACATTTTATCAGAATAGATCATTCCTTTTCCAGGTGATTGTCAATAGCCAAAATTGCATAAATTAAAAACAAATACATGCAAACTCTGTACCTGACCAACACTTGACAAAATCCAATCTGGCAAAGATTCAACATTTAAATGCCACACATTGCATGAGGCTGCAGCCTCTCTTGATATTACCACCTGTAACAACATCACTTATATAAACGTCACTTAAAAAAAAAAATCAAAGATTTTTACATAAATTAAGATATTTGACCATTCTCAAATTGAGACAATAAAGTATTTACCTCCTTTAAAAAAATGTAGATAGTTTTAGATCATAATTCACCTACATTGAGGAGACTGGTTGAGTCTATTAGACATCTACGGCACTTTCTGCAGCGAAGGTTTGTTGAATCTTCAAGTGTCCTTGATTTATCCTGTTCTTCATTCTGTTTGAAATGTGCAGTAGAAAACCATATTTTATACCTCTGCACATCATTAGGTAGATGAGTACCGCAAACTTTTGCTTGACCATAAAATAGGCCAATACAATCTCGTTGCCACAAACACCACCAACATTTGTACAACTTAATATTTGCTGCATTTAGTAACTAACCTCCCACTCAATTTTACGTCCAGTTTGTACAGACGTAAACAGTTTTCTCAATAAAGAATCAACAGCGATAGTTTCTGTACTGGCCGGTGTTTTGTAGTCATTATGCATACTTTCTGTTTGACTAATTTAAACATTTGGTTCACGTACGTACAAAAACATGACGTACCACGAAAGAGGTAGCCATTTTCTTCGACTGAATTTTGGAAGAGTTCCTCAAGATGTTTGGCAAAAAGGCTAAAAACAACAGACTGACTGCTCGGAGTACAGCTGCCTTCACTACGGAAGCCGCAGAGGGACAAAACAAAACCGTCTCGGATAAAGACATGGGCCTGTTACTGTAGCCTACGTTCATACACGATATAATTAAATGATTTCTCATTCATAAAGTCATTTGCTTATTTGTTCAATCATTCAAGATCTCCCAACCTAAACCACATGTACAGTCCCGGTCAAAAGTTTGGAAACATTACTATTTTTTATGTTTTTGAAAGAAAGTCCCTTACGCTCATCAAACCTACATTTATTTGATCAAAAATACAGAAACAAAACAGTAATATTGTGAAGTTATTACAATTCAAAATAAAGGTTTAATATTTTAAAAGGCTTTTTAGAATAACTGATAAATATCACCAAACTACAATAATTGCAAACATTTTTTGTATTACAAGTTTTCTGAAATGTTGTTTAAATATGCAAATTAGCTATCACCCCACAAAGGAGAAAATACTGTCAACAGCCAAAAATAAAATACATTTTCACCATTTTTTTAGGAATAAAATGTTGTATAAAATCAGGAAAATTATAACCTCTGTAAAAACCTTCAGATTATCGATAAGAATGAAACTGTAAAGTTTGGTGTATGTAAGTATTTCTGAAGTGGCTCAAGGAGGAAAAACTCATTTTGAGAAAACATCCTTTAAAGATATATAGCCTACTGTAATTGAAGTATACAGACGCAAATAGATAAAGTGATCTGAAAGATACAGTTCAAAGTGTATTTTGGATGTTTTCTGTCCACTAGTCTGAAAAAAAAAAACACTTTATGAAAAGCCAAAAAGCCCCAAATATCAAAATTGACAGATCCATGAAAAAACACTACTTTTGCCTGTAGTCTCGCCTTGAATAAAATTGATTTCTGTGAATCCAGTCTTCAGTGTCACATAATCCTTGATACAGTTATTGTCACGTGTCTGTCCTGTCCTTTGTGACACTTGGGTGTTTGTTATGTTGGGCCATGTGCTCATGTTATTGTCTGGTCCCTCCCCTTTGTTATCTGATTATTGGTTTATTTGTCCCACCTGTTATCCTCGTTACCCGCCTTATTTGCCTTCCTATTTAGTCTTCCTGTGTTTGCTGTCCTGTGCTCGTTTGTTGTATTTGTTACTTGTATTCGTCGTGTTGAGTTCTGTTCTTGCCCTGCCTTGTTTGTTCTGGATTAAGTTTGTACATTGTAGTTTTCTTTTGTTTATTTTATGTTTTGGTCTTTATTACATTCTTTATACTCTGCACTTGAATCCACGGATTTATTCCACACCACGCACCGTGACAGAACGAACGAGCCATTATGTGGATTCAGCGGAGCGAACTTTGTCCTGCAGAAAGGGAGAATGGGATTTCTCTTTTAAAATATTTCTCCCTGTGCGCTCAAAGGAATGAGGAGAGGAGGGCAGCAGAGTCTTCTCCACTGGTCTCTTCGGGAAAAAAATCATCGTCACTGGATCCGTCCAGTGTTGGTACTCCGTCGATGGTTTTAGCCAGCCCTGAGTCTGTGCATATCTGTCAGAAGGGACGGAGGAGGAGGAGGAGGAGACCTGTGCCTGTCCATTCGGACACTGTTCACGTCACGTCTGCCCAGCGAGAGACTGTTCACGTCCCGTCTGCCCAGTCAGAGTCTGTTCACGTCCCGTCTGCCCAGCGAGAGACTGTTTCCGTCCCGTCTGCCCAGCGAGAAACTGTTCCCGTCCCGTCTGCCCAGCGAGAGACTGTTCCCGTCCCGTCTGCCCAGCGAGAGACTGTTCCCGTCCCGTCTGCCCAGCGAGAGACTGTTCCCGTCCCGTCTGCCCAGCGAGAGACTGTTCCCGTCCCGTCTGCCCAGCGAGAGACTGTTCCCGTCCCGTCTGCCCAGCGAGAGACTGTTCCCGTCCCGTCTGCCCAGCGAGAGACTGTTCCCGTCCCGTCTGCCCAGCGAGAGACTGTTCCCGTCCCGTCTGCCCAGCGAGAGACTGTTCCCGTCCCGTCTGCCCAGCGAGAGACTGTTCACGTCCCGTCTGCCCAGCGAGAGACTGTCCCCGTCCCGTCTGCCCAGCGAGAGACTGTCCCCGTCCTGTCTGCCCAGCGAGAAACTGTCCCGGTTTCCTCTGCCTTCCTGAGCCGGTGCCCGTTCCTGAGCCGGTGCCCGTTCCTGAGCCGGTGCCCGTTCCTGAGCCGGAGGCGGAGCCGGTGCCCGTTCCAGAGCCGGTAGCAGAGCCAGTGCCTGTTCCAGAACTGGAGCACATGTCGGTCTCGGACCCAGTATTTGTTTCAGTGTTTGTGTCTATTTTTGTGACTGTGGCAGCTCTTGTGTCTGTTCCTGAGCCGGTGTCTGTTCCCGAGCCGGTGCCTGCTGCTGCTCCTGAGCCGGTGCCTGCCGCGGTTCCTGAGCCGGTGCCTGCCGCGGTTCCTGAGCCGGTGCCTGCCGCGGTTCCTGAGCCGGTGCCTGCTGCGGTTCCTGAGCCGGTGCCTGCTGCGGTTCCTGAGCCGGTGTCCCCGCCACGGCCGCCCGAAGGGTCTTCACCGCCACGGCCGCCCGAAGGGTCTTCACCGCCACGGCCGCCCGAAGGGTCTTCACCGCCACGGCCGCCCGAGGGCTCTTCACCGCCCTGGCCGCCCGAGGGCTCTTCACCGCCCTGGCCGCCCGAGGGCTCTTCACCGCCCTGGCCGCCCGAGGGCTCTTCACCGCCCTGGCCGCCCGAGGGCTCTTCACCGCCCTGGCCGCCCGAGGGCTCTTCACCGCCCTGGCCGCCCGAGGGCTCTTCACCGCCCTGGCCGCCCGAGGGCTCTTCACCGCCCTGGCCGCCCGAGGGCTCTTCACCGCCCTGGCCGCCCGAGGGCTCTTCACCGCCCTGGCCGCCCGAGGGCTCTTCACCGCCCTGGCCGCCCGAGGGCTCTTCACCGCCCTGGCCGCCCGAGGGCTCTTCACCGCCCTGGCCGCCCGAGGGCTCTTCACCGCCCTGGCCGCCCGAGGGCTCTTCACCGCCCTGGCCGCCCGAGGGCTCTTCACCGCCCTGGCCGCCCGAGGGCTCTTCACCGCCCTGGCCGCCCGAGGGCTCTTCACCGCCCTGGCCGCCCGAGGGCTCTTCACCGCCCTGGCCGCCCGAGGGCTCTTCACCGCCCTGGCCGCCCGAGGGCTCTTCACCGCCCTGGCCGCCCGAGGGCTCTTCACCGCCCTGGCCGCCCGAGGGCTCTTCACCGCCCTGGCCGCCCGAGGGCTCTTCACCGCCCTGGCCGCCCGAGGGCTCTTCACCGCCCTGGCCGCCCGAGGGCTCTTCACCGCCCTGGCCGCCCGAGGGCTCTTCACCGCCCTGGCCGCCCGAGGGCTCTTCACCGCCCTGGCCGCCCGAGGGCTCTTCACCGCCCTGGCCGCCCGAGGGCTCTTCACCGCCCTGGCCGCCCGAGGGCTCTTCACCGCCCTGGCCGCCCGAGGGCTCTTCACCGCCCTGGCCGCCCGAGGGCTCTTCACCGCCCTGGCCGCCCGAGGGCTCTTCACCGCCCTGGCCGCCCGAGGGCTCTTCACCGCCCTGGCCGCCCGAGGGCTCTTCACCGCCCTGGCCGCCCGAGGGCTCTTCACCGCCCTGGCCGCCCGAGGGCTCTTCACCGCCCTGGCCGCCCGAGGGCTCTTCACCGCCCTGGCCGCCCGAGGGCTCTTCACCGCCCTGGCCGCCCGAGGGCTCTTCACCGCCCTGGCCGCCCGAGGGCTCTTCACCGCCCTGGCCGCCCGAGGGCTCTTCACCGCCCTGGCCGCCCGAGGGCTCTTCACCGCCCTGGCCGCCCGAGGGCTCTTCACCGCCCTGGCCGCCCGAGGGCTCTTCACCGCCCTGGCCGCCCGAGGGCTCTTCACCGCCCTGGCCGCCCGAGGGCTCTTCACCGCCCTGGCCGCCCGAGGGCTCTTCACCGCCCTGGCCGCCCGAGGGCTCTTCACCGCCCTGGCCGCCCGAGGGCTCTTCACCGCCCTGGCCGCCCGAGGGCTCTTCACCGCCCTGGCCGCCCGAGGGCTCTTCACCGCCCTGGCCGCCCGAGGGCTCTTCACCGCCCTGGCCGCCCGAGGGCTCTTCACCGCCCTGGCCGCCCGAGGGCTCTTCACCGCCCTGGCCGCCCGAGGGCTCTTCACCGCCCTGGCCGCCCGAGGGCTCTTCACCGCCCTGGCCGCCCGAGGGCTCTTCACCGCCCTGGCCGCCCGAGGGCTCTTCACCGCCCTGGCCGCCCGAGGGCTCTTCACCGCCCTGGCCGCCCGAGGGCTCTTCACCGCCCTGGCCGCCCGAGGGCTCTTCACCGCCCTGGCCGCCCGAGGGCTCTTCACCGCCCTGGCCGCCCGAGGGCTCTTCACCGCCCTGGCCGCCCGAGGGCTCTTCACCGCCCTGGCCGCCCGAGGGCTCTTCACCGCCCTGGCCGCCCGAGGGCTCTTCACCGCCCTGGCCGCCCGAGGGCTCTTCACCGCCCTGGCCGCCCGAGGGCTCTTCACCGCCCTGGCCGCCCGAGGGCTCTTCACCGCCCTGGCCGCCCGAGGGCTCTTCACCGCCCTGGCCGCCCGAGGGCTCTTCACCGCCCTGGCCGCCCGAGGGCTCTTCACCGCCCTGGCCGCCCGAGGGCTCTTCACCGCCCTGGCCGCCCGAGGGCTCTTCACCGCCCTGGCCGCCCGAGGGCTCTTCACCGCCCTGGCCGCCCGAGGGCTCTTCACCGCCCTGGCCGCCCGAGGGCTCTTCACCGCCCTGGCCGCCCGAGGGCTCTTCACCGCCCTGGCCGCCCGAGGGCTCTTCACCGCCCTGGCCGCCCGAGGGCTCTTCACCGCCCTGGCCGCCCGAGGGCTCTTCACCGCCCTGGCCGCCCGAGGGCTCTTCACCGCCCTGGCCGCCCGAGGGCTCTTCACCGCCCTGGCCGCCCGAGGGCTCTTCACCGCCCTGGCCGCCCGAGGGCTCTTCACCGCCCTGGCCGCCCTATGTTCCTGTCTCTCCCGTGCCCCCCTGGTGTGTCCCTCCCGTGCCACCGGATGGAGCGTCTGGTAGCCGCTCCGTAGGGAGGGGGTAGTGTCACGTGTCTGTCCTGTCCTTTGTGACACTTGGGTGTTTGTTATGTTGGGCCATGTGCTCATGTTATTGTCTGGTCCCTCCCCTTTGTTATCTGATTATTGGTTTATTTGTCCCACCTGTTATCCTCGTTACCCGCCTTATTTGCCTTCCTATTTAGTCTTCCTGTGTTTGCTGTCCTGTGCTCGTTCGTTGTATTTGTTACGTGTATTCGTCGTGTTGAGTTCTGTTCTTGCCCTGCCTTGTTTGTTCTGGATTAAGTTTGTACATTGTAGTTTTCTTTTGTTTATTTTATGTTTTGGTCTTTATTACATTCTTTATACTCTGCACTTGAATCCACGGATTTATTCCACACCACGCACCGTGACAGTTATTATATAATAGTTGTGCTGCTTAATATTTTTTTTGGAACCCGTGATCCTTTTTTAATGATTCATTAAAAAGTTAAAAAGAACAGCATTTATTCATAATTGAAAACTTTTCTGACAATATAAATCTTTAGGCTACAATCACTTTTTATCAATTTAACACATCCTTGCTGAATAAAAGTATACATTTCTTTCAAAAAAGAAAGAAAAAACTGACCCCAAACTTTTGAACGATATTGTTATAAAAGATTTATATTTTAAATAGGCTAAATGCTTTTTTTCCCTTTTTTTAAATCAAATAATCCTGAAAAAAGTATCACAGGTTATAAATAGAATATTAGGCTTAGCAGCACAACTGTTTCCAACATTGATAACAAATCACCATATTAGAATGATTTCTGAAAGATCATGTGACACTGAAGACTGTAGTAATGACGCTGAAAATTCAGCTTTGCCATCACAGAAATAAAACATATTTTAAAGTTAGTTCAAATAAGTTTTAAATTGTGATAATTTTTCACAATATTACTGTTTTTTTATGTATTTTTGATTAAATAAATGCAGGCTTGATGAGCATAAGAGTCAAGACTTCTTTCAAAATCATTAAAGAAAATAGTAGGCTGTTTCCAAACTTTTGACCGGTAGCCTACTAGGCTAAATGCACAAAAAAATGCAGAGTAGGGGAGCGCGGGGTCACCGTGATTTTGCCAAGTAAGACATGGTCCTGGATCAACATATTTTGTTGATCCTGGATCAACATTCCTGTCCCAAAATGTAGTCTTTAACCAATCCCTACCCCTAAACCTAACCCTACCCATAACTTTTCCCTAAAATCAGAGGGTAATGAAAGGTGAATAGCACTGATGTTTAAGTACTTCACCCTGGTTCTAAGCCTTAACTTGACATAAACTGTAAACTTGTCCCTCAAATCTGATTGGTTGATTGGAAAGTTGATCCAGGATCAACAAAGATGTTGATCCAGGAACATGTGGTACTTGGTGAAATCACGTTCACCGGGAGGGTCGGGCATAACCTAACGCGGGGTTAAATGTAACACGGACCTTTTACATAGTTAGTCGGGATCAAGCCGGTTGTGTTTCCACTCTTTTTCTCGCGCTGCCAGAAGACGGTCTCCCGCGAATTTGCGGAAAGTTTTGATAAGATTTCATGAAGATGCTGGACAAAGAGTGTTTTGACACCATGCAAGTAAATTTTTTCATCATAGATTTTTTTCGGTTTCTGAGTTGGGTGTGTACGTCACCAAATCTAACTTTATATTGCCTTAATAACTGTCTTGTTGGCTAAAACATTGCACCGTTTTGAAACATGTCAGCAACTCCTAGCAACTGTTAGCTAGGCTTAAAAAATGTTTTACACAGCGGGGTTAGATGTAGCACAGTGTTATAAACAAGCCGCCAAGTGTACAATGATAATCAAATGAAAACAGGGAGCCACACAACTTCTAGGTTTGAGTATTTATTTATATATTTAACTTTGTTGGACTTTCACAAACAATGTTGGAATTTTTTATTTTTTTTTATTTAGTTTACTATGCATTGATCACTTGTTTCTTTTTTTTTAAATATAGCCTGGTTTTAATGCAATAAACCCTTTAATTTTTTTATTAAAATTTTTTATTAAGTTTTTATTATTATTACTGTTATTATTATCAATAATAATAATTTTACATGCAGCTGCCACACATAAATGTAATTCAATTGCAATTACAATATTTGATGATTTTATTTATTTATTTATGTATTGCTTGCAAAACTGTGCAGCCCTTTTCTATGTCTCTATCCATGATATTGATCCATAATAGAAGGATGATTGGATGAAGGAATTCTACGAGGTGGCTAATTCGTACGAATTCATACGACCTCACTCGTACGAATTAGTACGATTTGGGCTAAAACGTACATATTTGACGAGTTGGCCAATTCGTATGAATTCGTACGAATGACCTACCCCTGACCCCGCCCCTAAACCTACCCATCACGTGGCTTAAGACAAATCGTACTAATTCGTACGAGTGAGGTCGTACGAATTCGTACGAATTAGCCACTTTTTAATCACTCGTACGAATTCTTACGAATAGGTCGTGAGATAGCGTTGAAGGATGGATGTAGCCTATGGATATCTATCTATACAGATGCACAAACAATATCAAACTATACAGATAAAATAGTACTGAATTATGTGTGTTACACACAAGTGTTACAACTAACCCCTCTGTATGTTACAATTAACCCCACATATTGGGGTAAGTTGTAACATTTGCACTTCTGTCACTTTCAGTGCAACTGTACGAAAATGGAAGCTCCTAGAAAAAAACTTTAAGTGTTCATATGTAGCAGAGATGTGTATGTTGCTTGTGTAAAAAAAAGATGAATCTAACTTAATTATTTTTTAAATAATTGAGCCAAAACCAAAATGTGTTAGGTTGTGCCCCGCTCTCCCCTAAACTTTTAACAACATAGAAAATTAGATCCAAAGTTTTTTAAACTATTTAAAAGACGTGTTAAACACAATAGCTACTCAAGTTTGGTGGGTATATCTGATGTGTAAATGTATAATAAAGTGATGAATAATGACAGCAACATGTTTGTTGAACCATTAGCGCTATGAGGGATGGAGGAATGAGAGATGTTTGGGCCAAAACGTTTAGTTTTCTCAGCAGCAGACGCGCTACAGCAGGTGGCAGCAGCAATACAAGTTTCAGCTCTGCAGGTGTCGAAAACACGAGCTGCAGAAGAGAAAAGTTCTACTTTAATCCGTTCAAATTGTAGGGAAATGAACCCCGTTCTGACAAGTTTTGTCAAGTCATCATCACCTGTTGGAATATTACTCGCTTCAGTAGTTTGTTTTAACAAACCAGGTAGGCCTATGATGAGGATAGACTGATCTCACTGGAAGAAATTCTGGAAAAGTGCATGTTGCATGTGGAGAGCCCACCCGACACACCTGCGTAGGTAACTGACGCGTCTGTGGACCACTGCAGCTGATATAAATGGAGCCGCGTCGTCACAAGTCGTCAGTAATAATGTTGATGGTTGGCATCGCCTTCAAGTGTACGAGCTCCTCTGAATGGAGTAGTGCTGTCTACTGAAGCTTTTGCGAATTTTATGCTCTACACGACATGGAAGAATACAACGCCACGTCCTTATCATTTCAGAACGACAGTGGTTTCGATCACCAAATCGACAATGTGACTTCACCTGTGAAGGTTCCTCTGAGTTATCAGATCTCCACGTCTTTGCTGATCGGCGTGCTCATTCTATGTTCCATATTTGGAAACGCGTGTGTCGTGGCGGCTATTGCTTTGGAAAGATCCCTGCAAAATGTTGCAAACTACCTGATCGGATCACTTGCCGTCACGGACCTCATGGTGTCGGTGCTTGTGTTGCCCATGGCGGCTCTTTATCAAGTTTTAGACAAGTGGACACTTGGACAGGTAACTTGTGATATTTTTATTTCTTTAGACATTTTATGTTGCACATCTTCCATTCTACACCTGTGCGCTATAGCTTTGGATAGATACTGGGCGATCACCGACCCTATAGACTACATGAAGAAAAGGACATTAAAGCGTGCGGCTCTTTTAATAACCGTTACCTGGTTTGTCGGCTTTTCGATTTCAATTCCACCCATGCTGATCATGAAATCTCAGCCCAAGAGTAAAGCAGAAGACATGGCCAATCCTGAAGCTTGCATGATCAGCCACGACCCGTGGTACACTATTTATTCCACCTTTTGCGCATTTTACATCCCTCTGATTCTCATGCTGGTCTTGTATGGACGCATATTCAAAGCGGCAAGATTTCGCATTCGCAAAACCGTTCGAAAACCTGAGAAAAAGAGGGTGAAATGTTTGACTGTGTCGCCTGCGCTTTTTAAGCGAACGAACGGAGAGTTGGGCAAAAACTGGAAAAGCGCAGTCGAACCCAAGCCCGCCGCGTGCGTAAACGGCGCGATTAAGCACGCGGAGGACGGCGATTCTCTGGAGATCATCGAGGTTCACAGCAATTCCAAAAACAACTTGCCGTTGCCCAACACGCCAAACTCTGTCCCTCTGCTTGAGAACAAACACGAGAAGAACACCGAGGCGAAGAGGAAGCTCGCCATGGCGCGCGAGCGCAAGACAGTGAAGACTCTGGGCATTATAATGGGCACTTTCATTCTGTGTTGGCTGCCATTCTTCATCAAAGCGCTCGTGATGCCTTTTTGTCCATCTTGTCATATGCCTTTGTGGCTCAAAGATGTCATTGATTGGCTCGGGTATTCCAACTCCCTTTTGAATCCCATCATTTACGCTTACTTTAATAAAGACTTTCAGAGCGCGTTCAAGAAAATCATTAAATGCCATTTTTGCAGACCATAAACATACTGCATTTTCAGTTGTATACTATCAGAAACACGCGTTTAACCAGTATTGATTGCTCAGAAAAAGAATGGTGTATTTTAACAGCCCTGAAAACTTTCTTTTTAGTACGAGTTTAAATATAAATTATTTACTCTGATTGATTTTATATATCATATATGCTATAATTATGATATCAGGTTACATAATGTGTACTGAAAATGTTTATTTCATGTCCATGATGTGAAAATAAAAAAAGTCCTATGTGGTTTTGTCCTTGTTTTTTTTTAATGTAAATAGCATGCACAGACCAAAAATAATAGGCTTGTTTGTGAATGAGATCACATGATACTACATGGCATTGAGCAATGCTCAAAATAATTGATTGAATGATAAAAAAAGGAATATTATATTCTAACAATGCCCGACAAATTAAATCAGGAATAGAACAAAAAAACCAACAACCTGCTTTTAACGTTTGACTTGAAGATATTAACATGTTCATTTTTTGGATGGAGAGAAGTGCATATATAAAAGAATGTATAAACCTATGTTTTTTTTCTAATGTGTCTGTCTGCCACATGACAGCATTTAATATTTCACATATTTCACGGATTTTAACAAGCTAATTGCAGGAGGTGTCTCATGCTGACACTTACTCAAAGTGCATTATCAATATTTGTTTAAACATGACAGTGTTTTTTTTTCTTTCTCTAGAGACAGGTATACACTTATTGATGTGTCACTCTCAGTCCATCATTTAAATGCGTCTTTCTACTTTTCCTCTTTGCCAGGCACCCATTAATCTTGACTTGCGCCTTCATCACCCGTGGAACAGAGTGTAAACCTTGTGTGGAACAATGGATACAAAGGAGCGATAGAGAGGCCAAAAGATCCTCTTAACAATTCCCTTCATAAAAGAATGTTTTCACAACAAGTTCACCGCACATCTCTTTACTTCAATGATGACAGAAATCTCAAGGTTTTTACACAATCAGGAAGTGCCAATGAATTATATTAACAGGTCTCCAGCAGGCGCTTTTTGTGTCAACTAATGAATTCTTGTGGAAACAAAATTGTCAGTTTGTTCCATAAGTGCTGAAAATATGAAAAAAGGTGCAACTTTTTTTAAACTTAAAATCATTTGTTTACCATTAAAGCAGCCAATCTACCAGATAATTGTTTGATTTTTTGGAGGATTGCAGTTGGATCGTAGTCTCAAAAGTTGCTACAACAACCCTGCCTTCCAGTTTGAATCACTAAAAGCCACTCAACAGAGCAGACACATGGGTGCTGGTCACCATAGCGACACTCAGATGTCTCAAACTCTGGTTCTGAGGTGCAATTATCTGATCAAAGGCCTAGGACAATAGCCAGAGCCCACGTGCACACCCACAGCTGGCATGATTTAGCTACCTGTGGATCCACAGCTATTTATGAGAAACCTCCAGAACCCTGCAGAGAAAAATTGCTGATCACTCAACAAACACTGTTGAGGTCCATGATTGTCTGTTTTGAGTTCGAGCTCTTGCAGAACAGCTTGAGAGCTTACTAACAAATATATAGTAAAAACCGTTTGAAATTGGATTAAAAATAAACTTAAGCCATTACTGGGTCTGTCGAGCTCTGAAAGTAATAAAGTATTTAGGAATCAATTTGTCCACAATGCTATATTCCAAATCATGTAAACCCATTCATTAGTTTTGGGTGAGCCCGGAAAAGGCCAAAATTGAAGTCTATCTAATGAATGTTGGATGGTAGTCAGTGAGTACTGTTGAGCCAAGGTATAGTTGAAAAAATAATGAATATGGTGGGCTCAAGATTAAGCACATGCTTGTATCTTAATAATTTGGTATAATATTGACAGCATGCAATCAAACTAAATGTCAGGAACTGTAGGTGTTAATTAAATGGGGAAAAACAGTGACAAGAAAATTCATAAACAGGCTTTTAATGAGATCCATAAATTCATAATATTTCTCAGTCTTTCAACAAAGAATAATCAGAGGCAGATGCAATGTCAAAAGAAGAGATTCTGGAAAGTCCAATGTAATCCAGCCAGCTGAAGACTGATTCGCAAGTGGCCGTTCTTTACTATGGGCAAGCTACAAAAAAAAAAAAAAATCCTTTTTGGGTGATTTGCACTTTAGCACTAGTAAAAAACGTTATGAAAGCTAATATTTCCAAAATCAGCACAGAAGAACAAGTGTCCACATAATTTATATATATATTAGGCCTATTTGGAAAAGAAAACCTTATTTGACATGAAGTATTCCAAAAAATTGTAGTTCATTGTCATTTTAGGCTTTTTGCCATTTTTAATGAAAGAGACGGTTGAGAAAAGACAGGAAATGAAGGAGAGGGAAAGTTGGACGACACTAGAATCAGTCACGTTTCCTATGTTTTTTTTTTGTGGCATTTTTTGCATCTGGAGCATTTACTACATGGCTACGGCTCTGACATAATGCGCTATATTTTCACTATACTACAAAACATATTGTTCATTTCATTCTCTTGTCTCCTGTTATCAACATGGCATGTTCTAAAGGACAAACATGCAGCCTGGTGTAAAAGACACTCACATTCTGTCAGGGTGTGATGCAGGCAGAAGGAGATGAGGAGTCCAAAGCAAAGTGTTTACTTACAACAATATAACATAAACTGGTACAGGCAGAAGGTTCACACACACTAAGTACAAAAGAGAACAGACAAAGACTGACTGAACTGAAGGGAACTAAATACAAACACAGATGAACATTGATTGACAGAACACAGGTGAAACAGATGATGCTGATAATTAACTAAAGGTGATGCAGATGAACTAAAGGACAGTAACCATGGAAACAGATGAGTGGCGGGAAAACAGAACAAAGGAAGACATGTGACTAGTGACAACAAGACTCAGACAGAAACACAACTGACACATACACACATGCAGTCAGGCACATCAAATATTTGCACGGATGGTACTGGTTCTTGCTTGTTTCCTAAATAGAAGAATTACTTCACAATTCAAAGTCACAATTCAGAACAACATTAATTTGACAGACTCCTTAATGTGACATCATCCGTAAAAAAATCTCAGTGTTGAAAAATATTAGCTTTATTTCAGCAAACATCCAAACTTGCTCTTCAAATGAAAAATTTATTTTGCTTAATGAGATGTAAAAAAAAACAAAAAAAAAACATTAAATGCCAGAGAAATATGTTATTTTCTTATCTGTGATGCTCTGCAGTTTAAAAGCAAAAATGTTTCAGCAGTCATATTGAAAATAAGAGTATCATTCTATAAAGGGATATATTATATCAAGGTATATATAAAAACAAAAAGACAGCTTTCTTTCATCATATACACAGGCAGACCTACAGCGATAAAACTGGGAGAGAGCTTACCTATACATCTGACCAGAAAGTGCTTTGAGCGTCAATACATTGACTGTGACTGAATAATTCAGTCACATTTTAGTAGCTGAATACAATGTTTTTGTTACAATCATTGATTTTAATACATCAAATGTTATGGAAAATGGGATTTAGACAAGTTATATCAAAGTTCGGAGTAAAATATAAATTCCATGGCAAGTTTTGAGTTCATAAAAAGGTTGTGAACTTTTGCTCCACAATTATCATAATCCTCCTGCAGCTGTTTGAAAATGCTAAATTATACATTATCAGAAAGCGAAGTGGAAGAGAGTTATCAATTATTCAGATATACCTTAAAATGTTTGTACATGAATGACCTATGCATTTCAGACAGAAACAAAGGCACAGATGCAGTGTGCTGTAATTCACACAACTGCAACTCAGAGGCAAGTATTCACTCAGTCCACAGTTTTACACTAGGCCTATACAAATAATTATGTATAGGCCTAATATAGAATGTAAAAAATAAAATGCAATTTATATACATATACTTATTTTTTAAATGTATACACTACCATTCAAAAGTATGCGGTACGTTTTTTTTAAATAGAAATTAATAATAATAGTAAGGAAGGATGCATTAAATTGATCAAAAGTGAAATTGAAGACATTTCTATTTAAAAAAAAGCTGTTAAACTTTCTATTCATCAAAGTATTCATCGGGGGGGGGGGATTTAATGTCTTTCAGATAAATATTAAGCAGCTGTTTTTAAAATTAACAATAATAAAAAAAAATCTTGAGCAAATCAGCAAATTAGAATGATTTCATATCATGTGACACTGAAGACTGGAGTAATGATGCTGAAACATCTTATATACATGTATATTTTATAAATTACATTTTAAAATAGATTAAAATAAAAACATTTATTTTAAATTGTAATAATATTTCACAATATCACAGACAGTATTTTTGATCAAATAAATGCAGCATTTGTGAGCCAATTGGTGAGCAGAAGAGACATTTTACCAACCCCTAACTTTTGAATAAAAGTGTATATTTATTTATATTTTAATTTGTTTTTATAATAGTACATCATTATTACAGTGAAAGAGAAGGAACTCTGAAATCCGAAGAGGACAGAGAGGAAAAAAGCAATGGAAAGTCTCCTCAGGAAATCCCACCCTTTAAAGGAAATTACAAAGGCAGATTCAGGAAAAAGACAAACAGGCTTTGTTTGTTTCAAAACAAACCTATTTTCCTGTTACATTTCCTAACGTAGGAAACACATTTCAAAGCATTTAAATGCATTAAAACATTTAAATAATGATACAAAAAATATATAAACGCATTAAAAAAATTGCCCAATGTAAATTCAAACAGGAATGTACTTAGAAAGTGGGTTATTGTCTGAACACAAAGTGAAAACAGCTGTGCTTCTACTTGAAAGCTTTGTCAAAGAGCAGAGTGTTCAAACAGGATCACCTGCGTCTGACTCACACTGGAGAGTCTGGAGGGTCGCAGAACTCCGATCCGCGAGTACACCTCTGCATCCGAGCCGGCTCCACATGAGGGGTGAGGGCTGGGTGGGGTGGTGTGGATGATGGGGGGAGGCACGTACAACACTGGCGATGGAGGTGGAGGAGTGAGGGGGAGAACAGGTGGAGGTGGGGAGGGAAGAGAGGGGGTCACTAAAGGCAGGCTGGGCTCTTTTAGATCATACTGAGCCATGTGGTAGAAACCGAAGTATTCCAGAGCATTCCCGGCCTGAGCGATGCGGAGCCTGTGGCGCAGCAGGAGCACCCGATACAGTAATGCCAAGATCAAAAGCCCAGCCAAGACCACCCACAGCACAGCCAAACCGAGCTCAAAGTCCCAGCAAACACGGGGCAGAGTCGAGATCCCACAGACCACGGCGGATTGATTCACAGAAGATGGCTTCCTGAGAGGGACATCAGCCAAAACAATCAGGTTTCTGTCGGTACTTTCAGTTGGCATAGCTCCCGTCACTCTAGACACGTACGTTTCTCAACCACACCTGTGAGAAGTGTCTGGGCAGTGGCGAATGCAGTCGACCGCTGCTGAACATCTGTCCTGGAGAATGTCGTTTGCCTGGTGGCGACTCCTGGTGCTCAATTAAAACAGCAATGGAACAGAATGAACCTTTGTGTGACTGACTGAAATATATACGTGGTTAACCTGCTGAGATCAGTCTAGTGAGCTGGCCATCCTGTGGAGATCTAAGGTCTAATATAGAATTTAATCAAAGGCTTCAGTGAGTCTTGCACACTAGAGGGCTGATGAGGCTGAGCCAATATTGAAACCATTTGTGAGGCAGTTGAGCTGTTATGTCATATCTACAGACTTTGCAACACAGTGTAATCATTCAGTCTTATGAGGTTTGCATAACTTATAACACTGTGGAAATTAAATATTTGTGCAGAAAAGAAAGTTTAAATGGATTAAAAACTTACTTTTTACAGCATTCCATATATGTATTCCTGACAAGTATAATGACTGAGAGTTGCGCTCTGAAAATGCTAGAGAGAGCATTTGTCATGGAAGGAAATCCAAAGAGAGTTCAGGAAAACATTCCACGCAGGCCTGACTGAGGATTGGCTGAATTCATTATCTCTATGGTTACAGGAAACAGGCAAAGGATGTTGGTCTGTATGGCAGAGGAATTCTCATGTGAGAGGAAAGAACAGGCTTATAAAAAAAAAAAAAGTGCTCTTGCCCGAGCCATTGTAAAATTTAGTCACATATAGTAAAACACATTAAAGGTTGTTGACAGCTTTACAGTGCTGTTTACTTTTTGTGACTTCAACTCAAGTTATCATTTTAAAGTCGAATAAAAGCAATGAGGTTGTCTCAGATCTAAAAGTTAAAAGGTTCATGAATTGAGAAATTAAAATCTTTTGACGTATAACAAAAAAAAAAAAAAAATTTTTTTGTTTTGAGCTTTCTATTCATCAAAGACTATTAAAAGGTTAGTCTTACGGGTTTGGGACAACGAGGTTTGAGTAATGACAAGTTTTTCATTTTTTGTGTGAACTAACCCTTTAAGCAGCACAACTACTTACAGCAATGATAACAATGAGAAATGTTTCTTCTCATGCAACAAATCAGCATATTAGAATAATTTCTGAAGGATCATGTGACACTGAAGACTGGAGTAATGATGTTGAAAATCCAGCTTTCAAAAAAAAGTTACAATAGAAAACAGCTAACTATTTTAAATTGTAATAATATTTCACCACATTCCTTTTTTTACTGTATTTTTGATTGAATAAATGAAGGAGAGCATAAGAGACTTTTTTCTCAAAGCATTTCCTTTCAACTCAAAGGCAAAATTATAATTCAAGAAATCATAAATGAAAAAATCCTATAAAAAAATAGATGAATCAATAATATTTTAATTATCCCTCGCACGCTTTTCTTTTTATGTGTGGATGAAAAGTCTTGTGAGAGACATCTCTGATGAAAATCAATATTTGTTTGTGTACAGTAATGTGAAGGCACAGACCATGCAGAAAATCAAAGTTAATCAAAGGACTCTTATGCAATTCAGCTATTGAAAACTGCACAGCTCAGAGGAAGTGGTGCAGCTCTAAAGGCTTTGTGTATTAGGAAGCAGTGTGCAGTTGGCATTGGCTCCGCTGTGGTCTCAGCCACCTGGAGCCCTCCTCAGGCACAGCACTGCGAGACAGATTAAAGCCACTTTACAATCACTCATGTGTGTTCCCTGATGGACAGGTGGGTTAGTATGAACCCAACAATAATAATAAAAAAAAAAGCTCTCAGAGACCACTGCGCGTTACCAGAGATAGGTGCTGTGGACTCAGTATGCACATGTCAGTATCACACTGAGATGTTTTAGCAGAGTCTAAAAACTTGCAATTGGGAGAAATAAAGTCCATTTGGAGATATAAAGAAATGATGAAAAAAACTGAGATCCTTTTTTTATCCTTAAGCAGAACTGTCTTCCACATATAAATCTGTTTTATTTCACTACATCTATGACAGTGTGGTCAATCTAATCTTGTCTCTTCACATTATATAACCGGAAAATTTCCATTTAGCCACAAGGGGTATTTATTTTAGGGGACAAAAACAGGTCCTTGTGTGAAACCATTTAGATGTTGCCCAGAAGAATAATTGTTTTTTCCTGCTATGAAAGTGAAGCAAGATTAAGTTGTTTGTCTAAATTGCTGTGGAGAAGATGCTATATGCTGATTTCATGCAGCCGCCATTTTGAAATCGCTCCGGTGGGAAGAAATTTTAATCATAGGAGAGTCGCGAATGCGATGGCGTATTGTTGTTTAATGTAGAAATTAGTTATTCTAAAAATGTACATACATTTCTTTCATACTTTAGACTATATACAGTGAAATTCATTTATAAATAAAATAATTTTTTTTAATATAATTCAGAACGTAAAAAAAGAAGCAGGAACGAACTATATACATATCCTATATTGGATATTAACATCCAATAGTGTAAATAGCGGCAGCAGCTTCAGGTTGGTAGTCCAAGGCATTGTTGTCTATCTGTACTTCTGGGGTTCTTCTCACCGGAGCCTCGCTTTCGATTTCAAAATGGCGGGTGCGTGAAATCATCGTATAGCACCTATAGGTAGTGTAACGGTTACCAGCTGGAGTGCCCTTGAGTGACACCAGAGGGCACTCCACACCAGACGATCATGTTTCACTCACAAACTACGTACATTTCCCATAACTCACTGCCCGGACTCATCAGCACTCATCTCATTCACCTGTTTCTCATTATCTTGTTTAGTTCACACCATAAATACACGGTGTTCACATTCACTTATTGCGAAGTCTTGTTGTACTGTGTGTCTGCATTTCTGAGCGTTTTCCCGTGTTTGTTTGTCTGTTTTCGACTTTGGATTGTTCTTGCTGCCTGCCCTGACCTCTGCCTGTTTCTTGGATTCCCTCTGTGTTTTCTCCATTGTCCTGTCTGCTGATTCTTGACCCTGCCTAGAAGACTATTTTTGAAATAAGCTGCATTTGGATCTTCATCTTCATGTCTCGGAACAGTTCGTAACAGAAGACTTCGCCACTTCAGATCCAGCAGCCGAGAAGAAACCGAGACACTAATCAGTCTCTTCCGCCTCAGCCAAGGTAACCGATCTATAGAGGAATATGTTGAAGAATTTTGTGAGCTCTGCCATGGGGTAGATTTGAACGATGCAATCTTAAAGGATAGTTTCCGACATGGGCTTGAGGACATGTTAAATTATCTCATGCCTGACAACACCCCTCAATGGACAATGAATTCGCCCTGAGGCTAAGCGGCTCATCCTTTTCTGTGGGCTCTGCGGATGAGGGTTTCCATGAACTTCTAACACCCGTTGAACCAGAGTTCTGCTACACCTCAACTGATTCCCCGGACTCTCGTTACGTCTTAGCAAAGTTCCCCGAGCTCTCTACTGCTGAGGGGGCATTTCCAGAGACGGTTCACGTCACGTCTGCCCAGCCAGAGACGGTTCACGACGCATCTGCCGAGCCAGTGTCTACGGACAAGATGGCCGCCTCCAAGCCAGTGTCTACGGACAAGATGGCAGCCTCCGAGCCAGTGTCTACGGACAAGATGGCCACCTCCGAGCCAGTGTCTACGGACAAGATGGCAGCCTCCGAGCAAGTGTCTACGGACAAGATGGCAGCCTCCGAGCCAGTGTCTACGGACAAGATGGCCGCCTCCGAGCCAGTGTCTACGGACAAGATGGCCGCCTCCAAGCCAGTGTCTACGGACTTTTATTGGCATTGATGGTTTAATGAAGAATCTATAAAATCCATGTTACAGTTCGATTGCACAAAAGCTTCTTTATAGTGGACAACTGTTCCTCAGATAATTAAAAAGTTCTTCACACTAAGAAAAACATAGTTCTTTAAAAAAAAAAAAGTTAATTCAAAGGTTCTTTAGAACCAAAAATGGTTCATCTATGCCATCGCTGTGAAACCCCCCTTTTGGAACCTTTATTTTAAAAAGTGTAAAATGTTATACTGAAAATTGAATTGGACTTGTAATCAGAAAAATGCTTAAATAGAAGCGTTTTCACTAGACCTTTGGACCCCAGTGTATCTTCTAGTGAAGCATGTGATGCCTGAACATTGGTGCTTGAGCTGATGCTCTCTGCTCTGATTGACGCACATCATGTCTCTTGTATCACAGACGGATGCTGTTTTCAAGCTCTCCGTCCTTCTTCAGAAAGTTGTGACCAGTTTATCACAAATCCTATGAGGAACATTACAACTTGTGTATCATCATCATGGTAGTGTAGGTTTACAAATGTACTCAAGTGAACATTTCACCTAAAACTACACCCATCAGAGTTTTTAAGTGTTGTTGGACATCATGAATCCATTATCACTGCGAGTGTGTGTAAAGAATAAAAAAAGTTTTGATCAGTGGTGGTTGCAGTATTGAGATGTCACTTTACATCCAAACAACTCTCCTCATCCATTTTTTTATAGTTCAACTGAGCAAGATTGCATCCCAAGGAGAAGATGGATATACTCAGAACAACATGCTGTTGTCAGGGTTGGAGTGCTATGAAGCAGCATATGCCCAGGGGCTCATGGGAGTTATCTGTCAGATCATCTTAATACACAGAGATGGGCAGAACAAATGTCATCCAGATATCAGCTCTAGACACAGGCTAACCCGTCGGCACAGGCTGTTTGAAAAAAAAATGCCTGCCTTTTCCCAGCAACTCAAACCACATGAACAACATTCACAACCTTTACAACACAGAGAAGAACTCACTCACAACTGAGGGAAAAGACTGGAAAATATTCCAGAGATACTAGCTCAAGTCAGCACACACTCTAAAAAAAGAGGTGTTTGTAAAACTTTACAAAGGCAACAGATTGCATGACTTTTAGATTTAGATGGAATAATATTATGTATCATATGAAGAGTTCAGATGCAAAAGCCATCAGAAATTTTCTTCTAGAATGACCAAGCTCGTATATTTCAATTCAGTAATTTCACTTAAATGACAATGAAAATTACCTATTAATTTTCATTTAAGTGAAATTACTGAACTTAAATATACTAGCTTGATAAAAAATCTCAGATGGCACTTAGAGGCTTTTGCATCCGAACTCTTCATATATTTTGGTAAATTTAGTTTAGAATGCCATATTGCCTACTTAAAATCTGTCTTTATCTTTTACATTTTTCACCCAGAACCATTTGAATAGGAATTTTGGTTTAAATTAAACTAGAAAACGTTCTGTGACTTAAAAAGTTTTTACATCATGCTGTAAAAAGGCTTTATTTAGAAATTATTTTCAAGAGTATGAAATGGTTCAATATAGGTGCTTCTCATGTCTCATGTTCTCCATCTCATCACAGATAGAAGTGTTTCTTGTCTTAAAGGTACAGTATGTAATTTTTGCCGTTAGAGGTCGCTTATTCAAAAAGGCGTAGCTTGATGGCACCGTGAGCGGGGAATGGGAGTTGTCGTCTTTACCTCCACAGCTGGAAAGCAATCCGATAGGACTAGGCAGAAATCGTAATGATGGATGAGCTAATGTATTAAAGTTTTATTAACGTTACTGTGGTATGAAGCAGGGCGGGCCCGAGAGCCTGCACTGTTAAAAATTTCCTGTAAATTTTACAGTAAAATACTGGCAGCAGGGTTGCCAGCCAGTTACTGTATTTTTTACAGTAGCGTTTCTGTAATTTAATTTACAGATTTTTACTGTATTCTCTGATTACAGTAAATAACTGTATTTTTTAACTGTTGTATTTTTTTACAGTAAGTTACATGAATCTTTGTATTCGCTATATTTAGAGGAAGTATGTAAAATGCAGTATATACAATATATTTTCCTGATTTTTTCATATTAATGACTGGTGCTGAATTTTAAATGTTAATTATTTATCAACTGCATAAGCTTTAAACAATTGTTTTTAAATACATTAAGTGTTGTATAACGCACAACTTAATTCCCCTATTACTTCACAAAACAAACAAATTATTCAACATCCTAATCTTGAAAAACAAGTCAACATTTATTTAATTTATAACTTTAAAATATGCATGAAAAAAAGTCATAAAACAGTGTATTTTGTATCATTTTGATTTCATTTTGATTTACAAACTTTTTTTTTTTAAATGGACATGAAATTAAATATTTTTTTAATTACTTGAAACAAATTAGCCGTCATGGCCCGGCCTTCACACAAAGAAGAAATACGCAAATGACATTTAAAACCACAAGTTGACCAAAATGATCATTATAAAATGATTCTGAAAAACAGACACGAATTAATTTTCATCACTTCATTACCAGACTAACATGTCCAAACAACAAGGCCCCAAGTGAGTCCAAAAAACTTATGATCAAAAATGGAGAATAATTCAGCTCCAGATGCGGTTCCATCACAGGATGCAAAGGCTGGCTAGAAATATTGAAAAGGACAATACATTAGATATATTACAAAACATAATGATACAGTCAGAGACAGACAGAGGAATGACAGATACAGTTAGAGTCAGATAAAGAACATTAAAAGGTTAAAATTAAGGGAAAAATAGATATTTGTGTGTGTGTACTACTTACATTTCAGAAATTCCACTGATAACACACCACTTTGCAGGGAAGAGTGGCAACATGTGGGTTCACTGCAACCTGTTTCTTCTGTACCATTTGCCCTGTCGTTTTAGATGGCAATTTTCTTCTTTGTTCCTCTCTTTCAAAGCACCTAACGGGTCAGGAAACAGACAATATGTAATTAGGATTGGTTTTACGTTTTGATGCTTGTAATCATGTTTTTAAATCTGTTAGAGCAGTGTTTCTCAACTCCAGTCATGAGGACCTCTCAGGAAGACCTCCCCAACCCTAACCCTATGTCCACTAATTAAAACACCTGATTTAACTAATTAAGTCAACAGATAATATATCTAAAGGCAAGTTCTGATATTGAATACATGTGTCAAATGTACTGAGGTTGTTAAGAATTCAATCATTACCTTTAAATGAACTCCAAGGTGCAGGCTGCCTCCTCCTGATTGAATATGTAATATGCAGTGAACAGTATAGCAAGGCCAGACAGGAAGCTGGGCTGAATGCTCTCCTCACACACAACTTGGCCTTCCAGTGTCCACTTGTCAAAGTGTCTCCTAAAACAATACCACATGTGACAATAGTTTATTTTTTACTATACCATTTTTATTTTTCAGCTTTTTAAATTTAAACTATATTTTAGTATTCAGAGTGCAGGAACTCTTTCTTTTAAATAAAATTAACAAAGGAATTATGAAAACAATAAGCAAATTACACACAGAGAGTAGGCTATAGCTAAAATAGGGGAGAACCGGGGCGAAAGTAACAAAGTGATTTTCAAAGTGATCAGTGATTTCTGAGCCCTGACTACATTTGCATTTCAAGCTATGACAGCACTTTCGGCATGCAGCCAGTGACCGAGCTGCTAAATATCACGTGATTTCATCATCGTTCCCCGCGGTTAGGTCCGGAAAGCAGTTTTCGAGTATGATAAGTAAATTACTGAAGCGGTCATTTTTTTTAATTACAAGTTGTGTTTTTCGTTTCATGTGTCACACAGTAATGATCAATCTATAGGTTATTTAGTGCTGTAACACATCCTGAAGTTTGCTTGGTCAGAGTTTTTCAGTATAAAAGTAAATCGGGTTTAAATGTCAGGAGTTCCTGTCGGGACGAAAGTAACACTTGTTACTTTTGTCCCGCTATAGGGAAAACAAGTGTTTCTTTTGTCCCTCTGCTACTGTGGTGACTTTCTGTGTGTTGCAGCATTTATTAAAACATGTTTATGTCATATTATACCAACAGAATATGGCAGATGTTTCTGAGGGGGCTTTTAAAGATTAAGTCACATTTAAATCAGCTGATTTCTGTGTCACCATTTTTTTTTCCACTCAATCTGTTTCCATTTACCCTAGTCACATTTAGGCTTTAGCCATACCTTATAGCTTTAACACCTCCACCTATGAATTTGCAGGGTTTCTATCCAGATGTTTTTTATGCACATTTTAAATGTATGCATAAAAACAGCTGGATGGAAACATAACTATTGTTACATTATGTTGAGAATTTATATTATGCTAATTTAATTTAATTTTCATATTTTTCATGTTGAAAAAAAAACATTTTATAAAATCGATTGACAATAAAAAAATATTCTAAACAATTCAAGTTTGTACTGTTGGGTTACTTTTAAAACATTTAATGAAACTGAAATAAAAAATAAAAAAATGTAAATTAACAATTTTTTCAAAGATAAAGGCCAAAATATGTTTGCAGTTACATGTTAACAAGGTCATACTCAGGTATATTTAGGCTAAAAAAAACAAAAAAAAAAACAAACAAGAGTAACACAAAAAATCTAGCTTGTATATTGTTGTGTTACTTTTGACCCACCTGTGTGTTACTTTCGTCCCAACTGATGGGGTCGAAAGTAACATGAGCAGTCTTAAGTTCAAAGTGAAATTATACTGAAGTTGTTCTACATTTTTACAAAATTCCACCTGGTATTGATAGACCACACTTGTGAGTGACTGACCACAGCAAAATTATATCTCTGTCTAAACCATCATCTTTTAAAATGATGTTTTTCTGAAAAATGGTACTTTCGCCCCCGCTCTCCCCCTATATAGGATATAGGCTAGCCTATATTCGTACTGAAATGTAAGGGATTTTTACACCGGCATATTAAACATGCAACACAGCAACATTCAGATTCTGACGCAAGGTTTTAGCAACGGCGTTTTCATCTCGGCGCCCATTTTAACAGATGACTTGATTTTGATTTGATTTACACCATAAAATAATCACGACGAAGTGTGCAGATCAATACGAACCTCGTGTGAATACCGACTGTTGTCATTAAAGCATGTAACTCTTCTTAACATAGGAGCCCATAGATCCCGAGGAATGTGTGAAATACTACCGCGTCCGCGCTGCTGAAGCCCCGCGCAAGTCTCCCTCGCGCCCCGTACGGAGGATGCGTGATCCTCGGTTACCACCGCGAATATAACGTTACCTTCAAAGTCTACGAGTAACACAACATAAAAAATAAGAAACTGAAATAATAAGTCACTTACCACAGAGTTGAGAATCACTCCTCTTGCCGCTACCCGAAAGTTGAAGTACCGACGCGACCGTTGAAGATCACAATGCCTCTGTAGATTTGAAATTTACAGCAATATTCTGTATTTTGAATCAAACCGCCACGCGACCCCAGAATGCATTGCAGTTTACAGCAATATGCTGTATTATTAGAAAACAGCCAGCTGCTGTAAAATATTGCTGTAATTTTTACAGCAATTCATTACAGTGTGGGATATTTTTCGTTGCTGTTTTTATTATGATTATGTCGCATGTTGCCCGCTGATGCTCCTTTCATTTAGTTGTTTGTTTATTTCACTATTACAAGTTATTTTAACGTCTTTCATCCCTGAACTTGGACATTGTTACAGTTACGTTTACTTAAATTCACATTATTTTCATTTCATTCTAATGAAATAGCCACAAGTGCTGAATTACTATATGGTCACTTTATTTGCTGAATTAAAATTGTGGGGTAACGCAGCGCTTCTTTCCTTGGTTAATGCTAAAATAGGTTTGAGTGTGTTGAAAGTTATGTTATAATGTAACTATGCATTCACTTGGAGGCTAGTATGAGGCACTTGTTGCACACTGCAGTAGCCTAAGCTACATCGATATTAGAATAATGTAGCTAATAATAACAGATGGATACGACTTGTGTTGCTAAATGGCATGCAGTTAATTTTAAAATATATGGTATGCTGGAGAAAATGCTGTAATACTGTAGCTACAAATAAAGCTCCTCCTGATTATGCTATGTTAACCTCTTGACATAGCAGTGTTGTCTTTGAGGCATGGTACAAACATGTTACTTGTGGTAATCAAGAAAACAAGAGATTCAAACAATACCCCGAAGGTATATCCAAATAGTTTCTCACCTGTAATATATTAAAGCATCTTTGGTTTCTCAATGCTCAAATCATGACAAAACCCCTGGACCAGCCAATGCACATGTGCAGTCATAAGTGCGAGCCTCCGCACACTGACTGATTATACAGCAACCAGAGCTTCTAACGGCAGCTGCATTGATACAATGACTTTTATATATAAGGTGGGACTTATTGCACTTTCTCCCTTTCATATAAGTGCACAGTCTTTGTATATCTTAAGTATTTGGCCCTAATAATAAATAAAACATTATAATGTACCATTATAGGCTAACACACATACCTCAATCCAACATGGGTAAAAATCAACTAAACTAATTATTTTAAGTTGAGGAAAGATCTTATCCTGACATCACAAGACTAAAATTGACAACAAAATCATCAATAAATGTAAACAAGTGGTCAAAGAATCCAACCATATACACTTTCATGCCCCAGTGCATCCTGGGAACAGTGAATGGGACTGAACCACAAAAACATGACTTCAAAATATGCCTTTTTAAATAATAAAAAAATCATTAATCCTGCTCACCTGCTGTGCTTGTTGTTCAACTTTTCAATTTATACTGTAAATAAGTATACTGTAAATAAAAATAAAGAAAGAAACATGAAAGAAAAATAAACTTGTTCCTGAAAGTTGGAGGTGTTAGAACTTTTGATTAGTAAATAAGAAACAACAACCTACTATAATCAAGTTTCAGCATTATTTACTTGACTTATTTTTTACAGTCCACCAAATGTCATTTTACCAACACTGCAAAGAACCTACAGATGTGTTCTTCATTTTATGCAATTCATGGTACGTTCTTGAGGCCCCCGTACACGGACTTGTCAGTGAAGAATAAGAGAAAAGAGGCCGCTATGGGATTGAAGGGACTCTTGATGCTGAAGAGGGAAAGAGGGAAGTGCAATTTGAAATATTTGGTGGTAATCAGCTCTCTTTGATATGAAGATACCAGCATGTGAAGATTTTTTTTTGACATGTCTACATAGCAGCCCACTGATGGGCCCTTCAGAGAGCCCACGCCGTGATCTGCAGACGTGGATCTCACTCAGTCGCATGACCTCAGTGATTTGCCCTGGCGTTTAATGAAGCCCCTGGTCCAAAGAAAGCCGGTTCAATCGCCTCCCCGCCCGCTCATAAATATTTATCTCATCAGTGACAAAAGGATTTGCTCACTATCATTATGTCCTTTGTAAGTCAAATAGAAGTGGTGTGTGTGTGTGTGTGTGTGAGTGAGAGAGAGAGAGAGAGAGAGAGAGAGAGAGAGAGAGAGAGAGAGAGAGAGAGAGAGAGAGAGAGAGAGAGAGAGAGACTTTTTTTGACTTTTAGGGTCTCTTTTATTTTACAAAAAAATATTTTCCTTCATATAAAAATATTACAATCTAAGAATATTTTTTTATTATTATTATTATTATTATTATTATTTATTTTTTTCCTTTTTTTTTTTTTTCCTTTTTTTTTTCTTCATAAAAACAGAAATATTAATATTCCATAGACATAAATAACAATATAGCATAGGCAAAAAAACAACAACAATTTTTTCACCTTAAACATTAACTTGCAGATTACCATCAATGTCAACTTCACACACACATTGATTAATTCCCCATTTACCTTTAAAAGTCTCAAGATTGTCAACTAGCTTGTAATAGGCAAACTCTATTTTAACACGTGTTTTTATCAATCCTTTCAAAATTGATAAAACATCAGTTGACCCTGTGTCATTTAATTTTCCTTTTCGTGACAACCATATTGCCATTTTTACCTGTCCAAATAAAAAATTAATTAAAACAAGTACTTCCTTTTTGCTTCTACTATATCTTGGCCCATAAATAAAGACCATTGGGGTAAAAACGATGCCCAACGTTTGGCACCACCTCTCTAATTCAGCAAAAAGCATCTGCAATCTCCCACAATTAAAAAACAAATGGAAAACGGTTTCCTGTACCCCGCAAAAAGGGCAACCCTCCCCTACCTCTGGATCAAGATGTGCTCTGTGTCTGTTTGTAGCTATTATACCATGCACAGTCCTCCACTGAAGATCTCCAGTCCTCTTCTCAGTAGGAGGCTTGTACAGGGACCTCCAGCTACCTTTAGGGGAAGAGTCCACTCCAAACACCTCCTGCCATTTAGACTCCTTTACACCATCCAACGTTTGAAGGTATAAGACTTTCACACACAGTACATACAGAGCTTTTTTCCCAACATTACTTAAAAATCCAAGTTGGGGTGTCTCAAAAGACAACAGTTCACCCTCCGATTCAGTCCATAATCCAGTCTCTGCGGAAATAGACAACTCTGGGAAGGAAAAAACTTCTTCATCATCATGCATTTCTAGAGACAGTCTGTAATCCACAGGTAGAGCTTTACTTAACTGAGTCAGAATGTTCTGGGCGAGCCGAGTTGATCTTATGCCCAGTTTTCCAGCCAAAACGTCCGCAGATATCCATCCTTCCTCAGATAAAAATTGTCCAACTTTTAAAAAAAGTGCAGTCTTTAGAGTATTTCTTAGAGATATTGACTTTAAAATATTCAAGTCCAATGCAGGATTGAAAAGAATCGGTTCTTCTTTCAGCCACATTTTCTGCACACCATTTTGTTCTCGAGAAACTCTGCAAACTGTCCAAGATGTTAAAATGGACCTGTAGAAAACTGTTAATCCAGACAGGTCTATCTTGTTAATGTCCATGAGGAATAAATGGCGGTCTAGTCCCATGTTACCGGCTTTCCTCAATAGGGTACAGGCGACTTCAGCCCAGCTCACATCTTCCCCATACAGGAGTTTTTTCACGGTCTGGAGTCTGAAGGCTTTGACTCGGGATCTTATGTCTACTAGTCCTTGTCCTCCTTCTTGTATAGGTAGATACAGCACCGATGCCTTCAACCAGTGTTGCCCCGACCAGAAGAAATCTACCAGGCACCTTTGCAATCTTCGTACTAAATCTTCTGGAGGTTCCAGAATCCTCATTCTGTGCCACAAAGATGCTGCAGCCAAATTGTTGCAGACAAGCACTCTTCCCCTGTAGGACAGCTGGGGCAGCACCCATTTCCAGTGAGACAACCTCGCACACACTTTTTCCACTAAACCCTCCCAATTTTTCTTCCTAAATTCTTCTGTCCCTAAAAAGACCCCTAAATATTTAAAACCTGCCCTCCCCCATTTTAATTCACCCGGGAGTAATGGACTTTGAGGTTCTTGACCACACCACAGAGCATCGCTTTTGCCCCAATTGACCTTAGCCGAACATGCTTTATTATAACATACTAATGCCTTTTCTAACAATTTGACATCATTTTGATCTCTAATTAAAACCGTGACATCATCTGCATAAGCAGAAAGTTTGATAGGTTGCTGAAAAAAGGAAGCATTAACATTCAACCCTTTTAACTCTCTTCTCAGTCTGCACAACAGAGGCTCTATTGCTATACTATAAAGAAGACCAGACAGAGGACAACCTTGCCTAATTCCCCTCTGTACTTTTATCGGAAAACTGAGGCCACCAGCCATTTTTACCATACATGTTGCTTCAGTGTATAACATTTTTACTGTAGAAATAAAATTGTCCCCAAAACCAAAAGCTTTTAATGTCTTAAAAAGATAAATGTGATCAACCCTATCAAAGGCCTTTTCCTGATCTAAGGACAAAAAACCAACATTAGTCCCATTTTGGACAGCAAAATCTATAACATCCCGCACTAAATGTAGATTATTAGATATACATCTATTTTTGATACAATAAGACTGATCTTTGTGGACAATTCCATGCAATACACCATTTAACCTATTTGCTAAAACTTTAGAGAAAATCTTATAATCCGAGCACAAAATTGCCACCGGCCTCCAGTTCTTCAACAGTGTCAAATCTCCTTTTTTGGGGAGCAGCGTTAAAACTGCACGCTGACAACTTGTAGGAAGGATTCCCTTACTTAGACAATTTTGAAGTACTTCAAAAAAATCTTTCCCAATAATGTTCCAAAAAGTCTTATAGAAATCAGCAGGCAATCCATCCAGTCCTGGCGCACGGCCTGAGTTGAGCCCCATGACAGCGGTGGTAACTTCCTCAAAATTAAGTTCAGTTTCTAGAGAAAGTTTGTCTCCTTGAGTTATCTTAGGAAGATCATGCAACAGTTCATTCCTGCATTGTTCATCTGTATTTTCAGCAGCATACAGTTCAGAATAAAAATCAACCGCAATTCCTCTCATATCCACTGGATCTGAAGTGTCATGTCCATTAGTGTCTTTTAAGCAGAACATTCGTTTTTCTTGCCCAGCTTTACGCTCCAAATTAAAGAAGAAAGTTGTAGGACCATCCACATCTCTTATTGCAGTGAACCTGCTCCTCACAAGCGCTCCTTTGACCTTTTCATTAAGAATTGAACTCAGTTCTTTTTTTTTCCCCTCCCACAATTCTTTCAAAATTATTGGTTCACTTTCAATCATGTCTTTTTCAATCTCCATAATTTCTTTTTCTAGCCCATCTATTGTATTCTTTAAAACTAACGAGGAATGAGATGTATATTGCTGACAAAAATTTCTTATATGCACCTTTCCAACTTCCCACCACTGAGTAATATCTTCATAATAATTCTTCTCTCTTTTCCAGGTCTCCCAAAAACCTATAAAATATTCACAGAACTTTGTATCTTCTAATAATTTGACTTGAAAATGCCAGTAGCAGGTTTTACGATTTGTTCTTTCTAATGAGCTTTCAACTGTGATGAGTTTATGATCAGAAATCGTTGTTGGTATTATAGCAGTTTTTAAAATTCTATTTCTCATATTTTGTGATACATAAATCCTATCTAACCGTGCAGCAGAAACTCTATTATTGGTGACTTTTACCCATGTGTACTGCCGAGTTATTGGGTTGTAATCTCTCCACACATCTGAGAAATGCAAACTTTCAATTATACGGTCTAAACAGAAAGATGATTGTGCATGATGTTCTTCCCCATTTCTGTCTAGAGTAAAATTTAAGGTACAATTCCAATCACCACCCATAATAATAAAATCATCATCTTGCTGCTGTTTTAGAAAGTGATCTAATTTTTTAAAAAGCTGTACTCTATCTGCTCCTATATTTGGTGCATAAATATTGACAAACAGAAAATGGAGATTACTAATTTCAGCCCTTACAATTAAACATCTTCCTGGTTGCAACTCTTTTTTTGAAATTATTTTTGCTTTTATCACAGGAGAAAATAACACTGCCACTCCAGCACTTACACTAGTGCCATGACTAAGAGCTTTCTCTCCTTTCCACCATAAATCCCAGTCAACTTCATTACTTTGGTCACTGTGGGTTTCTTGCAAAAATACAACACTTAAATTTTTTGTAAAAATTAATTCTGATAATACATTATTTTTCCTCCCATCCCTCATTCCATTCACATTTAGGGATCCCACCTGCATGCCCTTCATGAGAAAAATAAAGAGAAAAGGAAAACAGGAAAGGAAGCAGAGAGCATTGTTAAACAACATGATTTCTTATGTGTTTCCCCTCGTTAGTCCTCCCTTTCCTTTCTTTTTGCCTTGTCTTACCGAGGTTAAATGTTTTTTAAGGCGAAACCGCTTTTGCTGTGAGAGCTCCTCATAACTGCTCACTTTCCTGGCCTTCATCACAGAAACAACAAATTTATCAGTGTCAGGGAAAAAATCACCTATTTCTACTCCTGATTTTCCTTTTGTTGCATCAAGAAAAGAATTAATTTGCTCAACAGTATACAAGTCTCTTTCATCCATTCTATCTAACCACTCCTCGCTATCCTTCATTCCATCCTCAGTACACTGAGACAAGTTATCCACCTCCTCATCCATTTTTTCCTCTGAGCCTCCAACCTGCGATTCATCGTTAATCTCACGTACATTTTCAACACTACTCTGTTCCCCATTGTCATCAATAACATCAGTAGTTTCATTCTCAGTTCTATCTGGAGCAGCACTGCATCCAGGTTGCACGTTCTCGTTATTAACATTATTCTCAATCACCTCGTTCTGCTCGTTCACCTCTTCTGTTACCCCTCCATCCTTCTCCTCATTTCCTTGTCTATCACTCCTCTGATGATCAGCTTTTTTTATTTCATCTTGAGCCGCGGGAATTTTCTGTTCGTTTTTTTTAGGGCATACGCCGCGTTTGTGCCCAATTTCTCCGCATTCAAAACATTTCCAGTTCTCTGCGCTTGCATAAACCATGTATGAATTTTCTCCATGGTTTACACGAAAAGACACGTCTAAGTTACGTTCCGGCGAACTCAGAAACATATAAACCTGTCTTCTGAAGGAAAGCACATGTTTTAACGCAGCGTTTTTACAGCCCAGTGAAATAAGTTTCACAGGGCTTGCAATTTTTCCGAATCGCTGCAATTCCTTCATTATCACATCATTAGAGATAAACGTTGGGATGTTTGAGATTATAATTTTCGTCGCCGGGGCAGATAGGGGGGTTACTGTAACAAAAGTTCCTTTTACCCATACTCCGCTCACGGTCAATTTATTGATCAATATTTCCGTTTTTAAAAACACAACCACAGCTTTGTTCATACGTGAAGCCGAGATGATATTCTCAAACCCTACCTGCTCTCCGACGACTAGGAGCAGTTCCTCCACTGTCACCCCAGGTTCTGGTACACACCTGCACCCGTTCCGAAGCGACAGGCCTTGCGTTCCTTGAATAGGAACAGACGCCATACCGGCGTCTTAAAAATGACGAACAAACAACTTTTTTTTTTTTTTTTTTTTTTTTTTTTTTAATCTCTCAACTTTATTATTATTTTCTCTCTTTAACTACCGAGGGGAAAGAAAATTAAGAAACCATTTGTATCACAAAGAGAAACCACTTTTTCCACACTCACTCTGAGCAGCGTGCTCAGCTCTCACACACACACTCCCAACACTCACACCGGAAGCGAGAGAGAGAGAGAGAGAGAGAGAGAGAGAGAGAGAGAGAGAGAGAGAGGGAAAAGAGAGCAGTTCTCAACTTTTGTCATTTAAAAATTGAGCAGGGAAGTGATTTCTGACCTTCAAACTAGTCATAAATGGCATCAAAATGTATCCGTGAAATTTATAATTGCAAAGACAACCTAGATGCTGAGAATATTACAATACTATAATCATCAATTGCATGTACAGTGGGGTCCAAAAATCTGAAACCACCAGTGAAAATATGTCTATTTAGCATTTTCCTAATTTAATATTTTTGGTCAATATTTATTGATTTATGAAAATATTTATGAATTTATGCCTATTTATGAAGTTGACTTTATTTGGTATCAAAACTAATATGGTGGTAAGGCTATTTCGTAATGTCATTAAAGCGTTTAAATTGGCAATCACTTTTGATAATTAAAATCTGGCATACAATTTGGCTCTAAATGGCTAAGATCTATAAATGGGTAAGCATGGTGGTGTCCAGTAAACGACCAACTATGGCAGCGATCCAACGTGTCCTTGTATTGAATCAAAGATGGCGCCGGCCGCGGAGCCGTTTAGTCCACGTCAATTTTTTCATTCGGCAAAACTTAAGCCCTTTTGACATTTTGCCTGATGTGGCTATATATAAAAAAAAATTTGCCTCCCAAGACAACTCATTATGGAGTTGCTGGACCTTCTCAGACCTGCGCTTGCCAGGCTAACGCAGCGGAATTTTGTTTTAAGCCCTTAAGCCTTTAACCAATGGCAATCAATACCGCATTAAACAGAAGTAACTGCAGCTGCTTGCCAATCAATTCTGATTGTAAAGTACCTTACCATTAATATAAAAGTGTATTACATAATTTTTAGAAGTCGTTAAGCATGTCAAGAAGCGGCACAAGTGGCACAACGGAATAAGGAGGGTGGATGATTAGCGAGGGATACCCGGTTCGTCTACCCGTCACAACATATCGTGTGAACATATTACTGACAATTTGATAATTTAATTAATAGTCTACATTTTACTGATAACTTAAACTATGTTAAAATAAATGTTACTGGAATAATTTGAGGAATGTTTCATTTGCATAGAACCTGTTGTCTTTCTTAACGCCGTGATGCACCTTCGCGTGAAGTGGAAAATCGATTCCTAAGCAATCGATGCCAACTAATTCAGCACCTTCACTTGGGACATCACCTTTGAAACGTCGAACGTAAGAGGCAGCGTGTTAAGAAGCTTCCTAAGGGACACTTCGGGGAACACACTTAGGAACTTAAACAACTTTGGTAAGATATATCTTTCGAGTCTTCTTAGCACGCTAAAAGTGAGCGTTATCAGGTTTATTGGCAAAATTTACAGAATTTCAGCTGTTTGCAATGAACAAATCAAACAAAAGTAATTGAAATGGCTCAACACAACAAATGTTTCAAGTGGTTTCCCCAAATTCAACTGAAAATGCAACTTTTAATGACTTCTGCATTCTCAAAATGATTCAACTCCCTGAATCGAATCCCTCACAGCTCAAATCTGCAAAACAGGTGTTGTCTCAAGCACATCTCATGCAGCTAATCAAGGGCTTCATTTTTGGTCACTCTTCCACTGGATCTCGACTCACATCCGGCCGTTACTGGAAGCCAATTATAGTTTATAAAGTTATAAATATGATTATTTTTCTTGAAAAAAAAAAAACATATCGCTTCACTTCAGAAGGCCTTTATTAACCGACTGGAGTCATATATTTTATCATGGAGGGATGTGCTTTTTTGGGCTTCAAAATCAAGGGCATCCACTCCCATTATAAAACTTGGAATAGGCAGGATATTTTTTAAATATAACTCCGAATGTGTTTGGCTGAAAGAAAAAGTCATATACACCTATGGCTTGAGGATGAGTAAATTATGGGATCATTTTAATTTTTGGGTGAACTAACTGTTTAAGACAGCAATTACACACCTTCAACATTTCTCACATTATCACAGTTTATTTGCTATAGTTTAGAAAATGGTAATACAATATTGACAAGAACTCAAATCAGTTGATATTTCACTGGTTTTGACCATCCTTCTGTTAGACTGTCTCCAAATGAATAGGTTGAATAGATAATACCTATTGTTCAGTCTATGGAGCAAAAAGGTTGCATTAGCCATTAAAGAAAGCAAAACATGGTCAGGTCAAAGTGTCAGAATAATTTTTGGTCCTAATCTTTTATAAATATTACTGGTAGTCCACTGTATGAAGACTTTTTGGGTACACTATGTCACAGATTACTTTATTTTGGTACAAATGAACTATAGTGTCCTGCACCCACTAGTAAAATCTAGTTTTAATTTTTTTTTTATCTGATGTCTGAATAATTTTTGGTTTGACTGTATCTGGAAACACCCTTAAATATGATGCATTTAAATCCTTCACACAAGGTCCAAAATCCATTGAATTTGCCTAACTTATTCACAGGTCAGTTCCTCTAAGCACAGCTGGACATGTAATGGACGATAATCAGACATTAGAGTAAATGGATCATTTTCCCAGAAGCTCATGGACACCATGTCCAATCCATTATGAGGTTTCAGAAATCATCAGAGGTATTTAATAAGAGCATTCATTAAACAGATATTAAATACTTAATAGGCATAGAATGCGGTGTGCAAGGCCACTTAATCCAGGCCTAAAAAGGAAAGCGATTTCCATATTCAGAACTTATGCCCCAAGGTCATGCTCTAAACCTCTATGGAGATGTCCTGTGGCAACTGTCACAGAGGCAAGAGTTCACACAATGACATTTCATCCAGCAGTGACAAAAGAGAGGAGACATATTTTTAAGAAAAGAGAATACTGTAGAAGATAAAAAGGGCAAAATAGTCCATTAAATTATATTTATAATGCACTTTTGTTGGAGATAATAATAATATTTGACCTGTTAAAACACATGTGCCAATTACTCAAACCAAAACGCTCACACCAATTATGACTCAACAGATACACGAGAATACAAATCATTTTCCTGCATTTTGTCAATCGGCATGACAGTTTGACATTTAGCCTGCCCAACACACATAACCCCACGCCTCGCTTTAGCACAAACACTGTAATGATTAGCAAGCAGAAAACAATTATGCAATTATTTCACAGCCTAAAGAAACTTTTATAATGGAGCCGAGCCACATATGGATAGGCCAGTCTGTCTAAGCGTATTTGACACTGAATGTTCACAAGTGTGATGTTTGGCATGTTTGCACATTGTGATCAGCAATTATATGTCAAGGTGAAAGACCTGCAATACTAAAATCCTTCTTCCCATTAAGCAAATGACAATTCTTCTTGATTGGCGGCTTATTATGCACCTAATTTGCAACTCTCCTAATTGGCTGCCCAAAGAAACACTGAAAAATGTAAATGGGATGACTAACAGGGTAACTGCTCATCACCGAATCACTTTCAAGATAATTAGAACACTTCTATCAGCCTGTTCATTGGCCCTAAAGAAAGTGTAGCTAAATCTGATATCCACTCACAGAAGAGTTGATCCAGTCCAACACACATTTCACTTAGGCTGAACTCCTCTTCTTCTAAAAAATAAAAGAAATAAACAAATATGAAAACTATAAACAGAACAATATAGATTGGCCTTTAAAAGAAAATAGTGTTGTAATCATTTTGAAATAGTTATTATAAAATGGATAATCCCGACTCTAAATTCTGAGCCGTGTTCAAAGGAGTAAAATGCAGATCCATTCACACCTGTGACCATACATTCATTAATGCACCAAGTTAATGCTTGGCAACCATAAACTCCCACAGTTATACTTGGCAGTAAAGTTATGTATTTATAATTGAGCTCTCAGCTCTACAATCTGTAAGTAAATCTAGAAGGCTAATTTCCCTCAGGAATGTCCAATGGTTTTTATTTTATTTACTTCCATGTTTTGTTCTACAGCATAAATGATCAAATGTGAATTTTAAAGCAGTTTGTTTTAAAAGGAAGTTTTTTGCTGTAGTCTTCATGTACTTGTTAGCAACAGGCAGCTGCAAAAATCACGATTTGACTGTGATTATTTATATTGTAGAACAAAATGTTCAAGTATTTTCAATATTCAGTTATAAATCTAAAACCTATTCTACAACAGCATTAGAAAATCTAAAATTAAATTTTTTTTGCCCCCAGTTATAGGGCTACAAAGTAAACAGTTCTATTAATAATAAATATAAATGTTTACCTCTGTGGTAAAATAGCTGAATAGACAGCATCACATGCTTATTGGTTTATAGAAATGAACAAAATTAGAAATAAACTTAGAATGTTATATGATGAGTCTATCAAGGGTATTTATGTTTAGTATTATTAGTATTTTATTTAGAAATCACATACCACAAACAGCTCTCACTTGTGCTTGAACAGCTGTCAAAAAATGTTATTCACTTTTCCTGCACATGCATTATGCTCTTTTGATATTGGTGCTTGAAAGGGTCAGAGAGGAACAGAGGTGAGCCATTAAACAAAATAAGGGCCCAAAACACATTTCTGAGAGAAGTAGCCCTGCCTCTAACAAAACCAATTCATCATGACACATTGAAAGATGAAATGAATGAAGTTCAATGAAAGAAGTTCACACATCCCGAGAGGATTTTATCAGTTTTGTTTACCAAACCATACTTTCAATATCACTTAAAGTCAAGCTCGAGTAACCTGATTCTTTAAATGTTTTGATATACTCATAATATAAAGAGCTATTGTGTTCGTGTTTGTACCGGCAAACACCAACAAACTGTTAAAGTCACTGGGATAAATATACTCACAAACCATGTAATTGTTCTTTTCCTCTGGGGAATTGGACTATTTTTAAGGTGTAACAGTCAGTGGGCTTGCGGAGTGTTTGAGTGATCAGGGGACCATAAACTAGCGCACACAGCTTGACACGCTGAGATTGACCAGCATCATCAATGTCTTGCCAGATCAAGCGTAAAGAAAGCCCCATGAGGTTGAAGACAGGATTACTGTCTTTTGACTCGAGCCCAAGTCAAAAGACAGCAAGTTCGTTGTGTTGACCAGATATATTGCACTGAAACAGCTTAAACACGTTAGTAAAACCCATTTGATATATAGCCATTCATTTTCTTGAGAATTTCTGTTTTTAGTTAAAGGGAGGGTATGCAATTTGTTTTATAAACACTTCTTGTTATACTGGTTAAAACTGTCTTCACACCCTGATAGCAATCATTAATAGAAGTTGTCTAAATATTAAAACATGTATATATAGGCACAGGGTTTTTCCTGCATAGACAATTATGAGGCGGCCGCCTCCGTCAAATTTCGGGCCGCCTCCGCCTCTCGACAAAACTCAAGTCAGGGAATCACATGATTAGATACCTCTTTTCCACCGACACGGTTCCGCTGCGGGTTCACGGCCTGTGTCCATTCTCAAACCGTTCTGCGCATTTCGACGGCATCAGAAAAAGCATTTAAACTTGCTGGTCTCGAACGGAGCAAGTTAAATTTCTGTGAAACCGCACGAGCCGCTGCCGCTGCCCCTCCCCCATCACAACCACCACAGACGCACGCAAGTCAAGAAGCACCTTCCTTCCGCAGCATCGAAGTCCCTTCACTTGTCACAGCCAGGTACCGATAGTGTTTTTCTTAAGCTTTGGCTTTGTTGTGAAATTAAAACACTTAGTTACTTAAAATATATCCATAGAGCCAGCCTTAGGCAATAGTCCCCGTTTTTACAAATTTGCGTTTTTGTAGTTTAAACAGAGACAATAACGGTATAGTTTTCAAAAACACGCTCTTCAAAACTAATTTTCAAAAGTTTGCGTTTTGAGAACCCCAAAAACACTATTGTTGTGAAAATGAACGGCCAAAATCCATGTTTTCTGTTTTTAGTTTTTAGCATAGTGCTTCATTACAAAGTGATATCGCCAATACTGGCCTGGCATGCTTTTTTGCAGGTTTGTGCGAATGGGGATCGTTTTGACTGTCGTCTGTACGTGAAAAATCCAAAGAAAAAACTTTTCGGTTTTTAGTACATCGTTGTCGTGTAAACGTACCCTTAGTCACTCCTGGTCGGTTCTCATTTGCATTTTTCCTGTGTTTACTACTATTTATTCTCCAGCGATCTCATGTAAGTTTCGTTTATTTAAATAAAGACTATGTGTTGTCTTTAGTTGTGTTGAATACTACACCGTAGCACGTGTTCCTTCAGAAATCATTGTAATATGCTGATTGGTGCTCAAGAAACATTTCTTATTATTATGTTGAAAACACTTGCTCTGCTTAATATTTTTTTTTTTTGTGGAAACCATGGTTATTTTTTCAGGATTTTTTGATGAATAGAAAGTTCAAAAGAACAGTATTTATTTGAAATAGGAGTCTTTTGTTACATTTAGGGATGCACCGAAATTACGGCCGCCGAAAATGCATTTTGGGGTTTTGGCCGAAGGAAAACGCTCCACTCATGTTCAACTCACGCTCATCAGTAAACCAAAATCTGCTCAGATAATGTGCTGACATAAAACTTTTCTGTTTGCAATAGTAAGCAATGACGTAAGCAATGACGTACATCCAAGTGAAAGTAATGAAGGAAAGAAGGAAAGATTGGACTTAAACGTAGCAGTCATTCAATTAGAGGCCTGCTTTAAACCTGGCCACATTCACTCTGAACATCTTGAGTCGCATGACTCAGCATGCTGCCGTCATTTCTGAAGGAAGTCCACGCAGATCGCCAAGACAAAAGGCTTGAATCGCTGGTGTAATTTTCTGTGCTAAAGGGGACACAAACCCCCACATTATTCGAAAGGTCACTCTTGGAAAATCTACATGCGTCACCTGTACGCTACATGCTTGCAATTTCCTTTGCCGCAGCGATGCTTCGATAATTGCAATATGCTGCGCAAATTGTTTCGTGGAGAATGGACTCCAGAGTTATGACATGACAGATAACAGAGATCATTTTCTCAGTGACAGACGTGGCGCACACAGCTGTTATTGGGGAGGTATGAGATGACTGCAATCAAACCGAGAGAAGATCTGTCATTTCCAACCACTGAGGATGCTCTTACCTTGCCCCTCAGCTGATTGATGTCATCACAGACGATGATAATGAATGCCAACTAAATAACTTCAGACAACCTCGGAAAATTCACATTATCCATTACCATCAGCTGCAGCAATGTGTCCGGTGTATCGGAAGAAAACAGACAGAATATGAAAATGCTATTTTTCCATTGCCTTTATCGACAAGACACTTTTCTCAAATGCAATATGCAATCATGTGGTCAAAAAGGACCTTTTTAAAGTAAAACATTTTCAAATGATCTAGTATTAAAATAAGTTAAAAAATTCTCAGAAAAAAGGATAATTTTTTTCCTGCGAGAAAATTTTTTTTTGCCGGTGTATTACAACAAAGTCGTATTTCTTTTTTGATTATTTCTCAATTGCTGTTCCACAGTCTCCTCCACAAATTATAAGAGTAAAATAGACAGAGGAAAACCTTTGGGAAACAATACGCCAATCAGATTGTTAAAAAAAAAATCTTGTTAAAAAAAAAATGAAGATTTCTGTGTCATTTCTCAGCAGGCTTTTCAAACATGTTGTATTTTCAGTGTTTGACGCAAGCATTGCCCAACTTGAGGACAAGAGTCTTTCTTGGATTTAACTCTGAATTTAAAACTGTCACCGCCAATCAGATCAAAATTTGTTGACAAGGAGAAATGGATACAGCTCAGTAGCATGATAAACCAGACTGACGGTTTATCCAAGAAAGCATAATTCATCTCTCATAAGCCTCTTCCGCTCAAAAGAGTGTTTATTTCTTTATTTCTTCCCACATTCAACAGTAGAAATATTTCTATCCAAAGCTGTGGTGTGGTGGTGCAAAATAAGAGATAAGGCGCTGTGCTGATGCATCACCCACTTCTGTGGCACACACACATCACAAACGTCAACCTTCAGAAAGTAAACCCTGTTATCTGCCGAACACTCATGCCGCTTTTTGAGTACAGAAAAGTAACCTCAATTTACGCACTGGGCCTAAAGATATTTGTCTGGACGTGACATAAGGGTTCTTGAAATCTTTGATTTAAAACATCATAGGAAGGTTGGTAGGAGAAGAGTTCCAATTTGTGGAGATGTACACCTTTGATCTTAAAAATAAGCCAAACACTTTCATCTACGGGATGTAACCTTTGTTTACACGCGTCACCAATTTCTGTAACTCAAAGCTAACTGTTATGAAATGACCAATCGGCTTTAGATTGCGGGATCTTTTGAGAAAGCTGACAATTCTAGATCAGGGGTTTTCAAACCTTTTAATGCCACCGGTCCCCATTTAGGACGAGCCCTTTTGCAAGGGACCCCCTTCCTAAAATATAAAGATAGATATACATTGTCATCTATATTTTCATCATACATACATACTGGCCAAATGTTTGGGGTCAGTTGTTGTTTTTTTTTAAAAATACTTTAATACTTTTAATCCACAAAGATGCATTAAATAAATCATAAGTGACAGTAAAGGCTTTTACACAGTAACAAAACATTTCTATTTCAAATAAATGCTGTTCTTTTTAACTTTCTATTCATCAAAAAATCCTGAAACAATTTATCACTTTTTTCGCTAAAATATTAAGCATGTTTTCAATATTGATAATACTACGAAATGTTTCTTGAGAAGCAAATCGGCATATTAGAATGATTTCTGAAGGGTCACGTGACACTGAAGACTGATGCTGAAAATTCAGCTTTGCCATCACAAGAATAAATTACATTTAATAATATATTCAAATAGAAAACCGTTATTTTAAATTGTAAAAATATTTGACAATATTACTGTTTTTACTGTATCAGCCTTGGTGAGCATAATAGATGTCTTTAAAAACATTAACATTTTCTGCCTGCCCGCACTACTTTAACAGTAGTGCATACAGTAAAAAGATTATAAAATAATATCTGTAAAATATTTACTTTGTATTAAGTTGGCACTGAATTTTTCTTTGCCCTCCATGAGAGTACCGTTAGATGTATAAACCTGAGGAGAAAACTAACAAAACTATGGCTGTCAATGTTATAAATATTTATAATTAATAAATTAAATTTGACAATGACAATTTTTTTTATTTTTTTTATTTACATTTTTACTTTATATTTAGAACCTTTCCAAAACCTCAACAGAAGGTTTTTCAACAGAATTTATTTCTGATCCTCACAACCATGGCTATTTTTCCAAAAACAGTGAAACACAGCCAAATTCTGACATTTTCATCTATGATACTCCTTTTGAGTCTCTGAATCACGGAACAGCACTGAAATGCAGCAGCAGTGTTTAGAAGTGAGCATTTTGGCCAAATTTATAAAATCAAATAAAATCAAATAAATAAACAAATACTCATAATCCTGTCCCGGAGGCAAATGCTCTATTTCTGTCAATTCCAGCTGCCCTGAAAATCTTGATGTTTACCCTGGCAGATTCAGAGTGGCACATGGCTGGCTGTAATAGAGACAAAATGACAAGATTCCTGACCATAATAGTGCAGACTAAAGAAAAGATTTTCCTCAGCTTTCAAATAAAAGTATTGATAAAGGACCATCTATGACCCACACCAACATTAAAGATGCATGAAAGTGGATTCTGTAAACGGCTGGAAATCACCTAGCATTTAGCTAACAATGATAAACGAAAACTTTAATATCTATTGTGCTTTCTCAGCAAGAGTTAAAGGTATGGTACATGGATCCATGTAACATCATTCTGGATTCTGAACCTAAAGCCATTTTGACCTGTCCATGGTTAAAATGAAATCAGTGACCGTATTGGAGCACATTGTGGTGTGGGATTCAAGCCCCATAACAACAATGATCTTTGTCAGCATATAGTCCTGCCTCCAATGCTGCTAGGACAAAAAGTATAAAGAAAAAAAAAAAAGCGTACTTTCTGAGCTATTTCTTTGCTTTCGTGTCCCTGCAATTTCTGCTATGAGACTGATAGGGGGGAAAAAAGCCATTCCTAGCGAACAATGTCAGGACTGTGGTTTAATGAGAGACGCTGATTCATCTATGGATTCCAGGCAGTGCAACCAAATTAAAAAGAGATAGCTTTGAAGGTGCTTAAAGACTATCTGTTTATCTCCTATACTGAGATATGTGAGACGCATGACATCCAGCCAGCTTTGAAAGTGTCAGGTCTGGCTAGAAGTAGTAAATAATAATAATAAAGACTCATATGATCTGCTCTTTGATAATGAGGTGTTTATTAAACCAAAACAATGTTGTTTGCAGCAAAGCATTAGTTACACCAACCATCACCATGCTGTTTTTGTGATGCAAATCTATTTATCATGGTATATGCATTCAAAGGTGTGCAGTCAGTCTGTTGACAGAGTGATCTCTCCAGCTGCTGTAAAGACAGAGACAGCATCTGCCTGAATCTTGATCAAATAGCACCATCTCACTGGATTTAAGTTGGTATCAAAGGCTTATTTCAAATGCAGGTGCTTCACTGGACAGAGGGTAATTATCCCCATTATTCAAATGACACAAAGGCAGGCCCTTTCATATTTCATGGCCTTTTTGTTTTTTTGTTGCCATCCCTAACGCAAGTGTGCACTTTTCTTCCAACGCCACACAAAGGGCTTGATTCTGTTTTCCTTCTCGATGCTCCCTTTTTTTTCCCCTATCGGAGAGTCCTGAGGTCTCTGTTTTGCAAACCGATTCACAGCAATCAGTGTCTCTGGCGATTAATTAGGCCGTCTGCCCAAAGCAAGGCATGTCTGTCACAACAGGTCAGCATCACCTATAGTTCTACCATATTATACCACACGCACACAAGCAATCAATAGCAAATACACTGATCTTGATATATGGCCAAAATCAGCAATAGATCACTAAAAAACTACCAAGACAGACAGACAGAAAGACAGACGGGTGGATAGATAGATAGACAGACGGAGTCAGCAAGAAAACTAGACAGATATGGATGGTTGGATTATCTTAAGGTTCAAATGCATGGCAGAAAAGGAGCAATAGACAGCTAGAAAGCTATAGCCAGACAGACAGACGAGTATATTAAGACACATGAATATACACAAAAAATTAACCACAATTTCACAAAATGTATAATGCTATGGACAATGAATTTATGAGATCTGACACTTATTAGCATCAAATGGCTAAGTATGTGGGAGGAAGGCTCAGTGCCAATTTCTGTCTTGCTTATTATCAGTGTTACTATGTGTGAGATTGCCACTGACATTCACAGCTGGTCTGCTTCAATTCTGTGACGAGAAATAATATGTGTGTGTGTGTGTGTGTGCGCGCGCGCCGTCATGAATCTCACCTGAGCACTCAGAATCAGCAGAAAGCTTGTCAACACATCACACGGACAGTGTCAGGAGAAATAAGTGACGCAAGGATGAACAGTCGATATTTTAGTACCCTACAGAGAGAATCTTTGAGCTTTATCACTTTGTTAACGATTTGGCAAATCATTTTCGAAAGTCAAGGAAGGTAAAAGGTGAAAATTTGAAGGCAGCGCCCCCTGTTGTATAAGATGCTTCAATACACGTGGAAAGAAAGAAAGAAAGAAAGAAAGAAAGAAAGAAAGAAAGAAAGAAAGAAAGAAAGAAAGAAAGAAAGAAAGAAAGAAAGAAAGAAATTAATTGTATGTGGGGTTCTATAGGTGCTTCTCAAATCTTCAAAAATTTGCTACAAAAAAATACAAATTTTATATAAAGCCTATAGGCTATAAAAAGATCGCCTATAGGCTAAAATATTGTATTTTGACCACACTGTAGCTGGAGTCGGTAACAAACATCTACAAGAATATTGTATCATCATAATAACATTCTAGGTAAAGTCAAGCAGCCAAATGATGCGGTAGGCTATATAAAAATGTTGCTGTTATAATGTGGAGATTTCCAATGACATAGGCTAATTACTATTTATGTTCTTCTGATATGGAAAGACATAGAAACGACATTACTTCCTCTATTTTCATTCAAACTAAGAAATAATTCGGGGTGTTTTTCTCCTTTTAATCAAATGGACATTGATGAACAAATGTAGTCCACTAATATTATTGTTTAAGTACACTTTCAAAAGGACCTTCAATACACAGCGCTCGAGGAGAAGAATTAATGTTTTCACACCCTTTGACGCACAAAAGACTGCTGGTTTCGATACACGACGACCCAGGGATGTATCCCTTTATGGATCACAAGGACACTTCAAAGACCCAAAGGACCTCACAGACCATCAAAAGACTTCAAGTTTCTATAAGTGAATTAAGATGGCCAGGCAGCACTCATGACACTCACTTTCCAGGGGACGGTGAAGGAGCAGGACCTCAGAGACAGTAGGCTATTCCTCTGCGTGGTGGATCTTAACCTAGATTTGACATGAGGTGGTTTATCTGCGGGGTCCTGAGCACAGTTCTCGCGCTGGTGAACTCCACGGTGTCCTTTCCCGGATTCCACGATGCGTTGAGGAATAGGATGCGAGCACCTGAGAAGAGCGGCGGAGGTCAGGCGGGTCAGAGCCGACACACCAGCAGGTATCCGCTCTACATGATGCACCTCTACCGGACCTTTCTGACCGGAGACGACAAACAAACCAGCCACGAAAACCCAACTCTTTACGAGTCCGATTCGGTCTTGAGTCTCTTCGCCAAAAGTGAGTAGCCTATACATATATATTTTTTAATCTTTTTATCTTTAAATGAATTTTAAACACATTTGTAGGCTACATTATACAACGTTTTACAATAACTTAATAACCGATATTTTTTCCTAATTTTTAGATGTTTCCGACGATAATAAATAGGCCTAGATACATATAATAAACAGAAAAAACTATTTTCTATAAACAAAGATGAAATAGCGCAGGTATTTTATTGCACGATCAATCGCTGCATTCGGCGGTCAAATATTTAACGTATCGCCAAACGGAAAATCTTTAAATCCTTCCTACAGAACAAGTGTTCTACCAGTAAAAAAAACCAACAACCAATAATTAAAGTTTAAAACAATATGCACATTTATTTCGTAAGTAGTATGCGGCTATAAAGTCAGCCGCCGGTCATTATCGCAAAACAAATCTCTTCAGGTTGATACAAGACCCCCGGGGGAAATAATTTGATAGGTAGTAGTTTAGCTGGTTCTAAGCTATAGCCAAGTCACGTATTATGTTTATTAGTTAGCGTGTGTATTAGCTGCAAGACGTCTGTTTCAAAGTGGCTTGGGCAGCAATACACATCTCAACAATAAGAACATTCTACTTTATTAATTGCTTGTCCCGAATATACCCATGTGTGAAAACATCCTTCAAGATAATTAAGCACCACACTTATCCTTTCTAGACTGTTTAACTAACTGTCCCTCGACCGGTAGCTAATTTCTTGTCCAAATATTTTGCAGGTTGCCATCAGGTTGGTGACAAATTAGCCGTGACATTTGACATGTCCTCCATATCAGCAAGCGGCGACGTCCAGCGGTCTGAACTTCGCATTCGCCTTCCAGAATTCACCTCTGAGATTGCGGTGGATATCTATCATGAATCCAAGTGTGACCGAAGCCCCTGTGACGAAGTACGCCTTCACCTGGGCAGTGTGAAAGCCAACCCAAGTGACCCAACCTCCCATTCCTCCTGGAGGATCTTCAACATCACAGCGCTGCTCAAGTACTGGTTGCACCAGGGTGAGATCGTTTCCTCGGAGGAACCCGTCCAGATGTCTTCAAGTGCTGAGAAAGAGGGGCACGAGAGTTTCCAGCATCTTACAGCCAACAGGGTCATGATGGTGGTTTACTCCAAGCAGAACCAGGCAAAGACGTCCACCCTCATCCAGACTGCGGAGCACTCCAAGTATGTCGCTCTGGACCGGGCCGGTGGTGGAAGTGAACCTGTGCCTCGGCGTCACAGGAGGAACCACAGGACTGATGACAGAGTGCGAGACGCAGCTGCTAGCATGATTCCAGGTGTTTCGCAAGAAGGGGAGAAGAAACCTCTCTGCAAAAAGGTAGATATGTGGGTGGACTTTGATCAGATTGGCTGGAGCGACTGGATCGTTTATCCAAAGCGCTACAATGCCTTTCGATGTGAAGGTAACTGCCCTACACCCGTTGATGAGACCTTTACTCCAACCAACCATGCCTACATGCAGGTAAGAATCTTTTTAAACCTTTGATATAGTTGTGATTATTACTTTAAAAAGTTTTCTGTTTGCTAGACTGACTCTAATGTTTGTCGTCTTGTCATTTGCAGAGTCTTTTGAAGCTGCACCACTCAGACCGCGTCCCATGCTTGTCCTGCGTACCCACCCGTCTGGCTCCTCTCTCCATGCTCTACTATGAGAACGGCAAGATGGTCATGAGACACCATGAAGGGATGGTTGTAGGAGAATGTGGCTGCCACTGAGTCTCCAAATCCCAAATGAACTCAACACTAGCACTTTGGATATGCTCCTCAAACCCGGAAAAACATATTTAAGCACGAATGAATCTAAATGGTTTTCATTTGTACAGTATTTTCACTTGAAATAATTGAGGTACCCTGCACTGAGGCACCTGGATTACTTGATGCTATTTTTTGAAAGCTTTGTGTGTTTACCTAATTTGTAAATAGTAGAGTATGTAAATTACCAAATGTAATAAAATGTTTTCATAATGGTTAGCGTTGTGTCTTATGAGTTTGAAAATCATCAGCAGCAAATGAATAAGCCAAACACACGTAAATTCTCTGGTGTTTATTGATTTTTTTTATGCTTAAATTTCTCTTCAGTAATATCAGGGAAGTTAAGATAACTTCACAGCCAAAAAAAAAAGGCATTTTACATTCTGTTGAATGACACTTTAGGAGAGAATACTCTTCAGGATTAACAAAAATTAGATTTTACCATTACAAAAAGTATCAATGCCAGATGGAAAGTGGTCAAATTCAGGTATTATGGTATGCTAAATTTATAGGAGTTAGCAATCTGGATTTTCCTCCACATGACTTTTGAGACAACCACCAAGAAGAGGTGTTGCTCCCCCTACTGATCATTCTGCAAAACTACATAAACAAATCTGTATCAAATAAACAATGTCACATGGTGGCCAGTTGGATGTCCCCTATGTCTTAGGCAGATGTATAGGGATGCACTATCTGACATCTGAGATAGTGGCTCTTTCAGGCACAACAGTGTTAGCTGATGTTGAGAATCTAAAGTAATGGCTTTGTGCGCGTCTTGAGCGACAGCATCCGTACAGAAAAGGAAAATATCATTTGGACAGTAGATAAATGAAAGAAAAAGAAAGACAGATGACATGGAAGGAGAAGTCTTCTGTGCATTTATCCTCTCAGGGAACAGTTGTCATCACAGTAATAATCATTACAGTCGTCGCCTCCTTCGTGTGGCAGGTCCTCTATTGCAGTTAGATATCCATTTCAAACTGGGCATCCTCCCCTTGAAACCACAGAACAAAATGAATATTTATTGAACATATGTAATCCTATAAAGCCTACGTTATCATATTTTATAGACAATTTCACAAGTCCTGTATATTGTCAACATGATCAAAACTTTGCTGAAAACCTGCTGTACACAATCTACTACATGATTTCTTTCGTCTGATAGTTTGTACTTTTTTTAGAAAGCAAAATGCCTTGTAGTATAGTAATAAAACTCTTGAATTTTTTTTTTGCTGTGAAATTTTTAATTGATTTTTATTAAGTAAATGCAAGAATAACTTTTATATTGTTCGTAATATTTCAAAATGAACACTTACTGGACTAAAGAAACTTAGGTTTACTTAATTATTATTTTTTTTTATTTTTTTTAAAGTCATATTAAAATGAGAGTATGATGCATTAGGCTTTTGAGGAATGTTTAACTGAACAATTTCTGTATTATCATTGTATAGCTTGGCAAAGCATTATATGTTTTGCCCCCCAAAATACAGCTTTGATCATAAAGCTAAGCATTTAAATATAATTTTACAAAATCATATTATTGGAAGATATTTATATGCACTTTATGTAAGCAGTTTGCTATACTGTTATAAAGAGCGCATCGATTTACATTACAAGCTATCCGGATTTCATCTCACATTCTGAGCATACAAACATCAACAATTACACAAAATTGCATTTTGCAGTTTGGGCTTCTGAACGAAACTTGAGGTCCATATTTTCATTCATCACACTATACGTGCCATAAAAGCCTTATGTATCAATTACGAAACTCAACAAAAAGCAAGTACGCAAAAGTTTTTTTTAAAGACTGTGTCTAAAGGTTCAATAAAATGCTCCATTTCAAATAATTCGCTTTTTTTCTTCAGATTATTATTTAATATGTCAGTCTTTACAGGGTTAATAACTTTTAGCTTCAGTGCACATCTGAAAGTTGCTTTTACCTGCGCTCTTGTCCGCTAGGGGGCTGATGCTGTTATTATTGACCGTCTGTTTGGGGTGGGCCTTGTCGTTTTTAATGGTGACCGAAGGAGGACTGGTCACCCCCGGAATATCAGGGAGGCAGCAGGGCGGTGTGCGGGCCAACGGGGAGCTGCGACAGTCCAGCAGGAACTTTCGATCATAGATGATCCGGGTACCTATATATAATTTAGTAATCAAATAAAATACAGCTGAGGTTAAGCTATGTTAAGGAAACGATGGTCCTATATCAGGGTACAAGAGCAGAGTTGACCAACAAGCCTGTGAAAACATGGAGGCCAGCCAGGTGCGTTTGGGCGGTGCCATGTTAATGTTGCGAGCAGCATTCAATCCCAGCATGTCTAAACATGTCCTTATGACGGTGCATTTTACAACATTCAACAGTTGCATCATTAAAGGGTTGAGCTTTGTAAAGCATCAATGTTTGACAAACTGCTTTCTCACATTTTATCCTAATCAGAATAGTGTTAAGAGAAAAGCACAAGACAACAGGCTGAAATGGAGCAGTGAGAACACACTATCAGCTCTACTCATATCAGCCCTGTTGAACCTACTGTGAACCTTTACACACACACACACACACACACAAACATCCTTGAACTACATTCACTCAGTGAGGTAGTGCTAATGAGTACATTACAGCAGTACCCAGAAACACCCGTAAACATAACACATAGGTTTATGCATAGAAATCAAGCTTATACACCAACGAAAACACAAGTGATAAATATGACACACTATTTAGCCAATAGAGTCACATGACAAAAATTCCCCAGGACATATAACACACCTAATTTGTCCCATGATGTATAGAGTGTTACATCATAGCTGAAAGGATGATCTGGACAAACAAGCAGCTATTGATACACTGTTTAAAATAATAAGAACAGTTGCCCTTATGAGCTAGAAAGGCAGAAGTGCGGTGTACATTGGGAAACCAACAAAGTCACATGCTTCGGGTGCTGTCACATCCTCTTTTGTGGACTGTTTACAATCTCTGTCAACTTAAAAAAAAAAAAAAAAAAAAAACTATACACATAGACATTATAGAACATGCATTTAAATCTTCAGTTTTTCACAAATGTTCAAGAGCCTTAAACACCATGTCAGCATATCCAAAATCCACTTGAAGGTCGTTCAAGGACATGATGTTTACTCATAAATGAAACGGTTTAATTTGACAAAATTTCAAATAGGGAGGTTATTTTGTTACGGTCCCATTCGACAATTTATAATTATTTAAATTAATATCAACCCGTGTTTCTACGTACAATTTTATATTTAAACATTTTAATAACAATATTTCAGCAATTGTAATGCCTGAGCAGACCTACAGAACATTGTTTTGCAAAGACAAATGCAAGATGCAGTCGTGTCAATAAAACAATGTTCTTCTTATCGTGACGATAACATTCCTGCATTTATTACCTGTTCACGGCTACAGTTAAAAGGCAAACAATACAAGACAAACAGGCTGAAGCATTTTGAGCACGCGCACCGCAGTCTGTCAAGCACAAAGACAATGCGAGCGGTGCGCGAGCTCTGAGATGCATCGCTATGTCGCGATCAAAACAAAAACAATGCCTGCACTGCGACAGCTGCGAACGCTTCCAAACTGCAAGTTCGTGACATTTACCTCCAGGAGTTGTGCTAAAAAGGGTCCCTCCGGGAGTTGTAGAGTAATCATGAGGCATATGGGCCGCATCGTTGATTATGACTCGTCTGGTGGTCGGAATTGCCTGACTGGTGGTGGTCTTCTGACTGCTCATGGACATTTTCAACACTATTGCAACCACAAACTCAGCCAGCTGCCTTTATCAAATAGTGTCTTTGCACCTTAAAGTAAATGAATAATACAAGTTAGAACAAATTTTACTGGGACATTTTTTTTATGTGTTAGCAGCAGTTTAACGTCAAGTTACTTTCTCTAATTATTTACCTTGTCCGTTTGTGGCAAACTTGACTACATACAAAAATAAATACTACTAAATATTTGAACCTGTATTACACTTCATTCACACACTCACACTCGCAAACTAGCTAAATGCTAGGCTTATCCGCGACCACGTTTTCTCTCTCACTCCCTCATGCACACACAACACCACGCACTCAACAAAACATGAGCAGGAAAGGGCTATTTAAAACGGAGAATTGATGCAACGGCGCCCCCACTGGTATGCGTTAGTACTGCAGAGGGCGATGGGAAATGTAGTTCTTCCGATTTTTACAGGCGCTGTTTCCGTTATACCGATTAAGAAAAACTACTTTTCATTCATTTTTTTAATTTTTTTTATTACAACATTTCCACTGAAATCAATCAGAGGTGATCACTAGAATGCGATTGTCTAGACATTCGCTAGACAGATTGATTTTCTCTTTATCAAATCAGGATATCCACAAAAAAAATCTTTATTTTAAGACTAAGTTACAGCATCAGAATAACAAATTGGGGTACCCGCAGACTTTTTGTCATCATTTACTCTCCCTCATGTTGTTCCAAACCTATTAGTTTTTCTTCTTCTGCCGTGAACACAAAAGAAGATATTTTGATGTTGACGGCATCCATTGACTTCCGTTTTTTCGTACTATCATGGAGTGGTTACCGTCAACTGTTTGATTACCAACATTCTTCAAAATATCTTCTTTTGTGTTCAACAGAACAAATAAACTCATACAGGTTTAGAACAACATGGGGGTGTGTAAATGTTGACACATTTTTCATTTTGGGGTGAACTATCCGTTTAAATTCATGCGCATCAAATTTAAGGCCATAAAAAGTCTTAATTCTTATATGGGAAGGGTATAAGAAAAGTCTTAATGATCATTTCAAGAGGTCTTAAATTTGGGGACAGAAAAACAGGATTCGCGATATGGCTTAAAGCGATGATTAAACATCAAAAGGTAATGATTAAACAGAGCTGTTTCAAAGTAAAAGCACGTGTTCGTTCTACAGGCTCACGGTTTCAGAGCAATTCACAATGAATACCGCACATTATGCCAAGCGATTGCTTTGATCTGTTAATGAATTTTGTCAATTACTTCTTAAAATGTTTTAAAGGCTGAAATGAGGTTTAGTAGTTTATAAAACATTTTGTTTTTGTCAGAACGTATATAATTTGAACTGTAAAGTTGTTGAAATATTAGTTTTTACAGTCATTTTATGGTTTGGGTGTAATCGACATTGTCCTACCTCGTTCATGCTATTATTTATTTGTGCAGGTCTTAAATTTGATTTTAAAAACCCTGCAGATACCCTAAGCTACTGCATTCATATAGTATTATGCAAAATAACACATTTTGTCAACAATAAGATTTTCTTTGTGATTGTGGTAACAATTCAATAGATGGAGCTGAAAATAAGTTTAAACCCATCCTTTACATATTCTATTCATTCATCCTTTGAAGTTAAAACTACATTTAACAATACCAAAAATATTTAGCAAATTCTCTTACACACGCACACAGTGTCACGATATGTCACATCTTTCTTTATTAACTTTTGTAAATGATCTGAGCTGGTGTGCAGGATAAATGGTCTATACATTTCTTCATATTAGAATGATTCTGAATAAAAGGCTTGTGTACATATTCAATGTTGGTATTTCCTCTCTCCATTACAATAATAAAAAAAAAATAAAAAAAAGGAAATTAAAACATGTTTAAATAGCAACAAAGCCTCTACATTCCCCATGACATGGGCATGTTCGTATTACTGGATTCTAACTAATTTACTCAAAGTACAGCCATAACAACTCTAATAAGGGTGCATAGCATTCTAATTAAATATAGTTTGTCATATATTTATACATATATTCTTTATTAAAAACATCTTTTTCTGTGCATGTGCGCAGTTGCATTCCTTATACAGAGTAATATGATATTGCGTTTATAATGTCATTAATCCATTCTAAAGGAGTATAGGTGAAGTCTAGATTTTTGCAACAGTTAAACATTGTACATAAACTCTTTTTTTAATACACAATGATTGCAATGTCAAATCGCAAAAACAAATGAATGAAACATTCTCTTCCTTTACCCCCTTTTGGAATTTTGTCTCGATCAACATTACAGCAGCGACAAGATATTGAGCAGGTAGGCTATCTATGTCCTTCATCACTTCCATTACGCACTTCCCAACACCCATGATAATCCTTATACTCCTTTGAGTGGACACAGGGTTTACTGTTAAGTATGTATTAACTAGAATCATGGAAGAGAATCATCTTGTCAACACAAACCTGAGTGAACAGTAGAAAACAATATACAGTGAGGCAGAACTCATAAGTGTTTTAATGCGTTGGTGAGAAGGGAAGTGTGCAGTCTCACAAAGCACACTCATTTCATTGACTAAACAAAAACACTAGGATCTGATTAAACACTTTTCTTAAATATGAAAGTACAATCATTGTCATTCGTCCAATTGTCCATGCATTCCATAAATATTTGTTTGTAGTTTGGAGGATAAGTTCATTCATTCACTCACTCACACACTCATTGACATCCATCGAATTAAACTACACGAGTCAGTATATCACGGTGTGCTCGTGACTATGTAAGCTACTGTGCTGTGATTAAATGCTAAGCACCATACCTGATTTCATTATGCTTGCCAGCCGTTCAAAAAAACCTTGTCCATTAAAGTGAAACAGCTACCGTTCAGTGAACTCGAGTTGGCATGTAGATCACGTAATTGCATACGGTGTGAGATACTCATGCATGCTGTTATATCTCTTGAATCGTATACGTCTTACAAATGCTACTAAAATGTCGGGTTAATAGAGTATACACTGAACACACAGGCGCTCGAAGACCGAAAAACACACACACACACACACGCACACCGAAAACAACGCAGTATTCCAACTGTTGCAGCACGTTTGATATTATTGCTTTGGTAGACTATACTTCAAGAGTTTTTGTGTATGTTTGGGCTCTTTCATAGTAAAATAAAAAAGAACAACGGTGAAAATGCACATGCGAATGACGTTAATAGGGAACCGGTAACATGAAGTTGCAGTTTAAGCTTCCCATTGTTACCATAAAACCTTGTTGGTATGTGTTGTGAGACATCAGAAGCCAAAAAGTGAGACAGACAGTTGTGAGTTCACAGTTCAGGGGTCACTTTTAAGGTGGACTTTCACAGTGCTGTCTGTATATTTATCGGTCTATTTTTAACTGTACATCTAAATGAAAAAAAAAAAATACAAACAAAAAGAATAAATGGAAGAGCATCATCAAAGTTTCAAACGCTTCCTTGTCACATAACTCAATCTGAAATCCCAAACATTACAAAGGCAGTTACTCAGAGATAGTCCCCAAGCCCCACACGTCACAGCTACAATCTTTTTTTTTTCTTTTTTTTTCTTTTTTTTTACCAGCACAGCTTGATTAATAATATAAAATCAATAAAAATGTCCGGGCCGAGTGCAGGCCCAAGAGAACAGCATGAAAAGCGGTGTTAGCCTGCATGCAATGCTACATTAGTCTCTGGAAATGGTCTGACGTGACGGTTTAAGTTGAGCAGCTGAGCTACACATGAGGGTGAATGGATGGTCGGTAGGTCGGAGGTTAAGGTTGTGAACTGTCAGACAGAGAAAGCACGTGCCCTCCATAGGTTGCCATTTGGGTGTCGTACGTGCGAAGCTACTCAACCTCCAACAAACGAATCGGTTCGGATTTGAAAGAAGGGGGCCTTTGAATTCAAAACAAGAGATATAAAAGTAAAAGGTGGCTGACAGTTCAAAGGAACACGGATACGCTTAACAAAGTGGAAATAAACACACGCGGACGCTCACGAGTAGGAGAGCACAGTGGCTTGTTGTCATTCCCATGGCAGACACCAAATGAGCTCTGACCGATCCGGGAAAAAAAGCTCAGTACCAAGCCAGAAGCGAGTACACATGCGTTAGATACCGAAACACACACCGACGCACATTCACATAGCATTAGAGTGCATATATCACATTGAAGAACAGGATAAAGGGCCTGTGGGAAATGACGTGACGGGCTTAGCATCTACTATGCTGCTGTGTAATGACAATCTGTTTGATAAAAATAAAGAACTGTTGCTTTTTTTATTTTTTTTGGGCTGTTGTGTTCCCAAGACCCCTTGTTTCAAGAGTCTCTCATTTTCAAGATCAAAGGTCCAAAGTTTTCCCCCTTCCCACTGCCAGTCCTGGAACGGCCCTTTACCTTGTACCCCTTCAGCTTTTTAAATAATGACAGCTCATAGGTCATGCACCAGCAGTCAGTCATGCGTTTACAGTTGACAGGAAGCACTTTTTGTTGCTTTTTTTGGTAGTTTTCTTCACGGTTTTTGTATAAAAAGTTCATGCCCTATGCTAGTTGTATGTTTTTATCTTCTTCTGTTAAAAATGTTACAAAACTACAGGTAGAGAACGCCTCGTCCTTGTTTTCCAGTGACACTCCGTGGTTGCTTGACTGTAGGACTTGGGTGCGATGTGTCGTTCTTTTGCTGCATGTGTTTTTTTTGTTTTGTTTTTTTTTCATCGCTCCATGTATCGTTCTGTCTCCCAGTCGTGTGTAGGTGAAGGATGGTTTGGCAGTGGATGTTCGACCCTGGAAGAGCAATCCTTCATGAACAAATAGCTCCTTCAAAGAGACATTGTCTGAAGCAAAGTCACTCTAGCTAAAACATAAAACTGATGGCTGTATCGTTCAAGTTTAGCAAAGCTAGCTCGCCCCATGGGTTTTATGTTGTTCCTTATGTAATGCACCAATCATTTTTCCTGTCCCGTACCTTCAGGACAGTTTGTGTTAATTTCAGTGCTTTAATCTCCGCAGACTGGAGCGCTTCACAGTCTGGACATCCCTCTTCACATCCACACCCAACTGGAGAAAAGGAGGGAGAAAAAAGATGACCAAATCGAGTTTGAACAAATTTCATGACCTGAGATATCCTCACAAATAAACTGTTACTTGTTTTCCCTGGCATGTCTCATTGTTTTTGAGGACTAGTGCAGTACAAGTAAAATACTTGTGTTCTGTTAAAATCAGATACTCTCTAAGACTTTTACTCGAGTCATATTGGAATTGGTGACTTGTAAGTTTTAATAGAGACATTTTTGCTGTAAGGTATCTCTACTTTTACTCAAGTATGGTTTTCTGGTACTCTTAAAATATTTGTAGACAAGAAAATCTTAATAAACGCTAAACATACACCTACTGGCGTAACAATGTAACCTACACAAGGGGCAACTGAACAAAACATTGAACGAATCTGAGCAAATCTTTTTGGTGAATGGGTTCAAAAGACACCACAGCAGGACAGCCAATAGCCAATAAAAATATAGACATACTGTAAGAAATGTCTCGTAAAATAACCTAAAAATGTACATTGTGTGGTATCAAAATTTACCGCAAATTTTGTAAATAAATATACATGCATCATTCTTCATCATAAGTGTAAGTAGTGTAGTGTAAGTGAAAGTAGACATTTATATTTAAAATAATGCTGTTTTTTAAACTTTATATTCATCAAAGAATCCTGATTAAATGTACCAGTTTCCACCAAAAATACCATTTTAATAACTTTGATAGTAAGAAGAAATGTTTCTTGAGCAGCAAATCAGCATATTTCTGACGGATCATGTGACTCTGAAGACTGAAGTAATGATGCTGAAAATTGAGCTTTGCCAACACAGGAATAAATTACATTTTAAAATAAATTCAAATTCTATTCATATATCAGTTATTTTAAATTGTAAAAATATTCCACAATAGTACTGATTTTACTGCGTTTTGATCAAATAAATGCAGCCTTATTTTAAAAACATTACAAAATACAACAGTCCAAAACTTTTGAAAGGTAATGTATATAGAATTAGTGTAGTTTAACAATAACAAATAGACAAAAAAAAGGAACAAGTTAAACAATTATTAAAATAAACTATGTATATTAATATATTAACTGTATGTATACTTTATATTAACTGTATAAACAGAAACTACATTACCCATCAAAATTGATGAGGATAATCTCAAAAAGGTGAAATATAATCAGCCAGATCAATCAATATATTGGTTCAATACTATTATAAACATGAAGGAAAACTGAGGACCCACCTTGGTCACGACATTCCCATGCTCATCTGTGAACTGCTCTTCATGTAGATGATCACTGGTGATCTCTATCGGATCATCTTTCTGCAAGGAGGGAATAATAGTTCAAATATCATTATTGACTAATTGAAGTCAAGACGGTGTCCAACAACATGCTCTTTGCTCAGACTGGACAGGCCCAGGACACACACCTGTGCCTTCCGCCTGTCCTGGTCCCATGCCCGTAAATTCCCCTCCTGACAGGAGAAGCCCAGCCCTTTATCAAAGGGCTGAGTGCCCAGCAGACGCCCCCGCAGGACCTCCGAATGGCCTGTATCACATACCGGTGTAAGCAGGGCCTCCTGTGCTACACGGGACTGATTGTGGTCCTGGGACGATGACATCATGGCCTCCATGGTCGGCCTGGCTTTGGGTTGAGACCAGCTTTGGAGGGGGTCTTTCTCCTGTGAGTAAGGCTGGAAGGCGCCGCCCCCGAGCCTGCGGAGGAGGGATGGATAAATATGGAGTAAATGCTATCCGTCTAAAGGGCCATTCACACCAAAAACTTTAATGATATCTATAACTTTAAAATGTTAATAACACCGCCCTGCATCATATTTGCTGAATGAAATCCACTACTTGTTCTTAACTAATTTTGGGGTGCCGATCCCAAAAATAGTGCCTGCTTTGCTCTAGCACCTCACACCTTCTCACAAAATATAAAGTGCATTTCGTGGCATGTTTGCTTTCAACAATCATTTTGTAAGGTCAAGAAGATGTTTATTATTCCTTAATCACCAGAAAAACTGCCAGAAAGACATGGTTCTCTATCTTTCTCTGAGGCAAGTAAGAACTATTTGTTCAATTCTCAGACGGTTTTCACACGTATGACATTATTTAATGCCTAATCGTGATTTCAAGGTTAAAATTATGGCCAGTGATAGAAGAAAATGCAAACATGACCCTGAGGTTTTCTGCAACATCTGTGGATGTTTTACCACATCCAAACAGTGACAGAAAAGTTTGCGAAAAAATACAGATTTTGTGAAAGAAATTGAGTTTATGAAAGTTCCTTGACATTAACTGGAGTATTTACGAACATATTTGTCCAATCCTTTGAAAATTGTAAGTTAAATCTAACATTTTGAATACTTTGTTTTGTCATTAAAACAGAAATGTTTGACATTTGATGGCTTTTGAAAAATCTTCATTCTTATTTCGTGAAAAAAATTAAAAAGTTTTTATTTATATTTTCTAACTCAGCATCATCGAATTAGGTACTATTAGGCCTTTACAAATCATCAGATTTTTTCCCCCCAAGATCCATGGCTGATATTGTGTAATTCTATGAGAATAAGGAAGTCCACATCACAACTACATGTATAACGATAATGACACAGAGGAACGATATTGTTGGAATCACTTTCAGGACGATTGTTTTTCCTGCTGATCAAAGATAAAAACATTTACAGCCAATCAGAATCCACCCGAGTTTAAAGAGCTTGAGCATTTAAAGCGTTGTTGTGTGTTTTTGTGAATGCCAACACAGTTAGCGTTCTTGGTGTGAACAGACCTTAATGCTCGTGGAGTAACATGGGATACTAAAGTAATCCATACCTGTCCCCGTTGTGTTCTATCGCTCGGGTCAGTCCAGTTCTCTCGCATAACTGAGCGTAGAGCTGTTGCCCTGTAAGAACAGAAAACTTTTCCTCTGAACTTGCCCCTTTTCCACCCTTTCCTCCTCCTCTAGTTACACCTATCACACTGCCGCCCGCCGCCGCCGCCCACTCTGTCCTCTTGCCCTCCGACCTCTGACCTCCAGCCTGCCCATTGTTTGCCTTTGGGACGGCGCCGCTAGCCCATGCCTTTTCCGCACTTGCGGACACTGGCTCGTGCTGTATGTCATCTTCCTCAAGCTCTTCTTCCTCCTCCTCCTCTTCCAGCTCCATGATGGAGCCGCTGGCCCCGCTGGCTCCGCTACTGGGCCTCCCCAAACTACTGCAGGGCAGGCTCAAAGTGTTGGCCTCGGAGTCGTCTGCGCGGCTGCTGCCGTCCAGGGATGAGTCCTCCACGGTCACCAGGGACGGACTGACCCCAGCCGGCCACACCTGTACATCCGACATCTCCATCATCGTGTCCTCCTCAGTGGTGGCGATGGGCGCGCACTCCAGGCTTGACACCTCCTGCCAGTAGGGCTCCGCGCCGAGCGGGGAGGGTAGGCTGTACTGCATAGAAGCGGGGGAGAGCAGCTCCTCCTGCACCAGCCCGTAACCTGAGGGATGGCCAGACAAGAAAGGCAACGCTAACACCACACAGACACAGTGGGGGTACGTGGGGAGTCCTGACCCTCTCAGAAAGGTCATGCAGAACACAGTGCTCGGAGTGCACTCAAAGTCTGTAAATATACGTGAACGGATGTGCTTAAATGCAAGGAGTCGTGATTTTAGCATTAGCATTATAACAAGGCCACAGAAAGGTCATTCTGCAGGTCATTCTTGTTCACTCACAACAAGCAATCCACTTTCAAAGTAACCTTTAAAAGAATATTCTGGGGTTTTCAACCTGGGGGCATTTGAGAAAATGACACTTTAAATAATGGCTTTAGCATAGTGCATCCGCGTATCATATACAGCCCTGTTTTTCCTGAATAGACTTTTCGGACTATAGACGCTTTCAGCAGTAACAACATAAACAAACGGTACTGCGCATGTGCATTACTCTGGCCCAAACTTAACTTCCGGCAGACTTCCGCAGACAATCCATAACAAGTAAATAACCTTAGTATTAGCAGGTATTTCTTGCCAGTCAAAGAAAAGAAATGTTACTTGGCCAAACTGAAATGTGACACTACCAGACCCGTTGAACAAAAATTGGAGACAAGAATGTTTTTCTACCGACGTGTCTGATTTACCACAGTGTTAAAAAACTGGCGAGCGCGGCGCCGGGGTTTTATAAGGTTAACATAGCTCTCCTTATTAGCTAGGCTTCTTACATGCTTGCTAATAGCCTTTTTTCAAGGTGGGTCTCTACATTGACAGCATGTTGGATGGATCTGTGCAGCGTTGTTTATGATACTAACCATTCAATACACAGACTGGTCCGCTGTCAATGTGTTTGCGAGAGAGAGAGAGAGAGAGAGAGAGGGAGCGAGCGAATATGCGCTGCATGCAACTCTGCAGTCAAATAGCTACAACTTTTACCCATCTTAAATTGTAAAAAACACGGAAATCAATATGTGGCGGTCAGTGCTGATAATGTGGTGGGCTGCCACTAATAAATGTATGGGAAACACTGTACCGGATATCACTCAGATAAACATAGCTATTTTAATACCGCCGTCTCCCTCTTTGTTAGGAAACCTTAACGTTTTTATTTTTAAAAATTGCGTTTGCTCCCAAGGTCAGGTTGCACCCCACAGCTCAACAACCTGCTCATCGCCTTAACTTTCACTGCATTTGTAGTCAATGCCATATTATCAAGTAAACACTAATAAACAAACAGAATGGAAGTTAACTTTGGGCCAGCTCATCACCATGGCAACGCGTCTGATGAAAGCGTCTATAAAGGTAAGAATAAAACTGTTGTTTCTTCACTCTAATTCACCTGTTTACCATCACCATTTGACATTTTCCCTCTCAAACGCTAAAACAATGCGCTGTTTCCGTGATTGACCAACGCAGGTGAATATGACACACACAATTGGGTGTATAACATTCTAACTTCACATTGTTTCATACTACTCCAGAGGTGCTAACCCCAGGGTTAAAAGCAGGGTTCAGAACGCTAAAAAGCCAGGGTCTGGGTCTTAGTTCAAGCCATCAGTTGTTGACTGGATGGAGCTTGGGGTCGATTGTAATAAAGGGGTGGGGCTTATGCTAATGAAATGATTGGAGAAGATTGAGTTATGACATGTTAATTAGCCATAGCCCTGTGGGCAAGTGCTCTCACATATAGTGCGGTTTCACTTCGGCGACCCGAGTTCGAGTCCAGACTCAAGGTTCTTTCCTGGTCCAATTCCTCTCTCTTCCCTCCCATGATTTCTTGTCTCTACTCCTAATGTCCTATCTAAATAAAGGCAAAAAGCCCCCAAAAAATATAACTTAAAAAAAGAAAATGCATGGATGAACCGTTCAAAATAAGTTTAATTACATTAATTTACTAAATATATAGGGTGAATTTTTTATTTCATGCCAACTTTAATGTATTATTCATATGCTACAGCAATAAAACATTTAAACAAATTTCATTTAAAGTAAACTGAAATGTTCCCAAAACATTTTCAAACAATGAGGGACATTTAAAATATATCAATATGTTGAAAACCCAGAATATTCCTTCCCCCTCCCACATACACACTAATATGCTCGGATTCAGGATTGACTCATGTCTAATCTTTCTTTCTCAAATATGTATGGAAGTTGTGTACATGACCAGCTTAATGTATGCAGCAATGGCTTTTCTCTTGTATGTAAGGTCAGAATGTAGGATATACATTCTTGGAAGTGTTCAAATGAACATGGAATTGCAATTAGTGCTGGGCAAGTTAACGCGTTATTATCGCGTTAACGCATTTATTAATTAATGCCGACAATTTTTTTTATCGCGCGTTAACGCAGTTTTTTTTATTATTATTATTTCGAAAGTCCGTTGCTCACTGGCTCTGATTACACATAGGCCTACAGTCAAACCATGATCACAGGAGGGGTGGGATGTTGGTCAGCCAGCAAATAACCCACCCAAACAAGCAGTAGAGGGGCTTTGGCAGGTTCTCTCAGGTGAACAGAAAGGGAGACAGCGCTCCGCGAGTGAATGACAGGCGCTCTATGGATAGTAACCATGGCAACGGCTTCTGTGCGCTACGCAGCTGTAGTCTTTTTAACTTAAATTAAAATTATACATAACTTTACCTGATAGGCCTGAGTTTAGTTTAGCGGGGATGCTCTGCCATGTGAATTCCCTCCTGTTGATGTCCTGATAACTATTTAGATTCTGGAAACTCACAAACAGCGAGCCGAGGATCAGTCTCTCTTCCAATGATTTGTGCTGCGCGTCGTGTACAAAAAGTTAGACAATTCAACTTCGGCAACGCGTGGGCGCGTGCGTGAGGCGAGCATGACCGCAACAGTTTCACAGGAACGCATCCGTTTGTCGCTGCACCTGTGCTCGACCACTTCACCCACTCTAGGCTGATTTATAATTCTGTGTCGGACCTACGCCGGAGCCTCTACGCTATAGACTACGCGTTGGTTTTCTTTATATATCTGCGTCGTTGTCCGCGTTGACGCGCAATTACACATGCGCGCCGTGAGAGTGTACGCGCACTACACAGCTACGCCGTGAGTTCGACGCAGAAGTATAAATTGGGCTTTACCTCTGTTTAATGTAATCTTACGTGGGAAACCATCGCATGCCATGACCAAACCTAAGCTGCTATCAGAGAAGTAACGTTGGTCGACTTATATCTGTAGTAGTGATCATGACCCTTTTAGACTGTTTCTGCTGCTCCCTGATACAAGATACCTGTTCAGAAAAAAAAGAAAAAAAGAAAAGAAAACTGGACTCGTTTTAACAAGCTAGCTAAAAAGTAATGCCCTGGCAGTGGAAAATAGCTTTGTTTAAATATTTGATTTGATTACATTAATGTTTAGGTTGAGATTTACAAGAAATATTTTATTGATATTGTGTAAAGGGAATACTGCTGGTATAAAAGCACCTTATTTGTTTAAAGTTTTTGCAAACCACATGTAATTGCACTTGTGTAGCAGTACATTTAAATCAAAAGTGCGCAATACAGTACTTTAGAATTCATTATTCAATTCTGTGCGTAACAATGCGATTAATCGCGATTACATTTTTTAATCGTTGCCCAGCACTAATTGCAATTATATATATATATATATATATATATATATATATATATATATATATATATATATACATTATATATATATGATTTGTATTTGCATGATGTGTGCAATAGTATGCATGATTAATACGAACACACAAGAGTATTTAAGAGACATTCTGCATCTTCAGGGTTTCTGCAGGTTTTATAAACGTAAATTTAAGACCTTTTAAGACCAATTAAGGAAAATCAATATGTTCTCTAAATGTAAATGTCTAGGAAGCACACAATGAGTTGTATTAGCAACACTTCAAAGTTTGAAAATACAATTTCCAACTGATCTCCATTACTTTTTAATTATTTTTTTTTTACAAAATAAAAATGGCTTAAAGTTTGAATAGCTCCGCTCGCAAACACTAGAATATGGATAACTTTTACTGTACCTTCCGATCACACTGAAAAAAAGTGATGTTCTTTTCAGTAGTTTTGTCTTGTTTTCCAGTGCAAATATTTTAAAGATTATGATACATTTACTTGAGAAGCAAAATGACATAAGATAAGAAATCTTGTGAAAATGATTTTATGATTAAAACAAGAACAAATTTCTGTCAATGGGTTCAGAAAAATCAACTTAATTCAAATAAAAAAGTCATTTTCATACCCATTGACAGATACTTGTTCTTGTTCAATTTCTCTGGTTTAAGCTAAATTAAAAATGACATATGACTGTGTACTTCAATTATTTTTTTAGCTTCACAATGTAAGCATATAAACAAAGTATGCAGAGATATATAAAACATGTATGATGATATGACGTAATAGATAACTGATTCCTCATCAATTGTTTTATTGTAGCATTAAGCTATTATTAATTGTATTCATTTATCAAACATCTAGCATCATATGAGCAAATGTTGTAGCTGTATGTAGGTGAATGGATGCATGGATGGTTGATGTTCCACTGTTGTAAGGAAATGATAATGAAAAGAAGAAATGAAGAAATATCGAAGAAGAGAATGAGGATGATTTATAGTAATGACTTAGTGGAGACCTTCACTGTGCCCCCAGTAATGAGAAAACACACACGTGAGTCAGACACACACAGTGCACACAGTGAGACACAATTCATCTACTGTCACTCAAATACAAAAAAAGCAACACAACATGTGGCAAATGTGTAAAAGCTTCCTTGATCGTACAAAAGCCACATACGAAGACATACACCTAAACACACACACACAGGTACGCGTGCAAATAAATGTAAACAAACTCAAACACACATCACATTATAGCACAACCCACAACATAATGCACAACACAAGATCATAGCTCTGAAACATCTTGATTTCACACACAACATCATTCTGAGTGATCTGATTATGGCCTGACAGAGAGGTTAGATATTTCTCACACACACACACACACACACACACACACACACACACACACACACACACACACACACACGATTAGGACTGCGTTCACATCTTTATATTTGAATAATATTGTGAATATTTTGCAAACGTTGTTTCTATTGTTTAATTGTTCTATGCAACCATTTTAGCCAGATCTCTTAGATTTTAATCTTAAAGGATTAACCAGGTAAAATAAAGGTTATACAAGTGAAATGTTATACGTGATCGATTCATTTTTTAGCCACTAGTGGGCCCTAATGGTTACACAATTTCCTTTTTTGTGAATACAGTCCATGACATCAGCAACATCACAGAGCCCTGGAGTTCAAAATGGTGTCACACAATCATTGCGTGACACACGCAAACACGCTGGAAAAACACCAACAACAGCAATATATCAGTTAACACATAACATTCCAAAAATGCTTCTGCAACATGATATTGTCACAGATCCATTTTCCAGAGCATTATGTAAACTGTTGACAACAGAACAGCAGGGTCTAAAACAACAACATTAATATATTCACCAAAGATGAGAAGAAGAGTTACTGAAGTTACTGAAATTCAGGAGTTCAAGCGCCACTCAGTAAAAATATAAACAAGAAGAAACCCATACGCTGAAAGCATGCCATGCACACACAAGTTTGTTATAGTGCAACATAAACGAAGGCCTCGTTTTACTTGAAGGCCCAACAAATACCTTTTTCCCCAGAAAAGACAAAAAAGAGCACGTCGTCAAGCAGCATGCGCATGCAGACACATCACAGGTCCCACACAAAATAGGAATTAGAAAACAAAACAAAACAAAAACTAGAATGACAGGAAAAGAGGAGGCCCAGAGGAGGTCATTATGAGGTCGGAGGTCGAAGAGGAGAGCAGTGAGGAGGAAGAGTAGGGCGGCTGTGCTGCAGATGACATGTTTGGAGAAAGAGAGGAGGAGGAAAAGAGAGAAGGAGAGGTGCAGACACAAGTATGGAGGCCTGTTGTCTTCTCTTTAAGTAATCATCATACGAGCCTACATACTCCTATCTGTGCCTCACTGGCATATTTTTAAAAAGACATCCCAAAACACATTCGATTTGTTTTCTGGAGCATAACTGCAGCAATATCACTCTCACTATTTACTTACACAACTGCTCCGTCCTATGCCCTATTTGCATGCTTTTAAATATAAATATATGGGCCTGGTTTCAAAGACAGGGTTTAGATTAAGGCAGGATTAGGCCTTAGTTAAATTAGGACATTTGTGTAGCTTTTACAAACATGCCTTAGAAAAATACGTTACTGGTGTGCATCTTGAGAAATAATGGCACTGACATATTGTAAGATAGTGCAAGTTGCTTTCAGTTAAAACAGCTCAAACATGCATTTTAGTCTAGGACTAGGTTTAAGTATTGTCTGTGAAACCAGGGGATAATATGTTTTCCCAATGTCATTTTTCTATATAAAATTGAAATTTGCATAGTATTTGCCAATTGCATTTCACCATGATTATCCCATCATGCTATGCGTATTGCAATTGCACAGAACCTTTTTGTAAGTTTGGACGAGAAAATATGAGAAAAACATATATACAGTATATAAATATTATGGTAATGGAAACATTTTTAATAAAGGATATAAACTGTATAACATTTCACACACACACACACTCCCACTCCAATGTTCCCATTATCATAATTACTTCGACTTATGCAAATACAAATTTGTATATCAATATATATTTGTTATATGTACCTGTTGCACTGAAGCAAATCTCATATTTGTCAAGTAATGCCATCACGTGATAACAGTTTTTCCCTACTGAGAGGTATGTTTAGTAATAATGAATGGAAAAGGCTGAAAATGGTGGCATTGCCATGGCATGCCTGATTAATCAGTGGGGGAAAAAATAGATAAACAGAAAAGAATTCTCATTAAATCCTGTCTCGTACCCAAATTTCATGCTCTAGATTTTGGGAGACTAGAGCTAGTATGCAATTAGCGGCCAACCCATGCAGTTTCAAACATCTAAGCCTTGCTTTACATGGAGTCTAATGTCAGTTCATTGATAAACGGACAGAGGATTAGAAGATCAGTGCAAGCTGCAGTCTGTTCTTACCATTGATGACACTAGGTGAAAGCAGAGTGGAGTCCCGATCATCCAGCCTGCAGGCTCCTTCCTCCACCGCCCCGGCAAGACCCTGTGGAGCCTGAGCCTCCAGGCACTTCACAATATCTGCCCGGTCAATGTTCTTCAACGCTCCATAAAGGTTCTCCACTGAAGATATGATGATGGAGGAAGTGTTATAGTAGCATGCAGAGACAAGGAAACTGTCATAAAGAGTAAAATTAGTTTCTGGAAATGAAATAATTCTGTGAATGTTATAGTTTTGTGCTTTTAATTTCAGTTTAGTTTTAGTTCATTTCAGCAGTACTTTTCATAGTTGCAGTTACATTTTCGGTTTCTGGCTATGACAACTTTTTATGGCAATAGTTTTGCTTAGTTTATAATAATAATACTGATGTATCCACCTTATTTTTAACACAAGAGTGGATGTGGCCATTTTTAACTTAAATGTGCAAGGCTTCTGGTCTCATCTGCTTTGTTATTTTAACTGAACAAAAACAGTCCATTATGAAACGCTGGTAAGTAGAGAAAAATGTTTTACCGTTTTATTCATCTTTGTTATTCATCTGATTACTTCCCTATAGCAACTAATGAGTCAGAAGTCTCGCACGTTCACACAAAGTCGCTTACTAACATGTTGCCACACCCTAATGAAAAAAACCTATACCAAAATGTATTTTAAATACATTTATTTCATACTAATTATACTACAAGTCCATTAACATACTTACTGACATATCGCTTGAGATTTACTGATATAAATATTATAATTAAACTTTATTTGGAGTACTTCTTTAATGCACAATGCACATTCTTTAATATTAAGCCTAAATGTGTTTTAATATCACTATTAGTAAGGAAGGATAGTATGATCTCTGTAAAATATCATTTAAATGCAAGATATTTCAAGTGTACCTAAAGTATATTTGCAATAGTTCCATTTTAGCATAGTATATCTTTAGTTGGACCACTATTTCTTGATATCTAAAGTGCATTAAGTACAAAATGATTTGTCCCAATTTAGCAGATTTTAAGCAATTTAGTATACTAAAAGTACAACTGCAGGATATTTATGTTACATAAGTACATAAATATGTAAATGTATTTGTAGCATAAAATAAATGTATTTCAATTACATTTTAGTATATTTATTTTTCACTAGGGAAGGTGGATAAAGTCACAAAGTGGTAGAGTGTTTTTATTACGGATCCTCACTCTTGGCTTTCTTGCCCTCTCGACTAACCCACAGGTTGAGCAGAGCCAAACTCTGGTCCAGGAGAGAGTTGGGATTCTCCACTCTCATCCGGTTAATGTCATCCACACTGAACTGTAGTTCCCTCCCAAGTTCTACAACGAAAACAGACGGAAGCAATTATAGAATGTGAGTTGAGGGGAAAAAGACTGAGAGGTAATGGAAAGAGATACAAGAGGCAAAGCTCTTACCGGTCCAGCTCAGTCCCAGCTGTTCTGCTATTACTGTGATCTTTAGCTCGGTTCTCTCCATGACATTTACAGTGGCTGAATCAAAGACAAAATATACCACAGTTTTCACAGACGGTCCAATGATGAAACACTTTAATAACATACCCAGCTTACAACTTTCTGCTAGTGGATAATATATATTACACTGTGGCTTTTCCTGAAAAACCCAGGAGACTTAATATAATAAACACTATAGAGCATCACATATACAATATAACCATATCCTTGGGTTGGTCTTATCGGTCATATATATATATATATATATATATATATATATATATATATATATATGAATAATGAACATGTTCAGTAAAGATCTTGTCCATAAAAACATGAAAAACAGGAATGTAATGAAAACGGCCTCTTCTTGAAAGGCATCCACATATTTGATTGAGAACTATATATGAAATCAATGTAATGAAATTAAAGCCACTATACTGTATGGTAAAACATCCTGTAAAATTGACCAGATCCAGTAAAATGACTAAGATTAGTTATAACTGATGACTGAAACTATAACGTTGATCGATACTTACCAAGAACTGGTCAAAATCTGCACACTACATACATTAGTTGGCTTCATCCGCTTCGAGAACAATGAAGATGTGATGCGTTCCGGACGGCAAAACCACCTTGAACCTCCCGAACCCCCTCTATAATCACTCCTCCACCTTCTACATGTCTAAACAGGCAACTTTTAGCAGTCCTTTCCCTTTAAAGCTCATTCTCAAAGCTAGAGTTTGCCATGCTAAGAGTATTTACTGTGGAATCAAACCAGCACCATGCGTTTCATTACTGCTCATTCGCTCAGTAAATGTAAGGGCCACCCGTTTCTCTGAATTGTTTGTGTTAGATGTGGCCCCTGTGAGTGCAATCCCAGCATCACCCTCATAAAAGAGGGCAGTGCTCAGCATCCAATGCCCAGTCACAGCCATGCATGAGAGATTGGGCAGGTATAGAAGCAAGGATATGGGTACAGCATTCAGAAGCCCCCCTCCTCCACAGCTAAGGGGACGTTATGTCTTACCCAGGCTGGACTCGTTCAGGGCGCTGTACCTCTCCCTCAGGGCGAGAGGGGTCAACGTTCTCCGCCGCTCATCGCTACCCACCACCTAAGAGAAAAAAATTATTATGTACAGTGCTACAGCAGTTTTGTCTTTCATACAGTATTTTTTTGGAGCATGTAGCTATATGCACATCAAGGCAAATTGCTCATGTATAAAAATAGCTTGAAGGTGTTGTAATACACAGGAAGAGAATCTGAAGACAATATTACATCTGAAACACCAACTGTACCAACTCCTTTTATTTCCCTTTTTTATTTTTTCTAACTTTTTATTTTCACATTTGACGAGCATTTGATGTGAGGATAGGATGAAACCAAGATGAATTGTGCAATACATTACATACTTTTAACGTCTTTAATGTCCATAATTTTTCCCATTTTATGTTTGGTCTCAGTCTCTTTCCTGCATTTTTTCAGAAATATAGTGTAGTCACAGAAACACATTGAGGACAGAGGGAATGAGAATAAGTCAAGCTCAAACCTCCATCACCTATATTAGCCCCAAGACTTAAAGTATTAGGAGCAAATGCGCTGACTGCTGTGGCATGGCCCCAACTTCTCATTCAATTTGAATCCATTTAAGTAGATTTTAATCAGTTTAACTGGAATGACAACGATTTATGTAGCCTGAACAATATATGTACCTTTAAGGAATATCTTGAGATATCTCTAGATATATCCCCCCCCCCCCCGACAATTTCTTAGTTAGAGTTAGAGTGGTCTACTCTAGACAACTCGTATAGTAACTCTATTATGAGCTGGTGATTAGTTACTTATAACAAATTCATTTAAATGTCATTTGAGTTTGGAAGGTCACACAAAATACTTTTAAACAGGATTAGTTTTCCAAACATTTGGAAAAAAATAAAATATTTTTTTTATTAAATAAAAAGTTTTTATTTTAAACAAAAGTAACAGATTCTCTTAAATAACATTTATTTATAAATAATATATATTTTTAAAATGATAAGTATTTATTGATATGTTTTACATATTTATTTAGGTAGTTAATTAGTTTTTTGAAGTACAATATTTTATTTTAATCTTGTTTTAATGTTGGATGTGATTCCAGCAGGTAGTCCTTGAACCATCAACTGCTATTTACCAAGAAAATAGATTAAAATTCACATTGAACAGTGGAATATCAGCAATCACAGACATTCGAATGCACATAGAATTGGATTTCTCAGAGGCTGCCCAAGTTAGTCCAAAAATCAGTTGTTGTTTTTTACTGAGGTTGAGGGACAAAACACAGCTGTGATCAATGTGTTTCTGTGAAACACAAAAACTTCTCGTCAGTATAGAGTTTGTGAGATCATGTGCAGGTGTAAGTGATCACAGAGGTAATGAACAGCGACAGCACCTTGACACAGGGAGGCATGGTGATGTTGAGGTTGCACAGCACGTGTTGCGTGTCCTCGTACTTGGTGGACTTGCGCAGGAAGGACAGGAACCCGGTGGCTTCCTTATTGCCGTCTCTCACCTGATGAACCAGGGGAAATGGAGAGGGAGGGAGAAACAGATGGAGAGAGGAGAACAGGATGAAAGAGAGGAGGGAAAATGAGGCGAAGGTCAAATAAGAACAAAAGAGAGGGGGAAGATGAATAAAACGAGAAAGAGAAGAAAGAGAGAGGTAGAGAAAGAGAGAGATTAAAGGTGTTAGACAGAGCAGCTGCCCGGCTGTGACTCATACAGGTTGACGGGAGGTGGGGAAGGGGATGGAGGCAGTCCATAGGCAGGCGAGAGACAGAGAGATTTACCTTTACTTTTACCTGGCCGTCTGTGAGATCAGACAGTAAGTGAGTGACCGTGAGAGAGAGAGAGAGAGACAGTGAGACAGACATACAGGCAGGCAGGCAGGCTAGAAGGTGAAAGAGTTAAGGGCATGCTCACGTGACTAATACAACAGTTACGAGGTGAACCACTACGCCACAGAGCCAAAAATACAACACAGAGCAGCTCGTCTGTGGCTGACCAATCACAGAAAGAGATGCAGAGTGTAAGCCACAATGACAGACACCAAAATGAAGGGAGGGAGACAAGTGAAGAGAGAAAGACAGCACTGGGAAAAATCATCAGAGACACTGAAGACAAGGGCTGCACGATTTGGACCAAAAATACTAACAAATATTGATTCCAGCTGCGATATGATAAAGATGTAACATCTCATATTGCTTACTTAAAGAACCAAATAGCATAAAATTACATGGAAACAGAAGCTCTCAAAAACTAGGCAAACAATGCCTTTTGGTTAAAAATCCAGTCGTTTTATCCACGCTCTACTGCCAGTAAAAAAAAAAAAAAAGAAGTGTTACTATTTAAGGTTGTTCACACTTGAGTCCTCTTAAAAAGAAAATGATCCAAAAGTGAACCGAGTTAAAAAGTACCCAGTTCTGTTTGGATTCACACTGGAAGTGAACTTGAAAGAGGACACACATATCTTTATATCTTTTATCCAGTCTTTTGACCAGTCTCTCTCTTTTGTCAACTTTCCACTCACACATTTATAAAAAAAATAAAAAAAAATAAAAAAAAAACACCACTTCAGCATTAGTATTATTCTAACAATAAAAACACTACTACTAATAATTTAATAATATAATACTAGGTATTAATATTACATACAATATTAATACAACAGAATTTATTATAAAATAGTATAATAATTGGTCATAATAAATAATAATAATTTCATATTAGAATGTGATTTATTAATATGATCTAGAATATTAGAATAACACATTTTTATAAAATAGTATTATAACTTGACATAATAAATTATAAATAATAATAATAATTTGATATTAGAATATTATTTATTAAAGCGCCAGTCCATAACTTTTTTGGGTCAAAAATGATCCAAAATAAATTTTTGAGCAAGTATGTAACCAGCCAGTGTTCAAAACTATCTGCTTGCCTTAGCTCGATTCAAAACGGTAAGCCTTGTAATAATATTTTTAATTCCAGTGGTACTGGTGGATTTTAGCAGGAGATTCGAGCATGTATTTGCGTCATTACGTCACATCTGTACACATAAAGAAGGAGTCTCGGCTAGAAGGCTATATTGCGAGTGAGGATGTTGGAGGTGGAGATTTCTAGCCTTCTCACAGCACTTGATATAATTAAACGTATTAATTTGATGGCGGATCCAAAAAGGTTCAAACGACAATCACCAGTGACAACAGACTCACCCGCTGTAAAATGCAAAAGACTTTGGACTGAGAGTTTGGAAAAAGAGACTGCAACCGGACCCATGCGAAGACAAGGATACATATCTGAAGGGCTTTAAATGTAGTCACGCAATGCCGACGTTGTTAACATTAACAATTTGAGAACAGAGTATAATTTGCACGGTTTGATGTGATATGAAAATCGATCGTTAGATTTAATCAGTGCGCTTTATGTTACTTTGTTACTTTATGTTACAAGTAATGTTACTTCCTTGTTCAGATGACATTTTAGGGTGAAAATTTTTATGTTGGTCATACTTCCAAAAAGTAGAATCTGTGATTCTGAATGCCAGTATCCACACCGGCGCGGTGACTGACAGCTGCACACTCTCCTCAAACATTGTGTTCCTCCGCGCTGTGCCGTGTCGAGGGTGTTGAAGTACAACTCACGTAAAGTTGATAATTCCGTGAATGACTGCAATTGCAGATTTCAAACAGAGATGACGACAAAGAGGAAAAACTGCGGACTGCAGCTTTAATATCATCTAGAATATTAATGTCACATCAGCCAGCTGGAGTGCCCATGATCTCCGCCAGAGGGCACTCGTTCAGTCTCTTGTGCAATCTCATCATGAACTCCATTTCCCAGTATCCATTGCCTGTTCTCATTATGTGTGATTACATTCAGCTGTGTGTCATTATCTGGTTAGCTTTGCCTATACAGTAAAAGCCCAGTGTTTTCAGTCATTCGTTGCGAATAGTGTTGTCACGGTACCAAAATATCAGTATTCGGTACCAATACCAGTGAAAATCCACGGTTCTCGGTACCAAAGCTTAATTTAGATTAAATTTACACATATTAAAGTGTATATCACGGTTACAAAGATGGAAACTGTAGTATTAAAAACAATTTACAATAAGATTCTATTTGTTAGATAACATTAGATAAAATTACCTAACAATAAACAACAGTTATATACTGTAGCAATTATTCTCCATGGGGTTAACTTAAAAATGTACTAATATATTTTTAAAATCAAAAGTTTTATCTGTTAACATTATTTAATGCACAATGAATGAAGTGAACAAACATGAACAACCAAGTGTTTGTATTAAATAACATTCACAAACATTAATTAATGTTGTAAAAATATATTGTTCACTCAATGTGTTGATGTTGCATTAAGTAATATTAATGAATGGTGTCTTATTGTAGTGTTACCAAACTATACAGGAGATAAAACATGTTTTATTTGACTTAACTGTACTTTTATTTAATCCAAAAATGCCACTCTTGCCTGTCTTCAAAGCTTGAGAACCCTGTAGCTGATTTCTAATGCAAGGGCTAGAAATCAATTATTTCTGATACTTCCTCGTCATCATGGAGAGCGCATCGCACCGCTTTCTCCTTTCCACAAGCGCTTGCTCTCCTGTGTCTCCGGTATGCAACCATGAACAGCGGCGAGCCTGGAAAGACGAGCTCGCACGTCTCTTCTATTATGAGCGCGCTTGCCGCGCGCCTACATTTGAAATTTGCACGCGCAAAAAAACGCGCTATATAAACGTGTGAACGGCCCTTTATGGCAACGTGACATTAGCCTAATTCAAAATATTTCCATATGTGGCTCTTTCCTCCTTTCTTGTCAACAAGTGGATTCAGAGCCACCGTATTAGCAGCGCCGGTCGCCGTGTCTCAGAGTGTTTTTATGAAGAGTACGCACCTCTGCATCTTTCCGACAGCGCATCAAGAACCGGATTAACCCGGTACTCGGTACCTAGAAAAGCTGGGACCGTAACTGTTTAATTTTTTTAGTACCGACTTGGTACCGAAGTACAGAGTTTTTTGACAACACTAGTTGCGAAGTCTTGTATTTGTGTTACACTGCCATTCTGAGCGATATACTGGTTCTCTGTGTCTTGGTTTTTGATTCTCTGCTTGTTGTTCTGGATTACCCTGTTTGCCTGTGTTTCTTGGACCTTGTTTTATATTTGAATTGTTTGACCCTTGGCCTGTTATATGGATTACGATTCTGGATTGTCCCAATAACACTGCATTTGGATCTCCAACCCTAGTCTCGGAGCAGTTTGTAACAATTAAAATAATAATATATTATAAAATAGCCATAATCAGCATCTGTAATGTTCCTGTTATAATTTCTAGCTTTGACCCAGTGTCACATTATTAGATTTGAGTAACTTCTATAGTGACAAAATGTTTGAAATTGCATTCTTGAAAAAATATAGTTAACAAGAAGCACTTTACACTCACAATGGACACTATAAAGAAAGTGCAGTGCAAGCTTTAATTGAACGCTCTGGGGTCACACTAGGCCATTTTATTTTGAATACATGTGCAGCCCTACTGAAGACATTAGGGAGTACATAAAATTGACAAGATGATCAGACAATGCTAACACACACACACACACACACACACACACACACACACAAGATGACACTCAATGACACAAAAATATGTAGGTTGACTGTATATTTTTAAAACAAGGGAAGCCGACATGAACTTATCAGCCTATATATCCTAAGACACTCTCACGGATAGACAGAAATAGATAGGGAAAGACAGATGTACAGACCTTTACAGAGACAGGTAGCCGATTGTCTCTGAAGGCCTGGAAACTGAAGCTACGAGGCTGCTGTGTTGCTTTCCTCACGGGCACCAGGTTTCCAGAACATTCTAAGTGCAGCGGCATCCCCTCCATCACCTGTGGGAGGAAAAGGAAGGAGAAACACAAGGAGAGCAGTGATTCAGAATGAGTCAGAGACTTAGCGTTAATGTAGCGAGTCAACGTCATTATGTACAGTACACAGCTGCATCATAAACTTGCATTTTATTACTTATTCCCTTTGAAAATGCTGAAAAATTAGTTAAAGGCACACTGTGGAACTTTTCAACCTTTATAATATATTACCAAAACCCATTGAGATGCTACATCGACTTACAATAGGTTGAATGACACGTCTGCCGTAGCCTGAAGGTGTCTGTATCGCTTTTACTAGCACTATGTAACTTCGGGTTGCGGGTAGGAACCCGAGCACACAAAGAACTACAAAATTCGACCGCTTTACGGTGTACGTCACTTCCCCAAATTCTAACGTGAGAGCTCAACTCGCATTTGATTGCCGTCTGTATGTTGTCGTCATGGCTGAACCAACAGTTACTCGGAAGAAGGCAAAGATTTTGTCAGAGGACACAAAAGAAAAAGAAAGAGATAAACTAAAAGCCAGGACGAGGATCAACATTGGTCCAGCGTTCGCTTGCTGGCTAAAGGAGGAGGAGGGGTGCCCGACCGATGCTGACCTGGCCGTCATGCTTTTGGACTAACTTAGTAAGTTAAATATATTGCTTGCACAATATCTCTATTTTTTCGAATTTGTTGTCTGTCTGGCCACGTTACGGAATCTATCTTGTCCTCCATTTAACTTCACGTATCAAGGAATGCTGGTAGAGTAGCGAATTATCAATCTGGTAGCTAGTAGGATGCTATAAGTGATATAAGTCACAACATACTGCCGTTATTTTTCTGCCTTCAGCTCATATTTGTATGTGTGTAAAAGGACAAACAAACTGAAGCCTACAAATAACGGCAGTATGTTGTGAGTTACATCAGTTTTGTTACACGATTTCCCGACTACACGATTTCATCTCCAACCCTGATCAAACACACCTGACTTTAATTTTAAAGAGATCCTGAAGACGTTAATGGTTTGCTTCAGGTGTGTGTGATTAGGGTTGGAGATGAACTGTGCAGGACAGACGATCGGCAGGAGCAGGATTGGGCAACCCTTGTCTATGCGACTTACCTGATCAGACATGTTTTCTGTGTACTTTGTTCAATTTATTTTCTTTGTATAATTTATATTATTAATCTTATATTTATATAATTATTTTGTTCAATAGTGAATCGATTATCTTTCTTCAACCGACAAGTCAACTACTGTCTGCACACACATAATCTAAAGACACGGGAGGCTGACCAGTTGACTGTTTGTGGACTTTTGCGACAGTGCTGCGGCGCTTGTGGCCTCTAGGGGGAAATTACAGGTCGAGCGCCACTAGTGGCCAAAAAGTTCCACAGTGTGCCTTTAAAAATGAGATCTAAACTGCATTGTAAGAACAGAATCCTATAAATTAAAACTTTAAGAACAATTCAAATGAGGCAAGACACATCATGCATTGCAAAATGCACATCAAACACATTCAGAAAAGACACTGGTGTTAAAAAACAATGCTAAAAGAAAACTGATCCCATTTATTTTTCTGATTTGTTTTTTGTGTACATCAGAAAAATATATATGACATATACATATGCTTTTATGTCAGCTAACCTCAATGTCCCTGCTGCGGGCCACCTCGGAGAAGTTCTCGTGCAACTCAAGGGTTTTGTCTATTTTGTCATCAGTCATGCAGTAACAGCGCAGGCGGCCCTCTCTGGCATCGTTCATCTTAGCAAATACAACAAATTTGGCCATGTATGGAACTGACATCAGCTCACGGTACAGCAGGTTGGCGAAGGTCACGGCCTCTGCCGTTCGTGGACAGTCTGCCAGCCAGAACCTGCAGCGAAACAGAGGACAGACACACGTACAATAGAGGGGGAAAATAGGGTCACAAGAGACAATGTTTACATGTAAATGTGTATAAATATAGATGGGATGTAATGGCAGCTGCCAGGACCCTGACGGGGGAATTCACCAAGAATGAGTTGTTTTCAACGTTAATTGTGCAAGGAAGATAGTGCTGAGGCTTTTGAATAAAGCACAATTTAGAATGAGCCTAATTTACAGTAAAATGAGGTATGTTAACGATGAAAAGAATGGAAATGACTTTATATTATTTATGGTACAGTGCTATTTTAACAAATTTAGTGACTGCTTAAAACAGATATAGGTGTTTAATAAATAAGATGCATCTTTTTGTACAGAAATACAACGCACAATGTAGTGCAACTGTTCAGTAAATTCGCTCCTAGATGCTTTATCCTTGAATGCTTTTGTGTCTCACCTTGCAGACACATTGGTGGTGAAGTTGGCACAGTTGTGGGAATACATGAGCTTGGTAGTGCCAGTGATGTCTTCCCACTGAGCTGGAGCGGTGCCACCTGCAGAAGGTTTACATTTTTTTTTTATAAAATCCTTTTTTTTTTTTCAACCAACACCATCTGGAATGAACTTGCTGAGTCTATCTTTATCCCAGTGTCCCTCTCCAGGCAGGACACCAGTCTGTTTCAGCCTTTTCCAAGCAGCCTGGCAGGACAGCTACATCAAATCTGGCCGAGGCTGGAAAAGACTGGCGTTCAAGACAATCTTCCTTTCTCCCAAACACAAATATCAGACAATTTCAGACAATGTTTTCTTTGAAATATATCAGAACCGGACTGTACCAATAACACTGCAGAGGAGGCGGAGGCTAGTAGTGTCTCCTTCGCCGGCATCGCGTGCACTCTCCCTCCAAGATGGAGGTAAAGGGATACGCAGCCCAATTGGTCGATGGAATTTGCGCCGACGAGGCTCTACTGTCACAACGGGACTGAATGTGGCCTGGTTTCCTAATTGCCGAGTCAGCAGCTCATCAGGGATTGGCTGGGCCTGGGTAGAGACAAGAGAAGAAGAAAAAGACACAAAGATTAAAAAATCAGTTATTCCTGAGATCATTTTCAGTCATTCTCCTCTGAATTTATGCACCAAACTATATTTTAAATTGATATATTTATAATAATAATAATAATTTTGTATTATTAATTTTATAATTATATTTTATAATAAATTTATATTATATATACTTATTTTTTACAATGTGTAAATCAGCATTTTAAATAAATGTTTTCCCCTACAATACATAATTGTAAACTTCATTATCAAAGGTAAAAAAGAAAGTTTAAATGGGCATGACGCTTCTGGTTCTAATGTGTGATTACATTGCTTTACTCTCAATCTCTCTACATTTTGAAAACTCACCTGTAGGCCAAGTCGGACCCTCTTAGTGACCGCCGTGTCGGGGAAAATGGCCTGGACCTGGGGCACCAGCTTACTTATCAGCTGACCTCCCTCTGGGCCAATAAGATCGCTCTCCTGTTGGACACGTGACACCACAGCAAAGTAAAGAGGGAAGTCTGTGGAGATTATGCGCCGGATTCTTTTCTTCTCCAGCTCCTCCTGATTTTCCAGATCTGATGAAGGCACCCAGAGAAAACAAGGTCATAAGGTCAGTCTTACAGAAATAATTGTGGGGGAAATGTAAAGTGATATGTAATTTGTCTTCTAGTACCACCTGCTACATTACTGAAAGAGAAAATAAAACTATTTTCTCTTTGGGCTTATGGAATTCTCATACTGCGTAATATCTTACACTATGGGGAACACAATGCAACATGCCGTGCGTACTGGGATCCGACACCAAAGTCCCAAGTGCAGTAGCCCGGGCCTCATATAGTGCATAATCACCGTAGACTCACAGAGAGTCGGAGAAGAGAGGCTACAAGCATCATTCCCCATGAAATAGCATCCCACAGGAGCTAGTTATGTTAACAGTGTTTCACGCAGACAGGGTGAACGTGTTCAGCCTGAACTGGGTATAAGTACGGGTTATTCAACACCCATGGAACTGTTCTATCGATCAGTGAGCGATGCCTATGGAAGTAAAATAATGTCAAATGTTTTTGAAACAAAAGCATGTTGAATTGCACCATTTGAAAAAAAAATATGCATTGCGTTAACCATGCTTGTATTTTAATCCATTGTATTTTTAAGGCTTGCATTTTTATGGGCTGAAATTCAACATGGTTGAATATTTAAGCTGTGAATATTTCAATTAAAAACATTTCAAACACATTTTCAATATTAAAAATTCAATAATCCATATTCACCTTTCATATTTCACTTCCAAAATTTTCAAACTGTTTAAAAATACAACCTATAATATTCAACAGGCAAATTTCGGTCCATTTTATTTCGCCTTGAAAATTCGCTTCCACAAATTCAGTGGTTCAAATTCGACAGTAAATTCAACGTCGACATCCAGGAACTGCAGGAAAAGCAGTAGATTACCGATCATAATCTCCATCTGCTGTAGTCGGCTTTACCAGCAGGGGGTGCACGCGCGTGTTGACAAGCACCAAAGCAACAGGAGAGGCCTTCACAAAACGTCATTTGCTGAAATGGACAGAGCGATGAGTACGAGTTATAATTTATGTGTGTGGAAAAGGTTGATTAAGACACATGAGACAGAGTGAATTGTTTGTTTTAGTCACTATGACGGAATACTAAATTGATGGCTGGGTTTTACATGATGGCAAAGGCAATTTTATTTAAATATAGCATCATTAAATACAACCCAATTACAATTATAAATTAAATTCAGCAATTATAAATAAAAAATTACATCTCTACCATGATATCTGGTAATCTCTGTGTTATAACGTGAATTGTCTCCGCTATTATCCAGGGCTGCGTAGGCTACAGTAGGGGTATTTGTCATCTTATTTTATATCTTTTTGTCCATTTGGAGCGCGCGTCACGTCACCTATTAGCGTCGCGCCTGCCACAAGATCTCTCACTGTTTACATGAACCAGACACTCCGATGAGAGCACAAAGTGCAATCCATCTCTTATTTACCATTTTTTCATCTTATTGTATATTTTATTCGCTCCTTTGCCCGTATTGGAGCGCGTCTCGTGGCTCTTACTAGCGTCGGGCCAGCCACACGATCTCTCACTGTTTTAATCTGCCAGACACTCCGATTGATGCACGAAAACACAAAGCCAATGTAATCCTGCTCTTAGTTACCCTTTTGCCATCTTATCTTATATTTTATTTGCTCCTTTGTCCCATAGAGCGCGTTTCGTGGCGCGCCAGCCACAAGATCTCTCCCTATTACAGTTGCCTGATTCTCCGATTGACATTCTGAAGGAGAATGATTTTGACCACTCCATTACGTTTTGTTTTTTATAAAGCCCTTCTTTAAAGTGAATTTCGTTTTTAATAAATTGTATCTTAATTTCAATCAATGTTTGATCAACCATTTCCCTGTATTTAATAAATAAGAAGCAAAGCAGACATATAGGCATAGGCATAGCAATAAAATCATGAAATTTTTGCATTGCACATTTCTCACAGGCATGATAAATACATCAAGGTAGAAATGTCTAGCCTACTTTTAAACGAAACAATTCAAAACGAAAATAAATAGACTACTCTCAGATAATGTAATCCGTATGAAATGAGCATTTCTCTCGGCGCGTTCACTACTGCGAAGATGGCTCCAATACGACACGCGCTCCATTATGGACAAAAAGAGCGAATAAAATAAGATGACAAATAGATAGGCTACATAAGAGCAGGTCAGGATTGCACTGTCTGTTTGCACATGTGCATCAATCGGAGTGTCTGGTAGATTAAAACAGTGAGAGATCGTGTGGCTGGCCCGACGCTTAGTAAGAGCCACGAGACGCGCTCCAATACGGGCAAAGGAGCGAATAAAATATACGATAAGATGAAAAAATGGTAAATAAGAGATGGATTGCACTTTGTGCTCTCATCGGAGTGTCTGGTTCATGTAAACAGTGAGAGATCTTGTGGCAGGCGCGACGCTAATAGGTGACGTGACGCGCGCTCCAAATGGACAAAAAAAATATCAAATAAGATGACAAATACCCCTACTGTACGCAGCCCTGGATAATGGCGGAGACAATTCACGTTATAACACAGAGATGACCAGATATCATGGTAGAGATGTAATTTTTAAATCGCTGAATTTAATTTATAATTGTAATTGGGTTGTATTTAATGATGCTATATTTAAATAAAATTGCCTTTGCCAAAACCCAGCCATTAACTTAGTATTCCGTCATAGTGACTAAAACAAACAATTCACTCTGTCTCAGTGTATTACAGTTGTTTTACTAAAACTTAATATCAATGCCAACGGCGAGAGAATTTAGTTTTGCAGTGGACAAATCACCTTACTTTGCACGGGGGTAAAAATAAGTCTCATAAGACACTTGAGTAAACGCTCGTGTGTTTTGTGTCTTAATCAACCTTTTCCATACACATATAAATTATAACTCGTACTCATGGCTCTGTCCATTTCAGCAAATTACGTTTTGTGAAGGCCTCTCCTGTTGCTTTGGTGCTTGTCAACACGCGCGTGCACCCCCTGCTGGTAAAGCTGACTACAGCAGATGGAGATTATGATCGGTAATCTACTGCTTTTCCTGCAGTTCCTGGATGTCGACGTTGAATTTACTGTCGAATTTGAACCACTGAATTTGTGGAAGCGAATTTTCAAGGCGAAATAAAATGGACCGAAATTTGCCTGTTGAATATTATAGGTTGTATTTTTAAACAGTTTGAAAATTTTGGAAGTGAAATATGAAAGGTGAATATGGATTATTTAATTTTTAATATTGAAAATGTGTTTGAAATGTTTTTAATTGAAATATTCACAGCTTAAATATTCAACCATGTTAAATTTCAGCCCATAAAAATGCAAGCCTTAAAAATACAATGGATTAAAATGCAAGCATGGTTAACGCAATGCATATTTTTTTTCAATTGGTGCAATTCAACATGCTTTTTGTTTCAAAAACATTTGACATTATTTTACTTCCATAGATGCCCAAGCAAAACTCAGCATTCTGCGCCGGCACAGCGGGAAAGATAGTACTGAATTCTAGACCGACAGCAGCTTGGCCTGTAAGGCAGGAACCTCTAGGTTATAAAACCTTATAAATGTAGACGGCGAGGCCCAGCCTGCCGCCATACAGATATCTTGCAAGGAAATCCCGCTAGACCACGCTCATGACGAGGCCACGCCTCTCGTGGAGTGCGCTCTGACACCCAAAGGACACTGCAGGCCCTTAGGCACTATAGCATCGACTATCCATCTGGATAGGCTCTGTTTTGATGCGGCCAGTCTCTTGGAGCGTCCGCCAAACAAAACAAAGAGCTGCTCGGTCTGTCTAAAGACAGACGAGCGGGACACACAAGCTCTCAGCGCCCTGACGGGGCAAAGGAGATTAGCATCCGCCTCCTCATTATTCACCGGGAGGGCGCACAGGGAAATAACCTGGGCCCTGAACGGTGTGTTGAGGGATTTGGGCACGCGTCATGTATGGAGTTTGGGCCTAATGACTCTAAAGTCATACTCAAACCAAGTATGACTTTAGAGTCATTAGGCCCAAACTCCATACATGACGCGCTTACTGAAAGCGCTTGTAAGTCCCCTACGCGCTTCATTGAAGCAAGAGCCACAAGAAATACCGTTTTGAAAGACTGGTGTTTCATGTCTGACAAATGGATTGGCTCGAATGGGGCACCTTTCATGGCTTCCAGAACTGTATAAAGGTCCCACACAGGGACTGAGGGGGGGTCTGGGAGGATTCAGCCTCCGAGCTCCCCTGAGGAATCGTACGACCAGGTCGTTTTCCCCAGTGACTGGCCAGACGTTGGTTTTGCAAACGCTGCTATGGCCGCCACGTATACTTTGAGCGTGGATGGGGTTCTACCCTTATCCAGCAGCTCCTGAAGGAAGGAGAGCACTTCCGTAACCCCGCAGTCTACGGGTGAAAAGCCCTGAGCTTGACACCAGGTAGAGAACACTGACCATTTTGAGGAGTAGAGCCGTCTAGTAGACAGGGCCCTAGCCTGCGTGATCGTGTGTAGCACTTCCTCCGGGAGGTTAGCGGGTACCCGTTGATGGCCCATGGGTGTAGGGACCATAAATCCGGGCGAGGATGCCAAATCGAGCCCTTTGCCTGAGAGAGGAGGTCTCTCCTCACCGGTATAGGCCACGGGGCAGTGCTGGTCAGCCGCATCAGGACTGGAAACCAAATCTGGTTCGTCCAGAGTGGAGCCACGAGCAGCACTGGGCATCCGTTTTCCCTGATTCGTTCCAGCACTTGAGGCAGGAGCGAGACGGGGGGAAAAAGCATAGAGGGGGCAGCGGGGCCATACGTGGGCCAGCACATCCCTGCTCTTGGAGAAAAAGTTTGGACAGTGAGCGGTTTCCTGGGACGCGAACAGGTCCACCTGTGCTCTGCCGAATGTCTCCCACAGCAGTTGGATCGTCTGCGGGTGCAGCGACCATTCCCCTGCTGGGACATTGTCTCTGGACAGTCTGTCTGGTCCCAGATTCAGGTGACCAGGCACATGCACCGCTTTCAGTGAAAGCAGGTTGTGCTGAGCCCAGACCAGGAGGCGTTACAGGCTGACGCCGCCCTGGCAATTTATGTATGCCACCACTGACATGTTGTCCGACCGGACTAGGATGTGGTGGCCTTTTATCTGGGGACAAAAACGCCGTAGTGCGTTGTCGACTGCCAGCATTTCCAGACAGTTTATGTGTAGAAGCTTCTCCCGTTCTGAAACCTTTTGAGCGGGAATATAGAGCCGCGGCGGAAGGATTTCGCGGCGCGCTGAATGTCCAGTTCGTGCTCCGGCGACGGACGTGCTGTCATAGACAGCGAGTCCAGCACTGTTCCCAGAAAATACATTTTCTGGCTGGGAAACAGCGAACTCTTCGCCCAATTGACTGTGAGACCCAGATTCTCGAGATGCTCGAGTAATGTGGTTCTGTGTTCTATGAGCTCCGATCGTGATCGAGCTAGAATCAGGCAATCGTCCAAGTAGTTCAAGATTCGCATGCCCTGAAGTCTCGGGGGTGCGAGAGCCGCTTGCACCCATGCACTTTGTAAACGTACGGGGTGCTAGGGACAGGCCATTGGCAGGACTGTGTATTGATATGCCTGGCTCTCGAAGGCGAATCTCAAGAATTGCCTGTGATGTGACGCTATTTGTATTTGGAAATAGGCGTCTTTCAGATCTATTGACATAAACCAGTCTCCCTGGCGAACTTGCGCGAGGATTTTCCTGGTTGTCAGCATTCTGAACTGGCGCTTCACAAGCGCTCTGTTCAGCTGCCATAGATCTAGAATGGGTCTGAGACCCCCGTCTTTTTTCGGTACCAGAAAATATCTGCTGTATAGCCCCCCTTCGCTCTGAGTCTGAGATAAAGGTTCTATGGCCCCTTTGCTCAGTAGTTTCGCTATTTCGGCTCGAAGTAGATAAGATACTTCGTTGTTTACCGTATTTTCGACTCGCGCCGTGTAACGGTGGGGACGTCGAGCGAACTGTAGCAAATAGCCTCTTTTTATAGTGTTCAACACCCATTCTGATACCCCGGGAAGCTTTGCCTACGCATCTGCGTGAATAGCTAGAGGCAGAATAAAAAACGGGCTCTGGCCGCGGCATAGCGGCGGCTGCAGAGCTTCGGTGTGCTGAGACATAAACACTGTGCTTACACTGTGCGAGGCGGGGGGCGCGCCGATCACGGCGGGCAGCCTGGTCGCACTCAATTTCTCTATGACAGATTGTGGAGAGAGATCGAGTGGGACAAAACCCCGTGGGGTTGAGCGTGTCTGTGAGGGAATGTGGGCGCGGGACAGCGGGCACACTCACTGCACTGAGAACACCTGTCGGCTTGCGTTGACTGAATGGGTGTTGGTTTCTTTTGTTCAGAAACCGTGGGACACGCATCGAGTAGTGTTTGTGGGCACTGTGTCGTGGGCACATTCACAAAATTTTTTTTTTTTTTTTCACAATCGACATGAGTCGATTTCATTTCTGCTAGCCCTGAACTGTGGCGGGCTGTGTTTGTGTGTGGGAATGGGCACTGAGACGTGGGCATTCTTACAACACTCATAACACCATCGGCCGTGGCCAGAATACCAGAAAATACACTCTTTTTGGGATTTATCTGGGTCGCCGTAAAAATGGCTTTTGCGTGCAGGCAAGCGGGCTGTGGTACCAGCTTGTTTACTGCAAAACACACTGGAACAGTCACATTGTTTGGAACTGAACGAGCGAGAAGTTTCGGTGGAGTCTGGCCGCGGCGAGACTTAAAACACCGTGGGGCTTAGCTGACTGTATGTGTGTTGGTTTCGTTTTACAGAAACGTGGCACATGCAGTGTGTAGTGTTTGTGGGCACTGGGTTGTGGGCACATTCACTACATTTAATGCACAATTGACATGAGTCGATCTCATTTGTGCGAGCCCTGCACTGTGGCGGGCTGTGTTTGTGTGTAGAAATGAACAATGGGCTGTGGGCATTTTTATTACACTCATAACACCATCGGCTGTGGCTGGAATACCAGAAAATACACTGCTTATATGATTTTTCTGGGTCGCCGTGGAAACGGCATTTGTGTGCAGGCAAGTGGGCCATGGTACCGGCTTGTTTACTGCAAAATTCACTGGAACAGTCGCATTTTCTTGGAACTGAACGAGCGAAAAGTTTTGGTGTAAGTCTGGCCTCGGCGAGACTAAATTTTATCTGCTGCGAGAGCTGGGATCGAACACGGGTCTCCCGTGCGAAGGCTTTGGGTTTCGCAACTGAGCCACAGGGGGAAAGGACAAAAGCTTAAAATAGCCCGAGCGAATAAAGAGCGTCATCACAGTTTTGTGTGTCGACATTTGTTTGCAGGCATGCGTGTTATACAACAGGCTCACCACTGCAATATTGACATTTTCAGCCGCTCAAACTAAGAGGAGCTGAGAAATGTTTGAGAAATGGAGATTGGTCCAGCCTCGGCGGGACTAAAAACACTCTCTTATCCTCATTTCGCCGGTGACGCACGCCCACGGGGGGTGGAGCAGCTTTCTTATAACGTAAAGAAAGCTAGCCGCGGTTTTGATGCTGGCCCGTTTCCCTGACGACTCGCGGACAGAAGGGGGGAGAGGTCCACAGAGCTCGCCCAATCCTCACTGTCCGACGCCAGGATAGAGCAGCTGGCCTTCTCTACAGATGCAGCTATCTCGTCGTCATAATGGCGGAGGCGGCGGCGGCGGCGCGCGGCGGCCGTTGTCCGTCAGTGAGTGACTCGATTGAAGCTGGTGAAGCTGGCGGGCGAACCGGCAAGCTTTCACGGGCTGGAGAAGGCTCGGGGACCCGCTGAGTACGGCGCTTTACGGCGTGGCACTACAGCGGGCGGGAGTGCAGACTCGGAGAAAAAATGCCAGGCGAGTCCTCAGAGTCACCATGGCAATAGCTCGCTCAGCGAGCGCGAGAGCTGCATGATCCTTACCCAGGCGGGAAACGCAGATGAAATGGCTGAGTGCGGCTGGCACGAGCCACAGGAACGAAGCATCTTTAAAAAAGACGCTGCTCTTTTAGGTAAAGAGAGAGAGAGTGAGAGTCGCGACGGCGAACACACACTCTCAGCAGAGTAAAAGGATATCAACGCCAGAAAGCGTAGCAGGAACGGCAGCTGAAGGCGGCGAGGTGAAGGCCAGCGGCTTCAGACTCGAAAACTCGTCACGCAGAAGGCTTGCACTCAGACGGCGCGGCTTCTCACTCCGGATCCAGCGATGCATTAGTGCTTCGTTGTAGAGATAAATCAGTTTGTATCAGCCTGTCGAGTGTATTTATAGGCCAAGGCCACGCCTATTCTGGCGGACGTGACGAAATGATACCCATTGGGTATCACGTCCCGCAGGGCCTCTCTCGGTAGGCCGTCTTGCCTATGTCTGCATGCTGCCGCACAGCGTTTTACATTAAATCAAAATTAAGGATAATTTTTGGCTTCAATATCTCGTGGAAAAGAGGTTTTCCCGATAGCGTAAGATATTACGCAGTACGAGAGATACTCTCGTAAGAGAACCTACCTTCATCCATTCCATTGAGGATGGTCTCCAGAACATCATCGCCATAGCGATTCCGATGCTCTTTCCATACGGAGCCGTTCTCACTTCGCAGAACCACTAGTTCCCGATCACCTCGGCTCAAGGAAGCAAAATGAGGAATCTCCACTATCACTGGCCTGAATGGAATGATGGGAAAGTGCAAGAGCATTAGTTGAAAATATCTTTATTTGACAACAAGACTCTGGGCCCTATCTTGCACCCAGCGCAATTTACTTTGTACACCGACGCATGTATCATTCGTATTTTGCACCCGTGCAAAGCGGACTTTTCCTTCCACAGACGCACGCCGGCAAACTAGGGAATGAACTTGCGCTCCCTGGGCGGTTCCGCGCAAAAAAGGAGGCGTGTTCCGGCGCAAACAATCCCTGGTGCTATTTTGCAGTTCCAGAAAACAATTGCGCCACTGACCAGAAAAAACTTCTAAAGTCTAAAGTCAGTGGCGCGTTGCGTACATTCAGATGCTATTTTAAGCACGCATGCTTGGCCATAATACAGAGTGTGAACAACGCACATACACGGTAGATGATTCTCTCATCTACACAGATGCATTTTACTTTTTGCAAATGATACATTATTATAAGGAAAAATATTCAAACACGAGGGAAATCATTGTTGTGTCCATGACGATGGGAAAAATAGGCATAAAGCTTACACATTTACCCAAAATATTATATGCATGTTTAACCGAAGCTAATTTGGGTGGGTTTGTCCCATCCCCAATGTCACTTCTCTTTCTTTTAGGGCCCTGACGAGAACATCGATCTCCTCGGCTGTGAACCGATTCTGAAGCGCGCTGGTCAATGCGGCGTTATAATAGTATTGCGCCATGGAACAAGCGCACCTCGTTCATCATGCTCTTAAAGGGAATGTGATATGACGCTCTTATTGGTTTGTTTCCCGTTAGGCCCAAACCACACCAATGAATAATGAAGCTACTTCAGACCAACCCCTTTTAGATTTGCGTCGAGCGCAAGAGTCATTTATCCCGCCGGGAAAATAGCAACAGCACCGAGATCCGCCCACAAAGTTACTTGCGCTTTGCACTTGCGTTTTAGATCGTTAAAATAGGGCCCTCTGAGTGAATACAATAAGAATGATTAATTCAGAATGGACTTTCTCCATTCTTTCTTTCTCAGACAACATCTACATGAATCCAGATACATTTGAAAATAGGGTTTTAGTTTTAAAAACCTGCACACAAAAGTTGTTCGTCCACACTGAAACATCAGAAAATACTTAAATCATCTTAATGCATGTGTAAAATGTGATAAAAGCTTGAAATGACACCAGACATAATACAGTTCTCACGTTATACTACTAGCTAAAAACTACTATAAAACTTGCTAATTGTTTTATTAGCAAAATATCCCACCACTAAAGCCTGGTTCACACGGCAGGATAATTAGGCTGATTATAGCCCCGATTTACCCCTTCCGACAATCTTAAGTATGCTCCGATTATCGTAAAATAATCTGATCAGATATTCCTGCCGTGTGTGGTGTGTTAAGAGTGCTCTCGTCTGCTCGGAAGGACGTCGGGACCGCTCCGATCTCAAATCGGGGATATCCAACATGTTGGATTTTTTTGGCCCGATTTCTCCTCGTGTGTGGTGTCCCCCGGGGACAAACGAGCACGCAGTCTGTGGACTGTGGCGTGTAGCCAATCAGAAAGCGAGGTGACGACGTGCAGAGGAAGCACCGGGAAACAAAATCAAAACAGCCATCCATGCTCGCGTTGTCTCCACTTCTTTGACCATCGCCTTTTCTTTTGATAACGTTTTTTTCGGGTAAAAACAAACTACAAACTATCGCCACTGCATCCTCTTCGTCCGCCATGATTGTTTACTCTGAAGTCACGTTTGATCTCGAGGGATTTTGCGAGATTTTCCGTCTGACCTGGGAATGCTCTGGAGTCAAATCGGTTCGTGTGTGATGTGTTGATTTTGCCGTGTGGCTGCGCACCAAACACTGTACGACCAAAACTGTTAGACCCGTGATTTTTTATCGCCGTGTGTGGAGTCTCTCAGGTTTGGAAAATCGGCCGACAATTTTAAAATCATCCCGTGTGAACCAGGCTTTACTGGTGCATCCAGGTCACACTCAAAATCTCTATTCCATGTATGGTCTAAATTGCAATTGCCCTTTAGTTTTGCCACAGGACAGCAATTGCAAGTACATTTTTTTTTGTCATTTTGTTTTTGGAATGTAATATGAAGATTGTAATGTAATATGAAGACACACAGCACATGTCGCTATAACCGTAGATATCTATTGGTAAAATATGTCACATGACTGAACATGCATCATCGTTTTTGAATACTTCCGTGTTCACAGTCCACACTACAATTTTAAAACGAGTTTTCAAATGATTCCACTTGTTAGAGCATCTTCAAAAAGCTGTTTTTGTGGACAAGAACACCCAAAACCTAGAGAAAAAGATGCATTTTCAAATGTATCCGGATTAATGTAGGCGTAGCCTCATTCCTACTAAAAGAATCATTCATGGTATCACAACTAGAATAGCAAGCAATTGGCATCCTTATTGCACAAGCACACGCACACACTTACCCTAGAAACTGCATACTGGAAGGACCTAGAGAGATAATACGAGATGCCAGTCCCTCTCCCTCCACTAGAGGAGGTGGGGTGGTGAGTTTCTGCGGTTTGACCAGACGGCACGTGATGCGTGTGGGGGCAGCGCAGGTGCGTGGCGGGATGATCACACGCAGACCATTATGCCTGCTGCCCCGCATGGACCCGCCTCTCGCATCCACCATGAAGCTGACCAGAAACCTGTCAAACAACCAGTCGGTGAGCAAATCAGGCACAATGAATTTTCAAAACAACCGGAAGCCCAGTATAAATCTAAAACCTCTTGAAAAGAGCCTACTCCTAGACACAAGATGACAGTGAAGACAGGTATAAAAATAAGCATTTATGGCCAACAGATAAATACGGAGATAAAAGCGGTGAGAAGTGTTCGTAACGTCCGTTTACTGGATTTGTTTAGGATGAATGTGAATTATGTGCACTGACCCAGTGTGGATGGGGCTGGCCACTGGGCTAACGTTGTCTGAGGTCTCTGTGGCTGGACTACTGGGGATTAGAGAGTCCTCGTCATACTCCTTTGGCAAAGGGACAGGTGTGTGCTGCAGACACACAGGAGTAGCACAGACCACACAGACACAGACACACACAAACAGAGGTACAATGACAGCTTTATGAGCGTAAAAGAGAGAAAAGGTCAACTCTGCTCGGATAACTAGGTCAAAGCAGCTGGTCAAGCTGTTTAGAAATAGGGTTAATTAACTCAAGCTTCTTCCAGCTTAGCCAAGCTGGTTTACCAGTCCTAACCAGCTTTAAAAAAGGTTTACCAGGTTAGACCAGTGCTTCTCAACCAGGGCCTCAGCAAACTTTCAGGTGGGCCTTAAAATTACTTAAATGGGTCATGACACGAGAAATCAAATTTGCCTTGATCTTTTGACATATAAGAGGTCTTTGTACCATTAAACATCCTGCAAGTTTCATAGCTTAAAACATCATTCTCATTATGAACAAAGGATTTATTCAACCAACCTCCAAAAATGGCTCATTTGGATATTGTGGGATTTGTGACGTCACATGGCCTCCAGAGCAAGACATTAACGAATAGTTATATATCATCGCACCACAGGCTCGCCCACTTGCATTCACTCGCTTAAGAGTTGACATTGGCCTACACTGTATGTGAGCGTGTGTTGCATTGAGTCAAAAGCTCACAGAACCCATTATAATCACTGATGCTGTCTACACTGAATACAGATGTGCGTTACTCCAAGCACCGAGTCTGTCGACAAGAGGAAGAGTGAAAGAATGTTTGCTTTGATGCATTCTGCTTAAACAGCTTATGCATCTGTACAGACTTCAGAAGGATCCGAGCGTCAGAAACAAGGGGACGGTTTATTTTAATGGCGTCCAGGATCGCGTCGGAGGATTATGTTGGTTCGGAGAATTTTGTTTGGTCAACGAGGCATAACTGAAGCAGCAAACTGTATCGGATCTGACAGCAGCTGCATCACAAACCGTAAGTAAATGATTTCATGAAGCTTTACGGATATTGTTTTGCAGAGGTGTCAAGTAACGAAGTACAAAAACTTCGTTACCTTACTTAAGTAGAAATTTTGGGTATCTATACTTTACTTGAGTAATTATTTTTCAGCCGACTTTTTACTTCTACTCCTTACATTTTCACGCAATTATCTGTACTTTCTGCTCCTTACATTTTAAAAATAGCCTCGTTAATCCTATTTCATTTCGGCTTGTTTTCATTTCGGCTTGTCATTGTTCAAAAAATTACCAATTACACAAATGTTTAATAGATCTGAGTCCCGCCTCCTGAACATCGCTAAACTGATTGGCTTTGTGTTTTCTTTCAACTTGTGAGAGGCTGTTACATTTGGTTGTGCGAAGCGGCAAAACTCATCCGAAGGAATTAGGAAACCTAGATGCGGTAAGCAACGGAGAAATCAACAGTTTTCTGCTCAAGAATACGGGGCAAATCGCGTCAAATATTGATTAGGGGACAGCTGTTTTTACAATATAGTACTGTAAGACAATCGCGGGATAAGTGGCAAACATAATCGAGAGTGTGTGTGTGTGAGAGAGAGAGAGAGAGTGTGTGTGTGTGTGAGAGAGAGAGAGTGTGTGTGTGTGTGTGTGTGTGTGAGAGAGAGAGAGAGAGAGAGAGTGTGTGTGTGAGAGAGACAGAGATAGAGAGTGTGTGTGTGAGAGAGAGTGTGCCTACATTAGGATCAAAATATCCCCATAAAGATTGCAATATCCGAAATCCTTGTCGGGATTTTTTTTTTTTTGAAAACAGCTTATAAATCAGACTAAGTGACGTTTTTTAAAAATGCAGATAGTTATCTGTGATAGGGTTAGTGTAGGGGGGTAGAATACACAGTCTGTACAGTATAAAAATCATTATGGAAAGTCTCCATAAAACATGAAAAATAACATTGCTTGGTCTGTTGAAATGAGAGGCCTGTTTGATCAAGTTGAAACCGTGTCATCCCAGTCTCATCAGCTGGACTGAAAGAAGTTTCAGCACTTAGGACCCTGTCAGAGCAATGGTCACAAGTGACACTTGACAGTATTGCTGTGTGTCGTGTCCAACAGGACAAACTTGACAGTATTGATGCAAAACATATATGCCAACAGTTAATTTCTGTTAAAGGGATAGTTCACTTATTTAAAAATGAAAATTCTGTCATCATTTACTCTCAAATTGTTTCAAACCAGATTATTTCTTCTGCTGAACACAAAAGAAGATATTTTGAAGAATGTCAATAACCAAACAGTTGATGGTAGCCATTGACTTCCATAGTATTTTTTTTTCCTACAATGGAAGTCAATGGCTACAATCAGCTGTTTGGTTATTGACATTCTTCAAAATATCTTCTTTTGTGTTCAGCAGAAGAAAGAAACTGGTTTGAAACAACTTGAGAGTGAGTAGCCTAAATGATTTTCGTTTTTGGGTGAATATATCCTTTTAATGAAAGATGCAGACATGTTTGGCTTCTTCAAAAAGCAAGGAACAAGACAGTATTGCACTATTGCATTGCACTATGAACGGAGTTAGGTTAAAGGGTTAGTTCACCCAAAAATGAAAATTAAGTCATTAATTACTCACCCCCATGCTGTACCAACCCCGTAAGACCTTCGCTCGTCTTCGGAACACAAATGAAGATATTTATGATTAAATCTGAGAGGTTTATGACTGCTACATAGGCTCCCTAAGGGAATGACACCGGACGGCCCAGAAAGTCATTAAAGAAAATGTTTATATAGTCGAATAAAGTCGTTATTTTTGTTTGTTTTTTCGCACAAAAAGTATTCTCGTCGCTTGATAAACTTATAGTTGAGCCACTGTTGTGACATGGAATATTTAAACATTTTCTTTAATGACTTTCTGGGCCGTCCGGTGTCATTCCCTTAGGGAGCCTATGGAGGAGTGATCAACCTCTCAGATTTAATCATAAATATCTTCATTTGTGTTCCGAAGACGAACGAAGGCCTTACGGGGTTGGTACAGCATGGGGGTGAGTAATTAATGACTTAATTTTCATTTTTGGGTGAACTAACCCTTTAAGTCTCTGTTAAACTGCCTCCTTGTCTTTATAAGTTACCTGTAACATATGAATTAATGAATTAACATGTTAAGGTCAATATAGACTAAAAACCTTAATACATTATCCTATAAATTTCCTGATTCCTTCGCTTCTGTGGATGTCCCCAGTCCCCACCAATCTCAAAATCAAACCCACGCCTTTAAAGAGAAGTATAAACATATACCATTCCGAGATAACATGCCTCTGAAGTTTAATTTTTTGCACCATTACAATACTTATAGGCAACTAGTCATCATATCTTCCGCTCCATGAAACACATGTTAATGCTCAGTAGTACACACATATGGTTCTTTAATGTATTTGCATTTTACTAAAATGGAAATTGGACTGAAATTCATTTTCTATGGGCATATATGCGGCTGAAACAGGTAGTGCATCCCAAATTTTTTAAAATTAACATTTTAATATAACGTTATAGTGATGGCCTTTAGAAAAATGTTTTTTAAGGAGGGGGTAGTGCACTATAGGCCCCTGTGGCGCTGCCTAAGCTTTTGTCCTTAATGGTATTTTTTTTCCTTGTGTGACCGAGTGAGTAAGGATTCGGTATGGGGCGGAGCGTGTATATTTCACGCTATAAATAGCGCGACAGCGAGTAGACGGGATAACTTCCTGATGCTTTGACCTTTTACGTCTCCTTCCGGTGTTGTGATCCCGAAGCGTCATAGCGAGCTGTGAGTGTGGCAGTTTTGTTCTAATACAAAGACGTTAGTATGTTTTTATTTATTGATTTTATGTTAAACGCAGGGCGGAAGTCTTTGATGCAAGAGTGTGAGCGTGTGGCTGATTTAAATGGACTAGTGCCGAGCGCTGGATGCCGTGTTTAATCCATAGCCACGAATCATTCACCCAATCTATATTTTACTCGTGGATTATGACAGAGGTATGTGTGTGTTAGATTGTCTGGTTTGGTGTTAACATTTCATGTCTAATCATTTAATTATCTAACAATTTTGTAAGCTGAGGGTGTAATGATGTTGCATGGAATTTGTGTCAGAGGTCTATTTGAATCTGCATTTTAGATATTTATGGTTTGTTTTGTGTTTATTTGGCAGATCCTCCTTTGTGGAGTCCTATGCACGTGGACCTCTGACGTCTAGGCCCTGCTGTTTTGTTTATGATTTATTTTTCGTTATAATAACCTTAAAGTTTGGGTTATATATTGATTTTCTGGTTTTGTTTCATTTATGGTTTCTTATTTTGATTTCGGTTTAGACCAACCACTGTGTTTGGATGTGATATGTACAGTGGAGTGTTAACTTATATTCCTTTGTGTCCTAGGGGCCAGCCTGTGTGGGAGTACTTCCTCTGGGGTCGTTTGGGCCTTTCTTTCACTGCAGCTGGTGTGAGATTTCCTGCACTGCATGCATATTAATTTGGGAGTGTAGAGTGGTTGGTATTATGCAGTGAATATGCTTTTAGATGTGATTTTTATCCTCTTGAGAATCGTACACGTGTGGTGTGTGCTCTTAGGGCGGCGGGTCCGTGGCCAATGACTCTTCTCTGTTTTCACACAGGCGTGGTCACTCCTATGGTAAGACTAGTGAATTGTGACATTTAATAATCAATCTAATGTCTATGTTGATTAAGTTTTATTGCTACTTTTATAATAAACGCAACTAAAAGTGATTATTTATTCAGATGTTTATAACTCATTGTCAATAAAAGTTATTGAACTTGAAGGTCACGTCTTCTTTCCTTTACCAATTAGGCCTACTGTTTGTTTGAACTTGGGTTGCTGTTATTTCCGTGGGTATATAACCCCGGTGGCGTAGTCGGGACTAGTGTGGCAATAGGACTCCACGGTTACACTTGCATTACTTTTACTTTTATACTTTAAGTAGTTTTGAAACCAGTTACTTTTACTTGAGTAAAAAGCTTGAGTTGATACTTCAACTTCTACAGAAGTCTTTTTAAACCCTAGTATCTATACTTCTACTTGAGTAACGAATGTGAATACTTTTGACACCTCTGTTGTTTTCAAAGCACTTACACACGTGCAATTTCCTATGCAATGACGTTAGCCAATCATAACAGTGATCATTTACTAACAAGGCTTAAAGGAGCTGCCCTTTAAAACTGATAGTTTCAGACAGGGTAAAAATAACGGTTGAAAAAAAAAATTCTTCTAGTTATGCAAAGCACTAAAATATTGTATTGGGTTATCCTTAATCTTTATCCAGTAAACCCTGAATCAATGAATGGAAAAGTCATGTAAATTCATTGGTCAAAAGACTAGGAACCCTGCATAACATTCAGTACTTAAAACCTCTGGAACACAACATTTTTACTATTTAAATTTTTGTTTTAATTAACAGAAACAAGAAGTGCCAATAGATTAAAATAAATTTTGAAAAACACATTGAGGGCAAAGGGGGCCTTCAAATATTGTTGTGGACTAAGGTTGAGAACTGCTGGCTTAGACTAACAAATACAAATCTTTGACCATTTAGATAACACCAGACCTGGATTTTTCAGCAAGGAACATTTCTTATTTCAGCACATAAAGCAGAAAAGCACAATACCTGGTCCAACATGACAGTTTCAGGTGACACACATGGAATTCTGGGAATTGCGGGTGAGTAAGGTCTAGAGAGAATGAAGGAAATAGTTGAAATTACTAAAAGTGTAAAAGTTGTAACTACTTTAATTTAAGGTAAAAAACATATTCTGTTCTAGCATCTTAGCCAAAGGACAAAATCGTTGCATTGTGCTCTTGTGACCTACGTCGTGCCCATCCCGCTCTCAAAATCTCTCAGGGTTTTCTTGGGGGACAGAAAATCATCATCCTGGTCTTTTAGGTCATCCAGCTTCAAATAGCGAGCCCCATCCATCCCGAGAAGTTCATCACCTACATACAGCACAAAATATGTCACAGACACTGATGTAGGAGGTTTGCAGGAAAAAGGATGATTAAGAGAAAGGAAGGAAAGCTCAGAAGTCATTTCAGTATTCACAATCCATCATTCCCGGTCGAGCACAAACAAGAACCTTCACTCATTCACCAAGTCCAAGCAATGAAGTCATACACACAGAGCCAATGGAAAACGAAGAAATAAAGCAATTCGGTAAGATTTCATGGTATTGGTTACTGAAGTGGGCATGCCCGGTAGTGCAGAGAAGATCACACTTAATCTGCATGGGAGAGGTTGTTTGATGTTATTGTAGGGGCTTAATCACAGGTGTTCAGAGACGCATAAAACATACACTGTGTCATTTTGGAGCCCTCTGCTGAGTCAAATAATCATCATCAATTAGCAAAATTATTCACTCCCAGTGTGACTCCCTTAGTGTTTGGATAAAGAGAACCTCGTCTATGGGTGTTCCTTCAACTACGGGCTCTACGGGTCCCAGCAGTTGATTTTTATCAAAACAAACACATTTCAAATATTTATCATGTCTTCATTATTTATTTTTGATAGTTTCCCAATACCTTTTATGTATAACTTTTATAGTTTAATCTGTTTTTCAAATTATGAAAATCCTGTATGTGTGTAAATATATATATATATATATATATATATATATATATATATTTATACAAACACAAAATATAAAAATGTTAATAACAATTTGATAAAATAATAATACAATATTAATATGAGACCGGTGTCTCAAAATATGAAAATCTATTAAAAAATAATTATAAAAAAAACAACTGATACACAAATAAACACGTTAAATAAATCTAATCTATAATATAATATAATATAATATAATATAATATAATATAATATAATATAATATAATAATGTGATGGAAACTGACCAAAAATGTCGGAATTCTCCTGTGATGCCCGTCTATCCTCTTTTGGAAATTGTTGTGAAAAGTATGTTTTAAGTCTGTTTATTTATTGCACAAAGCCAAAAATACCCATAGTTGAAGAAACACCCTTGCACAAACAGTGTATAAGTAATTTCAGATGCAGTCCTGTTAATGATGGATCCACAAACACGTTACTGTCAATAAAGGAAAAGAAACATCATGACCACACGATAATGAAGGCCCAACGCCGTAGAAAGACAAAGCGAAATGTTAAAAATAGAGAGCAGTTAGAGAGACTTGAGGGTCAGAGACAAGATGAGAGTGCTTGAAATGGAGGCACACGTTTTATGAACCACTGAGTACCGGACAACCAAGCCAGAAAGTGGGAGACACTCCTACCTAATGTTAGCTGAGCAACTCCTACAGCAGGAAGGAAGAAGGAACATTTCAGGCTGGCGATGCTACCGTAGTAGATTTACAGTAGGTTTAGAATATCATGAAATACTTGCTTTTGCTTTTTCATTCCATTAAAGTCCTAAATAAATGGAAATTTATCAATCATCTATCAGAAGAAACAAACACATATAATGATAAGAGCCAATGAAGCTTAAAGTCCCTGTAAAGGCAATTCTACAAAAAATTCTAAACACATTATAAATGTTACAAATGTATTGCTAAAACATATTACAAAGACTGAACTGTGAAGTACTGAAATGCGGAGTTAGACCGTTAAACAGTTTTTCACCATTGCTATTTTACGGATTTTTTGGGCGGGGCTAAAACAGGGCTCGATGACGCACTGGAGCCCATGAGCTCGTGGACACGCCCCTACTTGACGACACACCGAGGCCACTGAGGCTGATCTCTCCCGACCCCATTCGCATTCGCCGCTCAAACGCGAGTTACTGTCAGTACTATTAGTTACTACAGCCTACTGTTTGCTAGCTAGCTATGCCTTCAACACGGAAATGCATATAGGCTACTACCTGGATGCGATCATGTACAAAACAGATCGGTGTCTTTATTTAAATTTCCTAAAAACGATCACATCAAGAAGAGGTGGATTAATTTTGTGTAGAGCCAACCTTAATGAAGAGCTGAGGATCACCGCCAACACCCGCCTCTGTTGTGATCATTTTACACAGGATCGTTTTATAAACTTTCCTCAGAGACAACTGGGATTCACTGATAATCCGCTGTTACTGGTGAACGGGGCCGAAACGACTATCCCCCGCCAGCGTTCATCCTCCCGTCCCGGAAGCAGTATCACCTAATATCGCCGTCGACAGCTTTCCCGCGAGTGGGCGTGGTTTCAGCGCAGCCAGCGGACACGCCCCCAGCGTTTGAGAGCAGAGAGTAATGCTCATTTTTTCAAGATTTTGATAGCTTATTTTATGTACTTGCCGGCTTTTTTTATCATTCAAATTTGGCTGGATAGATAATAAGACATTTTTCTGTGGTGTGACAAACTCAGAACACATACTTAATTTTGACTTTACAGGGACTTTAAGGGGATAGATCAATGAAAAATGGAAGTTCTGTCATCTTTTAATCATTCTTTCCAAACTTTATTTCTTCCATATCCTTAAAACACATAAGGAAATGTTCAGCAGAATGTCCAAGCTGTTCTTTTCCTTGTATTGAAATTGGATAGAGACCAATGGCTGTCAAGCATCAGACATTAAAGCACCATAAAAGTAGTCCATTCGAATCAGAGCAGATCAGTAATATTTAAACAGTAAACAAAGACGAACAACAAAAAAACAGTAAACTTTCTGAAGATTCCGCTCGGCTCGCTCAGTCCGCTCACTCAACCCAGAATGCTCTTTGTGATATGCTGGTTCGAGAATATGTGAAATAAGCAATAGGTTGTAGTGGGGGCGTGGTTCAGCGAGGTCTGCAGCAGGAGAGCGGGGGGCGGAGCCGAGCGGTAAGTAAGTGGGTCAAGTGCAAAATGACGAACACCTGTTTCTGATTGCAGTGATTGGTGTGGGGAGACCAGATAAAAGCCAGTCAGGTGCGAGAGTGGAGAGAGAGAGAAGGACTGGGATCTTGTGCACGAATGGACTGAGTTGATGAAACCCTTGCTGAAGGACTATTATTTTCTTGAGTGCTATAGTTTGTCTATGGTGAAGGCGCTGCCGCGCAACTTTCTTTCCCTGTTTGAATCTTCTAAATAAAAGTGTACAAGATCCAGTCACACCGACCCCTGTCTTCTTCCATCTCCCCGATACTGAACACGAACCTCGTTACAGTGGTGCCGAAACCCGGGAGATGGAAGACACCGCCACCGGCCGATCCTCTCAGTCGCCACTTGAGGACATCATCCACGCGCTCGCGGGACTCCACCAGGAACAACATCGGGCCCTGTTGGAAGTAAAAGAGGAGCAGGAACGGCGATTCGAGATGCTCCTCAGGGCCCAACAAGAGGACCGCGAGCTGTTCCGGAGCTGGATGGACCGGGAGGGTCGGGCCGCCCCATCAACACCAGCCTCGGCCGGATCTATACCCCTACAGAAAATAATAGTCCTTCAGCAAGGGTTTCATCAACTCAGTCCATTCGTGCACAAGATCCCAGTCCTTCTCTCTCTCTCCACTCTCGCACCTGACTGGCTTTTATCTGGTCTCCCCACACCAATCACTGCAATCAGAAACAGGTGTTCGTCATTTTGCACTTGACCCACTTACTTACCGCTCGGCTCCGCCCCCCGCTCTCCTGCTGCAGACCTCGCTGAACCACGCCCCCACTACATAGGTCTAAGGTTATGGAGTTCAAATATTGTTATATATAAGTTGCAAATCTTATACGTAGCCTAAATGCACAGAAAACATCAATTAATAACGAAGAAGGATCTTTATCGTTTTTTGCTTTTGGAAAAACAGAAGTTTGAAATACCTTTGCAGCGTTAACAAACATCCCAAAGTCCACACTGATGAGAGTGCCGTTTAAACAAATATGTAAATATGTGTTTTTTAATGGTTTTAGTTCATGATAATAACCCTAGTCACCATTCCCTTTCGTCGTATGGAAAAGAGCAGCTTGGATCCTGCTAAATAACTGCTTAATAAGTCATACGGGCCTCGAAAGACATGGGGTGTGTAAATGATGACATTTAATTTAATTTACACAACTGATCCTACATGTGTAAATTACATTGTGCAGTCAAGTAAGTAATCTTTGAGTGTGATATCATCTCTAATCTCTAGTTCACTTCAGACTGTAACTTTTGGGATATGACCCACCAACCCATCTGCCAACTGGCTCATGTTTTTAATTGAGAGTCTAGCACCAACCTCATGGTACTGAGACCTTGTCACAGCCGCTGACAATCAGCATTTTAATGTGGTATTTACTGCAGTATGATCTTTCAGGCTAAATCCAATATGTGCCACACGTACGCACCTTCATCTTCCGACACATCCAGTATTTCATCCACCGTCTCTGGGAAACTCATGCGATGCTTCTCAGTGGTGATCTGAGGGATAGAGAGGGAATATATGAACAAGTCAAGATGGCAAATGTTGTACAATTCACAGAAGACGACCAGATTGATAAGAGATGAAAGATGACGTAATAAAAGCCACAAATCAAGCTTTGAAGATTAAAATCTCATACTGAGATAAGATAAAGTTCATGAGGATGAAAACGACTCTCACCACAGATACAGATTCCTCAGTCACCAGTTTGAGCACATCAATGACAGAGATGTAGCCTAGCCGCTTAGCGATACCCAGGGGTGACGTCCCATTCTGCCACAGATAACACAGTAAGGTCACCAAATCTCACATCTGTATCTGATAATATTCTATCTCTCTGATGTGGTGCGAAAGGAATATATACAGTATATATACAGTATATAAAATATAAGTAATGCAATGTAAATAATCATTATAGAAAATATTAAATAAACAATATATAATATAATATAATACTAAATATACTTTTTTAGGGCCACTGTATGCTAGCCATGCTGCTCTATTCAGCAGTATAATTCCTAAATAACAGCTTATGTTTACTGCAGTGGCCTGGCAGCATGACAGCAGAAATTACCCACACCAAATGCTCTTCATCAGACATTTAAGCAGTGTATACTATTTTATGGTGAGAAGAATTGTCATATTTCCAATATGGGGGAAGGGGGTCTGCTCACAGTGGTGATCTCATTAGGTAGTGCTCCATGTTTCAACAGCAGGGTGACGATGTCTGTATGACCCTGCTGGGCTGCTTGATGTAAAGGAGTGTATCCCAACTGGAAAAGAAAGATGGGGGAGAATGAGAGTGCAAAGGTACATATTAACAGTGAAAAGTGTACAAAAAGAGTCCTGTGTACAGTATATCCAGATGTGTAGCACTTACCCTGGTCTTGCTGTTAACGTGTGCTTGCAGCTGGAGTAAGAACTTCACCATCTTTATATTCCCATAGTGGCACGACACATGTAAGGGTGTGTAGCCCATCTGAGAGAGAGATAGAGATTAAAAAAAGTAAGTGAACAGCTAAATGGGTAGGTTCCAGTGCACATACAGTAGATGATCAATGCCAGCTAACATTACAATCCTTCAGGCCCTTATATTCAGAGCCAGAATGATTTAATGGGGTGAAGAATGGATTAGGAAAAGGTTAAAGTCACTCACTGTGAATTTCAGCACACATAACAATATTTAGAAGTTGTGTTTGTTAAACAAGCATTATTATTACTATTGCTGATATGGTTAGGGGTTTCATTTTTTCAGACAAACCACAAATATTAACGCTACATATACAAATGACACCTAAAGCCTAGCAGCTTACATTGAAGGAGGGATCTGAGCCATATTTAGGTATCAGAATATCAAAAAGACTTGAGGGTGGGCTTATCTGACCCGCTCTGGTAACAAAACTCTCTGAGCATCTTAGCAACTGGATAGCAACATTAAAAAACTCAGAACAAAATAGCAACTGCAAAACAACAACAGTAAAAAAAAAAAAAAAACTCCTTAGTGACTATATAACAACACCTTAGTGACTGCATAACAATGCCCTAGAAAATCAGGACACTTTATTAACCGCACAGCAACACCCTAAAACTCTCATAACACTTTTGAAATTGCAGATTAACAACCTTTAAAAAACAATCAGAAAACCTTAGCAACTGCCTAACCATGTCAAAAACACTCAGAGCACCTTAGCAACTCTATAGAAACAACCCTAAAACACTCAGAACATCTTAGCCTCCACATAGCATGGCCCTAAAAACTCCCCAAATCATAGCATGGGGTGACGAGGTTTGTACTGGTCAAACCAACTCATATTTTCTTCAGATATTGTGAAGATTTGGTTTTGTTTGTCGATTTAGCACTAGCATAGTCTACATTACACAGGGCTTTAAGGGTCTAAATTCTAGGACATTCTACAGATGGCACTGCTGTGTGTGTGTGTGTGTGTGTGTGTGTGTGCATTGAAGTGTCTTACCCTTGAGGCTGCATAGACCGAAGCACCCTGCTTCACCAGCATGTCTGCAATGCCCACATGCCCTTCCTGAGCAACCAGGTGCAGAGGTGTCAGTCCATTCTGTACACACACAGGCACACACACACACACACACACACACACACAGGATGTCAGATAGATATTAAATGCATTTCTTCCCATTCCTCTTGTTTTCCAACACGTCTCAATCTTTTATAGCTTTCTATTTATTTTCTCTCAAAGAACTACCGTAAAACTTCAAATAATAGCCCGGGCTTTTATTTTCCCAAATCGTCGAACTGCACCGGCTTGTATTTGAGACAGGCGTCTATATGAGACAGGCCTTTATAGTTTAGTGTTGAGATGTTGTTCATAGAGTCTATAATCTTAAAAAATCTACAAATGCTCCACTTGAAACTGCGGTCTTCCGACCCTTTACTATCGTGTCAATTGATTTTGATTAATATGAGCGAGGGAGAGAGAGCATGACAGCGGTCGTGTTTGAAGACGTGAGAGTGTGCGCGCGCGCGGCCGGGGCGCTCTCTCTCTGCTCGTTATGTGCCCTGTCAGGCGCAGCAGTCATTCTATTCTACATCACTCACCGATCAAAAAAGGCTTTTGCGGGACAAAAATTAGCTTTGGCGGCCGCTAAAAAAACTGACAATCTGACGGGATTTATTAGATTTAATACAACCCGAAACTAAAAAACAGACTCGGCCTCTATTTGAGACCAGCCTTTATTTACCCAAACCTGCAGCCACACCAGGCGTGTAAAAGAAACAGGCGTCTATTTGGGACTCGGCTATTATTTGAAGTTTTACGGTATACCAAATACCAATTAATCAAAGCTTAAACACTGTATCACCTTGTTGCCCAGGTTCACATTGGCCTGCTTGGAAATGAGAAGAGCCACCATGTCAGGTTGCCCCTCCTGTGACGCCAGGTGAAGCGGGGTGATGCCCTGTAGTGACTCTGAGTTGGCATTAGCTCCATACTGCAGCAGACTGCTCGCCACTTCCAGTTGGTTCTGTTTGGCTGCAATGTGCAGGGCTGTGTAGCCGTTCTGTAAAATGGAGGAAAAGTAAAAGTGACCGTTTTTTTTTCTTAAACTGCTTTTAAAATACTGAAATAGACTGCTACCCCTAAAGTCACAGCTCAGAATAGTCACCCGCCAAGATCTTCTAAGTGTAAGGTGTAAATGTGGATCTTACTCTCGCCGTGCTGTGTGGAGAGCCACCCTTGCTGACCAGCAGCTTGACAACATCAAGGTTGTTGTGATGGACAGCCACGTGCAGAGGGGTCAAGCCATTCTGTGAGGGGAGAGAGGAGGCACATGGCCTCAGTCAGCTACCACTGACTGTCATCTGATATTAGAAGACGAGTACTGTGATCTCAGATGTTCGTCTTGATGAATTACCTTTCCGGCTGCATTGGGATTGGCCCCTCTTTCCAAAAGCAGCTCCGCCACATCCACTTTTCCATATTTACATGCTACATGAAGAGGGGTAAATCCTTTCTGTAAGAAAACGCAGATAAACATACTGAGAATGCAGGTGCAGATGTGCATATTTTATTGTCATAAATTACCCAGTGTTAGGCTCCACCCTGTGTTACTGTTGCTACCATATTTTTTAATAATTTTTATAAAACACACAGACTTCAACGGACACCAAGAGTTTCTAAGGTATGATTGGTCGGTAGCATTTTAAAGTCACTGTGAAATCAAAATGAACAAATATTTTTTGTGCAATGTGGAAAAAGCGATGTGCAATAATTTGCAAACAATTTATCCGTGCACATCATTATTTTATTTTATTTGAATTCACATGCCCTCGTAATGCCTTTAATCAAAATAACTTCCCCTCACTCTTGCAACGAAATCTCATCTCTTCTCTAATAGCTTGTTTACTGAAGTGAGGGCGGGACAACCTGTCACTGACATGAGATTACATCAATAGCAAACCAAACGATCCAGCAATCCAAACAATTCACAAAATCAAGTCCCGCCCTACGTTTTTGTCTTGTTTGAGAAGCTGTTTCACTCAGATATATGTCACAATAGGGAAGAAAATACTATTGCAACTTCCGTTTCATGCCGACTTTAAGGCGGGGTTTAGTAAAGGGTCAATTGAGAGGAGAGAACCTTGGTCATTTTGGTTTGTTGGGCATTCCCGTCGAGCAGGATGCGTGTGGTTTGGGCGTGTCCTTCGCGGGCAGCGATGTGCAAAGGTGTGTGGCCTGCCGTGGTGGCCGAGTCTGGATTGGCCTTATGTTCCAAGAGCAGCTTCACCAACTCCTTATGTCCCATTCGAGCGGCACAGTGCAAGGGGGTTTGATCATCCTTTGAAAGGAAAGAGAGAGATAGAGGAAACATGAGATTTTTAAAACAAAAGATAAATTAAGATAAAACAGCTTGTCTGATTGGCATACCTTCGCTTTGGCATCCACCTGTGCATTGTTCTGTAGCAGGAACTGAGCCACCTCACAATGTCCCGCTCTGGCAGCCATGTGCAAAGGGGTCTCCACTTTCTACAATGGCACATTTTAATACAGTCACAAACATTTAGTTCTGAAAAGAAAACTGTGATTACTGCCACCATCGCTGCTAAAGACATTAGGCAGTTTGTAAAGCAGAATAGCAGTGCCTTGGGGATTCGATTGTTTAGTATATCTGAGGTGCCAAACAAATACACCATCCTTACCACATTAGAAGCGTTGGGTGAAGCTCCTCGCTGAAGAAGACTCTTCACTATGTTGAGATGCCCCATGAATGCAGCCACATGAAGTGGGGTCAGACCCGACTAAGAGACAAGAACATGCATTTTCGCATGCTTTAAGTGTGTTTAAGGGTTCTGTTATTCAATTGAAAGATTTTACAAATTTAAAATAACTGTTTCTTATTTTACTATATTTCAAAATGTAATTTATTCCTGTGATGGCAAAGCTAAATTTACAGCAGCCATTAGTCCAGTGCTCGGTGTCACATGAACCTTCAGAAATCATTCTAATATGCAGATTTAGTGCTCAAGAAACATTTTTATTTACCGGTATTTAAATGTTGAAAACAACTGCTTAATATTTTTGTGGAAACCATGATCTATTTCTTTTTAGGATTCTTTGATAAATATAGAGTTCAAAAGAACAGCCTTTATTATCAATGTTTTTACTGTCACTTTTGATCAATTTAATGCACCCTTGCTGAATATATTTCTTTTCTTTTTTTTTATAAAAAAAATCATAATAACCTCAAACTTTTTAACTGTAGTGTATAATGTTAATATATTCTTGTCCAAAAGTAATCATGAAAAAGCCATTTCTCATTCCTTCATAGTCTTTCTATTTTCTACAAGGGTCAAGATAAAGGAGTAGATGGTGCAAAGTGAACAGAGGTTATCCATCAAAGTGACAGCCAGAGAGTAATCTGACCTCAGTCACGGCCTCCAGAGATGCCGAGTGCTTCAGCAGAAGGTCCATGGACCGCATGTGGTTCTTCTTGCAGGCAATGTGCAATGGAGTGAATCCATTCTAAAAAGATACACCAAAAAATCAACTAATACATTCACAGTGTGCAGCTGTGAATTAATACTGCAACAATTAATACTGCACTAAATGTATTATATATATATCTTATTGGCTCTATTTATTCAATTCAGCTATTTGTTTTACGGATGGTAATCAGGGTTGTCGTCACATTAACTGGCAATGTTAATTAAAAGAGATTAAAAAAAAAAATAAGCAAAGACAGGGTGGAAAAAAGCAGAGAAGAGAAAAAGACTGATGCACTGACCAGAGCGCGGGCATTAGCTTTTGCCCCCTTGTCCAACAGCACCTTGACCATGCGGTGGTGTCCACAGTGTGCTGCAACATGCAGTGGGGTCAGGTGGTCGAGGGTGATGTCATCGATCTCTGCGTTGTATTGCAGCAGCTGCCTTACGCAGTCCATGTGATCGCCCTGTGCTGCCATGTGGATGGGAGATAGACCATTCTGCAAGGGGGAACACATTATTATCAACTGATATTACAAGCATGATTTCACCATCAATAATGCTAAAAATCTGTTACAGTATGGCCCATCTTAGTAATATAGTCTGGCCACCTTGGTCTTGGCCTGAATGGGAGCGCCCTGGTCTAGCAGGATCTCCACCACACGCACATGACCGTTCCTGGCTGCACAATGCAGTGGTGTCAGCTCATCCTGCAGATAACGCAAAGAATGAACATTTCTGGAAATTTACCAGCCATGTTTTAATGTATCCTACATGAGCTGCATTTTCTGTCCTTATTCATGAACGCATTAAAGTATACCATTAAAACAGCAAGTGGTCACAAAGAGAAAACCCTTGTTTTTACCATAAGGAAGTAAAATAGGTCATTCTAGGATTACATAAGTCGGATTCAGGAGTCTCAGCAGTGTGATTTTTCATCTTAGCCAGCAAATAATGTCACTGTGAGATTTGATTATGGCTGGATACAAGAGAATTGACTATTAGATTATACGAAATCTAACTTTGCAATGTTTAATCCATCTCATTTTATTTTGTTATAAAGAAAAAAAATCCAGGTCTATATTCATACATATCCAGGTCTATATTCATATACATTTTATGAAAGATGTATTCTTTATTATTATTATTTTTACAAACACATATTGTGACATATTGCGCTCTGTTTTATTCTTGCCTCTCTCTCTCTCTCTCTCTCTGTATATACTGTATATATATATATATATATTAAAACTATTTTTAATATTTGAATTAGCTTTTATTTTTGTTTCACTTAAATTTTAGTTTAAGTTCTCTATTTCTATTTATTGATTTATTAATATTTAATTATTTAAACTTATTTCAGTTTTAGCTTTTTGTAATTTTAGTACTTCAACTTAAGCTTCATTTCAATTAATGAAAATGACATTAAAATAGCTTTAGCTTTAGTCAACAATAACAACACTGCAAACCATTCGATTATGAAATATTTTGCACATCCCTAATGGATACTGTACGGTACCTTTGTCTTGGCATCTATCTGAGCTCCTCTGTCCAACAGAAGTCGCACCATAATAACATTCCCCCTCCTGGAAGCGATATGTATTGGCGTGATACCATTCTGCAAGAGAAAATGAGTAAAAATGAAAATTCATGTAATCTTTTATGTAGCAGGAAGCAGCATTTCACATGAGAGTTGAACTGACCTTCGGCGTGAAGTTCACGTTGGCTCCTCTGTTTAACAAAAGCTGTGCGACACTGAGATTCTCATAATGGGCTGCGATGTGGAGGGGAGTAAAGCCGGTCTACGGGAAAAAGTGTAACATTTCATTGATTCAGTATATGTATAAAACAGTAACACCTACGCTGACAGATTTTTAAACAAACTCAGTACTGTTTATCTTGTCACATAGTCATCTCTGCAATTACAAGCCAAGAGCGGCTGCACTGAGCTCAGTGAGTCATGATGCGTAATCCCGCTCGTGGTGAGATAAAACCTTTCAGATGTGTACAAACACACATACTTTGCTTAGGACGTCTGGGTTTGGGTCGTTCTGCAGCAGTACGGCAGCAGTGCGCGTGTCGTCATTGCGTGCTGCGATGTGCAGGGCAGGCAGACGCACTTTGCCCTTGGTGCCGTAGTTTATAAGGAGGGCCACCACGTTCTCGTGACCCTGCTGAAGAGCTACCGCCAAAGGAGTAAAGCCATCCTGGGGGATGAAATCGAGAGTTGTAGGTTCATTTGGGTTTTATTTCTGCTGAGTTTGATTTCAAAGTGTCACTCACCTCGGTTGGAAGACTCTGATTGGCTCCATGTTCAAGTAGATATTTCACCACTTCCAAGTGGTTCTCCTGTGCTGCCATGTACAGGGGACTGAAACCTTTCTGCAAAACACAAAATAACAACAAAGAACAAATTAATTAAGCTTTTCATCTATACACAATTCTATGTTTGCTGATTCATATCTTGAGGCTCAGACCAACCTGAGACTGGGCATTGACGTTGGCACCATAATTTATCAGTTCTGCAACCACTTTCTCTTGACCGGCCAGAGCAGCAATATGAAGGGCGGTATTCCCTTTCTGCAAAAATAATAGTCATGTAAATATAATAAAGAGAAAGACTTTTCAGACAAATAAAGACTTTTATATATTGAATATTTTTTTTATTTTGCTTTTATTTTCGCCCATGTTGCACGCTTTTGTTTTAATCTGTCTGATTTTTTTTATTGATTTTTTTTAATGCTGTCTTTTTTCATCTAAAATGTCTTGACTTTTACCTACATTTTATGTGAAAGGTGCAACAGAAATAAACTGCATTATGATTTATTATAATTATTTATTTAATAAAAGTATTATTATTTGCTACTTGCTATTGTTAGTCGGTTAGTCAGTGGGAGGGACTTTCTCATTCCCCAGAATATTAAAGAAAGTTGAGACAATATTTTTTACTCATTTTCCTAGAGGAGAGAAACTGCAAATTTTAAATGCACAAATTTGTAAAATGGTAACGTTGTCAGCTTTTATTAGTAATTGTCTTTATTAAATATACAATATGATAAATGTCAATGTTCAATAAGTAGTTATTTATTAGAAGAGATATTCCGAATAAATATTTATTACACCAGGTAAGAGTTCATTCTTAAGTTCAGCCTTAACTGTAGGCTAATTACTGTTTTAGGTTGCCAAGCACATACTGTAGCAACTCAGCCAATCAGAATTTAATGTGCGTCCCAATTTGCATACTAAATATGCACTATTCTATAACATTTTAATAATGCGAGAAATGTGTTCACACTGAAAATTACAAAAAGTACACTTTACATATCTGGATGATGCACTTAATTAACACATGATGCACATTAAGTGTGGAATATTGGACACTTCATGCGCTCAACTGTCACAGGTTTAATTACATTACAGAGGGGGAGGGGCTATCAGACTCTGATGTTGAAAGACAGAATAACCTTATAAAATGCATACACTGCACGCACGCCACGGTTGAGTTGAGTACATAGTGCATTATAAGTGCTTAGTGCACGGTGTGTCATTTGTGACACAACTTTAGAGTCTGAACTATCTCATTTATAAACCTGTTTTTGGCTTGCCAGAGGAAGCCTGACTGACTGAAGAAAGTAGATTTACCTTTGTGTTAGTCTCCAGGTCAATGCCATTGTGCAGCAGCTCCAGCACCATCTTAACATGACCTTCTTTGGAGGCCAAGTGCAACCCGTTAAGCCCATTCTGCGAATACAAGAGAAAACATTAGGTGCTTAAAAAGTCAGTCTAAAAAAACAACAACAAAAAAAACCCCACCCTGACACATCTCAAGTCTATCTCTTTATCTCTCCCCATCTGCCTGTCAAATGACTCACTGAGAGGAGGGCAACCTAAAAATAACACAGTGAAGCACTGACTGAGAAATCTACAGATCTATGAAGCTCTCAGTAAACAGGGCTTGGAAATAGAACAGTGGAGGAAACCGACTAAAATGCTGGGCGAGGTAAAGGCTGATCGGAGAACGGCAAATGGTACAGTGTGTGCTTTTGAAGGGATGCTAGGCGTGTAGCCAGATTTGGCCATAGGGGGGCTCTGCTCTGCTAGTCTGACTGGAATCCCCTTCATACTGCAGTGTCACTCATCTCTAATGAGCTCGTACTGCAGCTGCACAGTGCATGCGCAGAGGAGGAAGACAGAATGGAGAAGGAGGGGTGCTTGCAGACGGTGGGGAGGAGCGCTGATGAAAACTCACACACGTGCCCACTTGGCATTAATATTCTCTAGACGTGCTTCATGTTTTAGGGAATATCACAGTATTTGTGTAATATCAACAGTAGTGTTATACGTGCATAGATCGCCAAAACTGGATCTTTCGTTTTTCTAAAATGTATTAAAATAGAAAAGTTTTTTTTTACATTATAATAATAGTTCACAATATTTCTGTTTTTACTGTATTTTTGGTCAAATAAATGAAGTCTTGGTAGGAAAAAGAGACAAGATCTTACTGATCTCAAACTTTTAAATGATCGTGTATAAATATTTTAGACAAGTACGGCCAAATTCCTAAATAAGGTCACAATTGTTTGAATGACTTTGTTCCCTCCGTTAAACACTGAAGGAGAAATTCTGAAGAAATTCCGGTCATGCCATTTTGAATGGGGACTGAAGTGTTCAAGCATCTAAGGACAAATAAGCATTACAGTTTACATTTGTGCATTTGGTAGACACTTTTATTCCACAAGATTACTGCACAAGAATAGATGTCAAGATTTTAAGCGAATAATGGCTTAATTTTCACTCTGTTTTTTATACAAACTATTGTATAAGGAAATGTTTTGTGCTTCAGTTCTTACACATCCTGTCTGGCTATGTAGCTAGAATACAAATGGCTTTTCAAAAATAAATAAAAGAAAAGAATGAAATAAAAATGAAATAAAATAAAATAAAACAAAATAATAAGGACAATTTGTATTTTTTTTTCTGATTCTTAGATTATTTTTGGCTATATAATCATTAGATGTTAATAGATAAAATGGCTAATAATATTAAGGCTATTTACAGCTGTTAGTTCATCACCTATACAATAAAGACAAATTACACCATGACAAGATCATCAATTGTCTAAAAATCTCATTAACAATACTTGCTTTAAGCTGAGGTGGAAATTAATCACATGCTCTGAGCTTTAAAATACGGTTTTGCTGATTTTCAGAATTTTCTCTAGTCCTAAAGCATTTGCCGCCTCACTGTCAAAACCAGTCTAAGCTCCTCACAGAATGTGTTGCGACAGCACAGAGACATTCACGCTTTGACATCAGCATCACAAACGGGAAGTATACTTCAGTTTATCCAAAGACGTAAAAAACCTCCAAGACGCATTGAAATTTAGTCTAGGTTGCATATCGTAGGCCGTGACAGGTTCCCAATGGAATCCTGTTGGTGAATGATGTTTAAGGTGGTGTAGTAGTCAACGTGTGTGTGTGTGTGTGTGTGTGTGTGTGTGAGAGAGAGAAAGAGAAAGAGAAAGAGAAAGAGAAAGAGAAAGAGAAAGAGAAAGAGAAAGAGAAAGAGAAAGAGAAAGAGAAAGAGAAAGAGAAAGAGACAGAGAGAGTTCAGGATGCAGGCATACAGAGTGGGCGTTCATTTTCAGAGCTTTTCAATGCGGGAAGCCAGCCAACTGCTCAGGTCCATTCACTAACCCGTCTCTGAGAACCAAACATAGCTCTCCTGCAAATATCACAATATGCTATTTAAAGCAGGTAAGCAAGTGTTATGATGCAAGTGCTTGCAAATGCATGACCGGTGAGGGGGTTAGAGGAGGAAGATATGCTGGCATGATTATGGCAATTTACTGATTAGGGCATTAAACACAGTTCTGCATTAACACTGTAAACACAGCTGTACTGTCCGACCACAGGAGCATTGGGGGGTTAATACAGACTCGAAAACACAAACACACACACACACACACACACACACACACACACACACACACACACACACACACACACACACACACACACACACACACACACACACATCTACTTATAGCTCTAAATAGCAATTTCTGAATTTAGCCAGTACTATTAATGGGCTTCAAAGTTACTTTGGGCTTTTTAAGGCGTGGATGTGAGACTAGTGTTGTCATGCAGTTGCTAAACTGTTCTTATATATTTCAAGCATGGTGCTATGGAGTTGCTAGGGTGTTTTGTGTGGTGGTTTTTACTCCAAAATAAATCTCAAGGATTCTTTTAGGTGTTTTATAGAACACAGAATTGAAAATTGTAATATGTTCTTAACAAATTCCATGATTTGTGCTTTAATGGACCATTCATATCTGTAATAATAGTGATTTGGTAACACTTTACAATAGTGTCTCATTTGTTAAAGACCCCCTGTGGTGAAAATCTTTTAAAAAGTCTTTTGAAAGGTTTTTGTTGTTGTTTATATCGGTCTATGGTGTTTTTAATATGCTTTAAGACAAACCGTGTGGAAATTTATCAGTCAACACCATTGCTGAATATTTTCTTCTTAAAACATCAGTGAACCAAAGACAGTCTCAAAACGCTGAAACCACCCCTTATTTCTATGTCACAAACTTGTAACCAATCCCGTAAATGTGCGGGCGGGGCTTTTCCTATAATTATTTCTAAGAATGCAGATTTTTAGAAGGCAGCTGTCTGACTCTGAGATGGCGAACGGGAACATGATTTGTGTAACATTAGCAACACATTATTAGCTGATTGATAATGTAGTCAAACCAAAGGCTAATCATATCATTTACCTTTATGTGTCAACTTTAATTCAAATTCTGAATGTATTACATATAGCATAGAAGGCGTGCAAAGAGCACACCCTTTAGAATCACTAAAAAGCTTCACTCATCTTAGTTTGCAATCTCACTAAAAGTTCCATTATAATCAATAAAGTTGTCTATATTGCACAATGAATATCTTACAAACAATGTGTCTAAACTTTGTTAATGACAGGATTCGCGAGCGTGCAGAACTCAGTGTGAACAAAAACTCTGGTGTTTTGACTAGTGAGTGGATTCTGACTAATTTAAACACCTCTGATTGGCCACAGCGTTCAAGAGATCAACAAACATGTCAGTGAACACTCTAAAAAATAATTCAGTGGCTTAGTAAATATCACAGTAATAATTAACTTTATTAACTTAATAAAATGTCTGAAAATCATTTACTTGATTGTTTGAGTTAAACATACCAAAATAATTGACTAAAAATCTAACAGTTGTCTGTTGTCTTTTTTTTTTCACTAAAAGAATTTAGTATTTGACTAACCAATTATTTATTTATAATACACTTAATCTATTTGTGAAATTTCTATCAAAATATTTGAGAATGGAGAATTAAACTGATCTGTTTCAAGAACCACAAATATTACTTAATTCAAATCAATATTATTAATATATGTAACACACTCTTAAGAAATTGAGTACGTTTACTTGATTAAAACAATGCTAAAATGTCCTCAGAACTGTGCACTGTTTGTTAATTGTCAGGATATGAAGTCAAAGAGTGAAACCCAGGACGGCGGTCTGAATTCAAAGTTCCTCCTCAGAGAGCGAGTCCACCTCAGGCACGAGAACCAGCGGTGATACGGTGGAAATTGGACAACAGACCAGTTAATTACACTTATATTACTTTTAAAATGTTTTATTTTTACTTCTAATATTTTTGTTTTATGAGTTTAAATGTAGCCAATGGTGTATACATGTTAAAACAGTATGAAATATGCTGTATTGCTGAACTCATCGACAATAAAGGCCAATGTCATGTATAACAGTACCTGTGGTTGTGTGGAGTATTTTACAAAGGTTTACAGGAAATTAAAAGTTAATATTACTCATAAATAAAACAATTGATATTACTCATATTGTTTTTTTTAATGTTTTCCTTAATTATTTCTACTCAATTCTATTTGTTAATGTACCAAATACAATTACTCAGATCTATTTAATTTTTTAAATTACATTTACTCAGTTCATATGGTATATGTAATTGATTCAAATTTAATCAATATTTTTAAGTGTAAAAATGTTTCACCAAAAAAACTTAGTAAATCATAGTAAAAGTTTTAGAGTGTTGGCTACATTGCTCACCGCTGCAAAAGTATATTGTAAATAGAAACATTTGACGCCTTCCAGAACACAAATATGGACTGGAGTGTTTACCAAATCTGTTTCGCTAATATGATACTATTACATTATCAACTGAGGGTGCTCTTGCTGTCATTTGAGGGTGTTTAGCATCCTCAAGCACACCATACTAGAATTGGGCCTGATAATTCACTCTTTTTCTTCTTTTTCTGAATCAGTTTCTGGTTCAAACTTATATGGCTGAGTTAAACCAATATTTCCACTTGCCATTGTGTAGTGTTTACTAAAGTTGAACAAGTGGATTGGGAAACAGGTGTGAGTGAGTTGAGGAGGGGACTAATTTGCATATTCATGAACTTACGTATACTAAATGAAGCAAGGGTGTAGAGTTACATTCAAACTATTTTAAGGCATGAAGAAATTATTTTCACAGGAAAAAACGTTTAAATATGTCATTGTGATTATCAAAGATGAGTTTAAAGGATGCAATTATTGACTGCGGGGGACTTTAACATCAGTTAACATGAACAAAGAATGAACAATACTTCTAGTGCATTTATTGTATCTGTTAACAGTTAATGCACTGTAAACTAACATGAACATTTTTATTAACTTATGTTACCAAATGATACCTTATTGTACAGTGTTACCAATCATTTTAAACATATTAAACCCTAAGGGTAATACTTACACATACTGTACACATACACTGACGCGCACGCTTGATGCTTGACATTGCGGGATGGATTTTTCTCTCACCTGATTGGCTATGTTGATGTCTATTCCATTTTTGATGTGGTCCAGAGCTTTTTCCAGGTTACCTGAGCGTGCAGCACGGAGAAAACTGGTTGTTGTATCCGCCTGAGGGAGAGAGAGAAGAATGGAAAAATAAATGCAAATCTGAATAGGAAAAAGTATTGTTAAATTGTCATAATTGTTTTGCACAAGGGTTCCAGATGTTTAGCACTTAATAAAACATCAGTGATACAGTGTACAGCACTAATTAGAGATTCATTCTGTGTTGTATTGAGTATCTGTTTTAAACTGGCTCAAGGGCCACATAACAGCATCCCAACAGTTATGGAATTAGTTTTTTAAATCATCTACTTTTCCAAAGTTATGAAGTGTGAAGTTATATTCAGGGCTGGTTTTGCTCCTAAAAACATATCAGCATTTTAAGGCTGAAGTGTGTTCTTGTATCCCAGCTTATTTTGGAGAGACAAAGTAAGCAATTTGTTTTTTCCATGGCAAAGTGTGCTGTGAGCTATCAAAACATTTCAACATCTCGACCATCCCATCATAGTAACATTAGATCCGCAGCCACATCACCCTATAGCCCAAGACTGGTTGCCCACTGAAGCTAAGCAGGGCTGAGCCTGGTCAGTACCTGGATGGGAGACCTAACTATATTGCTGCTGGAAAAGGTGTTAGTGAGGCCAGCAAGGGGTCTCACCCTGTGGTCTGTGTGGGTCCTAACGCCCCAGTATAGAGGCTATGCATTGACGTCACTTTCCCACTGGAACACGCCCTTCGCCGGACTGAGTGACAAAAGAGCCTGCTGTGTGACTTGATTTAATAGAGGAAACTGTGATAACGCGAGTAAAACAAACGATTATCAGTTTAAACTAAGGTTGGACTCGATATAGTGTTCCTTACAACTTACCAAAGATCCAGTGAGCCATGAATTACTGATATGCAACCAGGAATCGTGTTTCCTGACATTTAATTGTGCCATTTAGACACAGAGGAAATACATAAAGGAAATTTGCCTATGAACGTTATATATAAATACAATATAGGTAAGTCTAAATCCGGATGATCACTTATATCAATGTTATATATATCATCCAGCCCTAAAACTTGTATAGTTTTTTGTCAGTGTTTATTTAAAACTTCCAATTATGCAGAATATACTATGGCAAATATTTAATTGATGAGTTGTCAATTCAGTATATAACAATACAATATATACGGTATGATTTTACCCCTAAATTTAGCATATTGACACAAAATGATAACTGCAAATCCACCTTTCGCTGCCTGGAGTAACTGCAGTCACTCCGGCCGGTGGTGACGTCATGCGCATAGGCTACCCTCTATTAGTCCAGTCATTTTAAGCCAAAATGGGGGTCAATCTAGAACAAGTTGCAACAGAAGTAAACTCAACTGATTTTGTATCCTCAATATGTCCTGAGTAAGAAAAAAAAGCCCTGAAGTATGGAAGCAAATAAGAGACATAACTATTTGAAATTTAACAGCCACTGAATAGTTAGTTTTGAAATATTTTATTTTGAAAAACATTTATCTGAATTTATTTGCTCTGAATTCACCCCTTTGAAATTATTTTACTTTGGAAACCATGTATCTGAATTTATTTGTTTCGAATTTGCCTCAGAAGTTTAAATAGGTCTACGAAAATTCTTGATTTACATTTTAAAAACCTGAATTTCGAATAATATTTTTGTGCTCACAAATTCAGATACAAAAAAAAAATCAACTTACAGAAATTCAGATAAAATAGATTCAGGTTGATCAAATTCGACTGCTCAAATTCAGATCTCAAATTCGACTGCTCAAATTCAGATCGAAAAAGTCAAGTTAAATATTCACATGGTAACATCCGGGCTACCCAGGATAGGAAAAACAGCTGAGCCTGTGTAGAGACAGAGCGTATTTAGGCCAGGCCCACACCGGGGAGAAACAATCCAACCGTCTCCATTAACTTTGCATTGCGAGAGGCTGCCTCCTTATAACATATAACAAAAGACAGAAAAATGCCTAAAAGCTGCTGTGTGACAAGGTGTACAGCAAACAAGCTATAAAAATGTATTTCTGTTTTTTTTTATATAAGCTTCCGAACCGGAAAAGCCAGCCTTTAAGGAGACAAAAGTAGATAGGCTACTGAGGCAATAAGACGTGAAGCATCAGGTTCACATAGGGTGCATGGTGAAATAAGCAATCGACATGGTTAAAATTATGAATGTTTGTTGTGTGTTTTTTTTTTTAAATATCGTGTCGCGGTCCAGTGGGCGTAGTTCTCAGAGTAGTTCGAGAAATAATTGCGCTCTTTCTCAATTGATCCACTTTTATGTCCTGGAAACAAACCGTTTTTGGGGTCGACAGCTTATAAAAAATCATTTCTGGGTTATTTAGCTTGTTTGCTGTACACCTTGTCTCACAACAGCTTTTAGACATTGTTTTGTTTTTTGTTATAAGTCATAAATGACAAGGAGGCAGCCTCTCGCAATGCAAAGTCAACGGTTGGATTGTTTTCCCCCGGTGTGGGCGTGGCCTATCCTGGGTACATGGTTTCCAAAGTAAAATAATTTCAAAGGGGTGAATTCAGAGCAAATCAATTCAGATAAATATTTTTCAAAATAAAATATTTCAAAACTAAGTATTCAGTGGCTGTTAAATTTCAAATAGTTATGTCTCTTATTTGCTTCCATACTGAAGAGTCCCATTAGGGGAAAGTTTCGAAAAAGACCCAAATATAGCCTACCGGTATTCATTCTTTTTCTCACGCGAATAGGGTAAAAATTTGAACCTTTAGATATCATCATGAAAATTACTGAGAAAATTACAGAGATGGGGTTTGGGGCTTGCTCCATGGGACTGTTTCTGGGGGATGAGTCTGAGGGAAGAACAGGGTAAGGAGAAAAAAAAGCGGCTGGATCAAACAATGAAATGAATCCATGTAGGAGAAACAAAAGGAAATCTTACCTGAGTGACAGTTGAGTGGACCTTGAATGAATGACTGAATCTTTACCCCTTATGGGGACATTTGTTTGCCTCTATAGTCTTTTACTGTAAGATGTCAACAAGATTCTACAAGAAATTTTCAAGAAAGTTGATTACTTACATCAAGACAAACAAAATATGTATTACAAGTTTTTTTTTAAATTGTTTGTTAACATGGGCAAACGGTGCATAATCTAATTATGTATTTACTAATTTGCATAAATAAATAACACAACATATCTAAACATTGGGTATAGCCAGGTGAAAATTTCTTGTAGAATCTTGTTGACATCTTACAGTAAAAGAATATAGAGGCAAACAAATGTCCCCATAAGGGGTAAAGATTCAGTCATTCATTCAAGGTCCACTCAACTGTCACTCAGGTGTAGGGTAAGGAGAATGCAGTTCTTCTGTTCTTCCCTCAGACTCATCCCCCAGAAACAGTCCCACGGAGCAAGCCCAAAACCCCATCTCTGTAATTTTCTCAGTAATTTTCATGATGATATCTAAAGGTTCAAATTTTTACCCTATTCACGTGAGAAAAAGAACGAATAGGCGTATGAATAGGCTATATTTGGGTCTTTTTCTAAACTTTCCCCTAATGGGACTCTTCTTGTTTTGTTTTTTTCCTTACTCAGGACATATTGAGGATACAAAATCAGTTGAGTTTGATTCTGAGGCAATTTGTTCAACCTTTTTTAATAAAATGACTGGACTATATAGTGATGGGGATACTTCACTATCAAAATGTAAAACTGCTTTGAGTGCCGAGAAAAGCACTATATAACACATTATTATTATTATTTTAAATCAACCAATGGTATAAGTCTGGGGACAGAACTAACCAAGAAAAAATGTGAAAACAGCCATTATTTTTGTAATTCCATTTGGTGATGTTAGTGGCCCAGAAATCACATCATACAGCTTTAAATATCACTAAATAATAATAATCAATTATTTAAAAAAGAATATTTAACAAAAAAAAATGTTATTAAAAAAAATTTGTCACATTATACAATTTAAAATACCTAATTTCTCCACATATCTGTATTAATGTTCTCTGTTAGTCTAAATTCTTGATCATTTTTCATCTGTCATCCGTGTCTGTCTGTCTATGGCTGCACTTTTCCCAGGGGAATAGCTAACAGCCTCCATACCTGTACCCAACCCTTCCTTTCGTCTTTCTCTCTCCCTCCTGTAGTGTTCATGCTAACGGGTCCAGAACAGAGAGCTTTTCAGATTCCCATCTGCACTGCAATATATCAAAAACATGAATTTATCCTGCTGCTCTGTATAGAAATCCATGAGTGATATTTTGCGGTTTTCCCGATGCGATGACTAATGCAATTTTCTCTGATGTGGTCACAGTTATATTGAGTCCTTGAATTGATTTGTCAGATACTCTGCAGTCTAGATATTGTAGATCATCTCTGCTCTGTTATTTAGTAGGGATGATTGACAGGCCAGTCCCCCCTCCCAATCCAAATTGTGGATGGAATACTGAGTCACTGAGGCGGAAGAAGTCATTTTCAAGTCTTCAGGTGACATCATAGCAAAAACGTATCCGTCAACATGACTGTGCAGTAATAGTGTGACTGTCAGCCATCATATCTTACTAAAAACAATTGCTGAACCACTTCAGACTCTAATTTCATTTTGGGACTAAAATTGATTACCCTCTTCTTGAAAAGTCACTCTTTAGCGATCATTATCCACAATCAGCCTGCAGAATTGTTTCACATGTGATTGACATATTCTTTAACCCATCCATTCTGATACTCATATGGCTGTTTTCTTCTGTTTCACACAAATACAAACAAACAAGTTTTTTTGGTTCAAGCATTCGGTTAACATATTTGAGCTGGAAACTGTCTGTATGGCCTTTCTGATCCTGTAGCAATTCCCAGAGCACTTGCTCACACATTAGCCGCTTTTTCACCGTCGGGACAAACCGGTCTCATTGCTTAACCTTTCCATTCTGTGCCGATCTGGCCCAGCCAGTACAGATATGGTTTCATTTTCCACTGTGGGGCTGATAACAGAGCTCTTTGAAATGTAATACAAATGCGTCAGTCGTTACCTTGGTAAAGCAAGAGTTTACAGACAATATGAGATGTAAATAGTGACCGGGCTAAAGAGAAACTGGCAGCCAGGCAACAGACAAGTGACCAATCGGGAACGACGAAGTCACTACATGCATTCTACCAGCACAGTTCGGCATGGTTAGACAACCATGCTGAGAATTCCAGGCCGAGAACGGTTTGTAATCGTGCTGAACCAAGCTCAAGTGGAAATGTAACTGGAACTGTTCGACCCGACGGTGGAAAAGCGGCTATATTAAGTGGGCCACTAACACATTCTGTGGTGTTTTATGGTATTGAGTTGATGCTCGGTATACAGCATCAAGTTCTATTCACCTTACTTATTTGATAGTTCTTGAACAACTTTGAGATGTGTTTTGGGTAATTTTCTTCCTGAAAAATGAATGTTCACCTCAAACATAATTTTGATGAATTGACTTGTCTTAGAGGTGTATTGAAAAGGACATGCTGGTTGATCTTGTCATTGACTTGGCACCAAATTGTCATTAGCATGAAATTGGCACAGCACCCATGATCATGACACAGCCTTCTTCAAGCTTGACAATGTGAATATATTTTTAGTACCTGGTAAACGAGGTAAAAAAGCAATTACTTAGAGAATGGCCAGTGTTTATATGTGATACACACACACAGAAGTCTGGGGTCAGTACGATTTTTTTAATGTTTTTTTAAATAAGTCTCTTATGCTCAAGGCTGCATTTATTTGAAATACAGTAAAAAAAGCAATACTGTGAACTATTATTTAAAGTTACTATTTTATTTTAAAATGCAATTCATTCCTGTGATGGAAAATCTGAATTTTCGGCAGCAATTACTCCAGTCTTCAGTTTCACATGATCTAATATGCTGATTTGATGTTCAAGAGAAATTTCTTTTTATTATTAATGATGAATGAACAGTTGTGTTGCAAAATATTTTTTTTGGGAAACTGTGATCAAATTTTCTTTTCAGGATTCTTTGATGAATATAAAGTTCAAAAGAACAGCATTTAGAATGTTTTAAATGTCTTTAATTTCACTTTTGATCAATTTACTGCATCCTTGCTGAATAAAAGTATTCATTTCTTTTAAAAAATCTTTCTGACCACAAGGTTTTCAATGGTAATGTATACATACACACATTAATTTGATATTATATTACATTTAATATTTTTATAACAATCTTTGTCCTTAAAAAATTAAGGCATCAATTAAATGCGTTTTCAATTTTAGCGGGTTGATTTTTTCTTTTCTTTTTTTACACAGTAGCTAAAGCTTGGCACTCACACAGTGAATTTACTTAATATGTTTTAATAAAAATTAATATCAGTTTGTATGCTTTCATGTATTTGTGTAAGGGCTCATTGTTATTGACAAGTCTACATTAGTCTACATTATCCCAAAGTAATCTCTATAGTACATATGTTGCGTAAGTGACATTCTGACAGATATCAGCAATCAGAAGAAACACCAGGAGGACAATCTAGCTTTGACAGCAAAAACCATCTGATACACAAAAAAACCAAACACCTAAACAAACAAACACCCACTTAATCACACACACAGAATCTCATGTTAGCAATATGAACAGTCATACACAAAACACAATAAGAGCTATTTAGAATGAGAGGAAGATAAAGAGACACTACAGGAACACCAGCGAAGCTAACTAAAGTTATTAGCCACGTCACAACATTCAAACACAAGAACTTCCACCAGCTACACAACCACAAGAGAACCACAGACAGAAACGTTTAAGAAGCAACACCAACACACAAGATTTTCCAGAAAGAGGGAAGTGTTGGGAGGCAGTACTAAGATATTTACTCTTCCATCAAAGTGCCATTTTCCACCTTGAGGCTCCGACGAACCCTCTCCACTCAAACTACTGTCCTGATGCACAAGCCAGCGCTGAACCACATGAGCCTAGAAGACACCAACACCACAAAGACAGAGCATGTTAATACACACAGACACACACATGGAGACACATATGGGCAGGTGAAAACACCGAAACTGTGGAAGCAATGGTAACACAAATAGATCATGAAATGGTGCTCCATTAAGTGAGTAATGTTAAACTTCAAGTATGACTATGAGCACCTGAAAATGTTTTTAATTTTCTTAAATGCTTCCAATCTTTTTGAATGCAACACAAAACTGTGCTATAACAAGAAACCGGCTATTGACCTTTGCAAAGGCCCAGGGAAAAGAGGGAGAATTACACAACAACGCCATATTTTCGTTTCAGTCTTGAGAGGGTGAATGCAGAAACCCAGTCGCATTAAAGGGATTCCAGCTCTTGGCGCACTCCAAGACTGGTTGCTTAGCAATTGCTAGGAGAACGATGACATCATTTTCAACATTCTCAAAAGCATACGACTACGAGTGTGACAACTACTGATGCAGGGACCACGTTGACTCCAAGCATATGAAGGTGCAGAGAGAAAAACAAATTATGTGACCTAAATTGTTTGGGTTTTCTGTCACATAAACCCACAAAATATGAGTGACATTGCACACAACAAATATCCAATAAGAAACAAATATATGAAGAGTTCAGATGCAAAAGCCTCTAAGTGCCATCTGAAATTTTCTTCTAGAATGATCATTTTTTATCAAGCTCGTATTTTTAAGTTCAGTAATTTCACTTAAAGGACAATGAAAATGACCTATTAATTGTCATTTAAGTGAAATTACTGAACTTAAATATACTAGCTTATTAAAATTATCATTCTAGAAGACAATTTTAGATGGCACTTAGAGGCTTTTGCATCTGAACTCTTCATATGATGCCTGGGTGGTTATTCCAATGCAGTAAACTATATAAATATATATATTTATCTTAAGCAACTAGACATCATTCAGTTGAGTTTAATTGAGCTTAATATGCAAATAAGCTGTGACACAGTGCTGCAACAACCAATGAGAGTGCAGTTATTTGCCACCTTAGTCAGATACCGTTGTAGAGTATTAGCGGCTACTAAAAACAGCTGGATGAAATCCAATCATTTAAATAGGAATCCACGAGAATGGGAATTTTGCTTGAGGGAGGGTGAAAGATTTCGCCATGCAGATTTCACAGCAGGTGGTTCAAGTTGGTCAGGTGGATTCATCGAGTTGACCAACATAAAGCTGCTTGGTTTTAAAAAAAGTGACTTCTGCATGAAAAGTACTATATACACATCACTTCAATATTACCAAATAGACTAATGGTAGTTTGAAGGTGTTTACCAGCCAGAGCTAACTTTTCCAGGAAGTTTGCTTTGGTTAGCTGTTTCAAACTCCTGAAACAAACACCAAATGAACTTTGTTTTGGCCTGATTTTGTTCGAAATGACGTTTGTATATTAAATCGGGAATTTAGATGACACACATCAGTGGAACTGATCATCATTTACTTATGACAAAGCAATTAAGCGCTGGGCCTAGCCTCAGAGGACGAAATCCAGACAACTCTATTGTGAAGGAGAGGCGAGCAAAACCCAGACACACATATAGAATTGAGTTCCTCTTGGCAACTGTCAGTGTAACGTCACATTTCCCATCTATGTGAAGTACAAGATCAGTCAATTAATTAATTTTGCATAATCCCTCATGTATCACGAGGGCAGATTCAGATTAACATGCAGTTCGGAAAGTTAAGTGATGACATCATCTGCCGGTGTAATTAAGAGGGATATATAACCAGTGAATAGAAAAGGGTCACGGTCACATTCTACAACCTGTCTGGCTTCTCACATACACACCTTTACATTCTCACACACTCGCTAAAAATAGTGACAAAGACGTCATTTGGAGCTCGACACCAGTAGGCTGAGAATGATGAATCGCAGTAAAGAACCCTCCAGGGTTTGCTTTGAGACCCACTTCTACAGAAAGAGAAACCTACATAGTGGTGCAAGGGTAGCCATTTATAACACACACTCACACATGCAACTGTGACAGTTGCACACTTAAATAAATAAACACACAAAATGTTAGATCTCAATTCCTTTGGTTTGATTGAATGGTCAGACAGTGCCAGTGCAGCAGCCACTTTATACATGCAACGTCAGAAAGCAGAAATATAAAGCCTAGTAAAACAATCCTAGAAGGTCACGGCGTTCTGCAGATCTATAAATAAAGATCTATAATTACTGCACACTATTATTATCAGCTAACATGACTAAGACAATGCTAAAATCCATAACAGGCCAAGTAGAGCAGATTCTAAATAAATAGTTGGAATTACAGTTTTACAATTTTACAGTTTTTAAAGCTGTTCATCTCTTAAAATTATGTCATCATTTACTCACTTTCACTCCTCTGTGGGGCAGAAAAGTTGAAAAATAAAATGAAATAAACTATTTAAAAAAATACCTATAAAAAATTTGATTACTAAAATATAATATTTTAAATATTAATTAATGGTATCGAAAATGAAAAAGATGAATTATTGAAGACAATTCTGATTGCTCTTTTCAATATAATGAAAGTGGATTGGTCCCATCAAGCTCAGAAATAATTAAAAAATGTCCATTTAAGTCTTCTAAAAGTTGGTGAACAAACTGTATTTTAAGTTGTTATTAGTGGTTTAAAAGTTTAAAAGTCTGTACCATAGATATTAGTTTTTGCTATGGAATCAAGAAATATTTATTTTGGTATATACTACTGAAATTTTGGCATTGTGACAATAATACTTACTTTGCATAAAAGACTGTACACATTAACAGGGGCATGTTGCTTGTTTATCACAAAACAGCTTTTGGAAAACAAGGCCTTTTCTCTTGTTCTTCATACACAACAATTTCCCTGAAAACACTGGCAGCCGAACAGATCCAGTCGTGACCTAGAGAATGCAAAATCAATAAACAGACCAAAGGCTACGCTTAAGTGGGAGTTGATCAAATATTGATAGACACTCGGTGTTCATATTTGTGTGTATTCTTGTTTCGTGTGCTTGTATTATTTCTTGGAACATACTCTAGTGTAGCCTCAGCATCTTGTATAAATGACTGCATCAAGAGCTGCTTTCATGTCTCTAAAACAAAACAATAATTTGTGGATACATTCTTTAACTATTTAAGAATCACAATGACTCTTAAATGAAACAATTCAGCCATTGAAATCAAGACTGACATATCTCATACTCTCATTTAGGATGTAAGAAAATGAAACCCTTTAGGAACTAATGATAACCTGCATCAGTATAAGCAAATTCCTGTTTCTTTACCCTGCTAAAATGGAACCACTGAAATATTCATGTGTATGTGAGGCTGCTGTGTCTGCAATCCATTAAAACAGAACAGACTTTCTCTTAGATGTATCCCCTGACATAAATTACTAAAACACAGAGATAAAGACAAAAACCAACACAAAGAAACTTGGACACAGATCTCAGTTCCAGGTAATGACTACACTATTGCTCACACTGAAAGATGATCTGGATGTCCATTTCTAAATTTGGTGAAAGCAAACGCACATCCAAATGTCAGAAAGATGAATGTCACAATGCTAAATTATTTCAATACAGTGTCAGTTATTCATGTTTTCATTTTAAAATCCCCAATATGTTCCGTTTAGTAAAGTAATAATTGCTTATTGCTTTTTATTGATATAAAAAAAGTGGCAAAAGCAAGATAATATGACACCAATATTCAATAAATGATTACATTTATAACAATAATAATAATATTGTTGGCTTCATTATTACCATTAATATTAATAATGACCATAATAACAATGTATATAATAGCAATATGATAAGACATCAATGCTCAATAAATGTTTATAATAATAACAATAAGTACAGCACTTATTGAACATTGGCGTCTTATATTTTTGTTGCAACTATTTATATATTACTTTAGTAAACATAGGAAATATTGGGGACTTAATTAAAATAATAAATGACTGCATTAAAATAATTTATTATTTAAATATTGCAAAATAACGCAATAACCATTAGCTTGTTGATATTTGGATGCGTTTAATAATAATAATAATAATAATAATAATAATAATAATAATAATAATAATAATAGGCTTTTATGGATGCCAACCAATTCTAATCAGAATTGAGAGTTGTAAGTATCGGTTTAGTAACACAATAATAAAAAAACATCAATTGTATTCAGATCCCATCCCTCCATTCAACAAATCACTCCTTTTTATTTCTATCTTCCTCTGCTCTCTGTGCACTCCCTCTTCTGTCAAGCATCTCCATTTCATTCTCTCTTTCTCTCTGTCCAGATCTTCTCAGTCACAACACATTGCAGCGCCCAGCGCTTCCTCTTCAATATTCATGAGGACTGCAGAAGGCCTGACTGCAAAGCACGCTGGGTAGAGCCCCTCAGAGTCTCCTAATTACATCACCGTTATTGTGCTGACGTCCACCTCTGTTTTATCCCTGAATATTAGTCCTGGCTATGAACGTCAGTGTTTCCCCTACAATGTATTTAGCAGCGGCGCAGCGCCGCCACTGGATTTTCAGCGCCGCTGCATAATCTTCACATGATCAGTAATATCACGACATCCACTTACACACCTAAAAACACTTGAGACGTGGCGTGCGCCGGTGCTGCTAATGCGGTGGCTCTGAATCCACTTGTTGACAAGAAAGGAGGAAAGAGCCACATATGGAAATATTTTCGATTAGGCTAATCTCACGTTGCCATAAGGGGCCGTTCACATAGCGCGTTTTTCTGCGCGTGCAAATTCGTTATTTCAAATGTAGGCGCGCGGGAAGCACGCTCGTTTCTCCAGGCCGCCTCTATTCATGGTTGCATAGCAACGACAGACGCCACGGGAGAGAGCAAGCGCTTTTAGAAAGGAGAAAGCGGCGCTCTCCATGAGGACGAGGAAGTAGCAGCAAAGAATTAATTGATTTCTAGCCCTTGCATTAGCTTTACTACTAGATATATTTATGGAGATGAGAAATAAAAAGCCGCCCTGTACAGCTATGATCAGCTGTTCGGCCGAGCTGTCGATGTTGTTACGGAAAGGCCGAAGCTGATCGGTTGGTTTTTGTCACATGGCGTGTTGAGATGAGATGTTACGATGTTTTCATCTCGCCACGCGCGCCTACAATTGAAATAATGCATTTGCGCGCAAAAAACGCGATATGTGAACGGCCCCTAAAGTGGACTCGGGTGCGGTTGTATCCGGGTAGTTTTACGAGCAGGAGTACATGAGCACAGTCTCGGACCGACACCCGAGTGCTGTTATTAGTCCGCCAGAAAAGCAGTTCTAGGCTTAATCTTGGCTGGATAACTCTTTTAAAAAGTCTTTTAAAATGAAATACGAACACAGTTTTGGATTAAATAAAGGCACAGTCAAGTCAAATAAAACACTTGATTGTTCATGTTTGTTCACTTCATTCATTGTGCATTAAATAATGCTAACTTAAAACTTTTGATTTTAAAAATGTTACAATTTAAAAATTAAGTGCTCACAGATTGGGTGTGGCCTAAAATTTTCAATAAATTCTAAATAATCTTTTTCTGGGTTGTGCCATTTCATTTTTCCCCTATCAATATCTACCTTATAGCTGAAAATGAACACAAAACAAAAACGTGAAAAATCCTGTCTAAAATTATAAAATGAAGGTTTCTGTTTGTGACCAGTTCAAGGTGCGTGCTGCAATAATCACCTTGAATCTGTTGATGGTATGTCGTAATTGTATGTCTCAAAATGTCAATTTCTATCCACAAAACTTGCCAGAAGTCATGATTTAAGGGTTTATTTTTTTTTAAAGTTCTTCCGGAGGTACATGCCCCCGGACCCCCCCGCCCCCCCAGCCCCCTACCCCCAAACCCCCCACCCCCAAACCCCCCCCCCCCCCCCCCCCCCGCAAGTGCGCACGACTTGGTAACATGCTCCGGCACGGGACAGCACCGCTGCTGGAAAAATTTCTAGGGGAAACACTGAACGTATATCTCATCACTCACACAAAATCCTTATGCACATAATCACACTATTAATGCCTAAGTTCCCATGCAGCATTCTCATTATAATCTTGTCATCTCTTTGTGTGTGTGTGTGTGTGTGTGTGTGTGTGTGCGTGTTGCTTCTCATGCACATTGACGCAGGAGAGAAAATGAGTGATTAAAAGAGAATGAGGGAGAAATGAAAATACACTGAGTGAGAAAAATAGAAGGAGAGATGCATGTCTAAGTGTCAGTGAATCGCGTGTAAGACGCCAGCACATGCCCAGTGACTCCGCCTCCTTCCCCGGGGCCAATCCCTCTCCAGGGGACCAGGAAAGCAGCGACAGGGGGTGGCAGTCTGCAACACACACACACACACACACCTGCGCAAACTGAAGCAGAAAATAAAAGCATACTAGACAATAGAATGCAGAATGGAGATAATAGGGGTGATGCTTAGAGACCAGATTCCGGTTTATAGATGAACTACTATACAAATGGGTGACATTTCCAATATTAAAGATGAAAGAAAGAACACTAATGACCAAAAGTTTGGGATCAGTAGGATTTGTTTTGAAAGAAATTCACACTTTTATTCAGCAACGATGCATTAGATTGATCAAAAGTGACATTAAAGGTATTTATAATGTTACAAAAGGATAAATTAGATTTTAAATTTCTAATAAATGCTATTCTTTAATACTTTCTATTCACCAAAAAATCCTGAAAAAAAAATTGATCACGGTTTTCCACAAAAACATTTCCTCGCTGATAATAAGAAACGTTTCTTTAGCACCAAATCAGCATATTAGAATGTTTTCTGAAGGGTCATATGACACTGAATGACTAATTACTGTACCATCACAGAAAAAAATAGACATTTCAAAATAAATTAAAATTGTAAATAGTTATTCTAAATTGTAATAACATTTTACAATATCACTGTTTTAGTTTACTTTGTTTTTGATCAAATAAGTGAGCATAAGAAACTACTTTCAAAAACATTTAAAAAATTTTACCAACCCCGAACTTTTGAACAGTAGTGTGTTCACCAAACAGCTTTCACAAAAAGGTTATGTTGTACTTTGTCACAAATCTGTTATTTGAAACCAACAAAGCCACTGCTAGAGCAAACACACATTGGTGTAATAGTAGTTTTGGCTCACCACCTTATTCACTGATCTTGTGTCAACATCCCCAAGTGAACACTCAACCTGCTCTCCATATGTAAAACTAATATATATATGAAAAATATTATAAAATATATATGAATAATAACTCCCTCAGGACTGCTACACTAGTCTACATAGCACAAAAGACACAACACAGCTCAAGGTAGTCCTGAAAAACACTTTCAAATATGAATAAATGATTCATGAAAATTCCTCTAAATTATTTTAGACCAAAAATTCTGGGTTTTTTAGACCTTTGTACCACATCCTGTTCAGAGCACAAATAGGCTCAGTTGCAAACAGTTTCTCCATTTCAAAGCATGAAGTATATGCCTTTTTTGTCACTCTCTTTGGAGCTCCTTTTTGCCCTGAAAGGCCATTTCACCACAGAGAGTCTCTGAGTGGCAGGAATTCATGAAAATAAAAACATCCAGAGGACATATGAGCCGTTCTAAGAGTCTAATGGCACCAACATCTCAAGGCAATGTCAATTTTATCTTTCTTTTGTGCAAGTAATTTCTGCGGCCTTGTTTGACGTTTATGGTGAGGGGAAAGGAAAGGATGAGTGTGTGAGCCTATGGGTTGGGATGTGCCACACATGGTTTTCTTTTACTATTAGTCCCATCAAAAACTAGACAACATACTTTTATAATGGCATAACAATATCAATCTTTTAAAGTTATTTTTGTCTTGTTTCATTAAATATTATATTTATTTGATAAAACATTTATTGAAAATTACAAATTAGTTTTTTAAATAAATTAAAATAATTTACTAATATATAAAACATTTCATATAAAATTATATGTATGATAAATCAATAAAATACCTCACTAAATTCAGTCAAATTTATGCTTAAAAGTAGAAGACAAAGAAGGAAAAAAACTATTTAACAGAAATGTAATAAATGTAATTTAATACACATTCTTTGAGAACAAGTTCCATATTATTTTGCATAAAAAATATTTACTGGTTAACAGATTAGGAGAATAAAGACTATTTTTGTTTACGTGAAACATCAATAAAACACCAATGTGTACAGGCTGGACTAGATGTTTTCGTTATAATCATGAGAAATAAGAAATCTGCTTCTAGTGTTTAAGACTGTCGTTGATTTATACTTAGGTCATTTAAATATTACATATTACAATATTACGTCTTAAAGGTACAGTAAGTAGGGTAGGATATCTAAGAGAAGGAGACAGGGGAAAATGGCCATGAAAAAAATGTTTACTAGCATTACAAGTGCTCTTCGGAGAAACAAAATTGCTATAAAAGTATATGATTGCTTTAAATGATACTTAACACATTGAATGTCTTGATGTTGTTTCCCTGCCAATACATAAACCTGCAACCACAATGCACCAGCTATACATTACCTAAGAAATATGATATATTTCAAATACTAATGATATGTTTCAATGCATAGGTTGTTGCAAGGAATATTATTTAAACCAATAAAAATGTGCTAAAATTGCGGAATCCACATCTAGTATGAGTCATAATATGTGTTGGAGAGACGAGGAAAATTGGTGGACACTGTCCTGTTCTGTCTTGACATTGAATGACTGACTCCCAAATGTGCCCTGTCATGAATCAGGACTGTAGGAGCTATTAAACTGTCACACACGTAAGCAATTGCACTACCACACACACACACACATACACATTGGGGTTTTGTGTTTTATGGGGACAAGAATTTTGGATATTGCCATCTTTGTGGGGACATTTTGTCCGCATAACGTAGTATAACTGAACCACACACACACACAAACACAACTAGAAAGCAAAAAATGTTCCAGTTAATTGTTTCAGATAAACTGTCACAGCAACCATAAATGCAAACATGCATTATTATCAAGAGCAGAGGCTCGCACACACACAGAAATGTGCTTGCATCATTCCTAGTCCCTCTGTCAGCATGCAGAGTGAGTGTATGACATATGTCTCACACGGCATGACTGTTTTCCCAACAGAATGTAGAAATGTAGACTTTACACTCACACATACCCACACAAACAAAGAGAAGCGAGTTTGTACTGGATCATTTCACTCAGCTACAAAGAGGCAACGCCACCTACACACACTACAGAGATCAGAAGTGTGTGAAGACCTGCTAAAAAGACTAGCATAATCCAAACCAAAATTTTGAATGGTGTATATGAATTTCTTTGAAATTAAATTGATTGTAATTCTACATCCTTACATTTAAACTGCAATACTGCATCCTGTTGGCTACAATGCAAATTCAGTCAAATTGGAATTCTGTATGGTGCACAACCCTGTAACCAGCACACTGACATTCAAAACAAAACATTTGCTGGGTCAACTGTCAAGTGTGAAAACACAAAATATCCTTGTGGTCCAGGCTAGTTAGAGCTGGTATAGTGCTTACCATGCTGGTGACCTGCAAACCAGTATCTCATGCTAGTCCCAGCATACAACACATACCTAATGCTGGTGACCAGCAATGCTGGATTTTATTTGGGATTTCCAAGTCTGTCCACATATTTTTATTGCATGGTCCTCTCAGCCTCTGCTTGGAGAATGATAGCCTTGTTAGTGGCTTCAGAAATGAGCTAGCAGCACTAGATGAAGGTCCAGCTCGGCCTGATGGATGGGGACAGAGTGTGCGTGTGTGGCTTATTTATACTTTCCTAGTATTTTAACGCTACACACTTCACCTTTAGTTTAAATAACCCATGCCCAGAAGTCAAAAACTCAAATTAAGAGCAGTGATCTGATTCATAAGCCATGATGCAGTTGTCAAGTGTTCGGCACGGTATGATGTGAGAGATGAAAGGACAGGATTAGTGGAGAAACATAGTATCGCTCACTGTCTGTATATGAGGTAATGCCAGCGGGTCACCACTAAAACCTCAGTGGGATTCAGATGCTGCTTGCAGGGGATCGTGTCACTCCAGTCAGAGGTCACAGTCACACAGAGCAACACAGGTCACACAAATGCCACATTCACACACTGAATCAGGCTTGTGCATGTTTAAATGACATGTTTTAAGAGTTTACACATCAAAAACTATGGCTCAGATGCATAACAGCATTGAGAATTTGTTCATTTTCAGTGAATCGGTTCATTAAGAAACCAAAATTAGCAACAGATCATAAATGTCTTTGATGAATGAAGAGATTACATAAAAATAATGAGGTAACCTTGCAGACATGCAGAGTATATTTTAGTGTAAATATTATATATTGTGTTATTTAATACTCCATCTAAAATCTAATTTAAATCTGGATATTAATTCAAAATATAAGTTTTAGGATTTAGAGCATTTTAAAACAAAAGAAACATTATAGTATAATATTTAACTTTTTAAAGGCCATTAATCATTTAGCAAATTTGTGACATTGATCATGTGACCACTTCATTCAACATTTCAACAAAGGTCAACATTTCTTCCACTGAACCTCAAGATGCTCTTTGGAATGGATCGTCTCAAATTGTGCAGGAGAACATCATCATAAGGTGTTACACAAGAGTAGATTTTAATTTTTTAGAAATATGTTAAATGTAAAATTTTTACTCAAGTAAATATGCTAATCATATTATGTGTGATGAATTTTTTTAAAGCATTAAAAAAAATCATTTCTTGTGATCTCAGACTCCTGGACACCACTATATAAGTAGTTACGGAGTTAACACGCCATGTCACATTAGCTGACGTGGTCACAATCTGACCCAGACACACTATCAGCACCATATAAACATCCTCTGCAATATCTCACTCCTTCAGGCCGTAGCGCTGGAACTCTATTACTCTATTTTCCTTCATTACACTCTCTTCTCGTGAGGAGACTTCCCCCCAGGCTACCATGGTCAAGGGCTAAATTAGATAAAAGCATAAGTTTAATATGAAAGAAAATTTGAGGGAATTAGTGGCTCGCTGAAGGCAGGGAGCTCACTGAAAAGGCCATCGGATCAGCGAAGAAGCTCTGGTTGAGTCAGAGCATGAGATGAATGCTGAGTGAGACCTGAGCCAGATACACAATCATTATCCTACAACAGGACTCACAACAACTGCCAAACACCCCAGGCCTACTGTGCCAGCCACATCCGTGCATGGGAATGAGAGCTCTGACAGATAAGAGTTTAGTGAGACACTAAGCTGAAATGATCCACTAAGGAATGGATCCACATGAAAACCACATAGATGTCATGAATGCTAGAAAGGTATCTGAAAAAACAATTGGCAATAATAGCAAGTGTACAGTGACTCCCTCAAGCTAAAAAGAACACATTTGCTGATCACATGCATATGTTGTGTTTTAGATGGTGCTGGTTTCCACCTCCAAGTTGCTTAAACAGCAAGACTTCCTTGCTCAACCAGTTTTACCAGAATCACAATTAACTTTACCAGCTAATGTTTGCTGGTGAACCCCATGGTTATCGGAGTCCACCAGCTAAACCAGCACTAGCCACCAAACAAGCCTAGAAGTTCATAATGATCTGAACTCTAATTTACAGTACATTGGTATGTGTGTTTTCACCTCAACACAAAAAAATATACCAGATAATTGTGAGATCAAGTTTATACTGCGATATGAGAAATGAAGATGAAATTGTAAGATATAAAATCACAAAAATTAAGTTTCAATTGTGAGATATTTATCAAATGTGAAATATAAAGCCAAATTTTGTGAGAAATAAAGTGGATAGTGTAATATATAAAGTATCAATTGTGAGATATAAACTCAAAATTATGAGGGGTAAAATATAAGCTGTAATTATATATATAAGTAACAATTTTGAAATGTAAATGTAATGTCACAATTCCAGAAAAAATATAAAAGTCGCAATAATATAAGATATAAAGTTGCAATTATAAGAAATAAAGATGTAATTATAAGACAAAATCACAATTAGGAAAAAAAATATATCTCTCAAAATAGTTTTAACATTGAATATGGCAATGTTTATGTATTTGGTCTTGGCGGACAAGATCTCTGTGCTGCTGCTGCTGAGCATGGACTTGCTAATAAGATACACAAACACGCAGCTGCTGATGCACAAAATAGGCATATATAAATCCCGTAGCAGATCTAGGCAGGTGGAGCTGGGGAAGGTGGAGGGTTTCAGAGGAACCCTGATGTTGGACTAGCATACAGCAAATACTGAACCAGAATAGTTCAATGTTGAGCAAGCAATCTCATTGGCTGCAGGATCAGCAGAGGCCAATCAGCTTGTGCAATGCGGTAATAAAGTGATTGCTTGCAGATTCTGAAACTCTCAGAAAGGTTGTTTTCATGTCCACAGAAAATAACTCTTTCTTACAGCGTACAGTACTGTAGTACTGCAGTGCAGCATGTAGCTGTGATTGCATTGTTAAAGGGACTTTGTTTTGCAAGCAGTGAAAAAAAAAAAAACATTCACGTGAATGTGCACAAAAGTTTTATTTAACTAAATCATGAACACATAATTGAATGAAAGCGAAACAGAATGAAGTTATGGAAACATAAGAGTCACTCAGTTAACCACCTGAATAAAAACTATCAGTTTCTTAATTTAAAGCACCTTGGCAACCAGGCTTGACATGAACTTTTTTGCTCATCAGCCACGGTGGCTAGTGGTTTTCCAGAGTTACTAGACACTCAGCATTTTCACTGGCAACAATTTTTACATCGATACCATAGGGGGAAACTTTATTTTATTTTGACTTTTTTTTGTGTGTATTTGACTGTTTAAGCGCAATAAGCAGTGAAAAAGAACTCGATATAGTGTTGAGAGGTGGCTTTATGTGCGGACACTTTGGGTGCGACTACGAAATCTGATGGAATGAGTAAAATGATGTGTAATACACGCAATCCCACGACGAAATTCAAGCCCTGTAACACCAACAATATTCATCCGGAGCAAATGAAAGGAGTGAGTGAGGGGGGGGGGCGAGTTTGTGTGTAAACTCGCCGTCGGAGAGATGAGAGAGCGAGAAAGCGCTGCTAGTATCGTGTATCTATTCTGCGGAAAATGAGTAATGGAAGTGTTTCAGATATTTCTGTATCGATATGTATCGAAAATCTATATTTTTGACAACACTACATTGATTGCACTTAGTTTATTATTTCAGATGCCTATTTAAAAGACTACAACTGAATAATATATATTACTATAGTAGTAATGACTGTGTTATACGCCACTACTGAAATCCACCTGCATTTGGCGGATGTTACTGTCAAGCCCTGGGTCCACATCTTATACTAAACCTCTGTTAATTAGTTAAATGAACGATACTTGCAATGCCTTAGCTGTTAGACTAGCATCCGGATCCAGTCTTGGATAAAAAGTCTTGATGGCTTTTCTCTCTCCCAGGTGGAAAGTTGCAACATGGCTTGTTGTAACTTTGAGGCCCTGCAGGTGGGGAGGTCCTGCGGTCGGACCGGATGTCTCCTGTCTTTTCCACACAAACAGCAACAAGAGGCGAGGAGTCACTGGGGTAGAGGCACTTCTGTGGAGGTTGCACCTCTCAAGTTTGACTTTACCAATGAAAAGGGTGTAATTTCAAGCGAGAGAAGTTCTTTTGTTTGGAAGCTGGCTCATTTGCATGATCAAAGTGAGCTTGCAGATTTGTGTGCCATTAAACTCTGATTAGTGTACGAGTCTCATTAAAGTTATAAAGATGTGGTATAGCCTAATTTTTGTTATACTAAGAAAGGATCATTTTATATCAATCACGAAGCATGCATAAAACCGTAGACAATACAATAGACAATATACAAACAGTAACAATACACACAATGTCCTGGGAATATGCCTGATCATTCATAGAAAGGTTTGTCTGTGAATTAATGGAAAGAAGTCCTTTTTATGGGGGTCTTACATTAAGAAAATTCTAACCTTTTAATTGAAGTAAAATAATTAAAAGTGGTGGGGGGGGGGGGGGGGGGGGGGGGGGGGGGGAAATCACATTGTGAAAATAAATGTTTTTCTCCAAAACATGTTGGTCACAATTATTGGCACCCCTCGAATTTAAAACATATCTGAAGTACAGTATATTCCCATTAATATTTTTAAAAAAATTAGCACACTAGGGTGACTAGGAACATGAAATTGTCCAGCCATGATTCACAGAAGTATAAATATGAGGAAACACAAGTCAAGTCAAGTCATCTTCATTTATATAGCGTTTTTAACAATGGATTGTTTCAAAGCAGCTTTACAGAGATAAACATATAATTTAAGGTAACAGATTGTTTTGGCGTTATAGCGGTTCTTGAATAATGTTACTTCCAGCTAAAGTTAACTTTGATTGATTCACCTCCATTGAAATGATCAGACTTTGAACGTGAACCTGTGATTAACGCTGACGGCGTTCACATGCTCATTCAGAATTGATTCTATAGTTATGTGCTTTTTAAAATATGTGCGCAGGTTTGTAATTCATACAACCCAGCCTAAACAAACTACTTTTCTTGCCTATAAATTTTGATACAGAATTTTGTTTTATTTTATCACTTCGGGGTATGCGAGCCGGAATTCACAACGCTTTATCTGTAGAGTGGGAAATGGATCCTCCATAGGGAGAGGATAGTGGATACTTCAGCACTGCATTGTCATCGGGTCCAGGCGGATCTCCTTCGTCAGATCTGGACACGGCCTGGATCCGGCAGGCTGCGGGAAAACCTCGGGATAAACAAAGACACTAATATTAGCGTAGATGCCATTCTTCTTATGATGTAGCGAGTACATCAAGATTTAAGGGAAGTGTTCCCAGTTCCGGCTGACCTAATCTATGCAGCCTAACATTGAATTTATAGAAGTCTATAATGTATTATGTGTATGCTAGGTCAAAGAGATGTGTTTTTAGTCTAGCTTTGAACTGACAGAGTGTGTCTGCCTCCCGGACAGTGTTGGGAAGACTGTTCCAAAGTTTTGGTGCTAAATAGGAAAAGGTTCTACCGCCTGCAGTCGATTTAGATATTCTAGGTATTATCAACTGGCCGGAATTTTGAGATCGCAATAGACGTGAAGGACTATAATGCGTTAAGAGCTCGCTCAAGTACTGCGGAGCTAAACCATTTAGTGCTTTGTAAGTAATCAACAATATTTTAAAATGTATACAATGTTTAATAGGGAGCCAATGCAGTGTTGACAGAACCGGGCTAATATGGTCATATTTCCTGGTTCTGGTAAGAACTCGAGCTGCGGCGTTTTGAACTAGCTGTAGTTTATTTATTAAGCGTGCAGGGCAACCACCCAGTAGAGCATTACAATAATCTAGCCTTGAGGTCATGAACGCATGGACTAATTGTTCCGCATTTCCCAATGAGAGCATATGGCGTATTTTGGATATATTTTTAAGATGGAAAAATGCAGTTTTACAGATACTAGACACAAGACTTGACAGAGCAGCCATCAAGTGTTAGACAGTATTCTGGGTTATTGCGTGTGGAAGTTTTTTGTCCAATAATTAGAATCTCTGTCTTTTCAGAATTTAGTAGTAGGAAATTACTAGTCATCCAATTTTTTTATATCAGCTATGCATTCCGTTAATTTTGTGAATTGGTAAGTTTCGTTGGGTTTTGAAGAAATATACAGCTGAGTATCATTGGCATAACAGTGAAAGCTAACTCCATGTTTCCTAATGATATCTCCTAATGGTAGCATGTACAGAGTGAACAGCAACGGTCCTAGTACTGAGCCTTGTGGTACGCCATACTGAACTTGTGATCGATAAGACATCTCTTCATTTACTGCTACAAACTGATAACGGTCAGTTAAGTATGATTTAAACCATGCTAATGCAATTCCACTAATGTCAACATAGTTTTATAGTCTATTTAAAAGAATGTTGTGGTCAATGGTTTCAAATGCAGCACTAAGATCGAGTAACACTAATAGAGAGATACAACCACGATCCGATGATAAGAGCAAATCATTTGTGACTCTAATGAGAGCGGTCTCGGTACTATGGTACGGTCTAAATCCGGACTGAAAATCCTCGCAGATATCATTTCTTTCTAGAAATGGAACATAGTTGTGAGGATACTGCTTTTTCTAATATCTTTGACAGAAAAGGCAGATTCAAGATCGGCCTGTAATTGACTAATTCTGTAGGATTAAGTTGTGGTTTTTTAACAAGTGGTTTTATCATAGCCAGTTTAAAGGTTTTTGGTACGTATCCTAGAGACAAAGATGAATTAATGATATTAAGAAGAGGATATATGACCTCTGGAAACATCTCTTTCAGTAGCTTAGTCGGTATAGGATCTAACATACAAGTTGTCGATTTAGATGAATTAACGAGTTTGCAGAATTCTTACTCTCCTATAGCAACAAATGAATCAATTTTTTCCTCAGGGAGACTACAATGCACTTCCTGATGCGATACTGTGGTAGACGGTTGCATAGTTATAATTTTGTCCCTGATATTATCAATCTTATAAGTGAAGAAGTTCATAAAGTCATCACTGCTGTGTTGCTTTGACACTTCTGAGCTTGAAGCTTTCTTTTTCGTTAGTTTAGCCACTGTTTCAAATAAATACCTTGGATTATGTTTATTTTCTTCTAATAGGTTTGAAAAATAAGCAGATCTAGCAGCTTTTAAAGCCTCTCTGTAAGCAATCGAGCTCTCTTTCCACGAAATCCGAAATACCTCTAGTTTAGTTTTCTTCCAGTTGCGCTCCATTTTTCTGGCTGCTCTCTTAAGGGCCCGGGTGTGCTCGCTGTACCACGGCGTTGGACTATTTTCTTTAATCTTCTTTAAGCGCAACGGAGCAACTGCGTCTAAAGTGCTGGAAAAGAGAGAGTTAAACCTTTCTGTTGCAATATCAAGTTCTTCTAAGCTATCCGGGATGCTGAGATGATGAAACTGATTAGGAAGATTATTGATAAAGCAATCTTTAGTGGCAGAAGTTATAGGTCTAACGTATTTAGAACAAGGAGTCGGCTTTGCAGCCTTGGCTAAATGTAATTTACATGAGACTAGATAATGATCTGAGATGTCATCGCTCTGCTGCAGAATTTCAACGGCATCAACATCTATTCCATGTGATAATATTAGATCTAGAGTATGATTACGACAATGAGAAGGTCCTGACACGTGTTGTCTAACTCCAGTTGAGTTTACAATGTCTTTAAATGCCAATCCCAATGCATCTTTTTCATTATCTACATGTATTTTAAAATCACCAACAATTAGTACTTTATCTGCAGCCAATACTAATTCTGATAGAAAGTCCGCAAATTCTTTGATAAAATCATTATGGTGCCCTGGTGGCCTGTATACAGTAGCCAGCATAATTCTCAAATGTGATTTATCGTTTACACTATATATTTTTACATTAAGCACCAATACTTCAAAAGAAGTATATTTATATTTTATATGAAGTATATATTTTTTGGATTTCCAAATTCGGGGAACAGACACAGTCTCTATATGATGATATCTAGGTGAAAGTGGCTCTATGTGATGGGATTTATCTGACCTTGGTGACGTGAGGCCTCTAGCAGACGGTCGGTTTAGCCAGTCTGTCTGCTTCCTGACGTGAGGCCGCTAGCAGATGGTCGGTTTAGCCAGTCTGTCTGCTTCCTGACCTGAGCCCCAGATTGTCATGTTTTATCTCTAAGACTATGAGCCAAATTACTAGAGAGAAGAGCAGCACCAGCCCAGGAGGGATGGATACCATCTCTTTTCAACAGATCAGGCTTGCCCCAAAAACTTTTCCAATTGTCTATGAATTTTATATTATTCTGCGGACACCACTTCGACAGCCAACCATTCAGTGAGGCCAATCGGCTAACTATCTCATCACTCCTGCGTACAGGAAGGGGGCCAGAGCAAATTACAGTGCCTGACATCGTACTTGCGAGTTCACACACCTCTGTAATATTAATTTTGGTGATCTCCGACTGGCGGAGTCGAACGTCATTAGTGCCGACATGAATAATGATCTTAGAGAATTTACGATTAGCATTAGCCAGCACTTTTAAATTTGCTTTGATGTCAGGCGCTCTGGCTCCCGGAAACATGTGACTATGGTGGCTGGTGTCTCTATTTTCACGTTCCGTGTGATCGAATCACCAATTACCAGGGCACAATCAACAGAATTCTCAGTGGGTGTTTTACTGAGTGGTGCAAATCGGTTTGTTATGGGAACGGAAGAGTGGTTCTTTGATCCGCGACTAGAACGATCTCTCACGGTCACCCATCTGCCCTGCTGCACGGGCTCTACTTCAGCCGGAACCGAATCATGTAAAGAGTTCACTATGCTAGGTGCATCCAAAACACTATCTAAAGATCTAGCATTCTTACCATCCTCAATTAAAGTTTGGGTGCGTGTCTCTAGTTCTGAAATCTTCTCCGTCAGCCTGACTGTCTCCTTGCATTTATCACATATAAATCCTATATTACCATCGGAGAAGGCTATACTAAACATATGACATTTGACACAGGTGACAATAACAGGACAAGAAGACATTACTCACCGTGTTTGTTGACTGATTTCTTACTTACCTGGACTTTATGAACTCAAAGGCGCGGGCGCGCGAGAGAAAATAAATATATAAATGAGCGCACGGGTGGCGCGTTAGCAGGCTAACGTTAGCGAGTTACTAGCGTGCTGTGTTAACAATAACGGAAGCTAGAGATGTAAGGTTAATCTGAGATGTTGGGTAAGCTGTATTTAGTAGTATAAACAACTAGATAGTAAATGATGGCTCAAAACAAAGAAATACGAGGCTCAGGCGGAGCTTACAGTCTCGAAGCAAACAAACACACAGCAGGCAGCGAGGCAGACAGGAGCAATCCTGTCTGCCTCGTCTGCCACAAAGGCCATATTCCCTTAATCATTAATCACAATGAGTAAAACCATAGAATATAGTTCTGATCTGCAGCAAGATTGTTGAACTTAGAAAATATAAAGTGGCTGTAAGAAAATAGCTAAAGCATTGAAAATTTCCATTTCCACCATCAGGGCAATAATTAAGAAGTTCCAATCAACTAAAGATGTTACAAATCTGCCAGGAAGAGGACGTGTGTCTATATCGCCCTAATGCATGGTAAGGAGGAGAGTTTAAGGATCACAGATGGAGAATTGTACAGATTAGTTAAGTCTTGGGGTCAGAAAGCCTAAAAAAAATTGATCAAACAACCCCTACATCACCACATGTTGTTTGGGAGGGTTTCAAGATAAACCCTTCTCGCTCATCCAAATACAAACTCCAGCATATTCAGTTGTCAGACACGACTGGAACTTCAAAAGGGACTGGGTTCTATGGTCAGATGAAACTAAAAAATAGCTTTTTGGCAGCAAACCAACCAGATGGGTTGGTTGCAAACAGGGATAAAAAAGTACCGCATGCCCACGGTTAAATATATGGCTAAATATGTTGTGGGCCTATTTATTTTGCTGGAGGTCCAGGACATCTTGTTCAGATACATGGAATCATGGATACTACCAAATACCAACAAATACTGCTAGAAATCTTATAATGAGCCGTGGTTGGATCTTCCATCAGGACATCGATACAAAAAAAACATCAAAATCAACACAAAAATGTGTCACTGAGCACAAAATGAAACTTCTGCCATGACCGTCCCAGTTCCCTGACCTAAACCCTATAGAAAATGAGTGGGGTGAACTGAAGAGAAGAAGCGGCATCATGGAGCTGGGAATCTGAAGGATCTGGAGACATTTTGTATGAAGGAATGGTCTCTGATCTCTTGTCAGGAGTTCTCCAAAATCATCATGCATTATAAGAAAAAACTCAGAGCTGTTATCTTGGCAAAAGAGTACAGTCTTTTTCTCCATGCGATGGTGCGATTGATTCATTAATTACACAAAAATGATTTGAGTCTCGCCAAGAGAAACACACCAACTGCAAATACATTACCAACCTAACAAAACATATTCTGTCAATGAGTGTTGTCTCGAGTCGCTCTCTTGCAAATATACCCAATGACTTTGCAGTTAATTCAAAGTCGTTGTCTCGAGTTGCTCTCTTGCAGATATACCAGCCCGTTCTCATCCCAAGGTGTCATATATGTGACGCTTGTGACATTTCGTCGAAATCTTACGCACATGGCATCCTTTAGCGTCAATATGAGACGCAGAACCCAAGGCGTCATACAGGTGACGCTCGTCTAAATCCGACGCACATGGCACCCTTTAGCGTCAATATGATCCCAAGGCGTCATAACCGCAACCCTACCCCAGACCTAAACTTACCCATAACAGTGCGTGTTATATTGACGCTAAAGGATGCCATGTGCGTAAGATTTCGACGAAATGTCATATGGCGTCACCTATATGACGCCAAAGGATGAGAATGTGTTGGATAAACCCAATGACTTTGCAGTTAATGCATTTTTTCAGCGTGCAAAAATTCAAGCTGCTTTAACTTTTCTCAACTTAATTTGTTGACTCCACGAGCCAAATCCCGGGACCCGCGCTGTTTTTTTACTGCCCACTCCCACCCGCCGCAAAAGGTAAAACCGCCTGCTCCCGCAAGATTTTCGTGAAATAAAGTATGAAGCCACAATGATGAAAAAAAGTAAAAAAAATTATGAGATATCAATTTGAATTTGTGAGATATAGTCACAATTAACTCTTTTTTTTTTATAAGGGCGGAAATGCACTTCCATACAGACCAGAAGCCCTGCTAGAAAAACAAAAACCAGCTAATCCAAATCCAGACACAGAAACCAATGAAAAGGCATCATCTCGACAGTAAACTTCTAGTTCCTAAGTCGATTTTTAGATTCTGGATATTCCCTCATTCACTTCATGCACTAACTGTGTTTCCTTCCCTCACCCGAGAAAGGGTAGTGAGGAGGTTTCTGAAGTGTTGGAACACCTGAGGGTAGTGTTTGTCACTTTAACCTTCCTGTTTTTCCTCAAGGGCCCACTGTACCCTCTGTACTGCCCTCGCTGCCAAAAACAGCTGAGTCAGAGATGCGAAGATGGATTGTGTAACCATGTGTGTGAATCCTTTGCTGCATAAAAGTGTGTTTGTGTGTGTGTGTGTGTGTGTGTGTGTGTTTGCCTTGACACCATAAGAAATACTACAGGGGCAGTCTGGTGCTGGTGCAATTGCCTGCAGCTCTGCACTGCATCCTTGTGCATGAAGCTCTCGGCCAGATGACACCAATGCTGGAGCAAATGAGACGGCCCATAAAGTAAGAGCTCTGTAAGTCACACTGCATAATACTGTCAGCTGGGAGCATCAATAATCTCTAATAGATGCAATGTCAGGAGATTGATGGGAGGGTGGAAGGCCAGTGGGACGGAGGGAACAAGAGAGCTAAAGGAACATGCAGATGCACCAGAAGGTCATTCAGATGAAAATCTACCAACCCTGACAGCAGGAATTGAACAAAAAAATGCTTAACAACACCGATATACCAGGTTATGTTTCTGATGTTCATTATGTAACTGCAAGTTTCTTTAAGGTAAGAAATAATTGACGGATCATTGGATTTTCACAACAACAACATTCAAGCTTTGATTTGAAGCTAAAAGTATCTGAAAATGTGAGAAAGAGATTATGTAGGCCTACATTCTTTTATAAATTGTAAAAAAAATCAGTATCAAACTCCCACTCTCATGAATCATTGTGAAAGACATAATTGAATAAAATATTATATATATATATATATATATATATATATATATATATATATATATATATATATATATATATATATAAAATTACTGACGATTGCATTTTTCCCAATGCTCACAAAGTGGGAGTTTGCTACTGAGTTCTTGGTGCAGTTCTTGTTTTCATGTTAACCCAAGAATTATGGTAGTTCCCCAATAGGAATTCTGAAATTAAACATTTAACATTAGTTTCATTTTCTTTCTTAATTTTTTTTTTTTTAACTTGTGGCTTTTATAGAAGCATATATCATTGCTTCCTTAACAACATCAGAGCTCATGTTAGGTATGTCTGCACGAGTTATGGTTAAAAATCCATTATGAAGAAAACAAATGGGTTTTTACTTTCAGAACCCGCTGGCTACACTCTTATGTAGTTACGCAATATTTTAAATCACAACTTCCCTCTCACAATCTCATTCTCTATCTATGCGTTTCTCTCTCTTTCTGTCTTTCACTCATAAAAAAAAAAAAAACCATGAGACATGAAATTGTCTCTCAATGCTTTACTAAGACCTCTCTCTTTTAGTGTTTTTGGTTGCTAATCTTCAGCATGGGGTGCTGGTATTTCAACACTGATTAGATTAACAAGCAAGACTTACATGGTCAACCAACTTCAACAGTAGTGTGACTAGCACTGTCATTCAAGTTTTGCTGGTGGACATCACGGTTATATTAAACCATTACTAACCAGCATAAACCAGTCTGGATCAGCACGGGATTCATACATGTCTTATCAGCAGCGACAAGTCAGAAAACATTACTGCACTAACCACAACTTTTACATTTCAAATGGCAAACTCCTTGTTGGAACAACAACAATGATCAACCAATCAGATTTTAGAATTAGGACTAAACAATATTCTTGTCAACCTATCATTTTTTTTAGAGATTTTTTTAGAGGCCTACATGAGGATTGAGGATGAGGATTATAGTGAGATTTACCTGACAAGAATGTCCATAAAATATCTAGAAGCATTTCTTGGTGAAATCATGCTCATCCTACTTTAATATGGCTGTTATTGAAGGAATTCACAGTACATTTAATCGCACAGTAAAACATACAAAAAGAGGAGTCAATATCCAACAAAGGCCTCATAACATTACACCACAAGCGAACACATGCAGGAAAGACTCTGCTAGGACATCATTACAGGCAGTGAAGGTGAATTCATCATCAGAGCCCAAGAAACACATGACGCTGCCCTCCATTTCTCCCACAAGACCTGCTTATTGCTTGTAATCAACTACTACTGTCAGGTTGTGCTCTTGTTATTATATCTGCGGCCTATAACACTCAGGCATATCGGGAACACAACAGCATAACAGCAACAGCACTGGCAATATTACAGATCTTTTCTCTCTCTCCCTCCACGCTCCACTGAGGCACTGGACTGGAAAAGCCAAACCATGCTCGTATAAATACTTCATCGCTGATTCAATTTTAAACTGAGGATGGGAAAAAAGGAAAAAAGATTGCTATTTGAACTTCACTTTCCCTCCATTAGTGATTACCTTCTTCCTCTTTTTTTTTTTACTCTGCATCTCCCTCTCTCATATGTACACACTCATGCACGAATGCTGCCTTTGGTAATGGAGTTACACAAACACTCATACATACACATCAGTTATCGACATATACACACGCACATGAGACATTTCCAGTCTTTGATAATGGAACAGAAAGAGGACGGAGGGAATTTAAGCCATTGTATCTAACCGAGGTCATAAATAGCCGGTGGAAATATTATGTTTACCCTGTCTGAGCTCAGTGACAAGATTGCATGCATCATTTGAACATCCACAGCTTGTAATTTTGCTGCAACGGGCTGTTTTGAGAACGACAATGTGTCACAACGAAGAGGAAGGTCATTCGGTTTATGACCAGATTTGAGCCGCAAAGAAAGGAAAGGTCAAGTCGCATCTAACATATCAAGACAGGCCTATACAGAGATTAGTATAATTCTGCAAGACATATGACATTAATCTGGGAATATGAAAAAGAAACTGTTAACTTGTGTGGATTAGGACCAGGCCTCAGTGGATGTCACAATCTGAGGATAGCACTAGGCAATTACCGTAAATATTACATATCCAAGGCTCAGCTTGTTATTTCTGCACACCAAATTCAAAATAAAACTGTGTAGTATGCATACTATATCAATGAATAAATCTATGTATAGGACCTTAGTGCATATTATTGAGCTATATACATAGTACACTGATCAAAATAGCCTACTACTAAACATATTTAGTGTTCATATAGATTCATTCAACTATGTATTTATCTATTTAGTATTCAAAATTCACAGATTTGCAGTTGACTATGAATGCAAGAAAAGCCTAAATGCTGTGTGACTGTGTATAAATTGCACACTTTAAAAAGGTTCCAGCTGAAGGATGTCCTTGCTTCATGTTAAAATACGTTTAACATACTTTAAGTATAGATACACTACCATTCAAAAATTTGAGGTCGGTAAGATTTTTAGAATGTTTTTGAATGAATTATCTTATCAAGGCTGCATTTACTTGAACCAAAACTACAGTAAAAAAAAACAACAAAAAAAAACCCAGGGATATTGTGAAATAATTATAGAATTTAAAAGAGCTGTTCTATATTGTTTAATGTTTATTAGAAAACCATTCTAATATAATGTTTTGTTCATTCTTCAGGGTTCTTTGATGAATAGAACATTCAAAAGAAAAACATTTATTTGAAAAAGAATATATTTTACAAAGAAAGAAACTGACTGACCCTATACTTGTACTCGAATGGTAGTGTAAATTAGCTTGTATGAAAGAAAAGTTGTATAAATCTGTTGTATAAGTCAATGTACTAAGTCATGCACTCTATATGAACTTAGAATGCATATTACTTTTGAGTTAACATGGATACTACAAGTTTAAAAGGATTTAGTTGAATACTGCGATTACGTAGTCATACTACATAGATTATGTTTGATAATGAATACAAGAAAACCCTAAATGATTGGTGGTTGTGTATAAACGCTTTGAAAATGTTAAAGAAGTATTACAGCTGTTACAAATGAGAGTTTACAAGTAACAAAATTAGCTTGAGCATAGAAACGTCAATTATGCAAATTATTCGGGTAAACTACTAAAGAAAGTTCTGCTTTAATTACTGAAATTCATTTTTATTCATTACTCCTCATACAATTATTGCTGGGACAACTGGGTGCTGAGAACATGTGAATTACTCTCAAAATTAATCTTTCAATACCGTGACGCGTATCGTGAGCATCATCAACACAATTGTCTTGAAACCTCAAAGATCATCTGTTGCATCAAAGAATACAAGTTTGCAGCATTTGGATGACAGAATGATCCAATAAGCGATAACATGCATTGCATTAAGTGCAAGAAGGAAATGGCAGCTGGGGAGACTCTGAGCATGATAAATAGGTTAGGAGCAGAGTAACGGAGCTGCTTGAGTTGTTTCATCTTCAAGCGCAAGACAGACGAGAATTGCCCCACCCACATCTGTCGATAACACTGCTACAAAGCCTAGATGCTGAGTATGCATGCCTGCAAGCAGGCAGCACGTGTAGGGAGCACATCTCATGCTCTCTTCTTCTCCGTTGTGCCTGCAAGGACATTATTGGTAAGCTATTTCATCCATGTCGTCCATAAGAGACAACATGTGAGGAGCATTTTATAGCGTTATATAGACCAGCGGCCATTGCATATATACAGAACCTGTGTCAATTTAATCAGGGTTGTCTAATCATAGCTTATTGGCTCCTTGCCTATAATGTGTGAGACAAAGCACTTTGAGTCTAATGGATGCTGCTCTGACATGTGCAAGGAATGTCAATATTTCTGCGCATTAAACTGGGACCAGCTCAGGGACATATCCCTCAAGAATTAAGAGCATACATGCAATAGAAAAAAAGCAAGGAAGAAGTTTAAACTGAATGAGATTTCATGCAGTGAAGAGGAAATATAATTGGTTTTTGTGTTTTGAAATGGTGGCCATGTTATTCATATTAGTTTGTCATGTGCCTACTAGATGCTGGGGTCAGAATAAATGTCAAACACAGATATATAGAAACAATCCTTCTAAACTGTCAAAGGTTTAAATAAGAAAACGTACTCATGCATCTCATCAAACTGAATCTGCAAATTCTGACTCTACCATCTGAATGTCTCAACAGAAATCGAGACTCATCAGACCAGGCAACATTTTTCCAGTCTTCAACTGTCCAATTTTGGTGAGCTCTTGCAAATTGTAGCCTCTTTTTCCTATTTGTAGTGGAGATGAGTGGTACCCGGTGGGGTCTTCTGCTGTTGTAGCCCATCCACCTCAAGGTTGTGCGTGTTGTGGCTTCACAAATGCTTTGCTGCATACCTCGGTTGTAACGAGTGGTTATTTCAGTCAAAGTTGCTCTTCTATCAGCTTGAATCAGTCGGCCCATTCTCCTCTGACCTCTAGCATTAACAAGGCATTTTCGCCCACAGGACTGCCGCATACTGGATGTTTTTCCCTTTTCACACCATTTTTTGTAAACCATAGAAATGGTTGTGCGTGAAAATCCCAGTAACTGAGCAGATTGTGAAATACTCAGACCGGCCCGTCTGGCACCAACAACCATGCCATGCTCAAAATTGCTTAAATCACCTTTCTTTCCCATTCTGACATTCAGTTTGGAGTTCAGGAGATTGTCTTGACCAGGACCACACTCCTAAATGCATTGAAGCAACTGCCATGTGATTGGTTGATTAGATAATTGCATTAATGAGAAATTGAACAGGTGTTCCTAATAATCCTTTAGGTGTACATACAATTCAACGCTATGGTCCTAGTCAGGCTCAGTTCTACGGGGGTGCTAAGCACCCTCAAACGACAGCAAGAGCACCCTCAGTTGATACTATAATAATATCATATTGGCAAAACAGATTTGTCAAAAGCTCCAGTGCGTATTTGTGTTTGCGCTCTGAAGAGCCTCAAAGGTTTCTATTTACAATGTGTTTTTGCAGCGTTGAGCAATGTAGCCAAATCACAGACATGTCTGTTGATCTTTGGAACGCTATGGCCAATCAGAAATGTTTAAGGTTACCCAGAATCCACAAACCGCTCAAAACGCTGGAGTTTTTGTTCAGTGCACGCTCACGAATCCTCTCATTATAACAAATGAAGTGTAGACACGATGTAAATAAATAACAGATTTATTTTGCAGTATTAATTGATTGTAATGGAACTTCAACTATGTGAGATCGCAATTAACTTCCAATTAATTGTAAAAGTGATGGCTTGTAAATAATCTTGTAAATCTCTCACTGTGAATGGCTATTCTTGTTATGGTGGACTGGTGGTGCTTATGTTATATACTTTTTATCTATTGCATAACAGGACCTGTTAAATGTCACCTGTTTCCCACAAGTTCAAATTTTGTTGTGTTATTTTAAGTGTTTTTGATACATTTTGGGTGTATCTATTTTTGTTTGTTCTGGATATATTCAGTTTGGACATCTTTTATTATCTTTAATTATTAATTTAGTTAATATATTTTATTTAAAAGTACAATGCATTTTTAAGGTTCAGTCAATACTATTTATTTTTGTAATAAAGTTCAGCACTATTTTCTTTGAGTGTTATGTTTTGATTCAGTATCAGTTTTAAAAAACTATTGGTTAATTTAATAAAGGAAGTGGATGGCCCAAAGAATACCGAGATGTACCCCCTCCCTCATAAATAATTATATATCTTGCTTCATACTTACGAATGTAGTAAAAGGAGACAGGTATGAACATTTTATGCCAATCTTTTAACAACCGGAAATGTTCAAATATCAAAGGCGAAACATGTTCCTTCATCTAATTATACAAAGCAGTGTAAGATTAACATAACAAACCATTGCTTTATCTCAACACTTCTCACTATTACCGTATATCCCTGTGCATCTAAGCATACAAAGAATGAAAAATGGCATTTTCTTTTGCTTGAGTCAAATTTTAATTGTAAATACTACACTTAGCCTACTTCCACAAAACCTGCAAAGCCAAGAAATTAACTTCAGTTCCTACAAGAATTAATATACAGTAGATTCAATCAAAAACTATATGCAAATGATGCTGACAAAATCTACAATCTAGCTGTCCTAATTATTGAACAGTTTTGCACTTTAGATGGAAAAAAATGTGAAATTGAAATACAGCCATTTTAAGTCAGGACAAAAATGATTCAGCTTTAGCTTTAATATTTAATTTTTTAGGTGATCTATTTCAAAGCAATTATGCCTGCAGAAATAATAATAAAAATTGAGAAGCTTCAAGGACAAATAGCTATTTGAGTGCCTTGACTGTACCAAATCATTTGAGAATACAAATGAACTTTTTTCTATAGAGCATCATAGGTCTTTTAAATACTGAATTTCCAGTGTATTATAACTTTTAAAGGGTTGTGAAACACTACAATATGTTTTCCTCAAAGTTAACAGTGAGTGCACATTACTGATATCTTGATGAAAGAGAATGATAAAAAAATATATATATTTCTGGGTTTGAAATCATGGAACAGAGACATATTTGTGACATTATTTGTCTATTTTAATAGAAATCATTCTGATATTTTTGTGTAGAATTTTCCTAACATTAACATTCTAATACAGCTAAAGCGAAAATGTAGCAAGGACAAAGAAATTTGACTTTTGAAGTCCAAATCAATTGGATTTCTCGGTCCTGACTTCTAAAAAAGAACTGTCCGGTAATATTCGATTACACACAGGTATATGGGTATTTAATTTTTTTTGTCTAGGTAAGCATCCAGAGACATTTAAGTCTTTATCAGCAATAGAGATATTAAAGATAAGCAGTGCGGCTTTAATGGTAAATGTGGTCATATCATATTACGTCCACAGAAGATACTTAATTATGATGCACTTGAGCTAACCCTGATCTCTGACATTATGCTGCCATATTTCACCTCTCTCTCCCAGTCTGCTGCCTCTAGTGGTGTACACATGGCAATACAAAACCATCTCCCCATATATCACAACTGAACCTTCCAGAATCCTGGGCAATGCATCCCTTCAAGTTGGCAGGATCACGGACAGATTGGTAGGGACTCAGGCACGGAATAAATATAGCCTGTGACTGAAGGTACTCACTGACACGTGTGACTTCACCTTCTCCTGCCTTTTCCTATTAGGTAACAAGACAAAATCCATGCTCTCTGATGTATGGGAATCTGGGCCAGGCCGTGTGCAAGACATATGAATGCGATACATAAGATCTTATACACAAAGCAAGATCAGCTAAGAGACATAAATGCACTGCTATGTTGTTAACAGCAGCTCTACTTCAGATACCATCTTTTATAAGTAAAAAGGATACAAAGCACCAATGCAGCTACTAAATTATGCACTATATACCATTAAGAGATAAAATAACCAATATAAGGCTTTTGATCCATCTGTTTCTGCCTTTAGCCAATGATATGTTAAGATTAGCATACTACTACTGTTACTTTTCTGCAATATGCATGCTGTGTACAGAAAACAAAATGTATGTATACCAACATGAGTCATGACACATGCTAAAATGTGTAGTATACAGACACTGAGCTAGATACTATATCCCGTAATGCACTTAACTTGACCAGTACATTTCCAGTGTGATGAATTAACAGCAAGTTAAAATAAAAATTTAACAAAAAAACTATAAGGTCATGTGTCAAAAGTATACCGTATGTTTAATGTTGCAGAATACAGGTTTTTAAAAAAAAAATTTTATCCAGTATACAGTATACTGTGCAGTATGCAGTAAGCACTGATATTCCATTCGAAACACAGCCAGTTTCTCTGCGTCTCACACTGTGGGCGCTTGACATTTTTCTCTGGACCTCCACCTCAGGGAGGTGTAAATATCACAACACAACTGTTTGTCTATGGAGCTAGAAATGTGTCTTTATTACATGCGAGAAAATAAATTATCTGAGAGAGAAAAAAAAAAGTTTGAGAGAAAAAGTTATCACACTGATAGCAAAAAAGCATTTCATGAGAGAAAAAATAATATTTGAGAGAAAAAGTTCACACACCAATAGCAAAAAATAACGTTCACGTTCTTTTTTTCCTATTGGAACGTTCCTATTGGCCAGTCGGTTTGAGCATCGTCTTGTCTTGGGAGTCGAACTGAATCATTACACCATTGTTCGCGTTCGGTTCACCTAGATAGATGCCGCCTTTGCCTTAGTTAAGCACCGACACTCCAATGTTTGGGTAAAATAATGACACATACACAACTCGATGGGTAGCTGGCTGAGCAAGTTCAGCATCACTGAAGATTAAACATTAAAAAATAGCACTCATGCAAGTTTGCCTAGCATGATGGCTAATTAATAATTAGCTTTACTAGCGATTAGCAAGCTAATAATATAATACACATTCATTCATGAATATGAGTGCTATTTTTAATGTTTAATCTTCAGTGATGCTGAACTTGCTCAGCCAGCTAACATCCAGTTGTGTGTCATCATCTTAACCAAACATTGGAGTGTCGTGCTCAACTTAGAGCTTAGATCGGGCGCAAAAAATCAAGTGTGTCCGAGCCCGGCCCGACACATTAACTATAATTAAGAGCCCGAGCCCGATTTAAACCCGACCATTTTAATACGTGAGTCGTTATAACTGATGTTCTCAACTACTTTCTATGTTACTTTCTCCTCCTCTTCCTCTGTTCTGCACCTCCAAATACTTTCAAGTTAGCCTCCGTGTCGCCATCATACACATCAGCATAAATGCTCCTGATAAATTATGTGTTATTAAAACATTAACACACAAACCACTGTTATAACATAAAATCAAGCAGGCTACTGCGTGGATGGTCTGGCATGACTGAATGCGCGCAAAGTGCGCTCCCTTCAAAATTTCCTAAAGCTGACATCAGTTCATCGCAATCTCACACATCTCTGTTATTATCAATGAAGCTGACTGCACAATGAATATTTCATAATATATAATATACACTTTGTTTGTTATAATTAGAGGATTTGCCAGCATACAGAATTCAGCTCTGAACAAAAAGTCAGTTTTGAGCGGTGAGGGGAGTCTATCTTGAATGCTTGTGATTGGTCATTGCGTTCAAGAAATCAACACGTGTCTGTGATTGGCTACATCGCTCAACGCTGCAAACATGTTATAAAACAAAACTCTGGCCTGCAAATCATTTGTATTTTGTTTTAGTTATTGTTGCTTTTCTGCAACAGATGAATAAATATGTATTCGTTTTTATGTTTTATTCATAGATATTTCTAGTTTGCGGGAGTCCCACGAATCGTTTTATTCTCCCGGAACCCTCACACACTGTGCATTACAGCCCGCGCCGCACTCGGCCATCAAATCTAGTCCCGCGCCGCACTCTTTTGCGTTGGGAGTGCACGTCTCTAGATCAAAGGCCCGGCCCGGCCCAAGGATAGTGACGGGAAATATCGGCCCGACCTCGGGCTCGGGCAAAGGATCTAAACTCTAAGGCAAAGGCGGCATCTATCTAGGTGAACCGAACGCGAACAATGGTGTAATGATTCAGTTCGACTCCCAAGACAAGACGATGCTCAAACCGCCTGGCCAATAGGAACGTTCCAATAGGAAAAAAAGAACGTGGCCCCGCCCATGACACAATTTTCACAGCTAAAGCAAAATCCTGACACGAGAGCAAAAAAATTGCATCGAGAGAAAAAAAAAGCGTTTTGGGAGAAACACTTTCTTTTTTTTAGAAAAAATGTTTTCACACTGATAGCAAAAATATACGTATATATTTGAGATTTTTTTCAAAGTATTTTGAGAGATTTTTTTTTCTCAGAAATAATTAAAAAAATTCTAATTTATATTTTTTTTATGTTCTATGATAAAATACTTTCTCTCAAAACTTTTTTTAGTCTCAAATATTATTTTTTTGCTATTGGTATGAAAACTTTTTCTCTCAAATATTATTTTTTCTCTCATGAAATGCTTTTTTTGCTATCAGTGTGATAACTTTTTCTCTCAAACTTTTTTTTCTCTCTCAGATCATTTATTTTCTCGCATTTAATAAAGACACATTTCTAGCTCCATATTTGTCCACCAACAGCTGAAATCTCACAAGGCCACGAGCCGTCCAAAACACTTTTAGGCCTCAGCGAAAGTGACACGTTTTCAGGAGCACAATGACACCAAATAGAGCAATCCTTGTGACACGATTCATGAAGTGCCATTTTTAATAGCAATCACTGCGCCAGATTGACTTCTAGAGGGTGAACAAGCAAACCAATCTACTTTGTAAATGCATGTTATACATTTTATTGTGAATAAATTCATCCTGTATGTATACGTTTCTTTTTTTTCCTTCTTCTTACATTTAATCTCGTAATGTTTAATCAAAATGTCTTAACCCAAACTTCCAGTGAAAACGACAAACTTCTCTGTGGTGATATATGCGGCAACCATTTAGTTCACTTAAAGGGACAGTTCACCCAAACAATTTCTTTCATCATTTACTCACCTTCAAGTTGTTCCAAACCTGTATGAGTTTCTTTCTTCTGCTGAACACAAAAGAATATTTTGAAGAATATGGGTAACCAAACAGTTGCTGGACCTCATACAGGTTTGGAACAACTTGAGGGTGAGTAAATGATGACAGTTTTCATTTTTGGGTGAACTGTCCCTTTAAACCCCACCCTTCCACAATCAACAGCATGCTAACATAGGCTAAATCTTTAAGTGCAACGCCAACATCTCAAAATCTAATCAACAACCGATCCCAGGACCCAAATTCCCTGCCCAGCAGTTTTTTCTTTTTATCTTTTTAAATAATCCGTTACACTCAGGTGTTTATTTCAATATGGAAGAAAAGATCTGTCGCTACTTCCGCTAAATCGCAAAATTGCTAGAACATATCGCAATTTGAATAGCAAGACAGAGTATAATTCTATTCTTAAAGCTTGACTCACGTATTGTAATGTTTTATTTAGTTCCTATTATTTAAATAATAGAATTCTGAACATTTCTAAAATAAACAGCAAAATTCTAATCATATTCCTCTCTCTGTTTTTACATGTGTGCCAATTGTTTACCCTTCTGCGTGCCAATAGTTGCACACATGTGCATTGGTTTATGCCAGCAGCTGCACAATTATCAGTAAAGCTCATACAAACATTTGCATCACGCATTAGCTTTACTGTAAAGTCACACGATATTAGGCCGTAGCAAACAAATATTAACATCTGCATTTTGAGTTTTTGATTTAAATCACCCCAACAAAACAAAATTATGTCTAAATACATGATTATGAAAGAAGTTCAAGGCTTGCATAAGAATAGAATACTCAAGAGTGAGTTCTAAACTGCTTATTAAACACAACGCTATTTCAATCAAATAAAAAATGCAACAGTATCATCAAACAGGTCCCGACTTCAATTTCTCAGACCCCTTGTAATCTCAAGTGGTCACTGACAGCCTTGACAAATGCTTCATCAGACGTCCCACTGAAGATTAAACAGCCAACCCTCAAGGACAGCCCTCAGAGTGATCTTTAGACTCCGGGTCTTTTTTTTTTTCGCTCTCAGTGTCACTGCTTGGGCCTCAGCATCTCGGTTCTTCTGTTAATTGGCGCTACGCGGACATTCTACCACCGCCGGCCACATATCTCTGCCCGATCGAGTAGTTACACGAGCACGCTGATAAATGCTAAGCTGACAGGTTTTATGAGCCTTGGTGAGCAGACGGGAGTGGAGTCATCACCCAGATCTCTGCTGATCTTCGGTCACGTGTACCTCTGCATGCATGCGACCATACATCATCGCATGCACATTTGTGGAAGGTAAGGTAAGTAAGTAGGCAGCCAGAGGGCTCAAAGCAACAGAGCTCCCATAATGCATTTCAGCTCCCTCATACAAACTGTAATGAGAATGGGCGGCAGAGGCAGGTGCAGACATTACGCTCACGTTCTGCCAAAGTTCACGCTTACGGCATCGTTATGTGGATTCACTAGGTGGTGTAATACGCTGATGACAGATGGAGGGAACGCGATAAACAATGGAGTGGCATCTGAATAAATAAAGCAATCAGGTCTGCTTTGATGCAGCCTCATTTCAAAAACAACGTTCTAAATCGATCAAACGGGATGTTCCCTGAGGACCGAGGGGCTACTTAACCAATCATCTCAGTCATGACCCCCCCCCCCCGCCTCGTCCACCCCACCAGACGAGCACCTTCCTTAAACATAATCTGTGAACGACCAGTTCTAGCTGACTGGTTAACACAATGAATCAGTGATATGTGTGAAGTTGTGTGCGTATTCCCTTCACTAGGGAAAAAAGAGGAAGGAGCAAGCAGGGTGTTTTTTTTTACCTTGCGTCTGCGGTCTCTCGATCGGTTCCTCTTCTTGTTCTTCTCCTCCTCCTTCTCTCGCAGCTCTTGGGCTGCGAGCTCCTGTAGGTCCTTGTTCTTGCGGAGCTGCTTAGCGGCTTGCGCCATGGTGCCGCTGCAACAAGCGGTGCTACGCCTGTGAAGGAGGCTGTCCCTGCGGTGGCCAGTGCGGGAGAGGCGGTGGCGCTGTGCGCGCCTGCGAGGAGAAAGCGCCCTACACGGCTCTGGGCGGCCAGTTCCCTCAGCAGCACGCCACAAAAGAGATGATGCTGCTGCTTGCCTGACTGCTTGCTCCTCATCCAAGCCAGATCCTTCCCATCCCCCCTCCCTTCTTCTCTTGCTCTCTCTCTCTCTCTCTCTCTCGCCACACACCAGTCAGTCACGCAGTCCAAGGCTCAACAGTGTATGGATACTGCAGCAGCTAGATTTTTCTCCCTCCGTTTCTCTTTCTCACTCGCAGTCTCCCATTTTTCTCAGCCATGATACTGCCAACTGTTTACCGCACGTCTGTTGGTATTTTTGTCTTTGTGCAGATCTGCAGTGTTTAGAGGAAAAAAATCAGTGCACAAGTTCACATATTAACTATTTGTTTCCACACAGACTGAAAGGAGAAACCCATCTTTGTTTGATCATTAACTGTATATTTGCCTCTCGCACCACCTACAACAGCATTAAGTTAGATTCATTTTCTGGTTCTAGTCAAAGGCAGGTTCCCCTCTGATTGCTAAGAATGAAAATGGTTTTGAGCTATAACAGCTTACCTCATAAAAACTGCATGTAACTGCAAGTCTCTCTCATCAGACTGTGGTTTTCCATGAGAATGGGTTCATGCATTGTTGTTTATGCAGTAACTCGCTCCATTTACATCTGCATATGGGGGAAAGACAATTTGAGGGTGCATATATGACAAAGAGAGAAAGATAGGCTGAACAGTCACTTGTTTATTGCACTGAGGTACATACATACCAGTCGCTTTATGTCAGGGAATACCTTATGGAATAATCTGGATGCCTCCCAGAGCTCACATGTTGTTCTTCTCTTGTATATTGTAATTCATACAGTAATGACAAATGTTCGCATGTTACTAGTGAACAAGTGGGATACAGTGTGCTATTTATTTCTGTTTATGTTACAATACTGTGCAAAATGTGGGATTGCGGAATAGCAGTTATGTAAAAAGGAGCCAGTACATTACAATTCAGAGCCCATCTGAAGTGAAATGCAGGCGCAAGCGTTTGCCTTTGAGAATGATGGCTGAGTCATGTGACCTCAGATGGACCAGTCATATTTATTTATGCTTGTCATGACACAAGGCTGTACATTATCCTTCATCTGCTTGATTTCCATTCCTCTAATCAATATGATCCACTGATTTCCTTCGGGAAGGGGGAACCTTTTGGGATTACAGTGACAGTCTTATGAATTGTTTGCATTACATATATATGGTAAAAAATGTACCATATTATAGGGTGTATAATATGGTATCACATATTTGGAAATCTGGCAATTAGGTTCATTTTAGATGATTAAGTCACACTTTTCACTGGATTCAGAACTAATGCTGATTAACACGGCATTTACAGCTCAGATAATTGCTCATAAACAACTACAACCAGACATGTGTGCATAGCTGGCAGATTCTAAAGCGCAGCCCGCACTGATGAATTGGAAAGCAAACCGATAGCTTTCTTAAGGGGTTATACACCTCGTGGGTTTCTGTTGCGCTGGACAATATAGAAGTTGTTTTTGACTTACACTGACACCTAATGGCGAGAATGTCATTTCTCACAAAAGCCAAAGTTTTCAGTTATCAACTACACTGTAGAGCTATTTGCAATAATCTATTATTAGGTTTTTTCCACTAAAGCAGGGGTGTCCAATCCTGCTCCTGGAGGGCCACTGTCCTGCAGAGTTCAGCTCCAACCCCAACTAAACACACCTGAACCAACTCGAGGTCTTACTAAGCATTCTAGAAACTTCCAGGCAGGTGTGTTGAGGCAATTTGGAGCTAAACTCTGCAGGACAGTCATGGCCCTTCGGGAGCAAGTTTGGACCAGACTGTAAAAAAAAAAAAAAAAAAAAGGTTTGGACACACCTGCATTAAAGCGAGTAGCTAACATGGCTGCCCCCATGATGCCACCTGCTGCATGTAAAATAAATATTATTTTCGAGGCCACTGATATGATTTGATTTTGTATCTTCATACGAGTGGTCATCATACAATTAATTTCTCTACGTGTAAAACTTAGCTCTGTAAAAAAAAATACTGCGTGCAGCTTCAATCATAGGAATTTGTTAAAAGAGTGAAAAGTGCAGCGTGATCTTTGTAGTCTACAAACCGCTCTTTTCTGCACAATCTGGATGCTCGTTCAGTCTGAAGTAAAAATCACAGCGCTCAAGTCCTCCTGGGAAATTCGTACGTGAGGTCATAGACATCATATAGAAACTAGATGCCCTATTGGCCGCTGTGGCGCAAGAAATGCGGCCGCCATCTTAAACAGGTCATATTTGCGTTGCATAGCAGCAGTAGATGCCAGAGCACTGTGCAGCATATTCCTGCTCAAATCGGCGGACCATCACTCGGGGATTACTTTTCACAGGTAAGATTTAACATTTAACATTACCGTACTATTGTTTGTATTTTGTGAGTAAAATATTCAATGTGTCCTGTATCGTAGCTACGTTTATGACCTTTGCAGCAAAAAAACCCGCGTGAAAATCAGTTCGGTATTCAGTGAGATATGATTAATTAAATGCGCTGACAGCTCATTGCACCTGCCAAACAGATTACACTGAGCGGAGCGGGTGACCGTCTATCTATAGAGGGAATGCATTAACGTCACTTCCCCGCCGGAACACGCCCCCCTCAGCGGGACTGAGTGGCAGAAGAGCTGCTGCGTGACTGGAGTTAATAGGGGAAACTGCGTTAACGCGAGTAAAACAAACTATTATCAGTTTAAACTAAAAGTTGGACTCGATATAGTGTTCCTTACAACTTATCAAAGATCCAGTGATCCATGGATATTGACATGCAGCCAGGAATCGTGTTTCCTGACATTTATATGTGCCTGATTTCGACGCCGGGGAAATAAATGAAGAAAATTTGCCTGTAAACGTTTTATATAAATACAATATAGATAGGTCTAAATCCGAGTGATCACTTACATTAATGTTATACTGTATATCATCATATCGTCCAGCCCTAAAACTTGTATAGTTTTTTGTCAGTGTTTATTTAAAAACATCCAATTATGCAGAATATAGTCTGTTCTGTAGCTTTTTGCAGTCTGTAAAAATATACAGTACCTCAGATTTCTGGTCAAATCTAGTTGTACAGTCAATCGCAAAGCTCTTTCCCGTTTTAGATGTGTTTTGTGTGATTTTCACGGCATTCACGCTGAAAACAAATGCTGCCGCTCAGTCTTTTTGCCACTTGTGGGCGTGACCGCATTCACTCCGGCCGACGGTGACGTCATGCGCATACCCTCTATATGATGTCTATGCGTGAGGTGGGAAGTCATGTTTACGACGGCAGGTGCGTTCAAGTCACTTTCGCCGGAGTAAGATGGCGGAGTATTTTCTCTTAATTAATTACACCAAAAATACAGCTAGGTTCTTAAATCTTCTAGAAAATGAAGAACAAGGAGATGTGCATCAGGTGTAGGCTACCTTTTTTAATGTTTTTAATTAATTTATGAAGCCACTGCCAACTTTATCGTTACATGTTGCATTGTTATATTATAATGGCATATATTCTGTAAAGCCAGTTAGCTTACTGCGCTGTAAATAGATAAGCCTGACAATATCACTGCTAAATACCTTTAAGTATTGTCAGAGAATGTCTAAGTTAATATATGGGGTATTCCTCCATGTTTCTCACTGACACGCCCCCAACTCGTAAAGATCTTAGAGAAAATCCCGAGCTCCCCACTGGTATTTAAGACATTGTGGTGGCGTTCAACTCGTAAATACGATCTATACGAGATGACTTGAACGCACCATTAGACATCAACTACTACAGAATCTAAGGATTTAAAATATAAACCTATTCTAAGGCAAATTAAGGTGCAATAATGTACAAAGAAACTCGCAAAAATGTATCTCTAATACATTTCACATTTTTGCGTTTAATAATGAATAACCGGCCTACCGGACAACAAATTTAGCCTATTTTATATAATTTAGTGTTAATCTTAGTAATACTCACAAAACGCATTCACCACTGCAGTGCAGAGCCTACTGTTTTTTTCCACATTTAGTCATTTGCATCTCGTCAGTGAAACTCAATCTTGGTTTGCTAACGGCAGATCTCGCCATCTAGTGGACTCTCGGCAACACTGCACGTTTTCAGTTATTACAACTACAGTCATTCAATCGATCGATGAGGACATAATGAGAACATTTCCGCACACGCTTGTAACACATTTTAATTATTTAGGCTTAAATGAACTGATAGAGCATCAACATAATATGTGTATGTGCATGCGTGTCTGTTTTTTTATGTGAAATGAAGTGAAATATGGCTGTTTTCCTGAAATGCATAGCCTATATTTAAATGAAATGGCCCGGTTTCACAGACAGGTCTTAGATTAAACCAGGATTAGGGTTTAGTTAAATTGGGGCATTTAAGTAACTTTTATAAACGTGCCTTAGAAAAAAAAACATTACTGGTGCATCTCAAGACAAAACAATAGCACTGACATGTCAGTGCAAGTTGCTTTCAGTTAAAGGTGCTCAAAGCGATGCTGGGTGACGTCACTTCTTGTTGACGTTCAAAGTATTGTCAAACAAAACGGAGGCTAGCTAGACCTTCCCTCCTCCTCATCCCGTCCCCTCCCTCTGTAGTTTTACTGATACTTCTTTCAAGGATGGTGTAATGTCGCCAAGTGAGATAAATGCTTTCATATTATGAAAAAAAAAAAAAATAATGGAAACATTACCAGAAAAACACGATAAAACGTTTCGCCACCTGAGGTTATAACTTTAGCTCCCATACCAGGACGCAATAATAGCAAGATAACGTTAGCTTCAAATTTAGTCAAAGTTGTCAATAGGCTATGAATGAACATTCAATTTCATAATAAATAGTTGGTGAAAACAATCATTCACACAAACTGTCGCCCTACTGTGAGTTTGCTTGATTATTTACAATAGAGATCGATAGCTAGCTGCTAGAAACCTATATGTTGTATTCACCAAAGTTAGCGCTGACTGCATTGTTCTAGCTAATTATATCCTTGTGTTTGTTAGGCGAACATGAAAGTCCATTTAGAAAAACCAAACTGGATTGACCCACCTCTCCAGCAAAAACAGAGCTAACGTTACCTGAATGTCGGATTGGAAGCCCTTCTGCCGGCGGAGTTCTCACCACCTTTCAAAGGCTTTTCCAGTGTAAATTCGGGCATGCGTTCCTTCTCCTTTTCCCTCTTCTTTGTATTTTTGCAATCTGTTCATCAGAACGTCGTCTCTTTGGTCGTGTGTCGGCCATATCAAACTTAAAGAGTTAAAATTATGACTTTCCTCTTCATGCTTCTATCCTCCACACCCCCCATGTACGCTCACTAACCCCACCCCCAGGCTGGAACACTGTTTGTTTTGTTTCGTGGAGCGGGTCGCCGCAGTTTGTTTTTGTTGCTGTTTGTGGAGCCTGCGCTGTCTACAGAAACCGCATTCTTTTACAGTGTGTTCAGGGGACAGGCAGCTAGCGGATAGTGAGGAGATGTTTGCTGTATGTGACAAAAAATGTTTTGGCCTAAAAAACGCGTGACATCGCTTAGAGCACCTAACAGCTCAACCGTGCATTTTAGACTGGGACAAGGTTTAAGGCTTGTCGGTGAAACCGGGGGTATAAGTACTATATTTTTTGCATCCTATGTTAATTACCTACAGTATAGTATGATTTTTGTGGGGATTCAATCTAGTATAAAATGGTAGAAGAGTTTCAAGTAAAATACGCTTCCCTGCTGGAAGGAGTGGAGTTGTAGCAAACATGTCAAGTCCACTGCTAATTCATTCACTTGATTTGTATTAAACATTCGGAATGAAAATTTTCTTTCATGCAAGTTTATTTAACATCTTACACGTAAGTTACATCTAAAATCGTGTTGTGGCCCACAACACGATTTTAGATGTAACTTACGTGTAAGATGTTAAATAAACTTGCATGAAAGAAAACCCACAACTTGTGGGAAATTTGGTCTAAACCCGGCACATGCTTTTTTTTTTTATGTCCTCTTTGGTGATTTAAATCCTCAAAAATACTTTTTCATCCTGTGTTGCAGGTTATTCAGTGTATGACCACTGTGGCGTAGTCAGTTCCTGATTCATACTTCACTGCAGCAAACGTTTCACTAGCACCTGAATAATTCACTGTGGCGTACAATAGCTCATCCTCTACTATCTGTGGGGAAAAAAAGTAAAAAGTTTTTGTTGAAATGCAGCATCACAAGTTTGTCCATAAAAGCTATTTTTTGGACAGATTTTGACAGATATTATTACATGAAATCATTCAAAGTAAATGTATATTTTTATGACTTCCTGCAGTGTTTTAATGCGTCTTTCAAAAATAATACAATGAAATTAATTTCATACCTCTGTTTTCTCTGCCTGCACTTCAACAGTACCAGAATTTGCACTTTGGTCTTGTCTATACCCTAAAGAAAGAAAGAAAAAGAAGACACTGGCCAGTGGCCAGTAATAAAATGGTCTTTTGATTGGCCCATTGTCTGTTGTTGGCAATATAAAACACCTATGCATCTAAATATTTGGTGTAAAATCATTTTTAGATAGCCTACACATAACCAGAAGTAAACATAGAACATGATGTTCGTGGTTTCTTACCTTGTTTTTTGGTCATGCGAATACATATGAATATGATGATGAGCAAAGAGAGCAGAATCAGTGTCCCCAGAACCAGAAAAACAACGTGAAAAAGAGCTAAAGATGGAAACAAAAGGAAAAGCAGTTTAAATTGTTAAAAATGTTCCCTGTGTCCACAAAATCATTTTAAAAGTGTGTTGTTGTTGTTTTTTTTGCAGCATAAAAATGGTTTAAATGCAATTTACATAGCCTCCACACTGTAATGGTGACATTTTGTCTTCAGGTTTGCTTTTACAGTGGACGATAAATGTCGTTTGGAGCTCTTCACCAGCTTTTCCCAGTAACAGTTCTTCTCCACTGGCAGTGAGCTTACAGCAATGCTCAGAGGAATTTCGATGGCTAATTTTTCTTGATTCAGCGTAGAAAAAGCACTGTGGTATAGCCTGGTCCAAGTCACAGCATGTCAGATCAGTCCAGCCACTGAGAGTTATCACTCTAAGACTAACAGAGATATCTGTATATGGTGGTTGAATGATGCATATTACAAATATGAAAACATACATGCAAGTGACCATTTTATTACTTTGGCATGCTGTGAGAATCATTAAAAATATTTCAGTGCCATACTTCACTATACTATACATTTCAGAGTGTGACCCTGCTATATGTGGTTTCAACAGTTTTAGGGAAAGTTTTCAATTGCTTTAAACAAGCATTCTAATTTTGCTACAGTCTGTTTCTGTAAAAGTTGATGCAATTTGAATCACCCTTGCATAATAAAACGCATTTCAATATGGAAACCATAATTTTAATTAAATACAAATTATATAATTAATAAACACAAGATTTGCCACATACATTTGATAATTTGGCAGTAAGACTCACTGAAAAATAAGTAGCTGATAGTTAGAGTGAGGCAACACAGATGTCAATCAGACAAATACTAATACATGTACAATTAAAATGTACTTACAGAATATACACCGGTTTAACAGCATCATAATTGCATGTGTTCAAGCTGATACAGCTCCACCAGTTAAGACTATCAGGTCTTCATATAATATCTTATATCTAGCATGTCAATGTCATCATTTAAGGAAAACAAATCATACTGACGAACAGGATGCATGATTGATAATTTTGCGTCCAGCTTCGCCCCCACTCAAACACTGTAAGGGTTCTCTGCATGACTGGTTTCCCCTGGCCTATCATCTATGACCATCTAGCAATTCCACTTTTATTTCAATTCCTTACAACTAAATGTGACAATATTAAAGCATAATTTAGAACAGACATCATCAGGCTCAAGCAGAATGAAGGTAAATAAAAAAATGGTTATGCTATACGCAGACAGTGACAAATACTACAGATAAGAAACTGCAGTATTGCGCCATGGACCATTGAGCAAGTGAATAAAAAGGAAACAGATGGTAGATCTTCTCACTGGCAGGCTTGAGAAGTTATTTAAATTTTTTAACTTTTCAAAAAAAAAAAAAAAAAAAAAAAAAGGTTGCAGTAGTCAATCTGAGATTTTAAAAAAGTCTATTTTAAATTATCTGAAACTGCTTTCAGAGCCAAAACAATCTTAAAAAAAGAATGAATTGATTTAATTTGAAACGGTGTATCTACAAATAAAAACAACAAACTCTGCATTATGGTAGATTTAATTGTGTTTTATTAAAGTGTAGAACTGCAGTTAAAAGTTCAAATTCACTCAAAGTTCAAATTCAATCAGGTAGTTTCTGCGACTCGTACAAAGAAACATTCACAAGGGATAATCTTTGTGGATTTTGAGAGTAATATAAGTCACAGAAACAATTAAATACATAAAAGATCATTTAGATGATCATTTAAAAAAAAGGTGTGTAAAAAAAAAAAGTGCTTTTAGGGGTACAACACTGGGACAGTACCCTTAATAGGGACAACGTTGTACCTTATCTACCCCTAAAAGGTACATATTAGTAATAATTAGTAGTAATAGTAAAAAAATTGTAATAACCTTTTTTTGTGTAAATGACATGCAGGGGGAAAAATATGTAAATCGTTTCCACAACTTACTAATACTGCACGTCAGCACATATTACTAATGCGTTCTCTCGTTTTACTAAATCATGAGCATGATATAATACTTCTTTCCCTCGTTTTACTAATCGTAAACACTAATCGTAGCCACTTTGTAATAATTTGTTCCCTTGTTTTAGTTCAATCAAAACAAGAGAACGAATTAGTACAAAGTGGCCACAATTTACTAATTCAAGGGAATGAATTAAGTCATGAGAACAAATTCTTAATTCATGGCCATAATTTAACTAAAACGAGGAAAGAAATAAGTACAGCGTGGCCACGATTTACTAAAACAAGAAAACAAATTCTTAACTCACAGCCACAATGTATTTTTGTCCGCATGTCATGTGCTGGGCTCTGTAAAGATGTTCCAGCTTTTTTTTGTAAAAACTGAAAAAATAAATGTTGGTCAATCATGATAAAACAATAAAAAGATTTAAACAGAAGCTGTACAAATCAATAATGTCCATTAGTCTGAGGTTCCTGATGTGGCCGAGTTCGTGTCCGGACTTGTGCTGAGATGTAAAGCAGACAGGGCATCATCAAGCGGGCCAGAGGGCGAGTCCTCTTTGGCTAACAGGTTATTCTTGCGGAGCTGACAGGCTTGCTGGTAGGGAGGCCGAATCGGAGGCTGGGTAGGTGGTAAATACTGATACTCTTTACTAGAATCAAGCTGTTTGAGAATAAAGCAAAACATGCATATCAGCAGACTACTCCTAAGTAATATAATTCATGGTCATACATTTGTGATTTGAAAGAAGCTGATCAGCACCTGAAGTGGATAAGTTCTGTCTGAATCAAAGGCACTAAGATCTCCACAAGCAAGGAAAGGAACTATTATTCGGTTTGGTCCCTCTAACTGGTTAAAGTCGACATCTGGATGGAAAAAAAATTGCATTTCAATTGTGAGGAGGAAGACATGGGAAAATACATAGATATTTACAAGATGAAATGAGCACAAATGCCATGTATAGGTGAACACAAGATACTGCGAAAGCACTAGTATAGGAGCAAGTTACCATAAGAGTGATCCAGTAAAGGGTTGGACATGTTGGGCACATAACCCTCAGGTGGAGAGTAATTCTGACACACCACAAATGCCTCTGAAGGTGAAAACATAAAACAACACTGGTTCGTGTCTGAAAAGGTATAATATTGCCAAAACAGTTTTACATTCCCTCATGAAATTCTACTCTCACCTATGCTAGAGTTGCGGCTGCTGCGTGGTTTGGCACAGGTTACAGAGCTGAAGAAGATCTTGAGCTGGGAGTACAGAAGGGTCACATCTTTTCCCCTGAAGATCTATGTAGAAATAAGACATTGAAATTCATGTGAGATTGAAATAAAACATTTTATAGATATCATAATCTTGAACTGGCAACATAAATATACATGAATGCATGACAATAAGACAGCTTACTTTCGCAACAAAGTTGCCACCTGGTTTGAGAACATGTGTGGTGATATTGAGAGCCTGTGAAAACAGAAAACCGTACATGAGGTCCAGCAAGATCAGTCTAGGAGTCACATAGTAAAAAAAAATAAAATAAAAAAAATTCAATCATGAAATTATATTTACTATTAGTGTTTGCACGTTACCAAAAGGTCAAATTTCTGTACCAATTTCAGTAGCCTACCATAGCAAAAACTAGAACTATTTAACTATTTTATGTATCTATTCGAAAGTAAGATAAAGAGTTAGATGCTATTATTATTGCTATTAATAAGTAAATAATACATTAAAATATTAGCTTCACATTTTTTTCTTGTTGGCCATTGGATTCACACACTAAGCAATGCTCAAAACTTAAAAAAACAAACAAATTGTAAATAGAAACTTTTGATGCTCTTAATAGTAAATTGTGTTTATATAGTCAAGTCAGTACTTTGCTCTATGTAAAAAGTAGTGCTGGACCGTTATCGGCGTTAACGTGCTGCGTTAACGTGAGACTCTTATCGGGCGATAAAAAAAATATCGCCGTTAATCAAAGTTGTTTTGGGATCATAAATAGCTTTTTCGAATATCGTTATATTTTCGCGCAATTCTAATGTGTAGTAGGTAGGCTATGACGCCGCGCCTACTGTCACAGATCGCGCAGTAGGGTATTTTCCTGTCAGGGACACAAGGTGTACTTTTACTTTGTTACGTTGGGCGACGTTCCTCTCGTTACTTTATTTTAATGCAATACGTTGTTAAATGAGTTTATTCCAAGCGCGCTGTGTCCTTTGTATGGGCATGAGCGATGCTCATTTACAAATGAATCAGTCTTTTGAGTCGATTCTGTTCACAGACTTCATCAAACAAGTTGTCAGATGATCTGTCTAAATCGGTTCGCGAATCAGTTGATCTGTTCAGTTCCTCGCGCACTGAATCGTCTGAAGCGCTTTCAATTCACACTCGGAGTCGAAACAGGAAGATTTAAGAGCATCACGAGCGTTGGATGAAGTGGCCGATCTACAGTCTAGTCTAGTGAATGCAAATCTGCAAATGCATCATGTTTTTGCCAGCGATGAAGATCTTTATTAGTTGAACATCTTCGTAAGCTGTCTGTGAATGAATGATTCCACAGGACGATACATTCGATTTCATTTCATTCAGGTAATACACTGTGTGTGTATTGCGCAGTGGCATAATCACACGAATAGTTTACATTGATTGAAACTAATTTGTTTAAAAAAATGAGGCTATTGCAGTAACAAGGCAGGTTCACATAAAATTCTTATGACATATGATGACATTATTTTTTGATCTAACGAGCATTGGCGATGCAAAAACGGACTGTCGTGCGTATTGTTTTTTCTTCTTCTTCCAATTAGCCTACTATGTTTAAAAAAAGGACGAAAACACGTTACTTGTTCAATTAATAAAAAGTTTGTTTGATGACAAATCGCTAAAGATGAAATTGGCCTCCCTTTCTGTCATTGCGTTTTTTTTTAGTTTTTTTTTTTCGATATTCGACTTTTGCTCCTCAATTGTCGAATGGCATTTTTGGCAGACTTACTTTTAGTCATTATTTGGGTAGCACACATATTCTGAATGCCTTCGGGAGAATTCAAATGAGCCATTTTAATCTAGATTAATCTAGATTAATTTCAATATTAATCTAGATTAATCTAGATTAAAAAAATTAATCTATGCCCACCTCTAGTAAAAAGTAATAAGAAATAATGGTAACACTATACAGTAAGGATCCATTTGCTATCCTTAGTTAACATGAACAATAAAAAAATACTTCTAAAGCATTTGTTAATCTTAGTTAAATGTTAATATCAACATTTATTAATAATGATTAATTATATATATATATATATATATATATATATATATATATATATATATATATATATATATTAGGGCTGTCAATCTTCAATACTATTCGAATTCCATTCATTATTTTATTTAATATTCGAATAATATTCGAATACTAAATGCTCAAATTCATCCTATTATTGATATTTACGACATTACTCAGGCTTATGGATCGCCAATGCCACTATAGCATGTGGTTGTTGTTACACGTTCTGTCCACTAGAGGGACATCTAACATTACAATACACATTTTATTCGTGCTGAATATGGTTGAAGCGCTATCGATGGTTTTCGGCTAATATCTCCGCTAAAACACTACCAAACTAATATAGTTCTTTTCAGTTCGACTAGACGGTTCCAATGAGTTCGGTGCTCGCCAAATCCGTTGAGTTTTCACCGAGATATTTGCGCTTCACGGGCGTTTTTTTACGTTGTTAAACATTTACCAATTTTGACAGTATTGTTATGATACAGCGTGGATAAACGTGCACAACTGTGTTATGATTCAAAAACTTAATTGTACATCAGACGAAACAAAAGCATTTCATTTTCACATGTGTGTAATCCAAGGTGGCGAGAAAGGCAAGATTGCATACCCGTAAAACTTCAAATAGTAGCCCGGGCTTTTATTTTCCCAAATCGTCGAACTGCACAGGCGTCTATATGAGACAGGCTTTATAATTTAGTGTTGAGATGTTGTTCATTGAGTGTAGGCCTAGAGTCTCTAATCTCTAAAAATGTCCAAATCCTTCACGTGAAACTTCCAACCTTTTACTATCGTGTCAATTGATTTTGATTAATATGCGCGAGGGAGAGAGAGCAAGACAGCGCTCGTGTTTAATGTCTGTCTCTCTCTCTCTCTCTGCTCGTTATGCGCCCTGTCAGGCGCAGCAGTCATTCAAGTCTACAAAAAAAGGCTTTGCCGGACAAACATTTGCATTTGCAAATGTTGGCCCATATTGATAAGATAGCATCTTGCAGTTGATGGAGATTTGTGGGATGCACATCCAGGGCACGAAGCTCCCGTTCCTCCACATCCCAAAGATGCTCTATTGGGTTGAGATCTGGTGACTGTGGGGGCCATTTTAGTACAGTGAACTCATTGTCATGTTCAAGAAACCAATTTGAAATGATTCGAGCTTTGTGACATGGTGCATTATCCTGCTGGAAGTAGCCATCAGAGGATGTGTACATGGTGGCCATAAAGGGATGGACATGGTCAGAAACAATGCTCAGGTAGGCCGTGACATTTAAACGATGCCCAATTGGCACTAAGGGGCCTAAAGTGTGCTAAGAAAACATCCCCCACACCATTACACCACCACCACCAGCCTGCACAGTGGTAACAAGGCATGATGGATCCATGTTCTCATTCTGTTTACGCCAAATTCTGACTCTACCATCTGAACGGCTCAACAGAAATCGAGACTCATCAGACCAGGCAACATTTTTCCAGTCTTCAACTGTCCAATTTTGGTGAGCTCTTGCAAATTGTAGCCTCTTTTTCCTATTTGTAGTGAAGATGAGTGTGATTGGCTGATTAGATATTTGCATTAATGAGAAATTGAACAGGTGTTCCTAATAATCCTTTAGTTGAGTGTATATAAAAGTTGGATCTGTTAAATATTTAATGGACCTGAACTACCATGGACAATGAAGTTGTATTAACCAATATTAAAAAAGATGAATAATAACTGTAACAATTTGTATTGCGTATTGTTAGTTATTGTGAGTTAATTAATTACATAATGTTAACTAATTGTCCTTATCGAAAAGTGTTACCAAAATAATAACAATAAAGGCAAAGTATAGCAATACATACCGCCAACAAGAGCTGTGCCTGAATGTACTCATCTACATCATGAAGTCCTGTAACTATAAAGAGAAACAGATGAAAAACCTTCAATTTAAGACTTGGCTAAATCGAAATTGTCTAGAACAGCTAGAGAGGGACATCATCCCAAGCTAGTAACAGACTAAAACGCATGTTTGAGCTGCTTTAAATTAAATCAGCTTGCATTGGCATCTGCCATTGGCAGATGCACAAGATGCACACCATTAATGTTTTTTCTAAGGCACATTTATAAAAGATCCTTAAATATCCTAATTGAACAAATGCCTAAGCCAGGCCTAAACCAGACTTAATCTAAGCCCTGTTTGTGAAACCAGGCCTATATGTTCAATACAATAAAAGTTTATTTCTCACCATCAGGGGCACCATCACACACAACCAAGTCTGCAGACTGTCCTTCAAAATGTCGAATAATCTCCTGAGCTGTAGAAATCTATGGCACAATCATATAATTGGTATTGTGAAATATCTACGGTACTTTCCTTGACTCAAAAAAAAAAAAAAAAAAAAAAACTACTAAAAGCAATACAAATATTAACAGATTAAATAGATTTAAAAAAATGTAGAGATTAATGCTTTAATTACACAATATAGAATAAAATGCTATAATAATTTGAAAAAGCTAATGGTAAAAATAATATGGACCCTTTTCACAGAATGTGAAGTTTTTTTAATATATTTTAAATTTCCCTAAATTGAATGTACATTTATAACACGTGCTTTGTTAACTTGCCATTGAATGACAGAAAACTGCTTAAAGAGGACCTATTATGCTCTTTTAAAAAGTCTTGATGCTTGAATTTTCAAAAACATCTTGTTTTCACATATTTGACATTGTTGCAGCACCTCTCTTCCCAGTCTGTCAGTAAAGCTCAGTTTAGTTCCTCCCATCTCTATGAAACCCCTCCTTCCATTAAAGTGCAATGAGCTCTGATTGGTCAGCTGGATCAGTGTGTTGTGATTGGTCAACCATTTCAGTGCGTTTTGGAAATGACACGCCCCTTGCCATAACCACGGGCTTCAACACACTACTAATGCAATTAAATGAGAAATATTGTGACCTGTACGTTTCCGAGAAGAAAATATTTTTTCTTACTCTTTTGGAAAGTCATAGAAACACTGTTGTGGATTTTCTCTTTTGCTATTTGTGCAAATAGGAACGCAAAAATTATATTTGTTGTAGCTTCCATTTTACACTATAAAAGTTTACCCAACTATGACAAATCCCGCTTCTGAGAACCCCAGAAATGTGAAAAGGGTCCATTGCTCACCCATACCAAGACCAGACTGCTGTTATTATTGAAATGAACTTTAACTGTCCTGCTACTGCACCTTGGTGATATCTCCTTGAATTTGTGTGACACCTGGCAAAGGAGCCATGGCTTGCAGATCAACTGCCACAATTTTGACCTCTTCACTCTTGTCTTTTCCACTGAAACAGGACAGAAAATAGTTGAAGTGGCACCTAAATCAACTAAATTTCACTGAATAGTATATCTATGTGTTGTTTACACTATCACGAACAATAGATCAAGTGCATTTGCAATGAACTGACCGGAGTTTGCGGCTCAGGACTTGACTCCAGCTCCCAGGTGCGGCACACAGGTCCACAGCACGACTAACACCTGCAGGCAGAACATACACAGTCATTAGAATATTAAAGCCTGCTTTGATGTTGTCTATGTGGGCAGTTCACAAGATTTTGAGACATAGCCTATGACTCATCATTCACTATCCAGTGCAGACTGAAGCAAAACGTAGATCTTGCCTTTAAAAAGGTTGAACTCCTCATCCAGTTGCAGGAGTTTGAAGGCACTTCTCGCTCTCCAGCCCTCTTCCTTCGCCAGCCTGTAGTATATATCTCGCTTGTCTTTAGAAGAACGCCCCATTTAACCTTCACTCACTTATTCTGTAGACAAATAATGATACAATTTTACTAAACCAGCCAAGTTTAATAATGAATATCCGTCTATAAAAATATTTACGTGCTATCTCACAGTAGAACAGATCCTTTGAATACAACATTCTTATTTTTTTTCTATTTATCACTTTAATTGAACTCATTCTGTTCTTCGTCAACAGCATCTTTATAGTTAGTAACGAATATTAACGGTTATACGCAAAACCATAATGTCCATGAACGAAATATCATGAATGTGTAATAAACTGTAATTCCATTAAATGTACCTACATAGGATCACAGCGGAATGAGAGAGATTGATGTTTTCAACGCAACGTGACACTTCTTCTTCTTCTTCTCGCGTTGTTGCAGCCAGATAAACATGAGACAACACCGACACCTACTGGAGATTAGGTACTATTACACATGATGGTTGTGTTTAAATTCATCGTAGTACTTGTAGTTTGTTTGTGGACATTACACATTTAAACACAAATTACAAGCACTACGATTAGAATTATAACCATATAGTATTTGACAGATGGGTTTTAAACTTTCCATGGTAATCACAATTTCTACCAAAATACCTAGTTGATATAGGCCTAGCCTTCATAACTTGGTCAACACTTATTCAGCATTGAACAAAGAAGGAAAGAAAATCTGATAAAATGCCAGTTTAACAGTCACAATACCTAATGAATTTTGTGACCAATGTTCACTGGACAAACAAATTAAAAACTGTAGATAAACAACTTTTTTTATTATTATTTTATTTTACAAAAGATTGCAGTAGCTACTCACATGTTTTTGAGTAAACATCAACATTTAATTGCAAATACTAAACATTATAGAATTATGCATATAATAATAAAAAACAATAAAAAAAAACAAAAAAACAAAAAAAACAAATAGGCCTAAATATAAAGTGCCAGTATATTGAATATAAAATAAATCGGTACAGTATAAATAAATCAGGTACAGTATGAAAATAACAAATAAATACTTTGCAAAGCTCACAATCTTTTAAAGCCCTTTTTTTGTATTGAACGAGTTTCTAATCTGACTGTAGACAGAGTCTAATTTAGTCAACAAAACCATTAAGCTAATTTTACGTAAAATACTTATACATCGCAAACTTACAGTTAGTGGTTTTCAACCACATAATGTTTATTTTAGGTTTCAGACATTTAAATACACATAAGTACTAGCAAAACAATGATTTTGAGTTTGTAAAATACACACTGATGTATTTTAATACTGAAAATATTTCTGTGAAACGCGTTAAATTTCACAGAAGAAAGCCCAATCTAGGACCTGCCCTGTACAGTTTAAGAAGCGGTAGTAGAGGACTATTATTTTTATTTTTTTATTCAATAGTGCAAACACACATCTTTTAGAAATCTAAAACATTTCCAACAATGTATCAAACAAGTAAACTCATTCATGCACAATCATAGCACAAAAAAGCAAAGAGCTAAACAAAGAAATCATGTTGAAATCATTGGATTCTGTGTATCATTCAGCACTGAGATTTATAATGCATGCAAAGTACTCTGTCCATCATTGTGTATTATATGAAATGGTTGGTTGGCCCTCACTTAACACAAGAAGGTTCAAACATTAGTTGACCTTTGTGTACAAATCAATAACTGGACACACTCCTTCATATTTAACTACACTATAGCACCTAGTAGATCGAAATACTAAATTGATGTATGATGTTCCACAAACTAAAACAGAGTTTGGCTAAACTGCTTTTAGTTACAGTGCTCCAACTTCATGGGATGAGTTGCAAAATCGGCTAAAATTGCAGGTTCTTATTTCACATACTGAGTTCAAGTCCTACCTGGGTCAAATTTGTCAACATGTTTGCGATTGTTTTAAAATGTGATTTTCTGTTTTTATTTTTATATTATTGAGCATCCCTGTCTGTTTGTTACTTGTTGTCTGTGTAAGTTTATCCTCTATGTGCTGCCTTCTTGGCCAGGGCTCACTTGTAAAAGAGATTGTAATCTCAATGTGATTTTATTCCCTGGTAAAATAAAGGTAAAATAAAAAATAAATAAAAAAAGAAGAAAAAAAGGGAAAAAAGAAACAGCAAACATATATTAATCATGGTACATAAACTATCTCTATATTTCTTCAAAAAAGAAGTACATTTTCTATTATCAATTATTCTTAGTGATTTGATCAAATATTTTACTTCACATAAGAAATCTTTGAAAGTAGGAATTTTCTTAAGAAACCTTTGTTTGTGAAAGTAAAAGTTTGCCACAAGGATAAGGAATTTACCAGAAGATTCAAAAGATTTGTTTGGGTTTTCAAAAAGACAAATTACATCCTTAATGGGTAGATGACCGTTGAGGACTATTATTTTGTTGAACAGGCCCGAGCGATGACTGATGACGTCACATGCTCAGATTTACTTGACCAATCAGCGGAAGGGGGCGTCCCACGACCGCCCACATGTGGGAAACGAATTTTGAAGTCATGTATTCGCTTTTTGCCTGTGAACTAAAAAACGAAAAATCAAGCCGAAATCTCGTTTTTTCGTTTAATAAAGGTGCCGTTTTCTCATTTCTGCTTATTTCGTTTCAAATTGGAAATCAAATGATCGGATGATACACGGACCATGCAATCTTCATGATAATTATTAGAGGTTATATTTATACTTTTTTAAAAGAAACTTTCTGTAAAGATTTGCTGCATAAAATATGAGTTTAATATTCAACATTACATTGTAGCCTATGATCTGCGGTAATAACCAGACTTCTTCCACTTTTCCACTTAATAAAGAGTTCAAATAAGATATAACATGTGGTTTAGTAACAATTTCTCTTTGAGAAAAACACACTATACAAGCAAAAGATTCAAAAACATCAAATCGGATTCATATCACAGCAGAGCCCGTCTAACGGAGACAGTAGCACCTCAATGCAGTACATGAGATCCACGGGGAGGAGTCGGATCAAGATCCAAGGGGTGGAGATGGGTAGGATTAGGGTTGGGTTTAGGGATTAGGGGTGTGTTTAGGGATCAGGGGGCGGAGTTGGCTAGGTTTAGGTGTATGTAAGGTGGGAGGAGTTGGATCTGGATCCGACTCCTCCCCGTGGATTTCATGTTCCGCAGTGAGAACCATCTCAACGGAGAGCCTTGGCACTTCCTATTAACCCCATTGTGTATAATCTTGGTTGCAGTGCCATTAGAATTCCACTGGAGGTGATCGCGGGCGAGTGCAGAATGAATGGGAGTCTATGGGGCTAAACGGCTAAATGTATCTCTTTCTCCTGCTTGTCGTTGAATCAACATAGATTTTATTGTTGATTCCGCAAATTCAATATAGATTATAGGCCAATAGTCGAATGAACGAGTACTTCTGTCCTTTCGATGTCTTACAGGTTAGGCCGTTGTTGGCCGGAACCACTGATCTATATAATGTCATCCTATATAGATCAGTGGCCGGAACACGCTAGCGTTCTGCTATTATGTGACGTCATCACATTTTTGAACGGATTTTTAGAACAGATAAGTGAACTTAAAAATGCAATTTTCAGCTGAGTATATTATGTTAGCCCTCCCTTTTGAATGCAACTTTCAAATTACTTGACAAAAAATTACATCCGGAGAAAAGTGGATTTCTGGGGGTGAAACCCTATAGACTCCCATTCATTCTGCACTCGACCGCGAGCGCCCCCGCATGGACAGAGACGTGTTACTGCAGCCAGTCCAGAAACCGAAAGTAACCAGAGAGTGCCAATTCTCTTCAATTAGACATTCTCTGATCACAGCCAATCTGCACACACAGGACACAGCTAGTGGTGCAGACAGAACCATAGATGTGCATACGTAGATTTCCCATTCGAGTCGACAACTCCAGACACGTCGGCGCGCCCGCCATCTTGGAAAGGTCTACGTGTTGTCGTCACTCACAGTGGAATCGATAATGATGACACAAGCGCAGCTTCTAGTTGTGAAACCGCCGAGATTAAAATTCCCGAAGAAATTTGATAACCTTCTCACATGCGAGATTGAGAATAACATTTCAGTTTTTATACTAGGGTAACTGTGTCGGCTGATGCCTTTGTCTTGTTGTATTCTGTTAGTTTAGCAATCATCTGAAGTCATTGCAGATATAGATGTTCATTCATGCGTCCAACTACTGTTGGAGACGCTCAATCAACTCGAACTCGAGTGTTCATCGTCTGAGGCATCTATATATCTATAAGCATAACAGTCTGCTCGGGTCCGGTTCTCGCGATATTCCTCGAGGTTTCCGGTGTTGTGAATGTGTCTGGAAAAGATGGCGGTCAGCATCCGAGGCCGTCCTATCCGAAGTATACGGATGCGAGGTGAGATTAAGCAGACTCTGCTCGGCCGATTGACAGATGCTTCAGGATAATATGATGCAGTCTTCTTCAGTTACACTTGCCCCAAGCGTTCTTTTCTCAGTGTTTTATTTTGTCTTACATAAACAGGTCGGAATGACAGTGGGGAGGAAAATGTACCGCTCGATCTCACAAGAGGTAAGTCAGATGAACCTTGTGAACCTAGACACCTAGACAGCATTTCTGGGCATCATAGCATTGGTTGGAATGTCAGCCTCGCGCGTCCCAAACCCGCCTATAATGCCCAAAATGTTTGCGGTACTAGGTTTTGAGAGACATCCTTAAACTAAGACCGCAGCATCACACACATCCATATCCAATGTATGCTCGTATAAAATACTTAAATACAGAGAAAAACAGATGGTGTTAGAGGTTTCTAATGTTTTCATTATTATATAAAGGATGCATGATGTGTGAATATCATACATCTCTTATTCATGTCCAACATTGCAGCGCTGTAGGGTCCAGCGACTGTAGAGAGCAAAACACAGTGCTCCAAAAAGCATGCAAAATTCACTTGTAGATTGTTCATTATTTTTTAAATAAATACTACGTAAGCTGACGTCAGATATATTGCAATAATTCTAACAATGGGAATGCTTCTAAAGCATTTATTACTCTCTAAGTTAATGTTAATATCAACATGCATTATTAAAAACAAAAGTTGTATCTGTTAATATCATTTAATGGACTTGAGATAACATGCGCTAAGGAACAGTTCTATTTTTATTCATTAACATTAAAAAAAGATTAAATATATATTCTAACAAATGAGTTGCTGTTAGTTAATGCATAACTATTGTTAACTAAATGGATCTTGTTGTGATTTCTTACCTTTTAATGTATTAATTCTGTTGAAGTAGGCCTAATTTAGAAATAATTTTGATCTTGATAGATCAGGCTGCTTCTGGTTTCTCACCGTACAAATCAAAATCTTGCCACAGCTTGATATACATATTGTTTTTTATTTATTTCTTGCTATATCTTAGTTTTTATTTAGTAATAAGATTGTTATGGGTCTGTTTTATACAGTATGCCTCTTTCAAAGCACCATTGTTTGGGTTACAATTTTGAATGGACAAAATATACTGTATATATATGTATGTTGTAAAGAGTATTACTAAATATACCAAACTAACTCTGGTATTGCTTGGTATTTGAGTGTTTTTGTGGGGGAAAGTAGCTCATTAGCTGTTGCTGCACATGATTGCGTGCTGTCTTTGCTGATAGGTTTACCCTGAGGCTGTTTTTCCCACATGACCTCTGCGTGGGCGAAGGCCTTTTCTTGATGAAGCCCCGGTTCCGGGGATAAATTGTTATTGCTATGCTTGCTAGATTTTTTTTAACTTGCCCCAAAAAAGGTTGCCTCAGTTTCTGAGCTGAATCGAACAGTATTAATCCAGTAGTCATATTCCAGCAACACTGCACTGTCTGTTGGTTTCCATCATGAATTCCTGCTGACATTCACTAGTACCGTTGACACGTTTGGTGTCGAATTATTTTGTTGGTTTTGAAAGTAGTCTCTTATGTTCTCTCCAGGGCTGCATTTATTTGATCAAATTTACAGTAAAAACATTATAATTGTGAAATAACTGTTTGTTTGTTTTTGGTCTGTTTTTTTCAGCAGCCTTTACTACAATACAATTTCAATGCTGCTTAATATTTTTTCAGGGTTCTTTGATGAATATAAAGTCCAAAATTAAATTTTTATAAAATTTAGTTATTAATAACTAAATTTCAAAGTTAGTTTATTTGAAATAGAAATATTTTTGTTACTTATAAAGGTCTTTACTGTCACTTTTGATCAATTTAATGCCTCCTTGCTGAATTAGAAGGTGGTGTACCTGTATTTAGACAAGACCTGATCTTCACTGTTTTTGGCAACAGGGAGCGTCTCTGTGGTTGGCGATTTTGTTTTGCGGTACAGATGACTGAACATTTATCCTGTGTGACTGCTGGGGGAAAGAAGTCGTAAAAACAAGTGCTGTGTTATTAGTATCTTTTAGTGTCCGTATTTTGTGTAAGATGGTTTTACACAAAATAAAAGAAGAATTTTAGATTTATTATACTACTTAACTATAAGTCTCTTATAGGTCTATAGGTCTCTTTCTCGGACTTTGACCTTGACTGTTCCCTGCTGGTGGAATGACATGCGTAACTCAACCAGAGCTGCTGAGTTCGTGGCCATTTTCAAGAAACGGCTGAAGTTATTGTTTGAATATGCTGTTGTGTGCCTTCTCTAATGTTACTATACTGTGTTTGATTCCATCCCAAAAAGCACTTCTCTGCTTCCTGCATTTGTAGCACACCAATAGTAGAAATGGTGTGGATTACTTTGATCTTGCTGTTCCAGGCAGAGCGTAATGTCTCTGTTCCCATCTCTGTATTCCTGATGACCTCACAACTCACAGCTCTTGTCATCTTTTTCTTCTAGACCCTTCTGAGAACATGCGAGAGATCCTCCAGAATGTGGCCAAACAGCAGGGAGTCTCAAATATGCGCAAACTGGGCCACCTGAACAACTTCATCAAGGTTTGTCATCTTAAAAGTGGATCAGTAATTTCAGTGGAACAGGGAATGCTGGGATAAATGTTGTTAAAGTCACAATGAATTCAAAATTTTGCAGTGTTTATTGTGTATGATTTATTTATATTTCTCCATGACAAATGCCTCAAAGGAGGGTGGGACTAAATATCTTCCACAACTGACTGCAAACTGGCATTCAGATCTTCCTCCATTTAGGTAGCAACTTCCTACGATCCAATCAATTCCCGAAGGACAAAATCCAGTCCCGCCCCCCCAAAAAAATGTCTCACTGCAGAAGCCGTTTCACAATAGGGAAGAGAAGACTATCTCAACTTTCGTTTCATGCTGACTTTAACTGCCTAAATCTCAACTTATCAGACAGTATTCTCACTCTGATACTGCAGGACGTGCATTGTAGGGATATGAAAACTACATATGACTGGTTTTTAGGTTTAGTTCACTATCAATAAAGGGATAGTTCACCCAAAATTAAAATTCTGTCTCATTTATTCAGCCTCATGTCGTTCCTAACGTGTATGACGTTCCTCTTTAGAACATAAAGAAGATATTTTGAAGAATGCTGGTGACTTAAAAGTTTCAAATGAACTAGTTGTTGTTTGGAAAACTACTTGAAAATCTATCCCTAATGCATAGCAGCCTCTCCAATCTGGTCCATCTGTTTAGTATTACAACACAGGAGTCCTGCATGTGAATACTTACTGGTGTTTAGTGAAATGGAGTAAACAGAGTACTTCATGGCTTCCGCCAGTCGAGGCCTGAGGGCTTTTCTGCCCCACACTTACAGGATCTGGCCTAGAATAAAAGGAAATGACCAAACCTGAGCAATTAACCAAATCTCAGATGCTCTCAAAGCCTCATATTACTGCAGTGCTGTATCTGAATCAGTTTTGCATTTGAACATAAACATGGAGAAGGGTAACAGCACAAACATGATCTTTTCCTGATCTTTCAAGTTGCGATATTCTGATGCTTGCCAGCTGCAAAGAACCAGTATAATACTGAAGGTGTGAGGTGCTTGCCAGTCTAAAAATGGGCTTAAAGGTGCAGTGTGTGATTTTTAGCGACATCTAGCGGTTCGGTTGCGAGTTTGCACTAAGGGCTCAGCCCACTGCTCACCCCTCCCTTTCGAAGAAGCTACGGTGGCTAAAACGGGACAAACATATCGTCGTCTGAGACAGCAGAGAATAGCAGGAGTAAGCCAAGAGTGTGTAACATTGTCCCTGTTTCTGTACCACAGTCCATTATAAACCACATCATGGATAACGTTTACAAAGCCATAGTCAGGTGAGGATCAAGGGTCTTAATACATAATATAATAGTAATCAGCTTAGTGCTGAACGATTAATTGCATTTGCGATAATATCAGTAGGGTGAAAGTACAGCAGTAGGGTTAAAAATAGAGGTTGTGAAAGTTGTCCCCTGTCCTCTACCGAATGACACTGGTTTGATGTCTCTGTCTGACTCATGGACAAAGCTATTACAAAAAGAATGTTAATTTTGGATACGCAATACCAATTTCCGCCAGTAGGGGTGAAAGTACAGCAGTAGGGGTTAAAAATAGAGGTTGTGAAAGTTGTCCTCTGTCCCCTCTACTGGATGACACTAGTTTGGTGTCTCTGTCTTGCTGTTGGACAAAGCTATTACAAAAAGAATGTTAATTTTGGACATGCAATGCCAATTTCTGCCAGTAGGGGTGAAAGTACAGCAGTAGGGGTAAAAACAGAGGTTGTAAAAGTTGTCCCGTCCTCCTCTACTGAATGACACTGGTTTGATGTCTCTCTCTAACTCATGGACAAAGCTATTACAAAAAAAGTGTTAATTTTGAACATGCAATACCGATTTCAGCCAGTAGGGGTGAAAGAGCAGTAGGGTTAAAAATAGAGGTTGTGAAAGTCCCCTGTCCCCCTATACTGAATGACACTGGTTTGGTGTCTCTGTCTGACTCATGGACAAAGCTATTACAAAAAGAATGTTAATTTTGGACATGCAATACCAATTTCCGCCAATAGGGGTGAAAGTACAGCAGTAGGGTTAAAAATAGAGGTTGTGAAAGTTGTCCTCTGTCCTCCTCTACTTTATGAAACTGGTTTGCTGTCTCTGTCTCACTGCTGGACAAAGCTATTACAAAAAGAATGTTAATTTTGGACATGCAATACTGATTTCCGCCAGTAGGGGTGAAAGTACAGCAGTAGGGTTAAAAATAGGGATGCACGATGATATCGGGACAACATCGGTATTGGCCGATAAAAGCTTAAAATGACCATCATCGGCATCGGCCGATATGAATATTTCTGCCGATGAGCCTTGCCGATAGGGTGGCGTGTTTCCTATGCGCACGTGAAGACCGCGAACGAAGCATTAGCGCCAGCAACTTAAACTTCCAACTAGGGGTGTGCGTCTCACGTTTTTTGATCGTGGACGATTAAAATGTCTCCACGATCTGCTTTTGAAGAAAAATCATAGTATCGTGCATTCTATCAGTTCAATTCTGGCGCCTTCATCTCAACATACTGTACAACGCGACGTACATTCACATCACATCACATGTAAACGCAGAGGTAGAGTTAGACTCACGGGACACCGCAATTCACAAAAGTTCATTATTTGCATGTGCGTCAAAGTCTTGCTAGGTAAACATATCATTCACGTGCTGTTGCGCTGTTCTAACATACGCTTTTCTGAGCGCGTACACCCGACGCTCACAGGAACTAAAAGCCTGTCACAGCGCCTGCATACTGGACTAATCTTTCGAGTCTTATTGCGCTGATACTGTCAAATACACACAAGGTTTACATAAACAAAGTTGGTAATGTCTAAAGTCAAAGCAAACAGAGAAAATCTGCTTGTCAAATGCGTGTATATTAGACGCGTCGCGTGCAGTTCTTAAAGAGACAGTAATAATATGCTGCCGCTTGTCCTTAAAGAGATACTGCACCCAGAAATAAAAATTCTGTCATTATTTTCTCACTCTAATGTTGTTCCAAACCTGAATTCATTTCTTTCTTGTGCTTAAATATACTATGGAAGTCACTGGAGTACAGCAACTGTTTGGTTAGCCACATTCTTCCAAATAACTTTTATAATTTCAACAGAAGAAAGAAACTTGAGAGAGTAAATGATGACAATTACAATTTTTGGGAGAACTATCCCGTTAATGTTAATAAAACAACAAAACACAGAGGAAATCACTCACTGCTCTTGACTGAGAACTTTAATAGAAGCTTTAATAAGCTTTTTTTGCACTTTAAAAAAAATACAAATATATCGGTATCGGCATCGGGCAAAATTAGTTTGAAAATATCGGCATATCGAATATCGGCCAAAATCCTATATCGTGCATCCCTACAAATAGAGGTTGGACAGTTAGAAAATAGACAGTTGTCCCCTGTCCCCCTGTACTGAATGACACTGATTTGGTGTCTCTGTCTGACTCATGGACAAAGCTATTACAAAAAGAATGTTAATTTTGGACATGCGATAGCCATTTGAGCCAGTAGGGGTAAAGGAGAGGTTGTTAAAGATGTCCATTGAGGCCCCCTACCGAACTGCACAGCTCTCATGTCAATAGGCCCTTAAAAATCAAAAAGCCATTACAAAAACAACACCCTGCGTTTTCTTTAAAAACGAAGAAAAATTGCACTTTCCCCGCGGTCCCTTTCTCGCATCTCCGTCAAGAGCGAGCTTTCTCGGCGAAACTCACATTGCGGCGGCTTTTGAGGGGCAGTGCTTATTATATAAAGCGAAAATACGGAATAAGCTTGTGAAACATTGTTAGCCTTGCCTTTTTAGCGACAATAGGGTTTAAATAATTGTTGGCCAAGTCGTTCAGGACAGGAGGTATTGCCATTTTTCAGCGAATGTCCGGGAATATCGAAAACAAAACTATCTTTACCCCGCTCGTATGTGGTGCGTATTTTTTCCCGTACCCATGTTAAAGGGTCACTCCACCCATTTCAACATTAATCTTTATTGAAAGTGGGTTATATATGTAGTCGAAATGTAAAAGAAATTTTGAATTTGGTGCCCTCTTGACCGAGAAAAGACAGAAAATAACTTTAGGGCGCATTTGTATGTAAGACAACAACTCCCACAATGCACCACATTGCACAGCTCCGCAAACCACTCCCACTAATCCAGAACAGCGCGCAAACATCAGAGAAAGCCCTCTTCCGTCTACAAGGCTAGCTGCCAAAAGAGTTTGAAATTCATTTCACACAAAATGTCTAGTTAGTTGGCTGTGGCGAGCAGGACGAGGGACATGAGAGGACGGCGCGAGTGATAATGAATGACAACTGTGAGACGCAGCGGTCTCATATCTCTCACGGAGGAGCAGAAGCACAAAAGGAACAGGCCTGATTTTATGTTTTGTTTCTGTTGTGTGTGGCCAGCTGGCTTATACTTTTGTTTTGTATTTGTTTATTTTACTATTAAAATGTTTAAATGTTCGCCGGTTCCCGCCTCCTTCTTCCCACAACAACGAACCCCGTTACATTGGCAAACTCATTAGCGAATTACTCCTCGTTTCTATTTCTTTGTATATGGTGAATTATTGCATGATACCTGGATGTTCAGTCAGAACATATGCGGTGCGACATTAGGATGGTTCACATCACAACACAAACGTCCGTGTGCTCGTCTGATTCAGAGATTTCGTCCAGGAGAAATTGCCATCGTTGAAATTCTCTGCAGCAGACGGACTCTATCTGTGTCCGTAGCGCACAGCGAGAGCACAGGCACCAGCAGTCCGCCCAGCTTGAGCCAGTCCGGGCTCCTCGTCCACGACAGGCAGCCGCCTCCTGTTCCTCCATCAGCCTCAGCTGCTCTTCACTATATTGCGGCTCGTAAAGATAGCCACGAACAGCGGATTCGAGCAGCAGAATTTCAAAATCCTCTTCTTCCATATCATGTTTAGTTTCTTCCATATCGTGTTTAGTTTCTTCCGTCATTGTCATAACTTCCTATCTCCACAGTGCTTGTTAGCTTAGCTTATAAACAAGATGACTGATATTGATTTCAGTATCTACAAGTGAAGTCCCACCCACTGATCTGTGATAGCTCTGTTAGCGCATTAGGTCCAACCTATGGGCGGGTTTGAAAGGGTGGGATCTAGTGCTTGTAGTCTTTAGATAAATCCCCCCTTCTTACACTTCCTCCTACAATGACGTAAAATGACGATTTTTGCGTCATTGTAGGAGGAAGTGAAAAGGGTAAATAGCGGATTTCTCTCGTCTCAGGGGAAAATGAGAGAGTGTTGCACGACCATTCAATAGTATGACTAGGTTTCTAACAATGGAAAGCTTAATGCAAATGGGTGGAGTGTCCCTTTAACAGGTTAGAGCTTTCACACTGCACGCGGATGCAGTCCGGCGATCCGTTCCAGATGCGATGCGTATACAGCAGTGCAGAGATCGTTTATGCACCGAGTCTGCAAACGCTGAATTAAAGTGACGGCGCACGGTTCGTGGTCAAAATGAACACAGATTGACCTGATAATGTAGTAGTTTCACCATAAATGCATTTAATTCAATAAAATGTAGTAATCTAACCATAAATGTATTTAATTAAATACTACCTTTCATCTTTTTACTTTAAGACCGGGGTTTTAAGCAAGGGAAACTACAATTTACCTCAACAAGGACATAATGAACGACACTCGTCTCATTTGTGGAGGTAGAAAAACAAGTTCTTTGTGACATGCAAGATTTATTGTATTAAAATGTAAATGCAAAAGAAAAGGCACGAGAGTATGATTTTGAAGTTTTAATTTAAAATGTTTGCGATTCAATAAATACATGGTTAAATATTTGACCACTTGCTTGAGCAACTTAATAGACGTAATGGAATATGCCTACGTTGTTTAAATTGTGTTTAAACATATACGTCCATTCAAGTTTGTAAAAGTGTAGCCTACAAAGAGAATCGCAATGCTGACAAAACTTTTATTTTAATAAAAGTTGCTGCATAACTTCCGAATTTGAATTAAAAATAGTGAGTATGTGTTTGTGGTACAGCCGCGGATCAGTTGCGCACAGCAAACGCAGCATATGTGAAAGCACTATAGCGCGTGCTGCTCCTGTACCGTATACACACCGCATACACACTGCACACAGAGTATGTGTGAAACGGACGTTACTCTTGCAGTGCGCGGTCTCGCCCGCCGGAATTTTCCTCACAAATGCTCTACTAAGGCATTATGTCTTTTGGAATGAAGGCTGCTTTCAATTTAAAATACTCACGCGCGATTTGTGAAGACATGCGGCTGTGAGCGACTCATTAGTTAATGTACTGGCATCTCAAAATGCTTTTATGATGCGAAATTAATGTAAACACAGTCAGTCATATCTTAAACCAACAGGACAAACCACATCTTATATTTCAAAAGGGATCTGTGCATTAGTGTGATTCAGCTTATCGTATCTAAACTGAGAAGACAAATCACTCACAGCTCTTGAATGGAAAACGTTCAGACAGCCTACTTTTAAATACTGAACGCACTCTGTTTATTGCTTGTAATGGTTTTTTTTGTTCCTCTTTATTTACTAGCTTTTATATTTTGAAGCTATATTCGTTTATATAGCCTATTTAAAATTCTTAACATGTTTTTTTTAATAATATTTTTAAAAATACGTATACTTACACAAAGTTTTTAACTGTTATTAATAATATTAATTACGAAAAAAGGTAGATCATGAGGTGCCTAAAGATTCCCATCCCTACTATACAATGATTTATTGCTTGTCTTTGTCGAATAATACAGAAGATAAAGAACTTCAAAAGTAAATCGCATATTAAATCACAATCGCAATATTGGTTAAAGTCCCTGTAAAGGCAATTCTAAAAAAAAAATTCTAAACCCATTATAAATGTTAGAAATGTATTGCTAAAACATATTACAAAGACTGTGAACTTTGAATTACTGAATTGTGGAGTTAGACCGTTAAACAGTTTTTCACCATTGCTATAGACCAACGCTACTTTTGCGTCATCGAAGGGTAACGCCCCCTTTTTGGGGGAAAACAAACGGATTCCCCTGAGAACAGAACTCGCTCTAGATCTGCAAAGTTTCTTGATAGCAAAAATGGCACAAACTTAAAGGGTTAGTTCACCCAAAAATGAAAATTAAGTCATTAATTACTCACCCCCATGCTGTACCAACCCCGTAAGACCTTCGTTCGTCTTCGGAACACAAATGAAGATATTTTTGATTAAATGTGACAGCTGGATCACTCCTCCATAGGCTCCCTAAGGGAATGAATCCTGACGGCCCAGAGAGTCATTAAAGAAAATGTTTAAATATTCCATGTCGCAACAGTGGCTCAACTATAAGTTTATCAAGCGACGAGAATACTTTTTGTGCGAAAAAACAAACAAAAATAACGACTTTATTCGACTATTCCTTTTCTTCCTTGTAGGCCTGAAACGAGACTTCAAGAGATTTCCACGACACATGCGCGAGAATTGCGATCTCCTTCAACTACTTCAGTTAAGTTCTCGCGCGTGCGCGTCGTGGAAATCTCTCGAAGTCTCGTTTCAGGCCTACAAGGAAGAAAAGGAATAGTCGAATAAAGTCGTTATTTTTGTTTGTTTTTTCGCACAAAAAGTATTCTCGTCGCTTGATAAACTTATAGTTGAGCCACTGTTGCGACATGGAATATTTAAACATTTTCTTTAATCACTCTCTGGGCCGTCAAGTGTCATTCCCTTAGGGAGCCTATGTAGCAGTCATGAACCTCTCAGATTTAATCATAAATATCTTCATTTGTGTTCCGAAGACAAACGAAGGTCTTACGGGGTTGGTACAGCATGGGGGTGAGTAATTAATGACTTAATTTTCATTTTTGGGTGAACTAACCCTTTAAATAAGCTACTGGATACGGGATTACAGAGGTGTCCCTTTGAAATGGTCGAAAACTGGATTAATGACCCCACGCAGTGGCCAAATATGGACTATTCAGACATCTAACGTTACCACTATCTCGTGGAATCACCAAGTAGCAGCCTATTTTTTTGTCATTAACACACTCACAGTATGACAAACTAGACGATGAGGCCATGTCACTTGGATCATATTTAACTTGATTTAAGCTATTGACATAGTTTTGTTGTCGACTAGTTAGAAAGACGAAGCTGCTAGCAGCTAACGTTACGTGATTAGCTCTCACTAGGCACGCTAACTTGGCTGTTAACTGATTTTACTGTTGAAATAATGGCAGGCTAGGACTAAAGTGGACTTGGCTGGTTTCTGCTTGTCTAGAAAGTGCTTTAGATCTATATGACTTTTCGACGATCACTGCTCTGATAGTGGTAACGTTAGATGTCTGAATAGTCCATATTTGGCCACTGCGTGGGGTCATTAATCCAGTTTTCGACCATTTCAAAGGGACATCTCTGTAACCCCGTATCCAGAAGCTTCTTTAAAGGGTCATGAAACCCTAAACCAAATTTTCTGAGATTTTATCAGAGGTATGTGTGTTGAACACCATTGAAGACAATGTTAGCATCTGTTAGATTTAATAGTAGGGTAAAATGGTTAAATTTTAGTTTCTTTCCGCTATTTTCGTCTTCCGGGTTTAAAATCTTCATCGCAGGCTGTGACGTGGCAGAGCACAGTATAGTGCATTGATGACTCATCGGTGTCTCATAATTATTAATGAGACTGAGTTTTCATATCCTATGAGAAGACACTGTCTCTTAATTATTCATGACACCATGTGGATCTTTCCAGTGACAGACATGTCAAACTGTGATATCGCGTAGTAGATGAGAGAGGCAATCATGGGACGCACGCAAGTGTTTGTTTTCGTGGTGCAAAAGTCCAATTGGGTTGAATATGTTTTACCTGCGATGCTGCCCGGGCTAGACTCTGGCTCCGGGCGGTTGGTTTTCCATCAACCACGGACACATCTAAACGTGTGTGCCGCAAACATTTTTGAGCTTCGAGAATTGGAGAATGGTGGACTTCGCCTTGTTGACAACCAATGCAGGTTGCGTCTTGCGAGTGATGCGGTACCATGTCCCAAGGAACGTTTTTTTTAAGCGGAAATTTAATAATTTTCAAATATATGTATAGTGTCTATAAACAACTATATATCTTTATAATGACATTATAATTATACATGTAGCCTACATTAATATGTTCTCAATAGAATTACGATTACTGTAGGCTTAAGTTACTAGGCTAATATAGCAGGGCATTCAGTTACTTTTGAAAGGACAATAATAAAGTGTCGTATTTCATAAGACTTTAACTTTGCCAGCTATAAAAAAAAAAATCTAGCATTTCCTCACGTTTTACCACTGCTTTTAGTGACAGTCGATATGCATGGCATACTGGCGATGACAGTGATGGCCTTACCACACCCCTTCTCACAGCCATCCACGCCCATTTAAGTTGCATTTTTCAAAAAGATTGTGAGCTAGACTTGAGCTGAAAGAGGGGGGTTTCATGACCCTTTAAATACCGCCCACAGTCCTCGGCCGGCAAAGAGAGTGTGTATGTTTGTGCCATCTTTGCTATCAAGAAACTTAGCAGATCTAGAGCGAGTTCTGTTCTCAGGGGAATCCGTTTGTTTTCCCCCAAAAAGGGGCGTTACCCTTCGATGACGCAAAAGTAGCGTTGGTCTATGTCACAACATCCAATTTGATAGCCCCATACATACATACATTGGTCCTATACATATTTTGCCGTACACTGTAAACCTTTTTACAACTTTCAAAGTTCTAGCACTTTCTAGACACAAGCAAAAACCAGCCAGGTCCACTTTAGTCCTAGCCTGCCACTATTTCAACAGTATAGTAGGGCCTATAGGTAGTCGACAACAAAACTATGTCAATAGCTTAAATCAAGTTAAATATGATCCAAGTGACATGGCCTCATCGTCTAGTTTGTCATACTGTGAGTGTTAATGACAACAACAACAAAAATAGGCTACTTGGCGATTCCACGAGATAGTGGTAACGTTAGATGTCTGAATAGTCCATATTTTCCCACTACGTGGGGTCATTAATCCAGTTTTCGACCATTTTAAAGGGACACCTCTGTAACTCTGTATCCAGCTCTTCTTTAAATACCGCTCACGGTCCTCGGGCGGCAAAGAGAGTGTGTATGTTTGTGCCATTTTTGCTATCAAGAAACTTAGTTAGAGTTCTGTTCTCAGGGGAATCCGTTTGTTTTCCCCCAAAAAGGGGCGTTACCCTTCGATGACGCAAATGTAGCGTTGGTCTATTTTCCGGATTTTTTGGGCGGGGCTAAAACGGGACTCGATGATGCACTGGAGCCCCTGAGCTCGTGGACACGCCCCTACTTGATGACGCACTGAGGCCACTGAGGCTGGCCCCTCCCCTAACAATAGAGCACATTCGCATCAGTTTGCCGCTAAAGCGCGAGCTACTGTCAGTACTATTATTAGTTACTATAACGTTACAGCCTGCTAACTAGCTATGCCTTCGTCACGGAAATGGGCAGGTTACTACCTGGATGCGATCATGTACAAAACAGATAGGTGTCTTTATTTAAATTTCCCAAAAATGATCACTCACATGATCAAGAAGAGGATTAATTTTGTGAAGAGCCACTGAGGATCACCGCCAACACCCGCCTCTGTAGTGATTATTTTACACAGGATAGTTTATAAACTGTCGTCTGAGACAACTGGGATTCACTGATAATCCGCTGTTACTGGTGAATGAAGCCGAACCGACTATCTCCCGCCTCGGCCTTCATCTCCCCGTCCCGAAAGCAGTATCACCGTCTACAGCAGTGGTTCTCAACCTCTCCTGCAGGGACCCCCTGACACACCATGTTTCTGTTTTAACCCTGAAATGGCACACCTGATTCAATTAATTAAAGGCTTAATGAGTCATTATTAGACTAGGAAGTAGGAATTAGTTAATTAATCAATTAGTCAACTACTCATTAAGCCTTCAATTAATTGAATCAGGTGTGCCATTTCAGGGTTAAAACAGAAACATGGTGTGTCAGGGGGTCCCTGCAGGAGAGGTTGAGAACCACTGGTCGACAGCTTTCCCGCGAGTGGGCGTGGTTTCAGCGCAGCCAGCGGACACGCCCCCAGCTTTTGAGAGCACAGAATAATGCTCACTTTTTTAAGATTTTGATAGCTTATTTGATGTACTTGCCGGCTTTTTTTATCATTCAAATTTGGCTGGGTGGCTAATAACTAATTTTTCTGTGGTGTGACATACTCAGAACACATACTTAATTTTGACTTTACAGGGACTTTAAAAACAATATGGGCTGAAATATGTGCCACCAGAAACTGAATTTCAATCATTTATATTTGAATTTGAAATGCTAAACTTGAATAATTGCATTGAAAAACTGAATTTGAATAACACAATTTGAAATTTAATTTATTCAAAAACTGAATCTGAATTGTATCATTTGAAATTGAATTTATTCGTTTGGAACTGAAGTCCAATAAAATTTGATCCTCACTGAAAATTAAACTCTCTATATATCTTCACATTCACTTCTCACAACTCAGATTCAGTTCTCAAATTCAATTTCAAGTTACTGAGACAGACTTCCGGGTAGTTGGAAGATGAAGGAAGAGCAATCGAGCGCAGCTCGATAGATAGCGTTTCATTGGCTCACAGGACTCCTCTTGGGCCAATCAGCACCTACGTTTTGGAGCATACTACGTACCCGCCATGAAACAAGGAAGAAGTGTTTGCCTTGCTGTCGGGGGTGCTAGATCATTGATGGGGAGCTGCGCAATTTTATATATATACATATATAAAAGGGAGGGGGGGGGGGGGGGGGGGGGGGGCAGGCCTTTTTAGTGTAGGCCTATAGTAGGCTGTGTTATGTATCCTGATTGACTTTATGATTAGTTAAATCTGTTTTGCACATGCATCACCACCGAGTTAACCATTACAGACAGTAGCCTACCGGACAGCCTCTGTCTCATTCACTTCACGTCTGTGGGCATTACGCACAGCTCAGTGTGGCGGCTCCAATTTACCTTCACACATGATTTGTGTCAATACAGAAAACATTTCATCACTGGATAGGTTTTTTTCGCGTTAAAATGTGGTTTATGTCAGCTGAATGGGCGGAACGCTTTTTAGAGAAGATAAGGCAACGTTTCTTTTTTAGCACAATTCACCCCGCGGTAATTCAGGAGAAAAAAATCTCCAAATGCTCCATGTGAAACTGCGGTCTTCTGACCTTTTACTATCGTTTCAATTGATTTTGATTAATATGCGCAAGGGAGAGAGAGCAATACAGATACAGTTTGTATAGCTTCAAATCAGTTAATTTTTACCTTCAAAATTATAGTAGGCTAATGAAGCCTAGTAGGCTACAACTGACTCCCATAGTTTACAACATTAGTTAAGAGATTTGTTTTCCTTGAAAAAAATTGCCATGTATTGTACCTGATATCCAAAATAATCAATATTGAATCGAATCGAATCGTAATCGAAATCGAATCGAATTGCAAGCTTGTGAATCGAAATCGAATCGAATTGTGAAATTTGTGTCAATACCCAGCCCTACTAAATATGAGCTGTTACTGTGGCTGAGCTGGTTAAACCGTAAAGCCTTGTTTATACTCGACGCGTCCGCATGAGCCCAAAGGTGCGCGCGGCAAAAATGGCATGATAGTAACAGCGCGCGCGCCTCCGCGTCCCCTAGGCACCATTTACTACACACAATAGGCTTTTTTTCTCTGATTTTGAAAACTCTTCACGATCGACTTAAAATGCTTCCCAGATCGACGGGTTGGTGATTACTCTAACGTTACTGTTTTATGGTCAATGACAAGAGTACTAATCAGCTGTCTCACGAACGTAACCAGCACATTTATCTCCACATAGCAAAGCCATAACACAGCGAGGGAGTGTTGAGATTTATAAATATTGTGCTCTCATTTATATTTGATTTATTTTCTTTTTTTTCTTTTTGAACCAGGCAATCATATTGCAGAGTGTATGTCATGTGACCTAATCAGTGACAGAATGAATGCACATGTGTCTGTTTAAATAAAGTGCGCCAGTCAGAAAGAGATTGGTTGATGTGAAACAGTATTCCCTGTTGTCTGCGTAAGTTACTCTGCTAACAGGGAGAACTAAGTTACATGAAACAATCCAACTACATATTTTACACCACTGACAAGGGAAAAGTCACTACTCACGGTGTTTATGGCTAGCTTCTACGTTTCTGCGGCTTCTCTTTCAAGGTAGTGACGAAACGCGCTCTGCTTGTGCGCGTTCGGCTACGGTAGAAACATGACGTCACATAATGTCGACCTTCATAGAAGGGGGTGCCCATAGATATCCATAATAAAGTCTAGATGTCTCGTCCACGCTGCTGGCCAATGGAGGTCGACGTCAGCACCTGGCGGCCATCTTGTCACAGGCAGCTCACTCACTCATTGTGTTAATGGTGCATGTACTTTTTAAATAACCATAACTTGCTCAATTTTCTACCGATTTTCAAACGGGTTGGTTTGTTATAAACATCAGAGATGTAGTTATGACACTGCACACTTATGAAAAATAAGTGTATAAATAAATAATCAACCAGAATTATCGTTTGTAAGAAACCAAACCGTTTGAAAATCCATCAAGATTTCAGCAAGATAAGAGTATTTGTGTTCTCACCATACATCAGTACCACATAGCCCTCCAGCAAGCTAGCCTGTGACAAGATGGCCGCCGGTGATGACGATAGAGACTCTGCCTTAAGACATCTAGCCTTTATTATGGATATCTATGGGGGTGCCTGGCCCGCGGTTATGTAGATATAAATGTCTCATTCTAAGGTAATAAAAACATTACGGTTTATTAAGTAAGTTCTTTATACACCACTGAAAACATAGTTATGGATGTCATTTTGCATTTCTGTTTATAGATAATTTTTACTGATTGCACCTTTAAGACGAGACAGTAACACTTTTGATGGCTCTGTGGCATAACTATTACTATTACATGTCATGTGGTTTTTGCCATCCCATGGCTGTAGAATTTGTTATTTTGTTTCTAATTGAACTGTCACAGGCGGCAAACACTGTTTGTTTTTTCTTTACATATTTGTTAACATTTACAGAAAATCTCTGTTCATATTTACTGATTCAGCTCATGAATTATCAGTTAATTGATAGCATGAGCTCCTTCAATCTGACAGGTTTTATTACGTCAACAATGCTATAAGTTGTATAAATCACCTGTGGATAAAAAAACATACCCTCCTACTGTTTGAGCACAAGCTTATTTTTGCTCTGTGTGAAATACCCTGCAGTGTTCCAGCAATTATTTGCATACTTGAGTACAAGTAGAGTCATCAATGTCTCTATTTGTTGCCAAGCAAAATAAATAAGTCCTTGTTTGTGTCTCCAATACAGCTGCTCTGCAATGTCGGGCACTCCGAGGAAAGGTTTGGCTTTACCTTTGAAGAAATTATCATATGGTGAGTCATAGAGGATCGAAGGTGTGGTGTTGATCTGATCTGAGTGGGTTCCCCCCCCCCCCCCCCCCCCCCCCCCGTTATTTTATAACGGTTCAAAGGGTTTTACCGTTTGAATTTTCTTTTTAAAGAAGTTGATACTTTTATTCCGCAAAGATGCAATAAATTGATCAAAAGTTACATTAAAGATATTTATAATGTTACAAAAGATTTCTGAATAAATGCTGTTCTTTTGAACTTTAAAAAAAGTGCATCTCAGTTTTTCACAAAAATATTTAGCAGCACAACTGTTTTTTTAAATATTGGTAATAATATGAAAAGTTTCTTGAGCAGCAAATGAATCAGCAATCGGCATCATGTAACACTGAAGACTGGGGTAATGGCTACTAAAAATTCAACTTTACCTACCATCACAGGAATAAATTACACCTAAAAATATTTTCAAATAGAAAATAATTATTTTAATTGGAATCATATTTCAGAATATTACTGTTTAAACTAATAAATGCAGGCTTGACCTCGTTCAAAAACATTTTTTTTTTAAAGGGGACTCCCCCACCATCCCCGTGTGCCCTGGCGTCGGGACTGGTTGTGCATAAAATCAACCATATTTATTTTCTTAATAAACGTTCCAGTGCATGATTAATCAGAGGATGCTAGATTTGTTTTTGTAGCGCTTCATTTAAATGAAATGACTTTGTCCTCCTCTGTAATCACACATGTGAGTCACCAAGTCTGCCTGAGCAGAATATTAAATATATAAAACATTATTTCTCAGTGATTGATATGTTTTACTCTGAAATATGTGACATTACTCCAGTTTCAATGCAGGCTCAATGTGGTCTCTTCTGTTTCTTTGACAGCCTCAGGTTGGCTCTGCTCAATGAGGCTAAGGAGGTGCGGGCAGCTGGCTTGCGTTCTCTCCGCTACCTCATCAGAGACAGTAACATCCTTCAGAAAGTACTGCGTCTCCAGGTGGATTACTTGATTGCCAGGTCTGTATGACGTGTTTTCATAGCACTGTGCGCAGGCCAGTCATTTGAGCGGTTTAGTTCAAGTCTAAGCTAGGGATTTGATGCTAATGTATGGTGAGTTGTGGATCATCTCTTGTTAGTTTCTCATTCTGTGTGTGAGAGAGAGAGAGGAGGAGTCTTCATGTGAAGAGCTAGTCACATCCGGTCAAGGTCATTTTGAAGCGTTGTGTGCTGTTTCCTCTGTATCCCGCTGTAGGTGCATTACTTTAGGTTCAGCTCTCGCTCTGTCCTGTCTGAACATCCAGCATGTCAGATCTTGAGTGGGAAAAGGATGTGATTAGGGTTTGAGGTGCATTTCACTGTTGACTGGTTAGAGTAATGTTGACCTTTTAACCTGCAGGTGCATTGACATCCAGCAGAGTAATGAGGTGGAACGCACACAAGCTCTCAGATTGGTGAGAAAGGTGAGATCTGAACACTTCCTGATGTTTAGTTGGTTTCATTCCATAATTAAAAAAAGGAAAGCCGTCCCCCTTTCTTTTCTTTTCTTTTGTATACTGAATTGATATTTGATTTGCAATCTGAATCTGAATTGAACCTGTTTCAATCAAAACCTTCTGAATCAGAATAGTTGCATTATGTCCCAATCAAAGAAAAATGATCTGGCCCATTAAAAACTGGCCCATTTGTTTAACAATTTCAGTGTGTTGTTTTTGTCATTGATGGAAGTATCTGTGTTTTACAACGATTTTCCAGATGATCACTGTGAACGCCCTGCTCTTCCCAAGCTCAGTCGCAAACTCTCTCATTGCCGTGGGCAATGATGGACCGCAGGAGCGGGACCGTATGGTTCGGGCCTGCATCGCCATTATCTGTGAACTTGGTGGGCTCTCACACTGATTAGAGAACACTCTGTAATGTATTAATCTGTGAACGCAGATGTTGACCTCACGCATGTCCATGTTTGTGCGTGCAGCACTGGAGAACCCTGAGATTGTGGCCAAGAGGGGTGGACTCAGCACCATCCTGAAGAATGTAATCGACTGTCAGCTCAGTCGAATCAATGAGGCTCTTATCACCACCATCCTGCACCTGCTCAATCACCCACATACACGGCAATACGTTCGCTCTGATGTGGAGCTAGAGGTATGCAACTGTCTTCAACAATGACCCTATCAGAAATATTATTTAATTTTTTATATAATTGTTTTAATTACTATTGATTTATTACTAATAATTAAATGTTATTATTATTATTATTATTATTACGGTTTTATTTTCTCATTCCTTTAGTCTGGTTAATTTGTCTTTATCTTTACAGTTTAAATTATTATATATATGTATGTTTTTTTTTTTTTCTACATTTTGTAAAACCATTTAAAAGGTGTTCAGTAAAGCTTTATTTACTTTTTTCAGCAAATCCTGGCACCTTACACAGACTTTCACTACAGACACAATCCAGACACGGCAGAGAGTCAACTAAAGTGAGTGTGTTGTTTTAAGGTCTTTCATAGTAGAATTTCCCATTGGAGAGGCAAGCATGCAACTTTTAATGGCTGCATGTATAGATGTGTGGTATTTCTCTCTACAGAGAAGACAGGGAGGCTCGATTTCTGGCCAGTAAGATGTCAATTGTTGCTTCGCTTCGCTCTTGGTCAGGTAAACGTATCTCAATATCTTTCGTTGAATAGAGGGAATGCATTAACGTCACTTCCCCGCCGGAACACGCCCCCCTCAGCGGGACTGAGTGGCAGAAGAGCTGCTGCGTGACTGGAGTTAATAGGGGAAACTGCGTTAACGCGAGTAAAACAAACTATTATCAGTTTAAACTAAAAGTTGGACTCGATATAGTGTTCCTTACAACTTATCAAAGATCCAGTGATCCATGGATATTGACATGCAGCCAGGAATCGTGTTTCCTGACATTTATATGTGCCTGATTTCGACGCCGGGGAAATAAATGAAGAAAATTTGCCTGTAAACGTTTTATATAAATACAATATAGATAGGTCTAAATCCGAGTGATCACTTACATTAATGTTATACTGTATATCATCATATCGTCCAGCCCTAAAACTTGTATAGTTTTTTGTCAGTGTTTATTTAAAAACATCCAACTATGCAGAATATAGTCTGTTCTGTAGCTTTTTGCAGTCTGTAAAAATATACAGTACCTCAGATTTCTGGTCAAATCTAGTTGTACAGTCAATCGCAAAGCTCTTTCCCGTTTTAGATGTGTTTTGTGTGATTTTCACGGCATTCACGCTGAAAACAAATGCTGCCGCTCAGTCTTTTTGCCACTTGTGGGCGTGACCGCATTCACTCCGGCCGACGGTGACGTCATACGCATACCCTCTATATGGCAAACACACAATTAGTTACTGCCAGGGCCTCATTTTTCACATTGTCTATGCTGTCGTTAGTTTAATTAAGAACTAAACTAATTGAATTCTGGCATGGGCCCAGTTTTCAGTCAATACTTTAAGGTTATTTGTGTAACAATGCATCTTAGAATGATTCGTCAAAAAAGATTACCAAAGAAGCCGGCTTATGAGTGCGTGCATATTGTAATACATCATACATCTTTTAAATGGAATTTCCTCATGAGTGCACCTCATTGCAGTAGGAGTTTGTTTATTGCTGCTTAAACTGAACCTGTTGTTTTGTCCCACTGCACCTCCAGGTATCATTAATCTCTGCAAGTCAGGCAACTCTGGAATCCAGTCTCTCATTGGTCTGCTGTGTATACCAAATATGGAAGTGAGGGTATGACAAAGGATATAATTATAAAACTTGCAGTACACATAGCATGCAAAACAAACAGCCATTTACTTTTATTCAAAAGCTACAACACTAAATATGATGCATAATATGTGTTTTTAATATATTAGAGCAAGTAAAGAACACTGTTGGTAGTAATTTTCAATGAGTGAGATCCACACATTTTGCTGAAACTTGATAGTTACACGAAGGCTTATTTAGTGTTCTGAGAATTGAATGCATAAAAAATAATGATGAAAATATAAGATTATTTCTTAAGATTTATCACAATTAAATATTTTGATGTCCTATATTATAATATAATTACATTATAAATTATAAATTTATAAAAAGTAAATAATAATAATAAGCCCTATATGTTATACAATGTGATGTCCACATTTACTTAAGACTCATTATGAGGTAGTTTATCACAGTCTATCACTCTCTTCTCAGCGAGGTCTGCTGGAAGTGATGTATGATATATTCAGACTCCCTGTTCCCGTGGTGACACAAGATTTTCTAGAAGCTCTTCTCAGTGTGGGTGAGTGCTACCGCTGTCTGCTTGCACTGATTAACATATTCATTTCCAGACATCAACCACATCTGAAGTCAACTCACATTGACAGAAACAATCTCCTGTGTCCCCTCTTTAGACCCCAGTAGGTTTCAAGACAGCTGGAGACTGTCAGATGGCTTTGTAGCATCAGAAGCAAAAATAATACTTCCTCATAGGGCACGCTCCAGGTAAGAGCATTTGCTGGGCTTAACTAACCCTGAAACTGAGCTAACTAATGAAACCTCATAGCTTTGTATGTGTGCAACTTCAAAGTCTTGACACGTGTTTGTGTTCTTTGTGTCCACCCAGACCTGATTTGATGGATAACTATCTCGCCTTGCTACTTTCTGCTTTCATCCACTGTGGACTTTTAGAGGTAATATACCATTTGAAATGGCATCATCTTTGTGGACATTCCTGAAGAAAAGAGACTTTTAAAGCAGTAGTCCATTTTAGCAATCATTATTTAATCACCCTAATGTCTTAACTTAATTTCTGACATGTAACACAAAAGGAGATATTTTGAATAATGTTAATGCTGCTCTTTTCCATGCAATACAAGCATATAGTGACCAGAGACTGTCAAGCTCCAAAAAAGAACAAAACAAAAAACCCTGAAAGTAATCCATGTGGCACTATATTCCAAGACTTCTGAAGTCATAATGTTTTTTCTTCCAGGGCCTGGTTGAAATGATCACTAGCAGTGATGATAGCATTTCAGTGCGTGCAACCATCCTCTTAGGAGAACTCTTGCATATGGTATTATACTGAAATGAATGAAAGTAACAGCAAATACAGCTTAACCTTGTACTATGCCTCAAATGACCTTGAGTGATCTTCATTTTATTTTCAGGCAAACACTATTCTTCCTCACTCTCATAGTCACCATCTGCACTGCCTGCCTACACTCATGAACATGGCTGCTTCTTTTGACATTCCTCAGGAGAAAAGACTGTGAGTTAGCTGTCTTGTCCTACATAGCCGACAGCACAAATAGCACAGTGTCAGAGTTATGTGATTATTATTTCTGTGGTTTGATGGAGTCGGTTTTGATTGTTTCTTAGACGGGCCAGTGCTGCGATCAATTACTTGAAGCGATTTCATGAGAAGAAGAAACGAGGCCCCAAACCCAATAGTCTTTACTTGGACCAAATTATTCGCAAATCGCTGGCTGCTCATTGCAGTCGGGACCAGCACCTCAGGCCCCAGAGAGACATTTTTGTCATTAAGGTATGTGCCGGTGACTGGAAGAAAGCAATTCTTGGATATTTTAGCTTGGATGTGATCTACATATTTGTTGTGTTCTTTAGGACACTGAGGAGGCCCTGATGATGAACCTCAGAGACAGTCAGATTCTCAATCATAAACAGAATTTGGACTGGAACTGGGTCCTGATCAGTACCATACTCAAGGTATGAGATTTTGGATTAAAATATTTTTTTATTTTTTTAAACAGGCAAATGGCTTGACAAGAGCCATTTTCTCCCTCTTGTTGATTCAATTGGTGGGGCATATCAAAGGTATCCTCCTCGTTTTTTCAAAAACACTGTCATTCAAAAGTTTGGGGTTGATAAGATTTTTTGGGGGGATTTCTTTTTTTTTTTAAGAAGTCTCCCAGGCTGGGCTGCATTTATTTGATAAATACTGTAATATTGTAAAACATTATTACGTTTTAAAATAACTGTTTAAAATTGTAATTTATTCATGTGATGGCAAAGTTGAATTTTCCGCAGTCATTACTTCAGTGTCACATGGTCCTTCAGAAATCATTCTAATATGCTGCTTTGTGCACAAGAAATTTTTTTTAATGAATAGAAAGTACAGCATTTATTTGAAAAATAATTTTTTGTAACTATGTAAAAGTCTTTACCATCACATTTGATCATTTAATGCATCTTTGCTGAATATCAAAATGAATTACTTTCAACAAAAGAAATTTTACTGACCTCAAACCTTTGATTGGTAGTATATTATATTTAGTCAACATGGCAAAAAGCATCTCTCACATTTTCTTAATGAAATGCAGTGTGGTGTCTCTTCTAATTTGTTTCTAATCACGATGCAGTGGCCAAATGTCAACCTTCGAAACAACAAAGATGAACAGATGCACAAGTAAGCAGAGTTTAGTTTACTATTCTTAGAAATCTTCTTAGGACTTTTTCGTCCACCAATCATTGCTGTAAATCCTACAATTTCTTACTCAGGTTTGTGCGAAGGCTGCTGTTCTTCTACAAGCCTAGCAGCAAGCTGTATGCTAGCTTGGAGCTGGACCATAGCAAGGCCAGGCAATTAACAGCGGTGGGCTGTCAGTTCATTGAGTTCCTGCTGGAGTCAGATGAAGTGAGAGAAAATTAAGTTATCAAAGAATTGAGCCTATTATCACCCATTATTTACTCACTATCATGTTGTTCCATAACTTCCTTCCTATTTCTCCTATTGTGTTTCACAGAAGAAAGAATGACACGATGATAGATGACAGAATTTTGAGCTATTCCTCTAACTTAACGTTCATTTTCCACATTGGTGTCTTCTCAGGATGGGCAGGGGTATCTTGAGGACCTGGTGAAGGACATTGTGCAGTGGCTGTCCTCATCCTCTGGGCTGAAACCAGATCGTAGTCTGCAGAGCAACGGCCTCCTCACCACCGTCAGCCAGCACTACTTCCTCTTCCTCGGCACCCTCTCAGCCCACCCGCAGGGTGTTAAGATGCTTGAGAAGTGCAGTGTCTTCCAATGGTTAGTCTAGGACTTATCAGAAACGATTTACAGCAAACTAGGGATACACAATATAAGGAATCTGCCAATATTAACCTTTTTGAAATAACGTTCTGCTTCTTTCTTTGTCGTTTTGACAGTCTGCTGAACTTGTGCTCCCTGAAGAACCAGGACCATCTTCTCAAGCTGATCATTTCCACACTGGACTACAGCCGGGATGGTTTAGCACGAGTCATCCTCTCGAAGATCCTCACTGCTGCCACTGACGTAAGAAACAGACCTACTACCCTTTGAGTCAAGTCAAGTCATCTTCATTTATATAGCGCTTTTAACAATGGATTGTTTCAAATAGGGCTGAAACAACTAATCGATTTAATCGATTAAAATCGATTATTAAAATAGTTGTCAACGAATGTCATTATCGATTAGTTGGTCTGCTTACGTCACGGGAAGCGTTTACTGGTGATTGGTTGAAACGGGCCAATCATGATGCTCTCTGTCTTACATGCGCTGCGCTTCATGAGACACACGCAAGGTCTCTCTCCCTTTGCCGATCTGCCGTGCGCGCAGAGACCGAGATCTTGTTTACAGTCTATGTTTGGAGCACAGTCTCTTCTGTCTCGCATGCGCGCTCTTGCTCGCGCGCTCTAAATTCCGGGAGTTTGAACTAATTTACAGGCATCAGGGAGCCGCTATCAATATGCGGGAGACTCCCGGATCTTCCGCGAGACTTGGGATGTCTGTATTTTGTCTCGAGCATCAGGTTGCGCAATCAGTCTGCTCGCAACATAAGTGATGGATTAAAATAGCGCTTCCGCAGAAATAGGTTAAATTAAAACAGTGTTTACAAAGTGAAGCACTAAATATAAAGGCAGTTAATAACAGCAGCAGTAAAAGATTGTTTTTAGTCACTGTACTCAGTGGTTTTCAGCGAATGCTTGTGCACTAATGCATCATTTTTCCTGTCCTTTTAATCAACCCTGTTAGCTTGCTGCGTACCTCCATCCCGTTCTTTTTATAGCATTTGTCTGATATTAAGTTTTAATTGTTTTTCAAACGCGATCTACCGCGGCTCTATGTTCACACGCTTGTTTTCAGTCTTTCTATATTTATTTTATCTATTATCCTTATAATTCCATTAATTTAAAATAAAAATTAAATGAATTATATATTTGAGATGTTTTTAGTTTATATCTTCACATCTGAACAACATGTCTGTGTAAATTTGTTTTAACAAAAATTGCTAAAACATATGTTGGATATAATTTTTAATTAATTTTACATTAATCATGGTTGTCAACTTGCCATTAGCAATTATCATTAAAAACAAAGCAAATATTGATATTAGTAAAACTCAATGTGTGGCTTTTGCACTTTTTAAAGGTGAACTAAGTAACTTTTTTACCTTAACCGAACAGCTTTGGAGTCATTGTAATGTTTATATTACTGATTTCGTGTTGAATGGTGGTCGTCTCGCACCCCCCTTGGTGCCTGTGAGCCGCAAAACCACCCTTGCAACTTTGGGCCGGCGGGCCGCCGGCCTCAGTGTTAGGAAGTATCGTGTGATATCAAGTCTCGCGAGGTAACGAATTGCTTTACGGCAAAAAACAGATCTGATAAAATTCTGATAAAATGAGCATCAAACAGAAATAACCCGGCGCCGTATACATGTGGTGTTGGGCGCGCGCAGCTCTTAAGGGCCATACCTTATTTCCACTCGTTACAGCGTCCATCCTACTGAACAGGTACCGGTGTACAGGGGGAGGGGATCCGGCCGTGAGTGCGAGCCATCTCTGCGTGAGTGCTATTCACGACACTACAAGTACTCCACAGCGACTCTAGGGGTCGCTGTTTGACAAAAACGGAATTCCTACTTAGTGCTGCTTTAATGTACACTTTTACACATAAATACCCTTGTGGCGAGCAGGACGAGGCCGAGGGACGTGAGAGGCCGGTGGCGTGAGTGATAATTAACGACACCTGTGAGACGCACCGGTCTCGCATCTCTCACGTCCCTCGGCCTCGTCCTGCTCACCACAACCCTGATTTAGGGTTTTATTTAGTTATAATAAACAAAAAATCAAATTGGAATTTTTATCCGATTAATCGATTAATCGAAAAAATAATCGTCTGATTAATCGATTATCAAAATAATCGTTAGTTGCAGCCCTAGTTTCAAAGCAGCTTTACAGAGATAAACATATAATTTAAGGTAACAGATTGTTTTGGCGTTATAGCGGTTCTTGAATAATGTTACTTCCAGCTAAAGTTAACTTTGATTGATTCACCTCCATTGAAATGATCAGACTTTAAACGCGAACCTGTGATTAACGCTGCCGGCGTTCACATGCTCATTCAGAATTGATTCTATAGTTATGTGCTTTTGAAAATATGTGCGCAGGTTTGTAATTCATACAACCCAGCCTAAACAAACTACTTTTCTTGCCTATAAATTTTGATTCAGAATTTTGTTTTATTTTATCACTTCGGGGTACGCGAGCCGAAATTCACAACGCTTTATCTGTAGAGTGGGAAAGGGATCCTCCATAGGGAGAGGATAGTGGATACTTCAGCACTGCATTGTCATCGGGTCCAGGCGGATCTCCTTCGTCAGATCTGGACACGGCAGGCTGCGGGAAAACCTCGGGATAAACAAAGACACTAATATTAGCGTAGATGCCATTCTTCTTATGATGTAGCGAGTACATCAAGATTTAAGGGAAGTGTTCCCAGTTCCGGCTGACCTAATCTATGCAGCCTAACATTGAATTTATAGAAGTCTATAGTGTGTTATGTGTATGCTAGGTCAAAGAGATGTGTTTTTAGTCTAGCTTTGAACTGACTGAGTGTGTCTGCTTCCCGGACAATGGTAGGAAGACTGTTCCAAAGTTTTGGTGCTAAATAGGAAAAGGTTCTACCGCCAGCAGTCGATTTAGATATTCTAGGTATTATCAACTGGCCGGAATTTTGAGATCGCAATAGACGTGAAGGACTATAATACGTTAAGAGCTCGCTCAAGTACTGCGGAGCTAAACCATTTAGTGCTTTGTAGGTAATCAACAATATTTTAAAATTTATACGATGTTTAATAGGGAGCCAATGCAGTGTTGACCCTTTGAGCGTGTTTGTCTTAGTGCCATACATTTCAACTCAGCTCTGCTTAGCAAAGCATGCTGATAAAAGCATTCCCCTATGGATCAGTAATATAATTCTTCAACGTTTTGGCACAGAACTGCAGGCTGTACGCCACCAAGCATCTGCGGGTGTTACTCCGAGCTAACGTAGAGTTCTTCAGCAACTGGGGTATTGAGCTGCTGGTGACTCAGCTACATGACCGCAACAAGGCCATCTCGGTGGAGGCTTTGGACATACTGGATGAGGCCTGTGAGGACCAGGTAAAGTCAATGAACCCATAAGGGCATAAGGGAGGATGTTGTGAAACTAACTTGGCAGAAAGTTGTGTTTAGCTGAGGTAAAATGATAAAACATGGATTGATGTTGGAGACACTTGTGTGATTTGATTGTTCTGTGCCAGTGTAGCTTTGCTCCAGAAAACTGTCATGAAGATCTGTAAACAACCAGCATATACAACAAGTTCTGTACCATAATATCAATGATGGACCGTTATATCATGGCTTGTGAATACATGCCTATTTTCATGACTCCTGTTTTCTTATGATCGTGTTGTCTTAGGCAAACTTACACGCTCTGATTCAGATGAAGCCAGCACTAACTCACCTGGGAGACAAGGGTGTGCTGTTGCTGCTACGGTAAAGCTCAGATATTCCCTGTATAACTACACTATATAACCCAGAGGTCTGATTTTAAAGGTGCATTACATATTTGTTCCACATAAAAGATATACACCTAAATTAATAGCGTTTTTCAGAAAAGTATGTAAAATGATGGGCTCTCTCGAAAAAACACATGATCCTTCAGAAATCATCAGTATCTTCTTCAGTAATCAGTGTCTCAAATATAGCATCTTTGAAAAGGGTCTATTTTGCATAAGAAACAAACTGCTTCTTTTCATCTGATGATGTGGCATCCATTTCCAGGTTCTTGTCCATTCCAAAAGGGTTCTCCTATCTAAATGAGAGGGGATATGTCACTAAACAGCTGGAAAAGTGGCAGAAGGTACTGTATCTTTACCATTGTTTTGCACTATTAAAGGTGTGTTGGATTGTTAGATGCACCAAAAAAATTATATTCTACACATGTTATTTATTATTTGTCCATAGATTTATAGTGTACCTGAATTAGAATAAAGTATTCAAACTCAAGCTTACTTTAACCATTCTGTCAAATTACTTTTGTTCCCCTGAAGGAATACAACCTCAAGTATGTGGACCTCATAGAGGAACAGCTAAATGAAGCACTCACTACTTACCGTAAACCAGTGGATGGGGATAACTATGTGCGACGGAGCAACCAAAGGTTTTCCTGGGAACTTTACCCTTTTTAATTTATCAGTAGTTCATATCAATATTTAAAAGGATGTCATCCATAACTTCTTCAGCCTTTAAAATATTTTTCTTACAGATTACAAAGACCAAATGTTTTTCTTCCTGTGCATTTGTATGGGCAACTTGTACATGATAAGACAGGCTGTCATTTGCTGGAAGCTCAGGTATGTGGTTTTTTTAAAATGATTTATTAGAGGCCCCGATGGTGACTGACACATGTCTTCATAAAATGCCTTTTCTCTCTCTGACAGAATGTAGTTTCTGATCTGAGCTACACAGTGCGCTGCCCAGCGCTGGACAAATGGGAGGGCATCAAACAGCTTAAAGCTGCTCTTTGGGCCCTGGTGAGCAGCTGTGTGTGTATATGTGTGGTCCTGGTAAACCCTACGTTGTGTGGACCAAATGTAAAAAATAAATGTATAATGTACAAAAAATCATTACGTCTATGGAAAGTGCCCATAAAGCATGGAAAACCAACGTGTGTGTGTGAGGTTTTGATATTTGTCTTGTGAGTTGTTGAAGCTTGTTTTCACTACTTGGTAATAATGCCACGATTATTGTGGAACAATTATTGTTTAAACATTTATGCAATAAAATGTGGTAATAATTGTCAGTTGAATTAGTAATATAATTTAAAGTCTAAACTCACTCTGTTTACTTCAAGGGAAACATTGGCACGTCTAACTGGGGACTGAACCTCTTACAGGAAGAGAATGTGATTCCAGATATCGTCGCTCTTGCCCATGACTGTGAGGTTCTGTCTATTAGGGGGTATGTATTCTTGATTACTGGATATGTCTGGCTGCATATTACCAATAATGGCAAAATTAAGAAATGGCATTAAAGTCAGATGCACAGTTTTGGATTTAGGTGGGGTGTGTATGGAAGTAAAATAATGCCAAATGTTTTTGAAACAAAAAAGCCTGTTGAATTGCACTATTTGAAATTTTTTTTGCATTGCATTAACCATAATGCATTGTATTTTTAGGGCTTGCATTTTTATGGGCTGAAATTCAGCATGGTTGAATATTTAAGCTGTGAATATTTCAATTCAAAACATTTCAAACACATTTTCATTATTAAAAATTCAATAATCCATATTCACCTTTAATATTTCACTTCCAAAATATTAAAACTGTTTAAAAATACAAACTATAATATTCAACAGGTAATTTTCGGTCCATTTTATTTCGCTTTGCAAAATCGCTTCCACAAATTCAATGGTTCAAATTCGACAGTAAATTCAACGTTGACATTTAAGAACTGCAGGAAAAGCAGTAGATTACAGAGCATAATCTCCATCTGCTGTTAGTCGACCTCACCTGCAGGAGGTGCAAGCGCGTGTTGTTGGCGAATACCAAGCAACAGTTAAAGCAAGCCATTCATTCATAAAAACTAATTTACAGCAATTGAGCATGCATTAAAGGGGCACTTGGCAACTATTTCAACTTAATAAAACTGTTTAGAAATCATTTGAATGGCTTAATAACAATGATGTTTTCGTCAGTGATGACGATAACGAAATGATTTCGTTGACGCACTTTTTTTTATGACGATAACGCGTCGATGACTAGCTAAAAATGGCTCTAAGGTGACTAAAACATGACGAGACGTTTTCGAGTTTTCATTGACGAGACGGAACGAAAATGAGTATAAGTCTGACGTTCACAATGCATGTCCATAGCTGTCAACCCTTCCGTTTTTTTCCGGGTTTCTCACGTATTTTATCTCTTTTCCCGCTGTCTTCCCGTTTTAGTATTTTCCCGTAAAATATCCCGCATTTTTACGCTCTGATTGTGTTAACTCAGAACACGCAACTATCTGTGTGGCTTGCACTTGGGTTGCTAGACCTCCAGTAAAGAGCCTACTCGGTCTTGCCGGTCTTGCGCACCCAACGTCATTTTTGCGCAACGCGCACCTTCGCTCTCGTGCGGACGCGTCAAACAAGGCTTTCTCCGTGTCAGCTCTGATCGGTAAAGGGGCACAGACCTCTCCCGAATCATCTCCAGCAGTAGCAGCCTCCGAAGCACCACTAACTCTGTTTCTCTTGTAAGCTGGTATTAGTATTTAAACAAATCTCTATTATAAAATTTTTTTTGTAAAAAAATATTTTAATAACATGGTTTTGGCGGTTATAGAGTTCTAATGACGGTGTTCAATTATAACCATCGGTCTCGCGGTTATATAATAACCGTCACACCCCACACACACTGCCTCTCTCTACCTCTCTCTCACTCACACACACACACACACACGCACACACACACACACACACACACACACACTGTCTCTTTCTCTCTCTCTCTCTCTCTCTCTCTCTCTCTCTCTCTCTCTCTCTCTCTCTCTCTCTCTCTCTCTCACACACACACACTGTCTCTTTCTCTCTCACACATATAAACTAGTTATAAACTCTTTAGACTGTAGTTATAAACTCTTTAGACTGTTAATGATTAGTGCTTTTTTTTTTTTTTAAGTTTGTGGGTAAGAATCATGTAAAAAAAAAAATCCCTTATTTTGGGGATGGATTCCGGGAAATCTCCCTTATTTTCAATGTTCAATGTTGACAGCTATGTGCATGTCATTTTTTGCGTAAAATCTGTCTGTAATGAGCAAAAAAAAAAAAAAAAAGTGTCAGCTGCATCCGGCTGCCGTGCGCACATTCTCATTCCACACAACAACAAGGGTTTTATCGTAGTTTTTGTACCAAGTCAAGTCAATGGAGTCGCGGCAAAAACTACGATAAAACCTGTTGGAAAGCATCTTTTGTAGTGATTTTTGTGTGAGCATATCAGTGAACATCCCTGACCACTCGGTGAGTTTCACGTCTTTGTGAACTATAGTTTAATGCGTTTTATGAATGATTGTTCCAGTGCTCATAGACAACCATTGTGGAGGTGGGGTGTGCTAACACACAAACCTAACATTCTCGGGACAAGAGCATTTGTCCAAATTTAAATCTTAACCGTTCTATTTCATCAGAAACGATCTTAAAACAGGGCTTTCGGTGTAAAATACCGAACTAACCCTTTAAAGACCAAATACAGTGTTTACAGTATTCAGGCATTGTCTTATTTATTTTTATGTTCAACACACTTCAAGTGTCATGTTTGTTTCATACTTTATATTCAAGTATGCATTCCTAACAACCTATGTTCAATGCACCTCAGTATTATTTATTTATTGTATTATTTTGATTCAGAATGTTTGCAACTTTGCAGTTTGCACAAGTTAAAGATAGACAGGGTTGTATGATGTTTGTGTTTACAAATAATAAGCATCTTGTTCTTGCACTGGCAGACAAGTTGAAGTGCAAGTTGTAGATCATAAGTATGTGTTCCTCAATAGCTTATATTTTGGGCACGTTGTTCATTGCACTGGCAATTGTGGCTTTATTTGAGAAATTGCTCAAAAGTAAGACTGTTTTTATTCCTGGCTTTTTTTGGAGTAAAACAGTGATTCCACTGTTACCACTTTATCTGTGTGTAATGTTGTAGTTGCTCAAAGTTTTTTGCTCTTTAAACTTTAAACCATTCCTTTATTACTGTGATTACTGGTGAAAATAGCATTTAATATTCATGGAAAAACTATAACTTGAAATATGGGGATAAAAGGTTTCTGCCCAATGTGACAATGAAGTACAGCTTGGCAATGGCAGCACTGCATCTCCATCAATGAGAAAGTCTAGTTTATTATGCAAAGGTTTTAAGGTTAGCTGTTGTTTTATGAATTGCAATACTTGCTACAACCTGTAAAACCTAAGCCCATTTCCAATACTTTTTAACCTAAATGAATTTGTTAAAGACTACTTCTTTTATTTTTTTGTACTAAAATTGACTAAAACCTTTTTGTGTTTTCGTCGACTAAAGCTTGACTAAAACTATTAAGTTTATAAGTGACTAAAACTTAAAAGCATTTTCGTCCAAAAGACTAAGACTAAAACTAAAAGGGCTCCCAAAAACAACACTGCTTAATAACCTGTTCTGGATAGAATGGTGACTTTCCCCGGCTCCCCCCAGCATTCCCAGGCGGAAAACCAACCTTGCAACATGGGGACTAACGTCCCGGTAAGTTGGAAATAGGAAGTCTCGTGAGAAGCGAGAACGAGCGAGAAACACAAACTGTTTTATGGCAATCCGACATAATTCTATGATACGGTGTATGATATATTACCCACCTCGGTAGACATAGCTCCACACGATAAAGTTGTCCGGCTCCGATAATAACGAATGCACATGAGCAGCGGTAGAAAGCGGGAGGAAGGTGCCGAAAGTGAGTTTTTTTTATGACAGTGTTGTGAAAATATACGCCACACAGATGTAGGGGGAGCTCGATGAGAAAACATGCGACAACAAAAGTGAAAATCAGCGAAGAAATGACTAGAGTTGCCTATCCCTTTAAGTTTTTGTGATGATTATCTGGGTCAGTATGCGGAAAAGATGATAAAGACACAAAAGCTATGTTTATGTTTAATTCAATAACTTTCCTTGTTACTTTCCCTGTGTAGCCTACATGTTATCAGCGTTCTTTACCATGGCATGAACTGGATTATAATCTGCTTCCCTCAATACCTCATCATACTCAAGGATATCATAGTTTAATGAACTAATACAGTGAAAAGACCAAACTCGCACCAAATTGGGGATGTAGGCTGTACTATATAGGCTACAGCCAAGCAGATGGACTCAGAAAATGAACTAAACGCGCAATCAACACTTGATCAATTAATACTAACACTTTCTCTTATATTCTATTATATATTTATTTCTGATTTCTGATTGCTTAAAAAAAAAAAAAAAATTAGGAGGCAAAATATTTTTTTAGTGATTGTGAATTAGCCTGCACTGCGCAAACCAAAGTAATACCCACCGAATGAAGAAGGGTTTCCTCTCAGTCTCCACAGTACATAAAATATTTATTTTATTTTTCGTGTTCGCATTTATGAGGAAAAAAACAATGTTATGGACGTGTTTTAGTGGAAAACAAAAAAAAAAGCTCTGAAAGCGGCACTAAAAGATGCTTTAAAACTTTAACAGACACATCAAACAGAAAGCACAGAAATTTCTTTAACCTGAATTTCGTTTTGTATTAATTGTATCTTAATTGTAATCAATGTTTCATCAACCAATTGCCTGGATGGATTTAATAAATAAGAAGTAAAAATAGCAGACGATATAAGAAACGGAGGCGCCGGCGCGTGAACTGGAGCTCGTCTCATAAATGAACAAACTCAGCATATAAGGTAGTCTACTTGCCTCACATGTCTACTTTTAAACAGAACAATTCAAAACGAAAGAAACCAGACTACAGACTGCTCTCTGCTTATGTAATCCTTATGAAATGTGCATTTCTCTCTGGCACGTTCACTAGGCCGACTGAAGATCGCGAGTCAGCATCGTCAACTTCATCTTGGCCGACAAAGAAAACACTTGTTTATTAATAAACAATTAAAAAACCTCATTGCTATATTTTACATATTCATAATCATTACTTTTGCCGGTTCTTTGTGACAGCTTGTAGGTGCTTTATTGGCAGCGCCACCCTTACATGTTAGAGTCGCCACCGCATGACCAGAATAGGCATGTAGCCTATAGGCTATATAAAATAAAATTCTGGCTATATATATATATATATATATATATATGTTGCCCCCTCATTTAAAGACGGGACCCCCCAAAAATAAAATTCTGGCTACGCCCCTGATATATATGCCTACATGTACTGCATTAGATTAAACTGTGAAGGGTCATAGGCCTATAGCACTTGCATATTGTTGTCCTATTGTTAGTTTAACTAAGTCTGCTAAATGACTAAATGTAAAATTGGCTTGACATTGGACATTCGCACATTTAGGGAACGTCTCTTAAGTTGCATACAACATTGGTATACACGTTTCTAACTTCAATAGCAAACTTCAATTTATTTGAATAAATATAAAAAAATCTAAAAGGTGCGCAATATCCCTGACACACCTACATGAACACTTTACAGTTGGTTTTATGAATGTAAGTCGTTCTCTTCGAATGCTATTGAAGTTAGAAACGTGTGTACCAATGTCGTATTTAACTTTAGAGACGGACCCTAAATGTGCGAATGTCCGGTGTCAAGCCAACTGTATGCCAGTATATCACTGGGAAACGCTCAGCATTAAACTTTGCGCGTTAAGTTCATATTCTGAGTACTTCTGCTTGCCTGCGAATTTAGTCTTTTATATCACTGTATTAGTCCATTAAGCTACGTTAAGCATTTTGTATGTCCAGCAGGGGAATCCTGAAGTCTTGAGGGAAACCCTAGTAGCTACTGCATGCAGCACATCTCCGCAATATAAAGTTAAGGCAACTAAACAACCAAGAGAAATATATGTCTACCTCAAATGTAACACTGGATCTGTACATCCGCATCGGGGGAATAACATTATAATCTCGTTCATGGTAGAGAAAGATGCATGTAGGCTACACAGGAAAAGTAACCGTGAAGACACTGAATTTAACATAAAACAGCCATCATAATAATGACGATAAAATATAAACAAATACACTTAAATTGCTGTAAATGAGTTTTTATGAATAAATGGCTTGCTCTAACTGTTGCTCTGGTCTTCGTGCTTGCACCTCCTGCTGGTGAGGTCGACTAACAGCAGATGGAGATTATGCTCGGTAATCTACTGCTTTTCCTGCAGTTCCTAGATGTCAATTTTGAATTTACTGTCGAATTTGAACCACTGAATTTGATGAAGCCAATTTGCAAAGTGAAATAAAATAGACTGAAAATTGCCTGTTGTGTTTTTAAACAGTTTTATTATTTTGGAAGTGAAATATGAAAGGTGAATATGGATTGTTGAATTTTTAATAATGAAAATGTGTTTGAAATGTTTTGAATTGAAATATTCACAGCTTAAATATTCAACCATGCTGAATTTCAGCCCATAAAAATGCAAGCCCTAAAAATACAATTCATTAAAATGCAAGCATGGTTAATGCAATGCATATTTTTTCAAGTAGTGCAATTCAACAGGCTTTTTTGTTTCAAAAACATTTGCCATTATTTTACCTCCATAGGTGTGCATCTGATCTGAAAGTGTCTTCCAAAAGAAAGCTCAAAACAAATGGCATTCAGTTTAGCTCCAAGTTCAGAAAATGCTTTCGTTTTGTGACTATTTGGTTCTGTAATCAATTGCTTGGGAAAAACAAAACCATAAACAAGTGGAGGAAAAGATGTCTGACATTATAATGCAAACATATTAAAGCAACACTATGTAGTTTTTCAACATTCATAATATATTTCCAAACCCCTTGTGATGGTACATCGACTTACAATAGGTTGAGTGACACGTCTGCCATAGCCTGACGGGGTCTGTATCGCTTTTACTGGCGCTACGTAACTTCGGGGTTCAGGTAGTAACCCGAGCACAAAAAGAACTACAAAATTCAACTGCTTTACGCCTCACTTCCCCCACCACCCTCCACTTTCTCAATTTCGGACGTGGGAGCCCAACTATCGTTTGTTTGCCGGATGTTGTTGTCATGATTCATCATCATCATCATCAGTTCAGTTTAGTTCAGTTTAGTTTATTTATCCCTTAGGAAATTAGTTTTGCACAGGTGCCACAAGTCACAAAAAACACTCACATACTCTCACAAAACAAAAAAGAACACACATGGTTACAGACTATTCAGCATTAAAATAGCAGTTGGTATGAATGAGTTCTTGAACCTCCTAGTTCTCCCCCCCATTACTCTATATTTCCGGCCAGATGGAAGAATAGCAAACTCTTTATGTAATGGATGTGATGGACAATTGATTATTGAAAAAGCTTTTTTTAACAACTTGTTTTTTAAAAATGTCCTGAGGCAATATCTGTTGAACTCCAATCACTTTAGAAGCAGTCTTAATCAGCTAGGTCATTCTGTTTCTATTGGACAGGCTAATACAATCAAACCATACAATGTCACAATAAGAAATTACGGATTTGATAAAACTCCTATAAAACAGTGTCATTAACACTGAACATACTTTAAAAGAGTTCATTTTTCTTAAGAAAAACATATGCTGTTGAACCTTTTTACAAATTTACATCATGGCCGAAGCAGCAACTAAACCAAAGAAGGCGAAGGTTTTGTCGGAGGAGACTAGAAAGAGAAAAAGGGAGAGTGGTAGAATCACTGGACGAGGATCAATATTGGTCCAGCGTTCGCTCGCTGGCGTGAGCTAAAGGAGGAGGAGGGAGGAGGGAGGAGGAGGAGGAGGAGGGAGGGGGGGGGGTGCGTAATAATGGCGATATATGGCTATTACCTACCACACAAACATTGAATTGAATTAGCTTATCCATTCTGTAAAACATTCGCCAATAGGCTACTATAATGACGCTGGCTTGTAAACGTGAGCTACGCGATCTTTTGGCGTTTGAAAAAAATAAAACCCATGAAAATATATTCATATGACATGCTGAAATAGATGCCACTGTACCTGGGATGAAGACATTTCACACGCAACGCAGGCAGTCTCCCCAAGACATGAGAACTCCTTCTGTAGAGTTCGGGGGTATCAGCTTGTAAACAAATGCTTGTGTAACCATGACAGATTTTACGACAGTAGTAGAAGACATTGCTGTTTCCCAACTGTAGGGGGACCCCGAGAGCTAAAGTTACATGGTGTTACTTCAAATAAATAGCCAATGTTTCTTTTTTAGAAAGTGTTATATCGGAGTGGAAATTGTGCATTTTTCATTGTATGTGTGGTTCCTGTTATCAGAAGTGAAATGTACAAAAGACACTGGCATTGCAACATTCACTTGTTGCTCGCTTGTGATTATGCAATAGAGTGAAGCTATTGCACTGCTTACCCATCTGGGGTAAAACCATAACATGAGCTTTTTCTTTCAGTGAAGGAGGGGGTGACTCCCCTACTATTTGGCAATCTTGCATTCTATTGCTCTTACACACTCTCTAGTCTTTTTGTTTCTTTTTTGCCTTAGTCTCACAATCTTTGCCTCTTTTTTTCACTCAGGACGTGTCTTTATGTTCTGGGACTCATTTCTAAAACAAAGCAGGGCTGTGAGCTGCTCAAACTGCAGGGTTGGGATGCAGTCAGGCACAATCGCAGACAACTTTGGCCTGTGGTGCCGGATGAGGTAGAGCAGCACCAGAACCTACAGCAGCAGCAACAACAACAGCAACCCCTCATCCACCTGTCTTCAGCGCCCAGCACCCTTAGCCTGAACTCTGAGTCTACCAGTTCTAGACACAACAGCGAGAGTGACTCCACTCAGCCTAGTGAGTGCCGCTCCCATCCACTCATCCATGACTAATACTCTTTAGTGCAACACTGTGGTTTAACCACATTTCAGATGGGCTCCATATCTGCTTATTTCAAGCATGTTTATCTCATATTTATCGTTAGTGTTAGCTTAGAATCCACCTGCATTATGATTTCTTTTTTAGATTTTTATTCACTCTTTATTTCAACTATATTGATAGATCAAGTTAGTTTAATGTAGCAAAACAGTATAGCACATAACACACATGGTGCTTACATACCACCACTATTGCTTCTTCCTTCCTGTTCTTGCCTTAAGGGAAAAGTTGTGTCATTTCTTTCACAATCATCATTTATTTTTGACGCTGACTTTTAGTCTGCTTTTCGCTGAATTTGATTGGGAACCTGGTACAGATTTGACTGCTTGTGATGTGATTTTTATTTTTTATTTTTTTTTATACATTTATTTTTTGAATGTTGGAGTGATTTACTTCAAATCGTTAGAAATATCTTATCTTTAAAGACATTCCCAGACTTGTAGGCATCAACAAATTTGTACTTTTCTCAATTGCACTTTATCTTAATATGCCAGATTGTGTTTCCTCTAGGATTTTTTCCAGCCGTGGTGGCAGGCCCATTTCGCCAGAGGGAGGGGGCGTGGCCCATGAGTGATATTCCCATTGACCATGCCCCCTTACCCCAGGTGCTTAAACCTCCCCTAAGCATTATAACATGAAAGGCTCCAACAAGGGCGGCAAAGCGATTATGCGCATCCCGTGCGCAGAATGATGCACTTGAAGCAACGTGAAGTCACAGCGCGCAGCGCTTCGCATTGAAAAGTTAAAAGCACAAAGCGAAGAGATTATATCCATCTATGCTTAATGTATTATATGAGCCTTTTCTTTTAACAGTTTTAAATTTCAGTTTCAGTGCGCATGAAGAACAATTCATAGCGCTCTCTACTCCAGTGCTGTAACGTTAATCTAACAGACGGGAGAAAGGAATATGATTTAGAAAGCGCTATAAACTCCAGTAAGAAAAAGTCATATTATGCAAACTATAGACCTTTATCTACAAATAAAGTATAATAATGGGAAAATTGATCTTGAAGAGAGTGTCATCGTGTTACTGTCTAACCGGACGCGACGCGCTAAATGCTAAATGGAGAATGACTGGGAGAGATGAGTTTCCATTATCTTTAACTTAACGACTTAAATATTCATTTTTACCTCACATTATGCTATTGGATGACTTTAGAAGTCTTGGAATATAGTGCGAAAACTTTATGGTGCTTTACAATGTTTTTTATGCCTTTAATTATCTTAACAATAACACAATAGTATGCACAATATCGGACCTCACTGAGAAGCTGCAGCCGTGGCGGGATGATTTTAAGTGTGGCGGCTCGCCACGGCAGAATGAATGTAGCGGAAACACTGAGATTGAGCTATAAAAGCTATCTTTTTCTACTTAATGGAATGGTTGGGCCTGCATTTATACACAGAGGTGCTCCAAGAGGTGCTCTTAGTAAGGCTTAGAAAGCCAAAAATCATTATCTACCCTCAAGACTGGGTTTAGATGAGTAAGCTCAGTCAGTAATTCTGACTCGCATAGAAACTGGTAAATGGAAGAAACAAACCACACACTGTACTTGTGCACACACTGTGAAAATGTATTAAGTGGTTCCTTTTAAAAATATCTAAAAGTAGAATTGCCTAAATGACTTACTTTTCAGGCATGTACATCCTGGATGATGACAAGTTGGAAAGTTCCGAGCTTTCAGAGGACCAGCCAGTGTACTTCAGGCCCAAACTCCTAAAGGACCGCAGCCCCTTCACCATATTGGCCTCCAGCCGGCTTGTCCGCAACCGCTTCCTCATTTCCCTCTCCGGAAAGAAAGTCCGCAGTACCAGTGACCCCAAAGGCACTGGCAGCAGCAGTAAACTCCATGGCGAGACCACGCCAGGAGGCCTCAGGAGGATACGCACAGTCACGGAGCCCTCTATATTCTCTCCAGGTCAGGGAGATGTTTTCAGTCCTGTATTTACCGACGGACATCTGCCGAAAAGCCCAAGCATTAGTCTGGAGACCTCTTTTGTGGGCAGCAAAACTTCGGACACTCAGGGCAGTACATCTAGTATTGGGGAGCCGGAGGTACAACAGAACAGAACTGCAGAACAGAGCTCAGGGGTTGGAGATGCCCACCGAGAGCAGACCAGTCGGGAAAGGCTGGCCGGTGATGGCTCAACCTCTGGGGGTGGGTCTCAGTTTAAAAGCCGTAGCCAGAGTTTCAACACGGACACGACCACCAGCGGCATCAGCTCCATGAGTTCCAGCCCATCCAGAGAGACTGTGGGTGGCGTGGACTCTTCCACCATTGACACGGACTGTGTTAGCCTCAATACGGTCATTAGCACTCAAACTATCAAAACACTTAACTCTCTCACGCCCCAGTCCAACCACCTGCCCCTATCCAAATCAAACTCGGTACTGCTGATGCCCCCGGGTTCTTCTCATACTTTACCCCGCAGGGCTCAGTCTCTTAAATCGCCCTCTGTCACGACCATCTCAAGCCTGACTGACTGTAGCTTCATGTACGCCAGCCCTCGGGATGCACTAGGCTACGCTACCCTCAAACGATTGCAGCAACAGCGCATCCATCCTTCGCTTTCTCATAGCGAGGCGCTCTCCTCGCCTGCCAAAGACGTGCTCTTCACTGATGCCATCACCATGAAAACTGGCAGCCTGGACTCCAGACTTACACCACGCAGGTAAAGCAGATGGACGCTGAGATGTTGCGAAACTTTTCCCCTTTTCTTTCATTACGACACCTTTTTTTTTACTGTTTCTTTCGCTTACAATTTTAGACTTTACACCACTTGTGTCACACAACATTCACAGAATTCATCCACAGACGTTATCGTCCTGCTCCAAAGTTTCTAGGTGTGATGACTCGAAAATTTCTCAGAGAAATCATTAGGACTAAAGACATTACTGCGGATGTCATTTTTTCAGACTTCTTTTATATTGTTCCTTTTTGTGATGCGGCTGTGAAGGATATCCGCCTGATAGGATCATAATGTTATCAATTCTAGAAATATCTGTGTTAATCAGACAAAAAATTAGCACTAGAATTCCCCATTAATGTTGTTGTGTTACCATCCATGTAATAGGGAAACGGCACCCCAAAAAGCCCATTTAAAATCACTGCTCCCCTCTGGAAATAATGTGATCTGTTTCTGATGGTCCCTCTCAGGTTTACTAAAAAGCGATTCAGATGTCTGGGCCAAGGTTCGAGCAAGCCCCATCACAGATCACTGCTTCCACGGTGCGTGGACCATCCCCAGCGCTAACGTTCCTCTTTTTCTGTTTGAGCATCCACTTTTAAGCCTGGTTTATACTCTCCGCACGACACAAATTATGTCATCGTAGAATTGGCCAAAGTTGGTTTTGACTTGGCTAGAACCCATTTCGTGTCACTTTGCGCATGCCATTTTTTGTAACTTGAGCGAACAGTGCACGGTGCACGTATTCAGCAATGAACAATTTCAAGGCAACATTTGCTGGGAAAATGTGGAAAGAACTTATAACATCATATGCTATTTATACATTACTACAAGAGGATATATGGCAATATGTAAGCATTTCAAAGAATATTGTATATGCATTTACGTGAATTATATACACTACCTTAAATGTACATTTTAAGTGATGGTGTAAATATACCATAGACATATTTTTACTATTGGATGCTGATTCCAATAATAACCAAAACCTTTTTATGTGTTTTTATTAATCAGTCCCATTAGAACATTAAAAACGGTATTGCAAGTGATGATAAACTTATATAAATAGCAAAACCGCTATATGTTCCTTAACATGTTTTTAGAGCTTTTATGCAAAAATTATGTAACTTAAAGGAAGCTTATATATTTTATATCTTTAAAATAAAAAATATGAAACGTATGTTTTTATTAAAAATCCTCAATATGCGTTTCAACATTCCTTCTAAAACAATCTTTAAATCTTTCCAAGAAATGTTTGACAAAAACAAAACCTAGATTGAAGTTTGACAATATGATCTGACGTTGTTCAGCCAAACTATTACTTCGCTACTTTTTTTTGGTGATTTGGAGGATTTTTTCTCCAATATGCTCCCTGTCGTTTCAGTGACCGCGTTGACTATAAACCCCTCTGAAGTGCGCATGCAGTCATTGGACGGTTGCGGTGCGGTGCAAGGCAAAAGTATAAACAAGGCTTTACAATACAAAAACCTAGCCTTTTTGACTTCTTATTCATCGTACTTTGCCCCCTTTTTTCCATTTCACATTAGCACTCCCACAGCCCATGTCTTATCCCGATTCTCTTCAACCATGACTCCTCAGTCCTTGAAATGACCTTCCCACAGTAGGACAATTTAAACTCTTGATTCCCCATTGATTGTAGTTCTAAAAAGACTTTCTAACCTATGTCCTGTCTCCATTGTCGCAGAATTCCCTCAAGTAGTTTGCTGATGTGAACCGACTAATCGGTCAGACGATTCCCACACTAGCCGCATTCCCGCATTTGTTCCAAGAAGCATGTAGAAGTTTTTGACCTACAGTACTTGCATGATGCAGCTAATGACAAACAGCTGCTGCCTTTCTGAAATATGAATACACTTCACCAACCTGTTTCCACATTGACAAAACCTACCAATCATCTGCTAGCAAGACTGCATTATTGCAGAATCAGTACAAGTAGTTCCAAAATGTCCAAACCTCCTTTCTTACCGTTCTCTCTGCCAATGTTGTGCTTCTTTCAAACGCCTCTCTCTAATTTCTTCCCTTCTGTATGAGTACAGGTTTCTCAAGGCTCTGAGTTTTGCATCCCTGGATAAAGAGGATCTTCTGAGCCCTATCAGTCAGACCTCCCTGCAGCGCTCCTCCTCCGTGCGCTCCATGGTGTCCAGTGCCACATATGGCAACTCCGATGACTACATTGGCCTTGCTTTGCCAATGGACATCAACAGCATGTTCCAGGTCACTAACTACTCTATGATTGTGTTTACACCTGGTACTAAAATCAATCTCTGGTTATCCGATCCCAGTTTATTTCAATTGGGGGTAAATTGCTATTTACACATGCCTATTAAATATGTCTTGGTCGAATTGTCTCAGAGTGAAGTCTGCAAGTTCAAGGTTATGGCCATGTGCATCCTTTGACCACGTGCAAAAGGTGTCCACTTGGAACAGGATCATCCGAGAAGGATGTTACCATACAGAAATGCCTTTTAAACTCGTATTTGAAACTTGCTTTCCTTGTTTTCGGTTGCTACCTAGATTAAAGACATACCATACTTCCAGAAGAGGACGAGTCCACCATCAGAGGACCGAACAGCAAAGTTCTTCTTGGGAGATTCAGATGGTAAAGACAAAAATGGTTATGTTGTTTAATCAGCTCCTTATTAGCCTGCATACTAGTCCCATAGCATTAGTGCTTCACTATTCTTTCAGCTACTTAATGCTGTTCTTTTCTCAGGTTCCAGCGAAGGATCCAGGCACTCTGTTTTGCGGACTCAGCTTAGTATCACAGAGCTGATTGCAGTGAGCCGTGCGGACCAGCATCAGCTGCTGGGTGCAGAGGAGACTGGCCTGCAGGAGCACAATGAGGAGAACTGCCTTTACTGTGCAGGGCTATGTGTGCTTGGCTGCAATTCAAACACTCCCGCACAAAGCCGCACAGGTAAGCTGCAGGTTTTGTTATGTTCCTGTAATTTATCCAAATGAATATAGGAAATAGGCAATATAATTTTGGTACCTCACTAACCACATGTAAGTGGTATAGGGTGACCAGACGTGATTTTACGAGACACTTCCCATTATTCATTGTAATCATGGTCCTCTGGTTACCATATATTAGTAAATCATTTTTTATTTATATGGTTTCCACAATATTCTTATACACCCTCAACCCCGTTTTAGACTATCCCGATGCTCCATTCACGGAATGGTGCAACCAGTCCATACACAACCTGGAAGTCATGCCTCAGTCGAAGTTCTCAGGAGTGTCTGGCTGCAGCGACGCGGTCTCTCAGGGCTCTGGTGGAAGCACACGCAGCACAGAGCTTGTACTTGGTGAGAAAGTCTTGCAAAAGTCAAATGAGAAATTCAATCTTATGTGTTTTGTACAGGTTGAGTTTATTTTTTTGTCTGTACATGCTGAATTTCTACCAGGGGTGAAAAACATTCCAGAGGATGCTCCAGCCTGCCGTGTTCTTCTGAGGAAGGAGGTGCTTCGGCTTGTCATCAACCTGAGCTCCTCAGTGGGGACTAAAGGGAATGAAACTGGACTCCTCACGTAAGGAGACAATTCATCCACAAGGATTTAAGTTTAACAAATGCTTTCCTAATTAATTTCCCAACAAAAGTTGCTGTAACTGTTTGGCTGAACATTATTTGATTTTATTCTTTTGATTATTTTCACGAGGCAAATGTGAAGTGAAAAATTACTTGGGGAAAATGGAGAGAAAAGTACAGCTTAGTAGAGATAGGATTTTCTTTTTCTTCCCTGATCTCTGTCAAATGAACTTTTTTACCTTGCAGAATCAAGGAAAAGTTTCCTTATGCGTTTGATGACATCTGCCTGTATTCTGAAGTTTCTTACTTGCTGGGTCACTGCATGTTCAGACTAGCTTCACGACGCTTCATTCAGGAACTCTTCCAAGATGTTCAATTCATTCCGGTAATAATAAAACTTTTGTCTCAATAGCCCATAAAGACCCAACAGGATTGTTTTTCTGACACTAAACTGTTTTTAACAATCTAGATTGCACAAGTAAGGTGGAAATGTTCCAGAACTTAGATTTTCTTTTGGTGATTTTCATTACAAATTGTCTTTCAATCAAAGCTGAAGTGTGTAATTTCTCTGCCAGTAGTGTAAACGGAATTGCTTTTTTTCAGCACTATTTTTACTAAGTATTCATGTAACATTTTTTATTTGTAGATGTACGAGGAGGCCGAGAGCATTCTGGCAATGCCCAAGAAGTCTACCACAGTAGATCTTCCACCAGAGCCGTGATCCTCTAGAGGTGTTTCAGCCAATTCTCTTCCCCAAGCAGCAAGCTGTCAATCCATTTCCTTGGCCTGACCATGTTCTTAAGATTAATACGCAATAACAGACTAGGGCTATGTGACAGACATGGGTGGATTGAGAGAGTCACACGGGATGTTTCCACAGAGAGAAAAGGTGGTACGTTAAGAGAACAAACTCTTTTTATCTAAACAAATACACTACACATATGCTCTGTAGACATCTATATTGGATGTTGTAACCAAAAAAATCCTTGTGACTGACAGTTATAAACTGTATAGCATTGAACGGAGACTGAAACGCAAATATTTGAACTGAGTCAATGCAAATTGTATTTCAAACACAAGCGAGCAAAATCATTCAAGACTCTCTAGGAAGTTTATTAACTTCCCTCAATTCCGTTCAGACAATTTTGTCCTTTTTTAAGGGCCAATGCGTCTGATTGCACGTACAAAAGCATTTTTTCCCTGAGCGGATCCCTCAACACTACAACAATCCGGCTGTTTTTCTTTGGAATCCTCTGTTATTATTTCTGGTTGTTTAAAGAATATGAAAAAGTGGCTTTTGCAACTAGGATGAGCAAACAGTCTGCTTTAGTCTTGGTTTGATTTGCTATGTAAGACAATCATCATAAAGTAATAATAATGAGCAACTGCCCGTTTTTATTTCCCTTTTGTACCTGACTCATGAAAGAGTAGTTTCTGCTAATTTTAATACATTCTTAGCACATAGCAATCCCTGAGTAAATGTATGTAACATGTATTTGATGGTGTTGTTACACAATCATGCAGTAGTGACTGTATTGTATTATTGTGTAACTTTGTTAACTGACCGCCGTAACATCATCCAAAAAAAAAAAAGATATTTATTTATTTATTTACTTATTTATTGTTTGGTCCAAGCAGTTTCTCTGTCCTTTTCACGCCATTTTAGCGCATTAGCCAGGATAAAACTCTCTGTATATTAATTATGTCTGACAGTCAATGTAAATGTAGACAATGGGCTCAAAAGAGGAAGTTAAAGTACATTTCACCACTGCTATTTTGAAAATTTACTTTTCTCTATCTCAAGTTATTAGTGATTAGAAGTGACTTTCTGCAGAGAATTAATAAAACTAAGACTCGCCAAACATATTTCACAAAATTTGTTATGAAAAAATACTTTTGTACTTGATTCTCTCATTGGGATTGCTATTAACACTTTTTAAACAGAATGTGGTCAGGATATTTTAAACAGGTAAAAAACATTCTGTCATTGAGGTTAAACCGATAAGAAATTATTGATGCTGATCTTCAATCCATTGAGAAAAAATAATTTGACATGTTCAGCTCATATTCAACTGGTCGGCACCTATAAAATATTATGCTTTATTATCATCAATATTTCTAACAGCAATTCTTAGTTTTGTGCATTGCCTTTTTGGTTTAATGAGGTAACAAACTGTCTTTAGGGTTTGGATGCATCTATTTTAATATTGCATAAAAATCATGGCCAAAAATGGTTAAATCCCCATTTGCGAGTATAAATTTGAGGTTCATATTTAAATTATTTCTATGCAATGTGCCTGTCAATTACCGTATATATGCACAATTGACTTATTGAAGATAGGACGATCAATTCATTCTCTTGGCTGGACCTTTTTTTATTTTGGCAGCTTTAATTATTTTGCCTTAAAGGAGAACTCTGGTCAATTTTAACATTGAGCTCATTTTTTTGTACATTTGGAGTGCTGCTTTAAAAAGAATCCTCTTTTTAAAATTCGCACCCTGTTGACTTTAGAACTTGCCCCATTGAAGTCAACAGGGTGCGAATTTTAAAAAGAGGATAACACGGTGTAGGCAACACCGATTTTTGTCGTTTTTGTCTGTACTGACAGCACTCCAAATGTACAAAAAAATTAGCTCAATGTTAAAATTGACCGGAGTTCTCATTTAATTGTATTAGCTTTAACCAATTATAATTAATGAATTTGCCCTTTTTCTTTTTATATTTACTATAGAAACTAACAAATCTGCCTTTGTCTGCCTTGGATTTTGAATTGAACATGTTTCAACATCTATTATTTTTTGTATTGTGAAAACTAATGAGTCTGATATGGCCAGCAATACTAGTAATTGTTACAACATTTCCTTTTAGGCTTCTGGAGAAAACTTTTAAGTGCATGAGCATTTTAATCCTATCTGCAGTATAATGGAGAGAAATAAAAGAAATATGAGAGCTGCCAGTGAGCACTGAGAGCATTGAGTGGTACATATGATGCTGTTTAAGCTAAATAATAGGTTTTATACTATAGCTGGACATTAGACAATAATTAAGTCACTGGTAAAATATGCTTTTTGAACAAAAAACATCTGGAATTTTCCCCTAATATATTCTGAACTGTTCTCCGAAAAATTAATTTAATATCAGAATGTGTGGTGAAAAGATTATTTGTGGGTCTTTTTCCACTGTTAAATTGTGTTTTGTTATTTTCTGGCTGCTTTTTTTCACCATGTGACCGGAACCCAGTGTTAAATTGTTTTTAAAAGAATTTTGAATTGGTAATGTACTGGTGTTTATAAAACCTTTGAAATAATAATAAAAGCGCCAGTTATTGCAAAGATAATAATTGTATTTGTGGAACAGGTTTTTCAAGTATTTGTAAGGGGTTGTTTTGTCCATCACTATTAATGCTAAAAGTGTAAAGGAAATGCATATATTTTAAGTATACATTTGTTCATTGTACAACTAAAACTAATTGCACCTTTCAGTGATTTTTTTTCTCCTTTTTTTTAAGTGCACTCATGATTTTGCAGAGCACTGTATGAAATTTAAGTACCATTTAATAATGAAATTGCAGAGACTGATGCAAGAAGTGTTATTATATTTATATTTTTTCCTGAAGGGAAAAACATCTAAAACTGTTGTACATATTTACAATATTTCTGTAATTATGAGCTATAATTTAATGTGTTTTGGGGGGCATTAGCTATTGGCCTTGAAAATCTAATGGAAGGGATGCATCTGTGATAAAATAAACCTCAATTTTCTTGACTACTTGTTTCATTCATGTTGCTTTGCAGGGTTTTATCATTCCAATCCAAATCAGTAAGCATAAATAATTTGTTTATAGGCTTTACACATTTGTGTAGAATTCCACAGAAAAGTTTCTGCTACTTTCCACAGAACAGCCCGTCATTGTACTCTCTTGGCCGTTTTTTTTTTAGTTTTTTTTTTTATCTACTTTCATCTACGAATGTATTACATAACCCCTATGTAAATCCATGCTTACAATGTGAAATTGGAAGTTTAATTCACATTACAGTTGTGTCTGGTGGTGATGCTCTCATTGGAAGTAGGCCTACTGTACGCAGGGAAATTATCAATTTTAGAGTCTAAAATCTACGGGATGGAACTAGGGAATCGTTTTAACGTGCTTTAGGGGTTAATAAACTTGTTATTCTTGATTCCTTCAAATGACGCTCGTAACTTCCAGCACGCTTAAACTGAGATCCTCTCCACCCACGTTATGTAGACTACTCACACTTCTGCTCATGTACTCCGGTGTGAACTACGAGTGAACTTTATTGCTCTATAACTCAGCTTTAAGTTTTGCATTTTTGCTTTCGGATGAAAATAAGGAAAACCGAAGCTTATTCTTCTGCCTACAGTGAGGTTAGGTGGGTGTTTATTCTCGTTATTCTTTTAACTGCTCATGAAGAGGCTTACTGTTCTCAGTTACCATAAACAACGCTCCTATAATTATGAGTAAGTTTGCTATGTTAACTAGGTGAATGTGTTTTATGGCGTACCTGATTGTTACTGAAACAGTTCAGACGAAGAGATGAGCAGTAAGCATGCGCAGTTTGTCTTTGCCTCACTCATGCGATTAGTTCTATTTTGTTTGATGATGTATATATTCTTCAGCCCATTGGATCTGTACCATATTCAGCTCTTTCAAATATTCCTAAAATAAATGATTAATTATTAGTAATAATTGACACTGACCTAACTTCCAAGTCCAGTCATAAATCAAGTGATTTAGCAACTCTCACCAGAGTGCAAAAAAAAAATGTAATGTTTAGATATTTTGTTTTGTTAAGAAATGGTGTCTGAAATCCTCCAAATGAGAAAGAAAAAATATATAAAGAAAGTTATACAATACAATTGATCGAAAAACTTAAAATTTGTTATAATTAAAGCGGCAGTCCGTCACTTTTTTGGGGTTAAAAATTATCCAAAATAAATTGAGCAAGTACATAACCAGCCAGTGTTCAAAACTATCTGCTTGCCTTCAAAGTGGTACTGGTAAGCTTGTAATAATGTTTTTAATTCCAGTGGTACTGGTGGATTTCCGTGGTAAATTCGAGCATGTCTTGTCTTTGCGTCATTACCATCTGTACACATAAAGAAGAAGTCTCGGCTAGTAGGCTATATTGCGTGTGAGGATGTTGGAGGTGGAGATTTATAGTCTTCTCACATCACCTGATATAATTAAACTGATCAATTTGATGGCGGATCCAGAAAGGTTCAAACGACAATCACCAGTGACAACTGGAGATTCACCCGTTGTAAAATGCAAAAGATTTCAGAGTGGCTAAAGAAAAAAAGACATTAAATGTAGCTAGTCACTGTTGTGAATTTTTATTTTTTTTCCTAAAGTTTAGGAACTCAGAAGCGAAGACCAGGAGACTTGGTTGTATCTTCAGCAGGATTCTTTATTGAGAACACCAGCTGTTGGTAGCTGCAGTCATCGTCAAGTCTGCAGGGAACTTTACATTGCAGTTTTATACATTTTTAGGGGGAGGGATTTACATTGAGGGGGGAGAAACTCTGAAACAAAGCATGTAAATGAGCTGAGACACGAGAACAGGACAGGGCAGGACTTCCCGCACTGAGACAGGAACCCCAAGACAAAAGGTGACAGAGAGATCAGGACAGTCAGGAATATCCCGCTGGGAACCCCTACCATTTGCAGAGATTTCCTGATCTCATCATTTATGAACTTTCTCAATATAAAATACTATTGTATTGGAATCTAAATTAAACATTTTAATAAATTTGTAACACTACATCACGCAATGCTGATGTTGTTAATATTAACAATTTGAGAACAAAGTAGGCTATAATTTGCACGGTTTGACGTGATATGATAAGCGATCGTTAGATTTAATCAGTGCGATTTACTGCAATGCTTTTTCCCCTTTAGTTGGTCAGAACAAAAGTGGATGTTACCTACTTGTTAAGAGGACATTTTCCAGTGCAAATTCTTACGTTGGTCATACTTCCAAAAAGTAGAATCTGTGATTCCGATTGCCAGTATCCACACCGGCGCGGCGACTGACAGCCGCACACTCTCCTCAAAACATTGTGTTCCTCCGCGCTGTGCCGTGCCGAGGTACAACCCACTGAAAGTTGATAATTCCACGAATAACTGCAATTGTAGATTTCGATCAGAGATGGCGACAAAGAGGAAGGCGGGCGATTTTTGTGTGCATTAATTTAATCCGAATGTGTGACATTTGCTTGTAACTCTTCAAAATTAAATAAAAATTAAAAAAAATCTTTTTTCAACACTAAATCTAATACTACATACTTATATTCAAAATGTGTATTGGTCAATCTTAGACAACTTTCTAAGCAGAAGATGGACGCATGTTTTCTCAGTCCTGTTACCGAGACTCATGTGCCATTTAAAAAGCATGTTTAAAAGCATTTCAATTAATTCCTTTGTTTTCCCCACAAGAAAGTGTTTATTTGAAAGAAATTGTTGGTTATATGATTCAAATAATTGATATTTGTGACAAAAAAATCACTATATATTCAGGCAAGATGTATTTTAATATAAAACACAAAGCCATTTTTTTTATTTTTAAAGAAGGCCGAAGCCTCAAGTTTATCACTTTTCATAATAATTTAATTTATTAAACAATTGTATAAATTATGGACCAAACAAAACTGATTAAAACAGTGGTTTAACTTTATTTTTTTGGAATAAAAATAAAATAGTAACAGGAATGAACATTGGGTAACAGGAATTAGTGTCCATATGTGTGTGCATGTGTTTGTATGAGAGAGAGTGTGCATAAGATTTCTGTGTTGAGTGATGTATGTGCTAGTAGTACTTCACAGCGAATGAGGTGGAAATAGAAAGAAGGAGAGAGAGGGAGGGAGAAAGAGGGAAGTTAAGACACAAAGGAGGGAAAAGAGAGGGTTTCGGATGTTTCTTGCTCCTTCCCTTGCAGCCTGCCAAGGCTGGGTGTTTCTGGCACCTGCATATGGGTTCTCTCCATCTTCTACAAAATATAAGAAAGACAAAACGTATAAGTCACTTCGTGGTGGATTGGCTCCCTGGAAGTATGGTATTCACATTGTAAAACTAATGCTAATGTCTACAATATAAGTAATTGCAACATTGAAAACTCAACCTTGGACTCTACTCTTGTTTTTTTTTTATATGAGTAACAGGATTGAGTTTTTAAGCAAAAAGTGATCAAATACATGACTTATGGCCACATATCACACATGCTAATAGCATGAGGACACTGAGCAAATTCTAGTGACTTACCAAAAGTTAATATTTTTTAAATAACAAATAACATCTAAGAAATAGTTTAGGTAACAAGACTTACGGTCTTCCCATTGCTTTCAGAAGATCCAGATGATGCAACTTCCTGTTGAAAATGTATCTTGTGGAATGTTCCAAGTTTTCAGAGGGGGGAATGTGTTAGGGTAACAGGTCTGAGTAAAAATCCGGGGATACGACTAAAATGTGTATTTTATCAAAAGTATTAGATTAAAAAAAATTCTCATGAAAAAAAAGAACATTTTAAAGCATAGATTGGATATAAAGTCAAACAACAATGCAAAAAAACAAGATTTCTGATGGACTTTAATAATTATATTTCATGGTAAACTTTAGAGATAGATAGTGGGGACATGCAACAAATGCTATTTTTTTAGTATTCTTGTAGTTTTTATTAATGGTTTCAATTATACATTTTAAATTTGCAGTTATCTTAATGTCTGGGACACTTTGCTTAATAATAAAATGTATTTTAGAGTTAATTTTCATGCATTTTCATACATGTAATGTCCTGGGGACAGAAATGTCACCCATTCAATGGAATGGCAATCTAAAGCACTTGAAATTAACATGTTTCTGGAGTCTCTTGAGCTCAGATTTCTCAATCATATTAAAAAGTTTAACTCTTGGTTAAGGTAAACATGTTAGGATTTGAAGTAATGGACATAGATTTGTGTCTGTTCAGTCACCATCTGTGGTGTGTTTACCGTTTACTAATTGTCATAGCTGCAGAATGCAGATCATATCTGATGATGATAGTCTCATACAATAGACACTGAGCATCTATAGCTTTCCAGTAAGTAATGCACCAATAATCAGTATTGCTTATAATGGCCTGATAATAGATGTTCGAATAGATTATTTATTCACTGCTTATCCATTTCTGGTCATATAAGCGTAAGCCTGTCTAGATCGGTCCAAAGGCGTGTTTGTCTTCGTGTTACCGTCTTTCCTCGTGGCAAAGTAATTTAATTCCATTTTAGCTTTTATCTGACACCATTTTATTTCTTCTAAAGTTTAGGAACTCAGAAGGGAAGACCAGGAGACTTGGTTGTATCTTCAGCAGGATTCTTTATTGAGAACACCAGCTGTTGGTAGCTTCAGTCATCGTCAAATCTTTCTAAGGGAACTTTACATTGCAATTTTATACATTTTTAGGGGGAGGGATTTACATTGAGGGGGGAGAAACTCTGAAACAAAGCATGTAAATGAGCTGAGACACGAGAACAGGACAGGGCAGGACTTCCCGCACTGAGACAGGAACCCCAAGACAAAAGGTGACAGAGTGGTTTAACTCAAAGGTTTAACTCTTTACTTATATTTTACCCGTTCATATTAGGCGGGTCTCTCGATCCAGCGCAGTCTCATCCCAAGACGTCAACCAACTGACGCTTTTGACCATACGTCAACATCCGACGTTTTAGGGTACCCTTTAACGTCAGTTAGATGACGCTATCTAATCCTAACCCTACCCCAGACCTAAACCTACCCGCGTCATCTAACTGACGTTAAAGGTAAAGCCAAAGGTAATGTCGGATGCTGATGTATGGTCAAAAGCGTCAGTTAGTTGACGTCTTGGGATGAGACTGTGTTACTCGATCACAAGCTCACCAGCTTTGGTCACCAAACAGAGGTAATTGCTATATACCTGAGATCGGTCGCATTCACGCTTACACAATCAAAGATACTTTGGTATAGCCCCCGTGATTGCATACTTGAAATTAAAGTGCCGTTTACTTTAGGCAGAGGTATGGCCACTACTACATAAGTCAACCAACTTCACTTCCCTTATAATAGCTTTGGATTGGCCATGCCGTGGTTTCCCACGTACACTTATCTAAAGTTACATTAAATTAAAACAGAGGTAAGACACACCCAGATTTTGGTTGGTCAAGCAGCATTTTGCTGCCCTAAACGGAAATTCACCTCTTTGCAAAACAAGTACACTTGAATTTTAGTGCCAAATATTAGTCGTCACTAATCTGACACAAAACTTGCGGTAACATACGAATCCGTTTAATCTACTTGGGAAAAAAATTTCAGAGTCGGTCGGAATAAAATCAAATGTAACAATTTATCATGTCAGGTAAATGTATCATGCCAATTTCATAATCAGTTCAAAGATAATAAATACAAAACATCAAATGCTCGTGAATAAAGAGAGAAGATTTGAACCTGACATTATAAAGTACATGATGCGGAATGTTTTGCATACACTCATAATCACAGGCTAATTTGAGTTACAAATCGCCACGAGTCTTCTTCAGCATCTCCCTAAATAGAGACCAAGGCAAAAACCTCTGTTCAAATGTAAAAATGAGTTCACAGAGGGAATTTGCATTAATCACTGTCCCAGACTTAATGGGGACAGAAGTTGATTTACATGGGGGCACACACAGTCAACAATATATCTCTAAACTCTCCACACCTTATTACTTCTGAATGAGACCAGTTTGTACCAGTCGTACTGTGACATTTCAAATGATACCAAACATGTATAATACTGTATGATGATTGTTCATATTAAACCATATAGATTTTTGGGTGATTTCAGATAGGGATGGGTGAAGGGAATGATGTGTAAATTGGGAGGTGATCAACTCAAGTGTGATTGTGTCTCGAATGAGGATGGTAATAGCAAGAGAGTACAAATGTTAATTTCCTTTGTTTTGTCAGAGAGTAGCCCTCTCTTCTAGGTCTTCCAGTTTCTTATAAGGAAACACTTTGAGGGTTATATAAACATACTATTTGTACTCACAAATGATTTGAAGTGTTCAAGTCCAAATAACTAAAATAATTGTATAAACTGCACTCTACAATCTACTGCACATACTCATGGGAATGCAGGTTTGAGTCATGTCATGATGACTCCATTATCAGTCTCTCTCCACTTTACCATCTCCCGTAAATGTCCTTTAATTTAAAACCCATTAGGGAAGACAGTTTGTTTATTTTTGTTTTGTTTTTTTTAATACACTTTTAGAAGATGTTATTCAGCCATGGTTAATGCCATTTTGTTTCCTTAGCAGATCTGATTGCCAGTGGAGACACTGGTGAGTTCTATTATGTCAGTCTGGCTTTTGTGTGCTTTGCTTTCTTCTCTGATTTGCACAACGGAACAGGATGGTGAGTCTTAAATGCATTCAACTATATCATAAACTCTTAATAATACAATACCCATTTATTTCAAATGTTATCTGAGACCCTTAATAGAAGAATTCAAATAAATGATGTTCAAATTGTGTATCAACAGGGCATCCACTTTCTATAAAAGAGGTGAACGTGTATGCAGAAACAGACACCCATGATAATGGTGCATGGGTGTTGAATGTTGAATGGAGAGATGGGTTTGCTGAAAATAATGAATCCATGGAAGTCAGCTATGAGGTGCAGGTTTATCATACTGAAAAGATGAATCCTGTTCACAATGTAAGTTGATCTTTTGAGATTCTTTGCTGGAGCAATGGAAGATATGTCTAAGGCTATTTTTTCAATGAGAAATAACTGTTTTAGGAAACCGTACATGTGACGCCGGACAATACAACCCATCATCACTGGAAATGGACCTCACCTATACCATTGCAGTGCACTTCCCATTCGGTCAGACTTAGGCGTCGAGATCAGGATGACACTGGTGAATGGACACCATTATACACGTACAAAGGTTTGTAGCCACAGGTTGTTCTCATTCTGTATGCACATATTATGCAAAAGAGAATAATAAACTGAATTTAACTGAACTGTTTTGCCTTTAAAATAACAGGACAAGATCTTATTGCCACAAGATTAATTGTCTATCCTCGTGATCATGTTTTCATGGTTGGGAGTACCATCACATTTTGTTGCATCTTCAAGACCGCTCCATCGCCCGATTCTAAATTTCAAATCTGCATCAGTAACAGGACATACATCACAAAACCAGTTCACTTTCTCAGCCCTTCGGAAGCAACTTCAGACATACTTTGTAATGATAAAGGAGGCAATTCAGCAGGCTCTTCAGTATTTATTGGCTGTAAGTGTAAACATCCATGAATTGGTCAATTTAAATGCTACCCGTCATTTTTTACTTGTTTTACAGAGAGTTAGGCAGCTAGACTATGTTTTCCATTAGATGAGGATTAGTCACAGCTTCTTTTGATATTTTTGCCCACATATGGGATTATGGCCACAGTCTGGCCGTATGTGGGATGTTCCCACCATTTTAACTGATGAAGCCACTTGGATAAATAACAGAAAAAAAGTGTGAATATTTTTTGGGGAAGAATGAAAAATAAAATGAAAAGAAGAATGAATCCCCCCCCCCCCCCACGGTTAAAATAACCGTTTTCTAGGTTAATATACAATCATCTAAAGGATTATTAGGAACACCATACTAATACTGTGATTGACCCCCTTTCGCCTTCAGAACTGCCTTAATTCTACGTGGCATTGATTCAACAAGGTGCTGAAAGCATTCTTTAGGATAGGATAGCATCTTGCAGTTGATGGCGATTTGTGGGATGCACATCCAGGGCATGAAGCTCCTGTTCCACCACATCCCAAAGATGCTCTATTGGGTTGAGATCTGGTGACTGTGGGGGCCATTTTAGTACAGTGAACTCATTGTCATGTTCAAGAAACCAATTTGAAATGATTCGAGCTTTGTGACATGGTGCATTATCCTGCTGGAAGTAGCCATCAGAGGATGGGTACATAGTGGCCATAAAGGGATGGACATGGTCAGAAACAATGCTCAGGTAGGCCGTGACATTTAAACGATGCCCAATTGGCACTCTGGGGGCCTAAAGTGTGCCAAGAAAACATCCATTACACCATTACACCACCACCACCAGCCTGCACAGTGGTAATAAGGCATGATGGATCCATGTTCTCATTCTGTTTACGCCAAATTCTGACTCTACCATCTGAATGTCTCAACAGAAATCGAGACTCATCAGACCAGGCAACATTTTTCCAGTCTTCAACTGTCCAATTTTGGTGAGCTCTTGCAAATTGTAGCCTCTTTTTCCTATTTGTAGTGGAGATGAGTGGTACCCGGTGGGGTCTTCTGTAGCCCATCCGCCTCAAGGTTGTGCGTGTTGTGGCTTCACAAATGCTTTGCTGCATACCTCGGTTGTAACGAGTGGTTATTTCAGTCAAAGTTGCTCTTCTATCAGCTTGAATCAGTCGGCCCATTCTCAAAGCATTTTCGCCCACAGGACTGCCGCATACTGGATGTTTTTCCCTTTTCACACCAATCTTTGTAAACCCTAGAAATATTTGTGCGTGAAAATCCCAGTAACTGAGCAGATTGTGAAATACTCAGACCGGCCCGTCTGGCACCAACAACCATGCCACGCTCAAAATTGCTTAAATCACCTTTCTTTACCATTCTGACATTCAGTTTGGAGTTCAGGAGATTGTCTTGACCAGGACCACACCCCTAAATGCATTGAAGCAACTGCCATGTGATTGGTTGATTAGATAATTGCATTAATGAGAAATTGAACAGGTGTTCCTAATAATCCTTTAGGTGAGTGTATTTTAAAATGTATTTTTTTTCCTGTGATGGCAAAAGAACAGCATTTATATTTGAAATATACATGTTTTTATGCTTGCATTTTTTTACTCACTTTTGATCAATTTAATTGAGTAAAAGTATTTTGCTAAATTTCTTCATTCTTCAAATTTCTATAATTTCTTTCAAAAATAAACAAAAATGACTGGCCCCAAACTTTGAACTGTAGTGTATACCAAATGTGTTAATTGGCTTTTAAGTTGAGTCCTGGCCTTAAATTTTTCGTTTCACTGGCTGCTGTAGATCCTCCAGATGACCAGAATCTTACATGTATGACACGGGATCTCAGCTCTGTAGAATGTTACTGGAATCGTGGTCGAAAAACCTACCTGGACGGTACTAAAAAAACAATCTACACACTTAATGGAAGGTAACCACACAGCCAACAATATATTATCCATCTTAATGTACAGTGCAAATCATGGTTACTCTTATCATACGATTCATACCGAGTCTTCACTGATTCTAAGTGTTTTGTATTTGTCAGAGATTGTGATCTCGATAAATGTGCCCTGCCTGCGGTGCCAAAGCAGGTGACAATCTGGACTCTGATTGCCAAAAATCCCCTTGGTGTGAAGACTCTCACGGATACAGCTGACCCCACACATCGGGGTATAACAAATTGTTTATTTTAGTATTGATGAATCTCTTAGAATACTGCGTGCCACCGCGTTTATTTGTGAATTTAATCTTCTGTTTCTTCTTGCACAGTATGGTTGAGAGCACCCAGTAAAGTATCCTATGCTGCTTATGCAAGAAATGTCACTCTTCTGTGGAGTTGGAACGTGAAAAATTATACTTTATTTCCGATGATTTGTCAAGCGATGCTCAACGGAAGCATTTACAATGTTGGTTTCATCAGTTATTATCTTGCATTAAAAATTGATAACTGTACTCTTTTAGCTCTCTGCTGTTAAACTTTTAAGGCCTTGCATTTCACAAATGTCTACATATTTTCAGAAAACCTTCAATGGACTGGGACTTTCATCAATTGTCATTGTCCATCTGCAGCCCTTTGCTAATTACACAGTTAAACTGAGATGTGGGTCTGATGAACACTTCTACAAATGGGGTGACTGGAGTGAAATTACTGAGTTCTCCACTAAAGAGGACAGTAAGTATACAGAGAATTAACCTATTAGAAAATATACTCATTCATTTATACATATGTGATTTTGTTTTTATAGTTCTACATCATTTTGTGAGTGAATGATATTGCTTTTATACAAGACTTCAATATGCAAGAAGTTCATATTGAGTAACTTACAGTGTGGACACAACTTACATTTTACTTAGTCAATTTTTTTTCTCCGCCAACGTGAATAGTTCCTTACGAAGCCACGGCAAATTACACCATTGCACTTTTCTGAGCAACACGCAGTTACATTTCTGGATGAATTAGTGTTTTTAAACTAGTCGGGTGAGTGATGAGTCAATGACTGCCACTCGGCCAATCAAATTTAGGGAATCACACTAATAATCTCTCTTCAGTTCCAGAAGCAGTAGATGTTTGGATTCAGTATTTTGAACAAAACACATATGTTCTGTGGAAGGTAAGTGCAGTTTATATGATTTGGCTCTGTTGTCTTTAGCTTTAGCTCTGCATTTTGTGGCTACAATCAAACAAATAAAAATAATATTTTTCATGTTTTAAAGCCTCTAACTCAACAACAAAGCCATGGGACGATTACGCAATATAAACTTACCAAAGGCAAGAGGAGAGAAATCATTGACATAACACCAGAAACACAGCTGTGCTACAAGATCTCCCCTGGGAATGAAAGAATTGATCAAAAAATCACAGTCTCAGCAAAAAACTCAGCTGGTCTTTCTCCTCCTTCTATGATCATCGTCCCTGGTTATCCTGGTGAGCATTCAAAGTATATTCAAAAGGCTTTTTAAATGGGTTGAAAAGTGTGTTTAAATTAATAAAGTTTTTAACATACTCTTCACAGACAATGAAGTCAATGTAAGCCAAATCTATAATGGTAATGGTGGCTTTGAAATAGCTTGGAACGGATACTTTAATTCCACTTGTGGCTATGTTGTTGAATGGTTTCCAACCTACTATGAGACACAATGTGCTGTGGAGTGGAAGAAGATCCCAGAATGTGACAATCCCGCCTTTTGCACCTGGAAACAGTATGGTCAGTTGGGAATATAAAGAAGAGTCATTTGTCTCACTTCTGAGCTGTTGTTGTTTTGATACAGAATTTGTGCACATTTGTAATTGTTCATCAATGATAAAGAGCTGTAACCTGTGTCTATGTTCATAAAAACAGCTAAAATTAGATTTGTTGGTGCTGGTGAACAAATTATTTCAGTCATTCTATCTTTCGCAGGTATTTTTGAGGCTGGAGTGAAATATACTGTCTCGGTCTATGCCTGCATTGATGATAAACCAATGCTTCTGCGGAGAAGTGAGGGATATGCTATAGAGCAACGTAAGCATTCTGTATTTAATAACTGATAAAATGATGGTTTGATTGCTCTTAAAAATAAAGGTTCCAAAAGGGGGTTTTCGCATCAATGCCATATAGAAGAACCATTTTTGGTTCCCTAAAGAACCTTTCAGTTCTTAAAAGAACCCGTTTCTTCTAATTGTGAACAACATTTAAAAAATCTAAAGAACCTTTTGTGGAATGGAAAGGTTCCATGGATGTTAAAGTTTCTTCAAGGTACCATATATGCCAATAAATAACCTGTATTTTCAAGAGTGTCGTTTTACAATGCAATGTTATTTAGGTCTGTGCAACCAAAATGTTTATTGTAGTTTTTCATGTTTAAAAAAAAGGTTTAATGTTTACCTCACATTGTCTCAATTATTGTCCTTTCTGATATCTGTTCTCAGGACCATCGGGGACAGTTCAGAATTTGAGAGGTAAACAGAATGGCATAAACCTTGAACTTTCCTGGGAAGAAGTGCCCTTACAACAGCAAAAAGGCTTCATAAATGGCTACAGGGTCATAACGTTTCATCATGATTCTAAAACACCTGTTATCACATCAGTGACAGACGGTGGGTTTACTCCCTAATAAGCATCCACTTTGTGCCCCCCTCCCTCCCTCCCTCCCTTATAGACGATTGTACATTACAAAGGAGCATACTTTGTTTTTCCATTTTAGCGCCTGAAATTAGTTTGACCTTGGATCCAGGCTCCTACACATTCAATGTTAGTGCCATTACATCTGGAGGATTAGGTGATCCCGCTACATTCAGAATGAACATCGAAAAAAACAGTAAGGTTAAAGACATTTAATTATACAATATAATTGAAGCTATTGATGATTGAACTATTTTATAATGTTTAGTAATCATTGTGTGCAATGTGACAAATTCTTCATAGTTGAGCAGATGATTGTGGCCACTGTTGTGGCTACTCTTGTCTTCATTATCATCACAGTCCTTTGCTACAGGAAGAGAAAATGGTATGGAAGCATGTATTTCAAAAACCCAGTATTTTCTATAGATTTTTAAAATTTTCAGCTGCAATTAAAATGTCACTCTTAAAAATCCTTCAGGTTAAAGAAATTATTGTATCCAGATATTCCTGAACCAAAACTTGCAGGTGAATGGAAATCAAAGGTGAGCCATCAATGTTGATTATAATTTATGATTTTCCTGACAGATTCCCCAAACCCCTAATTATTATTATGATCTGCATGTAGCATTATGTGGGTCACAAGCCAAAAATGGGTTGCAGGTGTGTTCTCATCATGTCTGGGACAACTTTGTATCCCAATAAAATCCTATAATAAACTGCAACAAACTATATACTTGTGCATAGTCATCATAGCAAAATAAATATGCTTAACTTCTTGTTGTTGACATCAAAGGTTGTGTGCAAATTAACCTGCCACTTGGTATAACAATAAAATTTGGCTGATTCCAACATGAACAGGTTGCATGACCATGACCTTATGCTCAAAAACTATGCAAGGTCAAACTAAATTATGACCCAGACAAAATTCGATATGGGCTCACTTGCAATACAAACACTTTTTCTGGTACATTATTGGCTTAATAATAGGCTAAATAATAATCAAAATTGGAATGTCATTTTTGTTTACTTTTATATGAAAAGCAGTTTCGCTTCTGTGTTGCTTGGCCACTTGATCCTTATCTGTGGCACACCAGTTAAAAATGATTGTCCTAAAGACTTTTAACAAATGTTTGCAGGGCTTTAACTGTACCCAGATGACTGAGGGGTATATGAAGTGTGAGATCCATGAAGTCCACAATTCAGAGCGTCCTGCGACAGTGGAAAGTCTGCATGGCCTTGACCTCATCCGCTCCAACTCGACAGTGTTTCCTGCACAACATTACAACCAGAATATGTCTAAATCTCCAGTTCTCTATCCTCCTCTATTGACCTGTGCTAGGAAACTTACCTCAATTGTTGAAAACCCTTCCTATAATATGTCTATTCTAGAACCAGTCAATGTTGCCCAGATATCTGAGCTTACTCTGGAATTGGAGGATAGTTACCTCCCAGCTCCTAACTGTGTTCAGAAAAATGTTGTTTTTAAAGACTCCTCAGGCTACAACCCCCAATCAGCATAGCCTACAAATGTATACCGACAGTACAATAGATAGACTCCAGTGTTGTGCTATAATGCACACCATGTATATCTGAATTATGCCTAAGTAAATGCCAGTGAATTGATGTTATATATATTGTACATACAGTGGGGAGAACAAGTATTTGACACACTGCCGATTTTGCAGGTTTTCCTACTTAAAGCATGTAGAAGTCTGTAATTTTTATCATAGGTACTCTTCAACTGTGAGTGACAGAATCTAAAACAAAAATCCAGAAAATCACATTGTATGACTTTTAAGTAATTCATTTGCATTTTATTGCATGACATAAGTATTTGATACATCAGAAAAGCAGACCTTAATATTTGGTACAGAAACCTTTGTTTGCAAGTACAGAGATCATACATTTCCTGTAGTTCTTGACCAGGTTTGCACACACTGCAGCAGGGATTTTGGCCCACTCCTCCATACAGACCTTCTCCAGATCCTTCAGGTTTCGGGGCTGCCGCTGGGCAATACGGACTTTCAGCTCCCTCCAAAGATTTTCTATTAGGTTCAGGTCTGGAGACTGGCTAGGCCACTCCAGGACCTTGAAATGCTTCTTACGGAGCCACTCCTTAGTTGCCCTGGCTGTGTGTTTCGGGTTGTTGTCATGCTGGAAGACCCAGCCACGACCCATCCTCAATGCTCTTACTGAGGGAAGGAGGTTGTTGGCCAAGATCTCACGATACATGGCCCCATCTATCCTCCCCTCAATACGGTACAGTCGTCCTGTCCCCTTTGCAGAAAAGCATCCCCAAAGAATGATGTTTCCATCGCCATTCTTCACGGTAGGGATGGTGTTCTTGGGATTGTACTAATCCTTCCTCCAAACATGGCGAGTGGAGTTTAGACCAAAAAGCTCTATTTTTGTCTCATCAGACCACATGATCTTCTCCCATTCCTCCTCTAGATCATCCAGATGGTCATTGGCAAACTTCAGACGGGCCTGGACATGCGCTGGCTTGAGCAGGGGAACTTTGCGTGCGCTGCAGGATTTTAATCCATGACGACGTAGTGTTTTACTTATGGGTTTCTTTGAGATTGTGGTCCCAGCTCTCTTCAGGTCATTGACCAGGTCCTGTCGTGTTGTTCTGGGCTGATCCCTCACCTTCCTTGTGATCATTGATGCCCCACGAGGTGAGATCTTGCATGGTGCCCCAGACCGAGGGAGATTAACCGCCATCTTGGACTTCTATTTTCTAATGATTGCGCCAACTGTTGTTGCCGTCTCACCAAGATGCTTGCCTATGTCCTGTAGCCCATCCCAGCCTTGTGCAGGTCTACAATTTTATCCCTGATGTCCTTACACAGCTCTCTGGTCTTGGCCATTGTGGAGAGGTTGGAGTCTGTTTGGTGTCTTTTATACAGGTAACGGTTCAAACAGGTGCAGTTAATACAGGTAATGAGTGGAGAACAAGAGGGCTTCTTAAAGTCCCTGTAAAGGCAATTCTACAAAAAAATTCTAAACACATTATAAATGTTACAAATGTATTGCTAAAACATATTACAAAGACTGTGAACTGTGAAGTACTGAAATGCGGAGTTAGACCGTTAAACAGTTTTTCACCATTGCTATTTTACGGATTTTTTGGGCGGCGCTAAAACAGGGCTCGATGACGCACTGGAGCCCATGAGCTCGTGGACACGCCCCTACTTGATGACACACCGAGGCCACTGAGGCTGATCTCTCCCGACCCCATTCGCATTCGCCGCTCAAACGCGAGTTACTGTCAGTATTATTAGCCTACTGTTTGCTAGCTAGCTATGCCTTCAACACGGAAATGCATAGGCTACTACCTGGATGCGATCATGTACAAAACAGATCGGTGTGTTTATTTAAATTTCCTAAAAACGATCACATCAAGAAGAGGTGGATTAATTTTGTGTAGAGCCAACCTTGATGAAGAGCTGAGGATCACCGCCAACACCCGCCTCTGTAGTGATCATTTTACACAGGATCGTTTTATAAACTTTCCTCAGAGACAACTGGGATTCACTGATAATCCGCTGTTACTGGTGAACGGGGCCGAAACGACTATCCCCCGCCAGCGTTCATCCTCCCGTCCCGAAAGCGATATCACTTAATATCGCCGTCGACAGCTTTCCCGCTAGTGAGCGTGGTTTCAGCGCAGCCAGCGGACACGCCCCCAGCGTTTGAGAGCAGAGAGTAATTCTCATTTTTTCAAGATTTTGATAGCTTATTTTATGTACTTGCCGGCTTTTTTTATCATTCAAATTTGGCTGGATGGCTAATAACACATTTTTCTGTGGTGTGACATACTCAGAACACATACTTAATTTTGACTTTACAGGGACTTTAAAGAGAAACTAACAGGTCTGTGAGAGCCGGAATTCTTACTGGTTGGCAAGTGATCAAATACTTATGTCATGCAATAAAATGCTAATGAATTACTTAAAAAATCATACAATGTGATTTTCTGGATTTTTGTGAAAATGCATTTCTTTTAAGTACTGTGATGAAATAAAGCTGTGACCTTCTTTAGAACTGCCTGTAAATTTGCATTGTATTTCACTATAGTGTTTAATTACTGTACTTATGTTACAAGTGTGACCCCTGTAAATTTAATCCGTGACCTTGATGTTGATGAAGTTATGCTCCAATAGAGTAATAGTTCCCAATTGTGGACTGAAGACTATCAGTTTCAATTTGAGTTTGCTTTTATTGACATGACAAATATTTGACAGTTTTTCCATCAAAATAACCCATAATGAAAGTAATGCAACTTTACACAAATTGATGATAATAATAACAACATTATATAGTGTAGATGACAAATAAAACAATAAAAGAATTATGTTAAAGAATGGAAAAATAAGTATTGGGGGGAAGTAATAAATAATTAGGAAGAAGAACAATAGCAAAACTGTTATGGAAACACAGACCATATTTATGCCAACACTTTTTTTATGTATTAATGGAAATATAACACACAAGAAGAAATAAACAACACACTTATTCCTACGTTTAATTATCAAGACAAAGTACAATGGGAAGCAATTACATTAGAAATGAATAAAAGGTAAGAGTAACAACAAGGTATATTAATCCAACAGTAGAAAAAATAAAAGGGGGAAGGGAGAGCTTTGGGACACAAACAGTAATGAAAATATAATAAGAAAGAATGTCAAACATCGTAAATATGTTTATCATTATTGTTATATATTGTTTTCTTCTTAATATACGTTGAAATTGTACCAAAATACAAATTCATTTCTCGCTTAAAGAAAGTGTGGTTTACATTTTGTGGATAGAGTGCCGAGGTTACGACGTCATTCTGCAAGCCAAAACGCGGAAGTGAGTTAGCATTTTAGCACTCCCGGTTCCCTCGCTCTAAAGTCTATGGGATTTTTGAATGGGTTTAAGCTAAATCGCCTGAAATAAGGTCTGTGGTGAACAAAGCCTCTAAATATTTTCACGTTTTGATCTATGACAGAACACACAGTTATAACCTGCTTGTGGTTTTTTAAACTTTATTGTGTCTGCTTGTGTTTTTTAAAAACTTTATATAGGCTTCAAAATGTATAAATTGTGGATTAACTTGTAAAGATTATCTTGATAGACAAAACGTGTAAGGATCACAACTCTTTGTTAAACACAGATCTTATTTTTTGCCATTTTCCAAAAGTCTATGGGGAAAATGGGAAAATGCATAGCTTTTCGATCGAGGGAACCCATCACTTCGGCACTCTATTTATGACCTTGTGTTTTCCCAACAACACAAAACAAATTTTTCCCAACAACACAAAACTTGTGTTGTCCCATTTTTTGTCATTAATGTAAAAACCAAACAGAATATGTCCATAAGATAAAGAAAAGTCAGATAAAACATTCTTACTCCAAAAAGACTGAACAAAAGGACAATCCCAAAGCTCCACAAAAGTAACAGGATGTCGATGTTATTTTTATTTATTTATTTATTTAGTAATGTTTGACAGTTTTTAATGTTTTATGAACTATGCTTATACATTTTATTTTATGGGCGTCAAGATTTATCCGAAGGCGTTGCCAAAAGGAAACGTTTCCTTTTTGATTGACAAGCAGAACACCCAATAGAATATCAACTTTTATACAATTTGACCAATGTAAACAGTTGTGGGCGGAAGTTTTAAATTCCCGGTCATTGAGCCGCTGTTTTCAGTTGTTCGAGCTCTCAGCTCACATCGAGTCAACGACCTGTTTTCTGAACATGCGCTAGCTAAATTAGCATAGAAAATATATTAATCTGCTTTCAGTTTTTTCCATTAATTTCATCAACGTTATAAATGTAGGTTTTTAATCGTATAGCTCGTCCCTGCTTAAAGCATTTCCACCAATAACGGGTATGTTGCTAATGCGCTAGTAGTTGTGTGTGGACTAAGATGCATCTATCGTAACATGAACTTATGCACATTTATCATCCTCTGTAGTCGCATGTTCTTCTGTAACCTCCAAACCATGACGTATGATGTCTTTATTTTTCCTGCGATTGATTTTATAGTGTTATTATTGTGCGACTAGCCCTACGTTGGTAACGTTAGTCTTTTGGCAAATCTTTAGGGTTAGCAAGTCCTCCGTCATTTTCAACTGACATGCTGAGTTGTTTATTAGTTTGCAACTTATGTTGCAAATTAATTCATGAATAAATGAGATTACAACCTTTAAGTTATTTATCTAAGATACAAAGAAATTCAGTGAAGTGTAAAGATATAAGGTTGTCATTCATTGAAAATTTTCATGACCTAAATCCTGCCTGTCATTTCAGTGATGAAGTTGACATTTGTAATGGACAGGTCGGTGTGTATTGGACATTAACAGCACTAATATGAAGAATAATGACAACCTTAATGAAAACTGCATGGTTATAATGAACTTTTTCGTATAATAAGACTATCTATCTATATATCTAGTTGTAACTGTAATCAATAAATTCTGATCAGAGCATTATTAGGAACTGCAATGACCATGTGCAATGATTCCTTTAGTTTAGGCTGTCAGTGGCACGCAATGGAGGTTGGCAGTGGCACAGTTGTGCAGGACGAAATTAAATTTCGGGGGGCTGAATTTGCTGTCAAGGTCGAGTTGGCGGAGCGGTTACTAATCGTAGAGATTTCAGATGTTGTTACAGCGGACCAGTGGAGAGGAGAGTTCGATCCTGCCTGTAAGTTAAGCTTTTAAAACTGACATTCGCTGTTTGGTTGCTTGAAATTTTGTTTCATATCATTATAATTTTCCCCCCTATAATTAGATATTGAGGATCTGACCCGGAAAACTGGGAATTTTAAGCAGTTTCCAGTATTCTGTAGCATGCTTGAGTCTGCCGTCAACAAGGTGGGTCCATAAAAACGCCATTTAAAAAAAAATCATATTTACTGTAATAGTGTCTTAATTCTTAATGCTTGTCATGACAGTAAATGCACTAGGGCTGCACAATTTGGGGACCTCTCACCCGCTCATACATTTTTTATTATTATTTTAGATTCTGGTGTGCTGTGCTTGTTTGTAGGGCTGCACTATTTGGCCCAAAAAAAATTGTGATTATATATCAATATGAATAAAATAGTTATTACTATTTAGTGGTAGTAGTATTACTAAATAAAAATACTAAACAAAATACAAAACATTACTAAAGTAATATTTCACTCTAAAGCAAAAAAAAAAAAAATGAAGATAATATAATTTCATTTTACAGTTTTACAACTGTCTTAATTTCTTCATCTTCTTCCATTTACACAGAACACGTTTTTGAGGTTAAAAACACGAGACGCATGTCAGTGGACCGAAGGGAAAACAGCCACAAGGTCTGGAGATGCGTTTTTAAAAAGTTGAACTTTTAAGTTGAAGTTTAACTTGAGCGCCACGTTTTTGGAACGCTGCGTCATGCATGATGCACTGCGAAACGCTGGACACGTCCGTCTAGTGCGTGTTTACATCGGGGGGGGGGGGGGGGGGGGGGAATTAAAACTAGCACAATGGACCAATTCTGCAAAAAAAAAACATTCTGTGTGGCCCCTTAAGATTTTATTTAAAAAAAAATGCAGTAAGCAAACAGTTGGTTCTCATTACAAGTTTGGAAGGATGGTTGGTGTATGTTTCGTTCCCAAATGTGGTATAAGCCACTCACAAGTAGACCAGATGTAGAGATGGCTTTGTGTGGAGCAGAATTTACTGTGAACTGAACTACTCTGAGACACTGAAAACACCCATTCATGAGCTGGTTGCGTGATGAACAGGGCTACTGTTCAAAACATGCTGCACAGATATTTATGTAATTAAATCACAGCCTTTGCGATTTGATATCACATCATGCCACAGTTTCAGTTAGATTTCAATTAATGTGCCACCCTACTATGCACTTATTGAATTATTGGCAACAGAAAACAATGGCTATGAAATGACTAATAATAAATCTAATTTGCTTTAATTATCTTTTGCAGTGCAGTGAATCAGTGACCCTTGACCTCTTGACCTATTCCGACCTTGAGCTTTTGCGGAACAGAAAGGCGGGTGTAGTTGGCCGACCTCGTGCTCAGCCGCAGTCTCCTGCTCTCAGTGCAAAACGATACCTCATCCTCATCTACACTGTGGAGTTTGACAGGTCTGTGTAGTTGAATTACTCAGTCTACTTTGATCACTTTTAAAACAGAGCAGTTTTCAATTTATTTCTTTTTGTTTAGGATACACTATCCTCTTCCACTTCCATATCTTGGCAAACCTGATCCTGCAGAGCTTCAGAAAGAGATAAGAGCCCTGAGGGCCGAGCTGAAAACACCGGGACTGAGAGGAGACCACAAAGTATCAGACCAGGAAACACGCAGGCTCCGTGCAGAGTCAGTTATTTTTTTATGCATTATGTAAATAAAAACCCCTTGCACACCTTGGTAGTTGCGGGCAGGTGCACAGGACAAAGTCAGCACAATATAAGATACAATTCCTGTACACTGTTGTAGCTTGTAAATCTTTTAGTTAAAGACCTCAAAGTGGTAGTTCAGTTATGACAACTCTCGGAGTGGATACATTTCAACCAGCATTTTTTTGGCATGGGGCATGAAATATACATAGAAATATACAAAAAAAAAGTATTTCAACATTTTTACCCACTAAGTGTAAAAACTGAATGTTGTGCTTACAAATCTTTTTCTCTCATGTTTTATTGTGGTTTATGTTTGATCAGGTTGGCTTTGGTGAGAGACGAAAAGGAGGCCTTGGCCAAGGCTTTGGATCGTCTACAGATGGCAGGGGCCGGCTCTACTCCTGGGGCTCGTGGGTTCAGAGAGGCAGTGCACAGTCTGGAGGAACAGCTGCTGAAGGAAAGGGCAAAAAGTCAACGGTCTGCAAGCAAGAGGAGCCAGGAACAGCGCCTCCTACTGGAACAGGTGTGTCTAATGAGATTATTGTTGTTGTATGCTAATGAGATAGACAAGCTGACAATATGAAACACTCATGCAAAGTCATTAGCACCCACTTGTATATTCTAATTCATTCTCGTTGGTAGTTGGAGGAACTCAGGGCTTCCGAACGGTCTCTTCGGATACGAGTTAAAAGTTTGACAACTGAGTTAGCCTTGTTACGACGTGGGTAAGCTTAACCAATTGCCATCTGCACTTTTTATTGAATATATTTTATTATTATTTTATTTTTTTGGGGCAGATGTTAATCGTCTTCCTATTTTGACAGTCGGGCGACTCCAGTCATGTCTGGTCGAAGTGGGCTCAGGTGTGATGGGGAGATTCATCGGTCTTTATCCAGAGAGCGCAGTTTGACCCGTGTAGGGTTAAGAGCGCGCTCAGGGTCGAGGGAGAGGATGGAGGACAGGGGTCGGAGGTCAGAGGAGAGAGTTAGGAGGGCAGACTCTTCAGGGGCTCGAAATAGTATCACAAGACCCTCGCCATCTCCAACAGGTAAATGTGTGAAGATGGACACAATATCCTTATGGTCAAAGTCTAGAAACAAATGTAGAGGCCCTTATTAGGCCCAGTTTGATTCAAGTCTTGTTTTCTTTCATGATAGGGTCGCGGGGGTCTCGGTTTGACCCTACAGCCTACATCCAGGACCGACAACGGCGCCAAAAAGAGTCCGATCTGAAGAAGTAAAGACCCTTTCGCCTTTTCATTTGAAAGTTTTTACTACCTTTTCTGCTGTTTTGTATTGTTTTATTTGTCATCTTTTTCCCTACAAGCATTGCCCTTTCTGTGAGCAGGAATATGGTTTACTTTAAAAGGCGTGAACCATAAACTCTTTTTGTCCCTTGCATGAATCCATTTTCTCAAATTGTTGATCCTCAGTCATGAATCTGGCACATCAATGCAAGAAAAAAAGTCTGTAGAATTTCATCAGAATCAGATCGGACTGATAAGAGAATAAAAGTTGAATTTTTTTGTATGCAACTGAACCCGTTACCTACCTTTAAAGATATACATGAGCAGATTTTGTTTCCTACAGTCAGAGGAAGATTAGAAGGGACATGTTGGCTTCACCGTCTCTGATGGAAAGAGGGCGTTCACGCTCCAGAGAGCCCGTACCTCAGATGATGCGAGCAGGAAGTGCTGGCAGGGGGAGGAGTGTGTCTGTGGAGAGCAGGAGGAGTCGGTGTTCTTCTGAAGGATCAGTAGCTGAGTTTGAAGAGCTTGCTAAGCCTCTAAATAGCAGGCAAGTCAATAAACAAAGCACGTTACTTATCCAAGTACATGTTGGCCAGGTTAAATGTGACGTCAGCGATCAGTTCAAACAAGGTTCCGAGTGGCCTACACTTTTATTGATATTTTTTTCCAGTTGGCCTATAATATTAGTCAAGATTTCTTGTATATTATCTTCAAAATATAATTTTAAGTGTCAATTTTTGTACCCTCTCTCTGAACCTTAGAATATACTGTACATTTTAAGTAAGGCTTTTTTGTGAAAAAATTAAATGTTCAGCAAGGATGCATTAAATTGATTAAAAGTGACAGTAAAAAAATTTTTTTTTCTAATAAATGCTGTTTTCTACTCAGAATCTTGCAAAAAACGTATCACAGTTTCTACAAAAATATTAAGCAGCACTACTGTTTTCAACTGATAAAAAAAAGATAAATGTTTCATGAGCAGCAAATTGGCATATTAGAATGATTTCTGAAGATCATGTGACACTGAAGACTGGATTAATGATGCTGAACAAATAAAATAAAAAAATTAAATGTAATAATATTTCACAATATTACTGTTTTATGTCATTTTTAATCAAATAAAGCGTAAGTTTCCTTTAAAAAAAATCATAATGTATGATCAAAATGAATGTTTCATGTATAATGTTGTCTGATACTATTGCTATTATTTTCTTTCTTTCTTTTTTTATTTTTATTTTTTGCAGAGGAAGGAAACTGGGGTATAATGGTCCAGCTGTGGTGAGTAACAATGTGAAATGTTTGTGTAAGATTTTGTAAAGATTAGGCCCCCAATAATTCTAATTGCTGGGTTTTTTTGCATTGCATTGCTCCATCTAGTCCAGAGGAAGACACATAAACAAAAAACCAATGTGTAGCACCCCTGCACAAAGGATGAGAGCGGCAGGTACCACATAATTTCTCCTTTCTTTATGTATATGCATCTATAGCCAATACATGTAAGCCATTTATATTTCTCCAACTCAGACACTTCTATTGACACGGGTGCTGACTTGTCAGAGATTGACGCTCGACTCCAAGCCCTGCAGGACTACATGCGGGACCTTGACACAGGACACTAATTAATCCCAGTGGATTCAGATGTCAATCTAGGCATTTTGCACAAAGACTGAGACTGAAAAACTTGGACAATCATTTCTTTGAAACACTGTTTATTTTTTAATCCCTGATGTAGCTTTTGGGCTTGACTCAAAATGCAGTTATACTGGCTTTGTCAAGGGGGTTCTTGTGACTGTTGCCATATCAGACTTGTCCAAAAGTATGACCTCAGGATATACTGTTTTGTTAAAACACATTCCTGTGTACATTTGATGAATTAGTGTTTGTTGACCATTGTTGTTTTTTATATGATTAGTGTGTATGTTTTTATGTCTGTTTTAGATACTTTCACATTTTGTTTTTGTGAGATTCTGACAAACAAAGCTTTTTATATATAAAATGATTTTGCAGTTTGTCTATTCTTGAGAGACACTCTGGAATTATATCTTACACAATAGAGCACAACAGAATGCAATATCCATTTTATTTATTTTACATATATATTTATTAAGTTATTGTTCCCGTAACTAATGCATGGCATGGTGCTATCAACACAAAGGTTATATGTTTGATTCCCAGGAAACACATATAGTGATAAAATGTATCTTAAGGGTACGTTGCTTTAGATAAGCATCTGCCAAATGCATAAATGTAAAGATGTACATGCAGCAGATATTTTGTCTTTTGGCCTCTAACATGTTTGCTTCAATTGTGGCCATTTTTGCCATTTCTCCCAAAGTCATATTTTTAATGTGATTCCATCAATTCTTGTATGTAGAATAACAAAAACATTAAATTTGTTTTTAGGTGTGATCACGAGGCCAGAATTTTTAAACCTTTCTTGATATAATAAAATGGCATGGTTGTCTACTCTACAGATTAATATCTGCTATGATGTACAGTCAATTTAAGCAGGTATAAAAGCTGTCATGAATATAGACACAGCTAAACTACGTATTTAGGGGCATTGTGCTTCAGTCTGACTCAAATTAGTAGTTAGTTCAGGAATAAAACTTGCATTCTCATAAATGCAGAGTAGAACTTGCGTGTAGGCTACAGTATGTCAAGATCGTCATTGAATAGCGACCTGCATTTCGGTCTGTTCTTCACACAGTTTACTCCAGAACACTGGACAACTGATGAGTTTTGCGTCCTTTTTGAGGCTTGACATACTCAAACATCCTAAAAAAAAGTTGATTTGAGTGAACTGGCCCTTTAAGTATTTTATTCTACTGCAAACGTGTCTTTAAAAACAACCTTTTAATTGATTTTGACCAGAAATAAACTGTTTCATCCTGTACTGTGGACGTTAGCTACCGCAGGTTAGGTGGCGCTGTAAATATAATTTAATGGATTTTTTGTGGCTCTGTTGCTTTAACGAAAAGAGGGCGGGGAAAAGCAGTGCAGTCTGTAAAAGCGACGATGATTTGAGCATGTGTAAATAATACTTTGACACTGTCGCTGAAATACGCATCAACGTGGTTTGTACGTTAATACTAGTGTGTTCTTTAAATCTTTCAGGTAAATATTATTATAATTAATTTCCAGAGGCTAAAGGGATGTGATCACAGCCACTTAACGTTGATAGTGGCCCAATATTGCTTTTATTGTGCAGCTGCGCGACGCGTCACACGCATAGGTGCGGCAGTGCCGTCAGCGCGAGCCGGTTACGCGTTGGGTTTGGCCCTAATCTGGATAAACCCATCAACAACCTCAATGATCTTGTAGATCAGAAACAGCGTGATGACTAAAACACCCGATACCCCGGCACCCTGCGCGGTTATGGGTGACGTCCACCACAGCCACCCAGAGGAGCCCATGGAGCAGCTTTCCAGACGCGCTCGTGTTGCTGTTCCTGAGCTGGTTGTAACCTGCGAGTGTGACCAGAGCCCCCGCGGACCCTGCTCAGGCTCACATCAGCCCGACGAGGAGTCCATCTGCTCGGACAGCGGGCTCAGCGGCTCTCCCGCCTCGTCCCTGGCGCTGAGGAAGCTGTCCAACTCTTCCTCCACCGGCCTCTCGCCAGCTTCGTCTTTTGAGGAATGCGAAGAGGATTTAATGGGTTACAGTGACTATAATCAGTCTCCAGGTGAACCGCTCACGGTAAGAATCCGTTTGAACTTTTTTCATGATGTATTAGTAAGTTACTTATTTCTTTGATAGTCATTGCTATCCCAATACCTAAAATATTCCAGTGTTACTGACAAAACTGGCAGAGGTGTAAAGAATAAGTACTTAATTACTAATACTATGCTTGTGTATTTTTGGCAATTTGTACTTTACTAGAGTTCGGTTTTCTGTTTACTCTTTACAAGGGGACAACATACTTTTTACTTCACTACAATTTCATGTAAACTTTAAAAGTACAAAGTACATTATGCCATCAGGACTTAAATGTTTCCTCACTGATTTAAAAAAAAAAAAATAGTATTTTTCTTTATCCAAATGTGACTAACAAAACAATCAATCATGTCCACATAAGTTTAACTTTCCTTTTATTTAAACAGTCTCTGGACTTCATTTGAGAGTAAATACTACTTATAGGGCAGTATTTATTTATTTTTTTGTAGAATAATTCACCAAAAAATAAACATTTAATTATTTTCCCTCTGTCAGTGAGAGAATAGTGATTTTTGACCGGTTTCTCTACAAAGTTTTTGCATCAAAAATGCAAACATAAGAAAATCGTATCCGTTTCTTGTCAAAAGTCAATACAAAAAAGCTAAGCAAGGTGTTTACCTTTGTACAATAATTGCAACTAGATACTATACTGTACTTCTCTGCTATCATGATACAACTGCAAAAGTTTCCTTTTTTTTATTTATTACTGTATACTGATATTTTATCAAACTATAGTTGTCATGGTAACTTAAGTGCAGATGCATTGAATGCCAAGTGTGCACACTGCATGCTGCAGATCAAAATATGCAGTTGAGTAATTCTCATGATAACTGATTAACATTATGGGCTTCGGGTCATGAGATCATGGTTGTAAATGGAGGAAAAAATTCCATGTGTATTACTTTTTTTTTTTTTTTTTGGTAAAGAAGTCCATTTGAGTAGGACAAATGTCTCTTAAGAAGGTATTTGTGTGACGGTAAAGCAGCCACCATCATTATAATCACATGATAACAATAAATCAAATGTAAACTCAGTGATATGTTAAGTCAACAAGGATTAGGCCTATTCATCATTGAAACCATAGAGGTGTTTGAATATAATCTGCATTGTTCTGTTGTAGGAGCTGTACTGTCTCCAATCATTTTGATGATGATATTGAATGGGATTTGTTTTTATGGATCATGAGGGGGTGGGGAAAGTGGCCCATTGAGAAACTCACAATAGTGAGTCAATGCTCTATTGAAACTGAACTTATAAGGTCAACAAATGATGCACCTCCAGCTCTGTATGGTGGGCCTCTCTTGCTTTGTTCTGGAGAAAGTCATTCTCGTCTGACTGGTTTTCCACTAGCCGTGAGTGTTTGAGCTTGGCGAGCAGAGAGAACTGTACAGGTTAATTGGCTTCAGTCAGAAGGCTGACGCTTGGAGGATAGTTACACTCGATAGAAAGATTTTCACATTGCCTACAGTCGTTACAGCGGCATAGGGTCTTGTATAGAGTAGGATAGAAAAGGTTGATGACACATCAGCTCAAAGGAATCTTGTAGACGGTTTCCTGACAACATCAAAACGGCAGAGAGGAAGGAATCAACAGATCAAGTCGGTCAGAAAGAGGTGTGGGTGAGCAGCAGAACTAAATACTTAAAGGGTTAGTTCACCCAAAAATGAAAATTAAGTCATTAATTACTCACCCCCATGCTGTACCAACCCCGTAAGACCTTCGTTCGTCTTCGGAACACAAATGAAGATATTTATGATTAAATGTGAGAGCTGGATCACTCCTCCAAAATAACGACTTTATTCGACTATTCCTTTTCTTCCTTGTAGGCCTGAAACGAGACTTCAAGAGATTTCCACGACGCACGCGCGAGAACTTAACTGAAGTAGTTGAAGGAGATCGCAATTCTCGCGCATGCGTCGTGGAAATCTCTTGAAGTCTCGTTTCAGGCCTACAAGGAAGAAAAGGAATAGTCGAATAAAGTCGTTATTTTTGTTTGTTTTTTCGCACAAAAAGTATTCTCGTCGCTTGATAAACTTATAGTTGAGCCACTGTTGTGACATGGAATATTTAAACATTTTCTTTAATGACTTTCTGGGCCGTCCGGTGTCATTCCCTTAGGGAGCCTATATAGCAGTCATGAACCTCTCAGATTTAATCATAAATATCTTCATTTGTGTTCCGAAGACGAACAAAGGTCTTACGGGGTTGGTACAGCATGGGGGTGAGTAATTAATGACTTAATTTTCATTTTTGAGTGAACTAACCCTTTAAGAGTCAATGATGTGACGCACACTTTTTTATTTTTATTGTGTCCAGATCTTTTATTTATTAAAAAAAATACGTCGAATTATTTCACACACATGCATTGACTTGAATACACCTCTTGTATGATGGCCATGTTTTTAATGTCTGCTTTAAAATTAATTTTGTATTCATTCATATATTTTTTGGTGGTGAAGTCAGAGTGATGCTACTGTTCTGGAATCATGATTTAAAAAAAAAACTATTGAAAAGTTAGCCATAATCCTTTATTTTTATTTATAGTATTTTTTTTTTAATCAAAACTGCTACACTGCTTATTAATATTTGGAAAACAAATTGTCTGCCACATTAAAATTATGAGTGACCAACATGCAGGAAAAAGAAAAAACATTAAGAAACTTGACACTTTTAAGCAAGGGAGTGCTTAAAAAAACAAACTAAAAGTAACTAAAAAAAGTAAATAAAATTAAGTATAATAAATTAAGATATATTTTAACAAATAAAATTATTTTAAATAAAGAAAAAAATAATTAATACATATAACAGTATTATATAGAAAAAATACATTATATTAACATATTTGGTCCATGGCATCTAACAAATTAAAAACTTCAGATGTTTTTTTTGTTGTTTTTTTTTTTGACAAGCAATGTTACTTTTAGGTTTTGAAATGTCATGTGCTGTGAATCCACAAAAACGGAATGGCATTTATGAAATATTAATTCATGATATTAAAAAAGTTTTTTTTTTTTTTACCTTAAAACCTTTTTTAAATTTAATCACTGACATTCACTCACATGTATTCAAGTTGTAAAGAAAATGTTCTATTCTTGTTGGCACTGTCCACACTGGCTCCTCCATTTTATCTGGCAGCATAACAAGTGCCGTCTGTAAATGGTTTATGAACATCCTTTTAAGATGAGCTATTTCTTAATCACAGCCTCTTGGTATTGCTTGATGACTTTTAGTTCGAGATTGTCGTCAATGATTTGCCACATGGGGAAAAACTCGACCTATGGTTAATGGAGGAGATTGAGTTGCACGTTGGAGTCTGAGGTCGACTGAATGCACTCAGTGCCCCAGAGCGGCTTGCTATGTAAGAAAAAGAGAACAGAAGGCAAGACGAGAAAAGCCTCTACCAACAAATGACCCTTGTACAGAACCATTGCGTACTGCTCAGTCGAAGTCGTAGGGTGTTAACTGACATGTCAGTCTCATTTATGTTTGTTTCAATCATATCTCTTCATTCAAAGGCTGATCTGTGGAAGAAGTCAAAGAATATGGTGAACTGGTCTCCCACTCCAGTGGCGGTGAAAAAGCGCTCTCCTTGGGTACAGGTGGTCGGCCATGCAGGTTTGCTAGTTTATCTGTTTATAAGTGTTTTTGCCAATGTTATTGTGTGTGTGTGTATGTATATGTATATATATATATATATATATAATATATTTCTCAATCAAGAGACTTTAGTTATCAAAGTAAATAAATAAATATATTGATGATTAAAGTCTCTTGATTGAATTTAAATGATTCATTTCCTGAAATTGCATTTGGATCACCTGATAGCATTATGTAACTTTCATGTTTGAGCCTTAATATTTATTATTGTTTTATGGTCATGTGAATTTGCATATACCGTAAAGCTAATGATTTTTTTTATTGCTGTGTTTGGTGATTCCCTTTTTGTCTGACGTCTGCATGTTTTTGTTTGTTTCTCCAGGAAACTTTCAGATGGGCAGTGATGGAAGGCTGCTGAAGAAGTTCTGCGAGTGCGAGCAGCAGTGTTTTCTGCAGCTCATGAGCGACTCGCTGCAGCCCTTCGTTCCTGCATACTACGGTGTGACTCAGCGTGACGAGCAGGATTACAACCTCATGGACGACCTGCTTGCTGACTTTGACTCTCCCTGCATCATGGACTGCAAAATGGGAAGCCGGTGAGGATGTTGTGCTTTGTAAATTCAGCACTTTCATACTTTCTTTAAATGGATGATTTATGGGTAGATGCCACAATAATGGACTGGCACACAAAAAAAATAATGTCATGGCTTTACGGATGTCTACATGAAAACACCATTAGGAAGTTAAGTGACGCACCGAAATTATTATTATAATTTATTTGTGGGTTTTTTTTTTTAATCGAAACTGAAATTAACGTTTTCATTTAGACAATAACTGAATCCGAAAATTAAGTTTGGGTAATTAAATTCACCCAAAAATGATTACTCACCCTCATGTAGATTACTGACCCTCGGTCATCTCTGGAACACAAATGCAGATCTTTGTAATGAATTCCGAGACGTGCTGCGTAACACGAGAATGAACCTCATTGGTTCTTGCAGAAGCTCAAACGTGCTGCGTAACGAGAATGAACCTCATTGGTTCTGGCACGTCAAGCGAACATGCTTGAGCTTCCTTTTACCACAACTGATATGTGAGGTCATAATGGAAAAGCCTAAATTCAATCTGTTCATCATTTAAAATCGATCGTGTCTCTTCAAAATATCTTATTTTTTGTTCCAAAGATGAACAAAAATCTTACTGGTTTGGAGCGACATGAGGGTAAATAAATGATGACAGAATTTTCATTTTTGGGTGAACAACCCCTTTAAACACTTTATTCTCTAGTCTTAATGCGGTCGTGTTCTCAGGTGATAAATTAAACCCGGCATGGTAAATTTCTTCATTAACGAGCCGCGTCTTGATATTTCAGCCAAACAAAATTGTCCATATTGCTACTCTAGCATCATTTTTGTTCACTGTGAAGTGTGTCCACACTGCTGACATGTTTGGCATGTTTAGCTTATCCACATTGTGTTCATGAAATAAATACTGACACAGTCAAAATGCATCATCGGAAAAGCACTAATTAAACGTCACTATTCCAGTAAATGATTTCGGCTCTCCAAAACGGTGTTGTCCAAAATCGAAAATGCATGTTTTTTTTTTTTTGCTGTTTCTGCTAAAGATCACTAGAAATGAAGAATTATTATTTATTTTATTTTTTTGTTCATCCAAACTTAAATTAGTAACAAGTACTAATTATTAGGGCTGGGTTTCGATTCAAATTTCAAGAATCGATTCGATTCCGATTCTCAAGATCTTGAATCGATTATCATCATTCGATTCGATTCGATCCGATCTTCGAGATTTAGATCAGTGTTTTTGAAAAAAGCATTTTTTTTCAGCTGTTACCTGAAGGACTGTATGCAACATATTGATACTATTATTATAGACATTCAACTGAGTATGGATGGTTGTAAAGAACAATCCCCCTTCCAGAGTGTTGATACAACTGCTTTCACAAACTTGCACTGGTGACGACAGAGGACGCAGTATATCAGCAGCAGTAGTAGGGCTGACGCGATATCCGCAATCTTGTACCACACACACTGACAAGTCAACCGCAGAGGATTGCAAGTAACTGCAGCAATATTCGCGGTTTTTTATAAGGCTATACCCTTCTTGTTTTGAACTTCATGCATGTGTATTGAATGTTGAACAAGTTCATAATGATAACAAGACTGTTTATCATGGTGATTTGTAGCCTACGGCTTTCCACAGACAGTGAATGAGAGAGATCGGCAGAGCGCGTGCGATTACCTGCGTCTGTCTTTGAAGTCATACTCGTGGAAAGGTTGCCGTGTAAAAGGAAAGCGAAATATTTGTCGTATAGTCCTTTTAACGTTCACGTCACGGAAATGCGCGTCAGCAGCAGCGCTGGTCAGCTTCCCACAGCGCGAGGAAGCCGCGGGGAAATAAAATCAGCGAGTCGCGCATCGAATCAATGCCATATTGGTCTTTAATGAAGCATTTTCAGCGTTACCCATGCGACGCATTGCTGCTTAGCTGAGCCTTGAAAAGTGGAACTCAAAGTTAAAAATAATTAACACCTTGTTTCATTATCTCTTTTAATGAATCAGCTTTTCTGAACGTGTTCATTGAATGAACGGTTTAGTGACTCACTCAAAGTCCGTTGTCGTAACAATGTGCGCGCTGAGTGAAAGCCTTTCAATGCGCATATAGGGATCTCCCAGTCGCAGCAAGTTAAAGTTCACAGGGAAAATGTAAGCCTATTATTTAATCGATCCTCTGAGTTACGGATCGATCTTTAGAAATTTATATGAAAATCGATTCAGAATTGGTGAATCGATTTTTTTTCAACACAGCTCTACTAATTATTATACAAATAGAAAACAAAGTGGGATCTACAGTTTTGCTTTTGGGTGTCTAGTTTGTTATTTTGTTATATATAATCATATAATGGTACATGCACTTTTACAAGTTGATTGTACTGAAATGTGTGTTGACAGTGTCTGTACACAAGTGTCTGTACACAACCATCATATAATGATAAAAATCCATCCAGTGGTTTTGTTTTAATCTCCTTATGTTTTCCCCTGCCTCAAATCGAGCCGTTCGAGCCTGTGACGTCACAAGCTCGCACGCCCCTCCCACGATTGTTGATTGACAGCAGCGTTTCAACACAGACCCGCCCTCGCTCGTGAGTGAGATGTCAATCATAGTTCGTCATTGTTGATACACTGGAGCAGAATGGAGTCTAAGCGATTGTGGTGTTCGGTTCTTGGATGTAATAACGAACACAGCAGTCATTTTAAAGTTCCCAAATCCGAACCGCTGAAGACGCAGTGGCTGAGTTTTGTTTATGAAGGGAATATTCCCGACGAGCAACGTGAATGCGCTCATGTTTGCGCAAATCATTTCTCACCAGACTGCTTTTTAAACGAGGGACAATATAAATCAGGTTTTGCTAAGAGGCTGCTACTGAAAAAGGAATCAGTACCAACCAGGGCCTGAAATTAACACCCGACCACCTGCCAAATGCGGGTGAATTTTGCTATTGGCGGGTAACACTGTCAATCTACCTGCCACATTGGCAGGTAACTTAGCCAATGAGAATTGAGTGATTCATTAGGGTTTTTTTTTTTACGTTTTCATTTTCATTGCGTTGGACCTTAGCTATAATGTGGCGGCACATTACTGGGGTAAAAAGGCCAGCTGAAACAAACAACCAACAAAAAGATGGGGATGAGTCAAAGAAAAGTAAAAGAAGTCATTTTAATACAAAGTGGTCAATTGGCGACAACGGCAAGGTTCGTGAGCGGCTGATTTATGGCAACGACTGTTGTTTTGTAACGTTCATGCGATCAGAAAGAAGATGAGGCCCTTTTCTGACTACGTTTGGATGTGCGAGTATTAAACTGTTGGTGAGATGGGATGAGATAATGTAACGCTGACGTAGGCTCCAGAACAATGACAGTTGCACAGATGTGTGCGTGTGCAACTGTAGTACATGTTGGGAGTTGGGAACCGGTGAGAAAATGTCCGGTACCCGGTAACTTTACCAGTAATAATATTAATTTAGTTCTGCTTAACGGTTCCTGAACGCTGTAACTAAAAGCTGTCAGGACCTAGCTGTCTACGTGACTAAATCAGCCATCAACACAGCCGCGGGTGATTTGTTTACATACGAGCTGCGGTAGGTCTATAGATCTGTTGTGCGTGTGTGTGTCAAAATCAATGAATAAAAATATTTTTTTAAATGTATATTCTAAGAGTTATTATTACTTATATTGATTTCGTTAATAACTTGACAGCACTTAAATGTGTACAAGTTAAAGAACAATATTGTGAAATTCCCGTTTTTTCACCTTTAGGCTATGAGGCAAAAAAAAAAAAGGCTGGTAAAAAGTCTCTGTGGCAGGTGAATTTTGATATCCACCTGCCACAGTGGCTGGTGGCAAAAAAAGTTAACTTCAGGCCCTGGTACCAACTATTCGTGTTCTTGCTGGACCTGCTCCAGAGGAAGTGAGTGTAACGTTTATATTAATCTTTGCAAATCCCATGCACGCTTCACGATGAATGTGGCTAATGTTTACACTCAGGGTACATTACGGCGTGTATTCTATGTAACATTACGACGTTCTCAATATAATGCATAATCCCACGTTTATAATGAAAAACGCGTTATAGTTATTGTGTTATTAAAAACTGTGTACGCAGGTGTTACAGTTAACATGCTAACACTAAGTTACATCTGGTTTACTTGTATGTTACTGATTAATAAAGTAATGTAAAAAAAAACAGTTATAACTGCATTAAGATGAATGGTAACACAGGCCAGCAAAATACTGTTTACATCTTGCAAATGCATATGATTCAAGACTATATCAATGCAGTTACAATACTATAGATGTACTTAAAAGTTTTCTTAAATTTTTCGTACTGCACTAAACATAAACATACAACAAATTACCTTCAACTACTGCTAATCATTACTGACATGACCTCATGTCAGTTTCAGTCACGATAGTTGTACCTAACACTGAGATAACGTCACGGATCACTGACAAGCCTACATTTACAAAAAAAAAAATAAAAAAAATTTCAACATAAATCTGTCAACGAACTAACCTATAACTTACATTAGTAACGTTAAACACATAGCGTTTGTATCTCACAACTCTAACGTTACCCTGCCAGTACATACAAAAATAGATCAAAGTGACATTGTTAACCAACCATTCAGAAACGTCCTGTTCGAGCCTTAATTGTCGAACTTCTTCGGGGCCGTCATCTTGTTCCGGGTCTGACTCCGGTTCAAATTGATATGGTTGTACAGATGTGCCCTCAGAGACTCCAGCTGCCATTCTTTCGCCAAAATACACCATCAACTGTTGTCAAGGCAACACTCCACATGCGTAGTATCAAAAACGCCCCGCAGAACAGAGAGGCGGGGTGAGCAAAGCTCATTATCATTTAAAGTCATATGCACTGAAACAGCGTGCTGAAAACAGAGCTGTTTTTGAGCAGGTAAAATGAGTGTTTTCTTAAAGTACTAATGAGAATTTTTAATAAAAGTATATTACAAAGTTTTCATTTAGACCCTAAAGATTCATATTAACTTGTACAAAAATGGCATTATATGACCCCTTTAACTTATCAGTATCTGCTGATTATTGTATATTCAATTGTCCATGCTCTTTTCCCCTATTTTTACATGTACTGTATATTTCCTTTGTCATCATCTCACACTCACTCAATCTATAAAGTCTGCATGAACTGAAAATTCACACTATCCATTTTTCGAATGCATTTTAGGTGTTATTGTGAACAATTCATCGGTGCATTAGTTTGTTTAAACACAAGGTCAAAACATTTTTTAAAAATTAAACAAAGTCCTAACTGGACCTTCTAGTGAAAATAACAGACTTCTTAATCATTTAGTCCACTTAAACCTCCCTCTGCAAGCTCACGTTCATCTGCCTCCACTTTTGAGTGCCACTGCCACATCACAAAATCTAATCAACAACTGATGGATGGAACCAAATCCACACTCAACTTTTTTTTTTTTTCTATGATAATCTGTTACACTCAGTACATCATAATTACATTGTTGAATGTAATCTTTAACAACAGGAATATTGTTTCATTTCATACTATATATTATAATGTTGTGATGTCTAAATACAAATGAATTAGTATTTGATATTTACAAGGGGCCTTGTATTGTTTATCGGCCACAACATGGGAATAATTAGCAGCTTATCGATATCAGACAGAATTTAAAAATCAGTATATCTCCACTCATATTAAGTGCTTTTAACACCAACCCTGGTATCTTTTTACTATTTCCTGGCAAACTGATAAATTTGTGCACCTGACTCTCGGTATTTGTGTTGCTGTCAGGCAATGGGTTGGAGCTTGTGATTGTTTTCACTAGTGCTTCCCACTTAAGCTGACAATTATATAGGGACTTGTTCATGGGTGTGCCAGCTGAAGCCAAGACTAGAACACTGTAGACAGTGGTGTCCAAGCAATAGAGGAGGAAATATGATCACTGGTTGTCAGCATCTCTGAGAACTGGCATAATCTTGTTAGGGCAGTTCTCAAATACAAATGACAATGTTTCCATACTAAATAATTATTCCTGTGCTGATGTTGACTGGTATACATGCTTTAAGGACTTACCTGGAGGAAGAGTTAGAGAAGGCCCGGGAGTGTCCTCAGCCTCGCAAAGACATGTATGAAAAAATGATAGTTGTGGAACCGAACGCCCCCACTGCGGATGAGCGGGCCAGGCAAGCAGTACTCAAAACCAGATACATGCAGTGGAGAGAAACCCTCAGCTCAACGGCTACACTGGGCTTTCGCATCGAGGGCATCAAGGTAGATATGATTCAGGGCCCCTCTGAATTTATGTTTGGTAATGCTTAGTTTTTTTTGTGATGGCTTAGTTTTGTTTTAGCCTTCAGTATATTGTCTTGACCAATTTGATCTGACTTCAGAAATCGGATGGCACTTGTAACACTAACTTCAAGAGAACAAAGTACAAAGATGAGGTGATCCAAACCCTGGAGGACTTTGTGGACAACAACATGCTAATTTTGGTATGAATTTGTCAATTTGTGTGCGATATATATATCAAATATTTACAATATATTCAATACTATGTATCAATTCATCAGTATCTGTGAATAATGTATTTTTAATTGTTCTTTCTCATTTTCTGATTTTTACATTTGCCATCATCTAATGATTACTTAGAGTTAATTTGTTAGAACACTAATATTTTAATAACTTTGTTAAATGTATTCTTTTCATACTGTACTTTTCATGTAGACTAATATATATATATATATATATATATATATATATATATATATATATATATATCAGTATATTCATTTGAGATGTATGTATAATATATACGTGCGTGTATAAACTATTATTTGTTAATTGTAACTATGAAGGTAAACTATTTTTCTTTTGAATAACATGCACAGATTTTTTTCATGTTAAAACTATTTTGGTAAAAATATAAGCAGGTAAATGTAATTATATTGTTATATTTGTGCATATAAATTAATTATTGTAGCATTTTATTTTATTTTACTTTTTGCTTTTAAACATTTCAAATCTACTTTGTATTAATAATTGCTGTATGGTTAAAATAATGGTTCCTCTGCCTGTGCGTCTTTTAAAATCCATTTGGAAAAAACTATTATGAAAACAAGTTCATTGTTAGGCTCTTCCGTTCACAGAGAAGCTACCAACGACGGTTGAAGGAACTACGAGGCGTGCTGGAAAAATCTGATTTCTTCAAAGCACATGAGGTGAGATGCATCTTCATTTGGTTCTTCTTCATTCTACACTGCTGGTGTAAAATACAGGCTCTAATACGGACGGTCTTGCTGTGTTTGCCTGTAGGTGGTGGGCAGCTCCTTATTATTTGTCCATGACCTCACTGGCAAGGCTGGAATCTGGATGATAGACTTTGGAAAGACTGTGCCCTTGCCGCCCCCTCTCACCCTGGACCATCGCAGCCCGTGGGTGGAGGGCAACAGAGAGGACGGGTACCTCTGGGGCCTGGACAATTTTATTGACATTCTGACCAACATACTTCCAGAGAAATGAAGGGCATTGTGGATCTTCAGAATTGTCATTTTCTGCACAGACGGTCTAATTCCACTCTATGTTTTGTCTACGTGGAGAATAGGTGAAGGTTGGAGAGAATGAAACGATGGAATGGACTGACTGGCCTCAACATTTAATACAAGTCCTACTGATGAACATCTAAGCCTCTGAATTTACCCGCTGATGTTGTAAGCCCTTTGGAACCTCTGTATGTAGTTTGACACTGTAAATAGAGTTTTATTTAAGCAGTTTGCCCTGACGGGTTGGTGAGTAAAAGATTAGCTTTGTTTTAGGAACATTAACCTTGCAGATGAAAATCATTACAGTAATGTTGTTTTGGAAGGTGTGTGAAGATCCATAAAACAGGAGTGCTTTTGATTACTAATCAACCACCATAGTCTGTTTGTGATAGTTGACAGATATTTTCCCTTCGTTTTTATTTTATATTTGTGACCAAATGGCTCTATTTTGGGTTTGGGATGAACTGAATTTAAGTGCACACTACTAACAATTCGATAAACTGAAGCTAAATCGAATCGCAGAACAACAAAGACCTCTTTTGCATCGTTGCATAGCTCCCAAAATAATGAAAACATGTGGAAAAAGAGTTTTGTATTTCTTTGTCTTGATCAAGCACTATTTTAATTCACATCAAGCACGGTGAGTTAAGCTAATGTTATGCCTCACATTCCTATGTTGTGTGTTATTTGCATGCACACATGAGCTACAAAAGGGGAATACAGTACGTCATTCTTTAAGCAGCTAAATTGCCCATTTTAATATATCAAAAAGACTGCCAATTTGACTTGAGAATGGTGTCTGGGATATTTGAGCCAGTACTCCTTATGCACAAAATCACTGTTTGCACTTAATTTGATCTCACGTTATTGAGATTTTGTACTGTATAATAAATACACGACTTGTGGTCCTTTATGTTGGGAGCTTTGTTAACTTGGCTGTATCTATTTGCAGTTCTGGGTTGCTGTGATAACTACAGAATCTTTTTTTTCCATGCCTGGTCATTTTGTAAAGGTTTGTGAATGTCAGAACAATAAACATGAACATGATTTGACTTTTTTTTTTTTTCATCTTTCAAAATACAAAAGCTTTGATCAGATGACTCGTATTGGTGCGCCTATGCACACACACACACACACAATAATACATTTTAGTTAGAATTGTTTTTATGTTGCTTGTCTGGTTTTTATTACTTTTAGGCTTTTATAGATGTTTGACTCCGCTGTAAAATGATCCAATGGACTCCCAACCCTCCACAAATTGTCAAGTTTATGCTTCCTTTTAGATACCTGCTCTATTCCTATGCTAAGAATGTTACGTCCCACCCTTTCAAATAGATGTTTACCTTGGCTGTTGTAGGTAGAGGACTTTTGGCAATCGTGGAGCAGAAACCATAGATGGAGGTGAATTACTGTAACTAGAGATGCAGCACAGGACATTACCCTCATGCTTTCTGGGTCTGCAGCAGCAATTATGCAATCCATACAGTGCATCCGGAAAGTATTCACAGCGCTACACTTTTGTGTGCTAACATGTTACAGCCTTATTCCAAAATGGATTAAATCAGTTATTTTCCTCAATTCTACAAACAATACCCCATAATGACAACGTGAAAGAAGTTTGTTTGAAATCTTTGCAAATTTATTAAAAATAAAAAATGACAAAAAATGTCTTTGCAGAACCTCTCAAGCTCCATCAGGTTGGATGGGGAGCGTCGAAGCACAGCCATTTTCAGATCTCTCCAGAGATGTCCAAGTCTGGGCACTGGCTGGGCCCACTCAAGGACATTCACAGAGTTGTCCCGTAGCCACTCCTTTTGTTTTCTTGGCTGTGTGCTTAGGGTCGTTGTCCTGTTGGAAGATGAACCGTTGCCCCAGTCTGAGGTCCAGAGCGCTCTGACGCAGGTTTTCATCAAGGATGTTTCTGTACATTGCTGCGTACATCTTTCCCTTGATCCTGACTAGTCTCCCAGTTCCTGCCGCTGAAAAACATCGCCACAGCATGATGCTGCCACCACCATGTCTCACTGTCGGGATGGTATTAGCCAGGTGATGAGCTGTGCCTGGTTTCCTCCAGACATTATGCTTGTCATTCAGGCCAAAGAGTTCAATCTGTGTTTCATCAGACCAGAGAATTTTGTTTCTCATGGTCTGAGAGTCCTTCAGGTGCCTTTTGGCAAAGTCCAGGTGGGCTGTCGTGCCTTTTACTGAGGTTTGGCTTCCTTCTGGCCACTCGACCATACATGCCTGATTGGTGGAGTGCTAAAGAGATGGTTGTCCTTCTGGAAGGTTCTCCTCTCTCCACAGAGAAACGCTGGAGCTCTGTCAGAGTGACCATTGGGTTCTTGGTCACCTCCCTGACTAAGGCCCTTCTCCCCCAATCGCTCAGTCTGGCCGAGCGGCCAGCTCTAGGAAGAGTCCTGGTGGTTCTAAACTTCTTCCATTTACGGATGAGCCACTCTGCTCATTGGGACCTTCAATGCTGCAGATATTTTTCTGTACCCTTCCCTTCAGATCTGTGCCTCGATACAATCCTGTCTCGGAGGTCTACAGACAATTCCTTGACTCGTGTCATGACAATACTTATGTGAATACTTATGTACATGTGATTCTTTTTTATTTTTAATAATTTTGCAAAGATTTCAAACTAACTTCTTTCACATTGTCATTATGGGGTATTGTTTGTAGAATTTTGAGGAAAATAATGAATTGAATCCATCATTATGGGGTATTGTTTGTAGAATTTTGAGGAAAATAATGAATTGAATCCATTTTGGAATAAGGCTGTAATATAACAAAATGTGGAAAAAGTGAAGCACTGTGAAATACTTCCTGGATGCACTGTACATGTACTGTACAGGCTACAAGGTAGCTACATAAGTCATTACGGTGAATGTGATTTCACCAAATACAACATTCTCCTGGATCAATTATGCGACCAAATCAATCAGATTTGAGGGGCAAGTTTACAGTTTAAGTTTACTCTCAAGTTTAGGCATGTTTTCATAACTAAATTTAGGGGCTGTTCACAGCAGCTTTTTCAACAGCAAATTTTATTCAATCGTTTTGGCCGTTCATTTACACAACAACGGTGTTTTGGGGGCCTGAAAACGATACCATTATTGTGCCTATGTAAACATTAAAAATGCGTGTTTGTGAAACCAGTGACGTCATGTGCATACATATTACATGTTCAGTCTATAACTACTTAGCTGGCATGAATGTTTTTATTAATTTTCGTGGATCCGTGTGAACTGGGATCATTTTGACAATGCTGTCGTCTGTACGTGAAAAACGCAAAGGAAAAACTTTTCAGTTTTTAGTATACATCGTTGTAGTGTAAACGTACCCTTAATACACATGTCTGAATTGGCAAAATCACGGGTGACCGTAACTACTGAATTTAGTTTTTTTTAAATATGCAAATGTTCATGGCAATTGTATTATTGAATTGTCTAAATGAGCAATTGCTGCTTGGACTCTGATGCTGCGTACACATTTATTATTAATGCAAATAGGATAAAATGTTTATTAGGAAATGAAAAGGCACTTATATAGCCCCAAATACAGTGGGGCTCAAAAGTCTAGTAGTGAAATACTGCTATTTAGATTTGTTTTTAATTGTATTTTGTACATTTTGTTTATTTAGACATGTGTTGAGTAGGATTTGTATATGCTGGAAGCCGCATACTGAATGTTAATCTTTTTTTTCTTAATTTATTGCAGTGCACACAGCAACATCATGTTGCCTGGAGCAAACAAGCACAGTGCTAACAACAGCCAACAGACCAGGCAACACAATCCCATCCTCTGTTCCATTCAGCTGCTGAAGAGCCCACACAGCTCTTTCCCTGCTTTCTCCGCTAGCTCAGTTGAATTGGAGCGGTCTGTACCATCATTTGTCCCTCCAATCTATAAACGCATTTCAGATGACTTCAGGAAGGGTGTCTTAAATAAAAATTATTATGTTTGGACATTATCTTGGCTGCTGCATATATCTTGGTTTCATTTATATTTCATTTATATTCCTCATTTATTGAGGAAAAACTTGGTATCCAGGAAGATGGCTGCATTGTTCTGGGATTTGGATTGCGCTACAACTCCTCCTCAGACACCACCTCTACACTTCAGTTCTGAGTTCAGGCATACCAGCCTTGTGAGGTGAGATGTAATCTTTTACCATATTTGATAATCATTACAATTTGACCTGGTGAAAATGACCTGATCTTTTTCAGTTCCTATGATCGTTCACCCATGCAAAACAGCTTAGATTGGCCTTCAAGTGAGCAAGTGGAGTTCACAAGATTAAACCGCTCCAGAACTAAAGACAATACAGGTCTGATAGCAGGTTCTGAGTCCTTTTATTAGTGATAAGATTCAGTCAGTATTTCATTTCACTTAGGGCAACTTGCCTCTGCAATTTCATCATATATTTCAGAAGGAGAATGGCATATGGTAACAGCCACTCGCTCATTGCTTGGCAGGGAAAGAAGAGGCCAGAGGGATTGTCTGCAGGACCAGCAGAAAGCGACTTACAACAGCTTGCCAAGAGTGAGTTTGAATTCTATGTTTTATGTGATGTGATGTTTTTTATTACATGTAACATTACATGTTGTTTTTTTGTTATATTATGTTTTTATTTTGTTGTATTATGTTTTATGTTGTTGGTTTTTGTTATAACATAAAACAAAACACAAAACATTATATATGTAAGTTATTTTATGTTACGGTTTTGTTATATGTTATGTTACGTTTTTGTTATGTTATGTTTTTTGTTATATGTTATGTTATGTCATATGTTTTGAAATGAAGTAAAAATTCCCATAAAAATAAAATGTTATAAAGACGGCTTACTTGAAAAATATGTGAGTGAAATGACTTTATTACTGTTTACCATTACTTTTGAATCTTGACAATCAAAGGATACAGCACTTGAAAGATAAGTAACAAATCAGTTCATTCGGGCCATTTTTTAAATGGCAATTTATCATTAACAAATAATTTTTTGTTTCGTAGGCGCATTTTCTCCAGCCAAATAGAGAATCAAGTGCTTTTTCACCCTATGCTAATGACTTCTGGTTGAATGGCAAAGATGCCAAGAACAATGCTGAGCCCCTCAGAAACAGTCGTAAGCAGCACCCGCTGACACAGCCGGGCTTCTACAGTCCAAAAATCCAACGATCGAAGCACTGGGAAGCTGCACAATCCACAAAAAAGTCTTTAAAAGGATCTGCTTCCACAAGCAACTTGAAGGAGTTCTGTGCTCTCACGTTGCCTCTTCCATGCTCCAAAACTTCTGTTCTCAAACCCAGGTGAGATTAATAAATCTTGTCAAAATTAATGATTGTATAATGTTTTATACAATTCCTGATGAAAAGGCAAGATTAAACCAGTATGAATTCCTATGATGGCTCACAATGGGTTTTTAATCCAGGACACAACTATTGATTCGATACTTGTAATATTCTTGCGCCTCCGGACCCCTCCTTCCCAGCTTCCACCCATGAGATCCCACGGGGGAGGGGTGGGACAGTCAGTAAAAAGTGGGACATTCCCACCACATTGTATAGAGTTGTTCCCTGACCCTAAATTCAGTCTTTACCTTCCAGTCACTGTCTATCACTAGAGTTCTGAGTCAGATTTTTTGTATTGCTGTAAACGAACAATGTCACAGAGAAAAAAAGGACATTCGAAATAGAATGAAATGACTTTTACATTTTTAAAATGACTCTGACTTTATGCTTGCTGTCCTTTTGCAATGTATGCACCGCTTACCTCATTCTTTGTTTTTATGTTTCTACAATATGTGTGTGTCTGTGGACTTTTTGTTTTATTTTTGCCAGCCCTTTGTTTTCCAAACCGCAAGAGGTTAAAACTTCCATGGTGAAAAAGCCTCCTTTGATGAGAGCTGTGGTTTCTCAATCTTCACCAACCTCGAATCAACCCGGCAAGGAGCACTTCAGCCAACTCCAGCTAAGAGAGGACCATCTCAGCAAGAACCAGGACTGCATTTTGTTCAATCTGCAGGAACCCAATATAAAACCTCCCAGAAATGACCAACTTGCGTGGAGGCAGAGCCAGAATTCATTCACTGAGGATACTTCTACCAAAGATTATTATTCTGTTAACACACTACATCTCTTCCCTGGACGACAGTCTAGAGCAGACCAGCCTGCAACGTTCTGTCCAAAACTGGAAAAGGCAAGTCATGAGGGTGTTGACACTGGCATTAAACCATCTCAAGGTGACCCTGACTGGTCATGTCAAGTTCAAGCCAGCCAGACTCAGCCTGACTACAGCCCAAAACAAAAGAAGATACAGTACGACTACACACTACATAGAGAAACCGGTGGTGTCAGAAACGGTAACCACAAACATATAAAAAGGTAAGCTGTTATCTTTATGGGATATACTTAATATTTTTAATGTACCATTATCTTAACAAAAGCTTAAAGTATTGTGTAGTTAGTGTAGCAATTATTGCGCTTTACAATAAGGTTTATTTTGTCAGTATACGTAATTACACAGCTCTCTGAAATACTTGATTTTAATGGTCAGATATTTCCTAATATCCATGTCGCCTGTGACAACCAGAGGTGGACGGTAACGAATTACATTTACTTGAGTTCACTTTTTGAGGATCTGTACTTTTCTTGAGTTATTTTATCTGGAAACGTATGACTTTAATTTCACTACGTTTGAAAGACAAATATCATACTTTTCACTCCAATACATTTCTACCAAGGTCCTCCAAAGTCGTTATATGTAGCAGCTTTGAAAGTCAGTGGAGGATTTTTTGAACACTGATCAGTTGATGGCAAAAGGTAAGAAGACGGTTCCTGCGCAGTGCTATGCCATGGCCATTCTTAAAAAGTATGTTTTAGTTTTTTGAAAAGATTAAAGATTCTTTTTGTTTCAAATGTCTGCTTTGCTTGCCTAAAACAGACCAAATTACAGCCTTCTGAGTATTTAAATCAGTACACGATAGTCGTACGCTAGCATGTAAGATGGAGCATCACTGACTGGCTTAAACCAACATGATGGCACAGCATGCATTTATACAAAAATGCAACAATAATAAAACAATGCGTTGACTTAAAAAGAACTCAAAAAATAAATCGGCGCACCAAACCGTCTGATGAAGAGCATGAAACGGCATCTGTGTGAGAGAGACGTTATGAAATTTTTGCATTTTGGAGCTCTCTGGTGTGCTGACTTCTCATCAAACATCCAGCGAGGCCCCAATAAATCTTATAATGATTTAAATTTAGTTATATTAACATAATCTTAGTTAAAATGCAAAAACATTATAACATAAAAAATAATAAACAATACAAATAAAGATGTACAAGATTGAAATGACATACTTTTATATGCATTTATTTTTGACAACAAAGTACCAGAGATATCAGCTTTGTCAAGGGGGCATTCATATATTGTCTTTTAGTCAAAAAGGTTGAGAATCACTGGTCTAGTGGCACATTTTTAAAAAGTTACACTTTTTTAACTTGAGTGCTGCTTTTTTAGAACAATGTATCATGTGTGAGACTGCAAAATATGCAAGCGCAATAGTCAAAGATGTCCACATAGCGCGTGTTTGCACAGAAAAAAAACAAAGAAAATGCAGTGTAGTGGAATGCAAAAACACATTCTGTGTGAATAGCCCCTTATTTGTCTTTGGAAGATTTAATATACACAGGTAAAATAATAAAATAATTTCAACTCAGATCAATATTTAATGTCCAAGGTGTGCAATCTCTTAATGAATTAATGCTGAAAGAAAATTATTGTACCTAATTCTTTGACTAATGATAAACCTTATTGTAAAGTGTTGCCCACAAAATAAAAAGAATCAATAATAAGTAATTATCAGAATTTTATTAGTAGTTGGCTTAACATATATTTCTCAGTCAGGTGGATGTGAACTCAAAGAATGTGTTTGGTAAGCCTCGAGTGTTCGCATCACTGCGAGCAGCATGTTCCCCGCGACCCGTTCGCAAGAGCACAGTGGTGGAGGACTTGAAAAAACTCATTGTGATGGATGACATCGAGGAGAGCGCTCGGGGTGATTCAGTACGTGATGTATTCGGCTCAGTATGACCCTAAACAACCTGACAGCCTAGGACAATAATGTGGAAAAAGCAGGTATTGTTCCGCTGTGCATTGGCATGTGAGCAGTGTTGTAATGTGTTTACTGTCTCTTTCTAGTCATCACCTCAACAAAATGAGGCAGGGCTTTGCAGAAGTTTATGTGCCAGTCCGTCGCTATTCGGTCCTGCTCAGCGATCATACCCAGAGACTCCCACGCTCACACCTGTCCATTTCCACCTGCAAACACATCAAACAGGCAAGATTAAAATATGTATTGTACTGTTGCGGTTTGCATATATTCTAATGCTATTATCAATTGCTCTTCAACTAGTATTACCTTGTCTTGAAAAGATTTTTGGAGGATCTTTGTTGTATAAAATAGCACTCACTGGTTGTCTTGTCCTAGAATGTGTGGAATTGCCTGAGCAGACTGAATCTGACCTTTGGGACAGAGGCCAACATCCTGATCCTCAACTCATGCCGCTGCCAAGCACAGCTTATGATCTTGACTGGAATAGTTTAGTTCAAGCAGCCCAAGAGTATGAGAGTAAGTATCAAAGTATAAATGAATATGTTGAGTTAATATTGTTCAACATACAGTGGTCCCAAACGTTTTTGACACTTATAAATGTATAAATCCCATTGCATTAGATATAAAATACCAATCATGTGTCATGTGCAAACAAATAATGCTAAACCTTTTCTCAGCATTAACTTAACTTTTTTGACTAAACCCAGTCCCATTAGTGGATGTGTGAAGTAAGTTTCCTTCAAGTGATATTTATATTAATTTGTGATACTACTTCAATCCAACAGTTCAGTAAACAAGAAGTTTAATATGGAGTATTGTGATGTACACTCACCTAAAGGATTATTAGGAACACCTGTTCAATTTCTCATTAATGCAATTATCTAATCATATCTAAACCAATCACATGGCAGTTGCTTCAATGCATTTAGGGGTGTGGTCCTGGTCAAGACAATCTCCTGAACTCCAAACTGAATGTCAGAATAGGAAAGAAAGGTGATTTAAGCAATTTTGAGCGTGGCATGGTTGTTGACTTGACTGACATGTAGACTGACTGATTCAGCAGAAGCAAATACAATGGATTAACAACCTCTTAACCCACAGTAGGTCTGTCTTTTATTGGGTTACGAAGCCACATGAATTAAAAAAAAAAATATTACGTGAAGAGATAAATCATTTATAATAAATACTGCACCATTCCTGCACAAAAAATAAGAATTATTTTAATTCCATGGTGACTCATAATTTTCATAATTTTTTTTAAATCCAATGACCTGCTATTATTAGTAGTAATATTAGCATTAAAATGAATGACTTCATGGTTATATTTTTACAGCACAAAGGATGGCAAGCCTTTTGTCAGAAATGAGTCCTGTATCAAGCAGGCCAGATACACCATCCAATGAAACCTACAAGATCCACCATTCCAGTGCTTATTGCAGTGGAGAAGATATGGAGTGAGTGGAGCATCTTTTCTGATCTTAATTTAAAACCAGTAAACAGCTATTGACGTGTAAGTTCTTTCTTTGAATAATACACTGCATGAATATTAATAGACTTGCATGATTATTTTTAGCAGTGACGTATTCATTGAATTCCCCGACCAACTCTCTCAGCTGGAAGGGATGCTAAGGCGACTGAGTAGTGACCTGCTGAAGGTGAGGCTTATTTAGCGGTTAATAAATGAGAATGGTGTGAAATATGTGCTCTCATAGAGGACAAACTGGCTCATTAGCACGATGTGTTCCTCTGTCCTCTGATTCAGGAGAAGAGAGACAAGGTGGGACTACTGGCAGAAGTGTTGAAGCTTCGTATTAGCAACCAGCATCTGAGAGAAGAGTCCTTCAGTGCAGTTACACAATTACACAAAATCAGCAACATTTTAAACACAACACCTGAAGGGGAGGAGTAATTCAGGGTTGGAAGCAAAGACTACAGTTTTTTTTCCTTATTAATTTGGGAGGTAAAATCTGCAGAATGGATTTAAAATGTTAAAATGCATTAAATGGAGCCAACTCAGGGTTTCTAAAGGTTTTATGTAAATTCAAGACCTTTTTAAGACCAAGTAAAGGACATTTAAGGAATAAATTGTAGGGAACACAATACGTCAATATGATAAACGCAGTGTGCAACACTTTTGAGTTTGAAAATACAAATTCAAACAGATATCCATTACTTTTTTAATAATTTTACAAAAAAGGTAGTTTGAATACCTTTGTTTTCAAAAACTAGAATATGGACATAACTTTTACTGTATCTTCTCATCACACTGCAAAAAAGTGGTGTTCTTCCTTAGTATATTTGTCTTGTTTTCCAGTGCAATTGTCTATTCTTAAATCATGATGCGTTAATTGGAGATAGAAAATGACAGAATATGAAGTCTTCTTTTCTGTAAAATTGATCAAATTAAGTGAGTTTTGCTTAAAACAAGAACAAATATCTGCCAATGAGTAAAAAAAAAAAAACTTAATTCAAAGGGAAACTCATTGACAGATATTTGTTCTTGGTTTAAGCATAAACAAAATTTCAATTAAGTTTTTTCAAGACTTTCAAGACATTTTACATTAGAATCTCAAGTCGATATTTGAATTGGAAAACAGGACAAAAATGGAAGATATAGTCATTTTTGCAATGCATGCAACATTTAATGTCCCAATTTTTTAGACTAAAAAATTATTGCTGTGATTATTTATCACAACTTAATATTCAACATTAGAATAAGAAATAGTGTTATTTCAACTTAAAAAAAGTATGTGTTCGTGCTTGACTTAAAGCTACACTGTGTGATTTTTACCCCCATCTAGCGGTGAAAAGGTATATGACCATCCAGTGAATATTAGTTTCTGTTCCTCTCAATTCCGATTTCGTTTTAACTCCTACGGTGGCCAATGTAGTCCTAGATTAACATGGCTTCTAGTTCGACCTCGTCCATGAGTGTTCCTTCAAGTGATGAGGTTATTTTAGAAAACTATTATAATTTGCAGTAATTTAATTTGTCAGGTAACATATAGGTTATGACATCTATGTAAAATGAATAATAGGTTTATGTTTTCGTATTTTTTTTTACCATTTCATTGCTAACATCAGTTATCAGGTTCCCAGACGAATGCAAGCTAATCTTAGTAAAGTAACTTTTATTTTTAACTTTTAACATCTTTTCGCTTCCTTGGCGACTCTGATACGTATCCTCGAGAATAAGAGTGATCCTCCATCAGCAACAGACTTTCAAAAAGGCTTTCAGGTTTTTATATATCAGTCTCAAGCAATCCCCCTCTTCACATTCGACACGGTGCCATCGAGTGTTAAAACGTGAAAGGCGAAGTTTGAATTAACGGGTATGTCCCTCTTTGGCTAATGTACTTTCAAGATGGAGGGGCAACATGGCGACCGACATTAGAACCCCTTACCCGTATGTATTTTCAATGGCATATTATACACTCACGAGAATACTTTATTACTTGAACGATGTAAATATACATTAATGAGCACATATATTTTTGAAAGAACTAAGTGTTTTTAGCTAAGAATAAACTAAAAAAGTTACACCGTGTAGCTTTAAGGATATAGTTATCTCTACAAATTTTAAGTTGTTATATCTAATTGCAGCAAAAAATTTTTACTGTGTGAATTTTAGGGACCGATCATACACCCGGCGCAATGCAGCCCCAAGCAAGTGTCTTTTGTTAGTTTCAGTCCGATGCAGTTATCATTTTCACGTCCTGCGCTACGTTGTTTAATAGCAAATGCATTTGCGCCCATGGGCCTGCTGGTCTGAAAAAGAGGTGTGTTCAGGGCATTGTTGGCGCATTGCTATTTTGAGGCAACTGAAATAGACTGCACCATTTACCAACTGAAACCTGGTCTAAAGTCAATGGCGCATAATTTTTTTGTTATTTAAAGACCGCGTTAGTAATGTGTGTCTATAGGCAACACATATACAACACGCGTAGCCTACACTCTTCTTATTACACACACAGGGGCGCACCAGCAGCACACAAACACGCCAAATAAATATAAAAGGATTTCAATGTAAAAGATTAATATTGTGTACATAAAGATATAGTGGAATCCGGCTTGTCCCATAGATGGTCTGCTTGCACACTTTAATCTCGCGCACGAACTGATCCGTTTCCTCTCTGGAGACACGTTCAGTCTTTCCGCTTGCAAATTCCGTCAAGTAAATAGCGAATCCGCCATGGTGCGAGCACAACCTGGCTTTTAAAGGGAATGGGAGATGAGACTCTGATTGGTTTATTGCACGTTATGCCCAAAACACACCCATTACTCATTAAGAGAATAGGGACAACCCTTTTAAACTAGCAGAAGGGGATTCGGACACACCCTAAGTGCACTTGCGCCCTGCGCTTTAGACTATGCGCTTAAAATAGGGCCCCAAGACTTTCTCCTCTGATTTAAGAACTTTTTAAGGCCTTAATTTGTGTAAAGGTGAATGAAGACCTGCAGAAATCCTGTAACTGAAAGCTTAATCAAATTAGCCAGAATATTTAATAAACACACATATTAAGGGGCAGAGGATATGTTGAAATGAACTTTTAAATGACAATGTTCCAGTTCTTCTGACGCAGGTTTTATGTGAGTTTGAAACCCACAGAAAAGCCAAACAAACTGAACTCAGTCCAGGTTTAATAACAGCACAGTATGTACAAACCAGAACAACTTTCATAAGGTTGATAACTCTCTTGAGAAACATTACAGCTCCCCTAAGGCTTCTTAGAGAATAATTAGGTTAAGGCTGTAAAAAAGCTATAAAACAATTTGATATAAAACATTATAATAAATATATAAATATATATACAAAGATAGATACTTAACAATTGTCATTTATTATAAATAAGTAATAAAAATCAGAATATGCTTTTTCAGACAATGTAAAGTCACAATGGAAAATGCTGAAAACAGCATATAAAAACACTAAAAATGTAAATATCCTCTGTGATGGTTAAAAACATTAGAACGATAAGAAATATACTTAACACAATAAATAAGTTATTTTAAAATGCCTGAGATGTCATTTTGTTTAATCACAACAGTCATTAACCTTAAAAAAAAAACTGTATCGAACTATAAAACGCAGTTGTTAAAGACCAGTTTAAAGATCAGTTTGGCTTGCCTTTCTTAGACCGTTCAAGCATTCTCAGTGCAGTAGGTAACTGAGGTGTGAAGACCTTCATTTGACAGCTTTATACACTTCTCTGTAGGCCAGTAACATGTGCAGTGGACTGGGCACAGAGCGTTCTGCCTTCATTTCGGTCTCGTGTTCTTGATCGCGCACATTGCGGTTCTGCTGCCGACTGAAGCTCCAGGCTTTCAGGCTAAAATAGATAGAGGTTTATATGAAATTGCAATGCAACAGATTAACCTGTATGAAGTTTGGAGAATTCAGAGAGCCTACCAGTACAAACGTCTCTCCCTCTTGGGCAAGATGTGCCAGAGATTGGCTAACTCTTTGGTGACTGTAGTGGATGGGATGCCAGGATAGGATCTGTTCCCCACGAATATCAACACTGTGTGTCATTAAAGGATTATATATTCAAATATATTTCGATTGGTCTAATAGTAGTATACACACCTGATATATAATTTTCTGTTCATTCGGCAGAACATAATGAAGCCATTGACACATTTCTTCTTAGGGATTGGCTGCGTTGTAACACGTCCTGCTCTTGAAGTGCGCCTGCGTGAACTTTCTTTTTTTGCTCTTTTTAGAGGAATGAGTTGTTCTGGGGTCTCGTCTTCAGAACTTTTGTTCCCTTCCTCACTCTTCACGGACAGATAGTTGCCATTTCCAGCACTCATGAAAGTCTGCCAATTTGAAATGCAGAGAAGATACCATGAATAGAGAGCTCACTGTAAAACAATATCTCATTAAACTAACATACAATGGGGTCCAAAATTCCACTAGTAAAAATGCTTCTATTTTGCATTTTTAGGGGTTCAAGCACGAAGTGCTGAAACCCTATTGTAATTGTAAGGATTTTTATTATTATTATTATTATTCTCCCCTAAAACGCATCGTGCAGCCCAAACCGTAAGTGCTGGAGCTCTGAAACTTTGTCAGATGGTAGTACAAAAATCGAGGAGAGGTTATCAAAGTATGAGCCCGATTGGCCAATAGGTGGCGCTATAGCGCAAAAAACAAAAAAATGGCACTGTTTTCCTTAAATCTCAATAACCCTTTGTCCCAGCATCAAGTGTCTTATATCATTGGAATCCTTGGCTCAAGCCGAACAAAAAAGGCCTCAAGGATTTCATTTCCGGTATGCAAATTTTTTCGCTATTTCCGGTTTTGTCCAAAACCTACTTTTGCGAACTAGTCCTAGGTTTTTTGCCCGATCGGAACCAAACCAGTGCAGGAAGATTCTCTGGAGTCTGAATATCAATAATTATCAAAAAAAAGTTAAAATTTCGATTCACTGTCACTAAGGGGTGTCAAAAAGTTCGCAGGAGGCGGAGCCTATTTTACTAAAATGCCTATAACTCGTGAACGAAATGAGATATTTTTACCAAACTCGGTACACATATGTATAAGCTCAATTTGAGGTCACGATAAAAAAATCGCGACGATCGAACTCAAGGTGGCGCTATAACATTAAAAAAACATAAAAGTGGGTGTGGCCATCTGACCGTTAGTCCGATTGACTTGAAAATTGGTATGCAGTGTCTTGGACCAAGGCCCCATGTATGTGTAAAAGGATATTGGCGTATCTCAAAAAACATGGCCGCCATTGGCCAATGAACTTTGAGCCCCTATGAGACGAGGTTAACGGAGGCCGATCGGAACGAAACTCGATGGGCATGTTCATCTCATGGCCCAAGAGGTCTTTAAGAGTTTTGAAAGAAATCGGCCACTAGTTGGCGCTAACGAGTTTTACGGCTCTGTAATCACGTGGTGTTGCACACATCCCCCCAAAATGCATATCATTTGATAGAGCTCCTCATGGTGAACAACTTTGCCTCTAGAACCATTGCTGTCAATCAAACCGTTCATTAAATATTCACGAATATGTTAAAAACCTACTTTTGCGAACTAGTCCCTGGTTTTTTGCCTGATTGGAACCAGACCAGTCTAGGACAATTCTCTGGACTCTCTAGATCAATAATTATCAAAAAAAAGTTGAACTTTGCTTTTTGGTTCACTATAACAGGGTCATTTAGAAAATTGGCATAGCAAAATACACTCAAAAGCCTATAAATCCTACAAGAAAACTCAGAACTTCACAAAAATTGATGAACATATGTGACATAACATTATTAACAAGCATGCAAAGTTTTATGGAGATCGGACAATAGGTGGCGCTATAACTTAAAAAGCTTTAAAACCATGTCCTACGGTAAATTGCCTGTATTGACTGTAAATGGTGTTTTCCATCTATGATCATATAATGTTCATATAATAATGTTCGAAACTAGTGCAGTACAATTCTCTGGACTGTCTAGATCAATAATTATCACAAAAAGTTTAACTTCTTCATTTGGATGGTTATAATAGGGTCACTTCAAAATGTAGCCTTGACCAAGTGTCCCCAAACGCCCATATCTGTTCAATGAATGCTCAGATCTTATTAAAAACAAGAAATAACATGTGACACATGACTCTAAATAATCATCAAAATTTTCAGACAGATCAGACAAAATATGCCTATATAACAGTTAAAAATGTGAAAATTATATGAACAGAATGGCCTATTAAGCCAATAAGTCATATTTTACTGCCCCCTACTGTTTAAAATAGTCCTTCTGTCACACTAGTCAACTATAATTAATATTTAGACTTTATAAATTCACTTTTTTAACATTTACAATCACATTTAGACAAAAATCATCTATTGAAGTATTACTATGACAATTGTGTCCTGACATAGACATTGGATCCTGAAGTTCCAAATGTCTCTATCTACAACTTAATGAGTGTGTGTAGATTAAATATGAATAACATGGCATATAGTATATGTAGGCTGTAATAGCACTGTTTTCCACTAGATGGAGCAGCAGCATTAGACATTTTGAATCATTTTTATTAGCTTTCAGCATTGGCTAACAAACAAATGCTTAAAGCAATTTTTTTAAATTAGTTTTATATTATTACATTACAAAGAAATTTGTGAAATGCTTATAGACCATTAAAACAGATTTTCACAATAACATATCCCAAAAGTGTGTGTCTGTGTGTGTGTGTAAGCATGCATTATCGTGTTAACATGATAAAAATGGTTTGCTTCAGTGGAGAATCCTGGACAAACAAAGTAGTTCAAAATGAAAGTGGGCCAATAAATGGTCTTTTGCTGCACTCTGCTGGCCACTCTACTTATTAATAGTCTTTTCACATATGCTTTTGCATTCATATATATATAGACACACAAAAATCCCTTATAAAACAATTACTATTATAACACAATCATATTTTGTCAGAGTTTATCACTTCAATTGTTCTGATGCTTCACATAATTGCTATCAACGTTGTAAATCATGGTAAATAACGCCAGAAACATGATAAATCATAGTAAAAAAGGTAAATCAAGCTAGAATCCTGGTAAATTATTCTAGAATGTGCTATATCATGGTAAATCATCCTATAACATGGTATATCAAGGTAAACTATGGAAAATCATACTGGAACATGGTAAATCATGAAAAATCACACTGAAATGCAGTATATCATGGTAAATCATGCTTGCTACATAAAACTTAATGTCTTTTGATGCTTTTGTGCTTAACGGCCTTAAAAGGCCTTAACTGCTTGAACCCCGATAAATGCTGCTTGCAGCTTTAATTCTAATTACAATTGTGTCCAATTGTCCAACAAAAAGTGTTTGCACCCTGTACAAAGACAAATGTTCAATGTCACAAAGTATCTTATTTGTAGTGCAGAATCTTTTATTAATCTATAATTATTTTCATTTTGTCATGCGTAACGTTTCTAGATTTTACACTTTTGAAAATCCTGTTTTCTGTGTGAAACTGTTTAACCCCCAGAGACCCAAGCTTGTTCACAATGTAATATTTATTTATTTGTGTCCACATTAAACATGTCTTGAGGATACCAATGGTTAACATACCATTGGAAAAAATTTGCAGAATTGCAATTTCACCACTATTTTTTTGATACAGTAAGTGAAAGTTTTGATAAACTTATTTAATGTATTTCAACCAGATACAGTCATTATATTATATATCAATTTAAAATAAATTCACTATTTACAAACAACTATATCCAACTTGTAACAAGCTCCAAAAACACCAGAATTTTTTAATAGGCTCCATTTTATATACCGTATATATATATATATATATATATATATATATATATATATATATATATATATATATATATATATATATATAGGCTCCATTATATGAGAACAATATTAAAAAGTTTCACCCGTCATGCACAGTGTTGCATTTTTGCTACACTTAGAATGGTCTCATATTTATGTATGTTCAAAATTTCAGGGTATGTTAGCCTTTTCGCACCACTACACACTGTTATGTGTAGTTTTTACCCATATAAAGTTATGCATTATTTCATTGCATTACATAAATGTTGCAAATCTGCTATGCTGGATCTCTGACCCTGGATTTTCATTGTGGTCTCAGACTTTTAGACCCCACTGTATATACAGGCAACAAAGGATCACAAAGGTTGGCCTTACTGAGTCATTTGCAAAACTGCCATGCAAACTCGGACTATTTAAGATGGTAGATTCTGGGGTGACCCACACGTCCTCGAATAATGCTGTTATGGTAAAAAATATTGGTCAGTCAGCATTCCAGCAACACCGTCTTGTTTGTAATTTCACACTGTCAGTAATGTGCACATTTGGCTCTATGTACGGTGGCCGAGAGAGCTCAACACACAGCAACTGAAGAGAGCACATGTGAATAGACAAAACACCAGCAAATTAAGAAAACATCTTCATCAGTTTGACAACACAGCGCGTTTCTGTATTTGGTTGCGTTGTGAGTATTTGCAGCACGTGTTATCAAACTGAAAAGATGTTTTCTTAATTTTCTGATGTTTTTTCTATTTGCATGTTTTCTTCAGTTGCAGTGCGTTGAGCTCCCTCAGCCACCGTGTCTAAGCCTATTTAACTGTTTTTGTTCCATTTTATATTGTACAAAGTATTTTATTCATAAAACAACTAATGCATTGATTTCATAAATAGTATACATGCTAGTCTATAGTAGTATATATACACTCACCTAAACGATTATTAGGAACACCTGTTCAATTTCTCATTAATGCAATTATCTAATCAACCAATCACATGGCAGTTGCTTCAATGCATTTAGGGGTGTGGTCCTGGTCAAGACAATCTCCTGAACTCCAAACTGAATGTCAGAATGGGAAAGAAAGGTGATTTAAGCAATTTTGAGCGTGGCATGGTTGTTGGTGCCAGACGGGGCGGTCTGAGTATTTCACAATCTGCTCAGTTACTGGGATTTTCACGCACAACCATTTCTAGGGTTTACAAAGAATGGTGTGAAAAGGGAAAAACATCCAGTATGCGGCAGTCCTGTGGGCGAAAATGCCTTGTTAATGCTAGAGGTCAGAGGAGAATTGGCCGACTGATTCAAGCTGATAGAAGAGCAACTTTGACTGAAATAACCACTCGTTACAACCGAGGTATGCAGCAAAGCATTTGTGAAGCCACAACACGCACAACCTTGAGGCGGATGGGCTACAACAGCAGAAGACCCCACCGGGTACCACTCATCTCCACTACAAATAGGAAAAAGAGGCTACAATTTGCAAGAGCTCACCAAAATTGGACAGTTGAAGACTGGAAAAATGTTGCCTGGTCTGATGAGTCTCGATTTCTGTTGAGACATTCAGAGGGTAGAGTCAGAATTTGGCGTAAACAGAATGAGAACATGGATCCATCATGCCTTGTTACCACTGTGCAGGCTGGTGGTGGTGGTGTAATGGTGTGGGGGATGTTTTCTTGGCACACTTTAGGCCCCTTAGTGCCAATTGGGCATCGTTTAAATGCCACGGCCTACCTGAGCATTGTTTCTGACCATGTCCATCCCTTTATTGCCACCATGTACCCATCCTCTGATGGCTACTTCCAGCAGGATAATGCACCGTGTCACAAAGCTTGAATCATTTCAAATTGGTTTCTTGAACATGACAATGAGTTCACTGTACTAAAATGGCCCCCACAGTCACCAGATCTCAACCCAATAGAGCATCTTTGGGATGTGGTGGAACGGGAGCTTTGTGCCCTGGATGTGCATCCCACAAATCTCCATCAACTGCAAGATGCTATCCTATCAATATGGGCCAACATTTCTAAAGAATGCTTTCAGCACCTTGTTGAATCAATGCCACGTAGAATTAAGGCAGTTCTGAAGGCAAAAGGGGGTCAAACACAGTATTAGTATGGTGTTCCTAATAATCCTTTAGGTGAGTGTAATGTATGTCTAATAATATGTGTGAAGGCCTGTATGGCTCATCTTTACTTTGTAGCACTTCTCGCCCTTCGGGATGGAGAGACTGGCTGAGACCTTGAGAAGGAGACGCGAGCAGAGAGGGGTTGAGGACCAGGCTGTCTGCTTCCCACAGGGGTGGCCGCAGAGACAGTATTGGTGTTTTTGGTAGCGGGGGGCCGAAAGGAAAATTAATTTTCCAAGCAGCTGGAAAAGCTCCAAGCATGGGGTCTTTAAGAAGAATTCCTGATCTGAAGATTTAGTAAAACATAAAAACGAGTTACAAGCTTGCACACAGGTACATCTTAAATGGATAGTTTGCCCAAAAATCTAATTTACTCGCCCTCAAGTTGTTCCAAACGTGTATGAATTTCTTTCTTCTGCTGAACACAAAAGAAGATATTTTGGAGAATGTCGGTTACAGTTGATGCCTCGTTGACTTCCAAAGTATTTTTTTCTCCATATTATGGAAGTCATGGGGGTCCATTAACTATTTGGCTACCCATATTCTTCAAAATATCTTCTTTTGTGTTCATCAGAACAAAGAAATACATATTGGCTTGGAACAACTTGAGGGTAAGTAAAGAATTTTCTGAATTTTGACTTTAAGAAATTAAGATGTAATTTCTCTGCTATTCACAAATATAATTTAAATATCCAATATACAAACCCTGATGGAGGTGTATCCAACAACTCTCTCCCTGGGCTTCCATCCTCACTTCCTGTTTGGTCTTCACAGATACTACAGGTACATTCAGTCTCGGTGCTCCCTGATAACAAAAAATATCCCCAGGTATCATTTATGTTTAAGTATGTGGATTTAAATGATGTCTAACACCAAAAAGAAAAAAGATTTTTTCACCTGTATTGTAAGAGGAAGTTGTGGAGTTGGAGTCTATGGAGCTTTGTGATGGCTGGCTATCATCAACAGACCATGACTCTTTGTCCTCTGCAGTTAGGACCTCTGATGAATCGCTTTGTCCGTCACACACCAGCTGGAGTTCTTGCTCCTCAACAGCATTTATGATAAATCTCTGAGAGTCTTTGCTCTGAGGGCCCCACTTTTTGTCACTCAATTGTACTGTTTGTAAATGTAAGCGTATAGTGTAAGTGAAAATAAATACCATTTTGTATAATAAAATATGATTTTTTCTTTCTTTAATATCTTATTCTTTAAAAACATATACTTTACCTGTGTAATTGTTTATGCCACTGTAGGTGTACATTTTCTTGGCTTTTAGGAATTGTGGTGGTGGGCTCGATAATGCAGTGTCCTCGTTCTCTGACTCTGCAGACACACACAGGTCATAGACTTTAGTCAATATCACATGTCCCCTTCCATATTTCAAAACAAATGCATAAAAATACTTGAATTGAGCATAAACAATGAAGCAACTTACTTTTCTCATTGTTTTTGGGGAGACAGTGTGGGGGAACATGACTCTTCAGACTATGAATGTGGCTGTGGTGGAAGTCAACACACTGCACCATGTTTATCAGGGTCTCCTGTGGACACAAAAAACAATAACATTGCTTTATCATTATTTTTAACTAAATGTATTAAAGTCATTCGTGCCATGTAACAAATTGAAAAGTATATTTTATTATGTTTGACTGACTGTTTTTAACGCCTAGAAAAAGTATTATGCTCCAGATATAGTGCCTTACAATCAGTGTTGGGTGAAATGCATTACTATGTAATTAATACATTTTCCCTTAAAAAAAGTAAGGAATTACTTTTAATTTAATTAGTTACTTCTGATGTAATTGCATTAAATTGTGTATAGACTATAGAACAATTCTATATAAAACAATAGTGGATTTAACATCAAACTTTAAATGTTAAAATGCATGTTTTAATGTAACCACCTCCATTTAAATACTTTTTGTCAGTTCAAGAATAATTTATACAATTTTATATTATTTATTTGGAAGAATTAAAAGAGCAGTTTGATGTCTATCCTTGTATTGTTCAACTGGTCAAGGTTGATATGGGATATAGAAATTAATCAGCAATAATAAGTAATGGAATATTTTTTAGAGAGAGTAATTAGTTACAATGTTGAAGATGTAATTAGTAACTACTAATGACTTTTTAGAGTAATTTACCCTACACTGCTTACAATAAGCAACATATCTTATTCTTAATACTACATAATAATTCTCTAATAATAATATAGTTTTGAGAAATATAGTTTTAAAATAATCGTTGTCATTTTATCACAGCTGACTGAGTATCAATGTGTTTCGCGCTTTATTCAAAGGTATATTACTTTTAAATACTTTAGAATAGACCCTAGATTCTGCTGGCTTGTAAATAGGTTCGCATAATTCTTTGATCACTGATACGTCTCTATTGTTTTCATGTTTTATTCTATTTAATGGATTCATATTTTCTTGTGTAGATGTAGTTGCCTTACCTGAATTACACTCTTCGGAGTCTAAAAATGCAACAGTATATTGCGGATATTCAGTAAATGAAATCTCCACCAACATAGAGCTTCTTAAAATGACATTGGAAAAGAAAAGAGCCAATCAGCTTCAGCGCTCACGCGGATTGGCTAACGAGAAGCATCAGGCTTTCTCCAATAGGTCCTCTACACAGACCTCGTGACAATTGGTTACTGGGCTGCTTAGCAATAAATGTTTTTATAAACTTTAAAGCCTGAGTGTATCTTTTTAAATGTTAAAATACCATTAAAATTAAGTCATGCTGATTTCCTTACAAAAACGTGAAAACCCTGACTCGGTGGCACTATCATCTGTGTTTGAGCTTTAAGAAGACCACATAGCAACATTGCTTCAATTGGTTGTGGGGCGTGGGCCTACGTGAGCGAAGAAACTTTTTGTGTAACGTTATGTGTGCAATTCATTTCGGTGACACTAGGCGTACGAGCCAGCTATGAGGTCACCGAGGTCCACTGTCTATGGGTCCGGAGTCGGACCTCGGTCATTTTTTTATATTCAAAAAATAAAAATTCAAGCTTTCTGAATAATTAATTAGCTGTTTACCACCTCGTATGTTTGCAATTCATGTCACTGCGAGGATCTAGCGCAGTGAACGCGGCCTGGGCGCGTGTTGTGAGGTAAGCGAGGGCGCGCCGCGGGTGCAGCCTCCTTGTTGTCAGATCCACCTATTATACGTCTTTTGGACTCGTTTTTACCATTTATTTGACACTTTAGGAAGTTAAAAAAGTGGGAATTTGCATGTTAGGGTTAGTGATATATAAATCTTATTTACAAAACACAAACTTTAAACTTATTTCGGATTATTATTGTATATTTTTTTGTTTGTTTGTTTTTCGTAGCAATATCTGGCAACATTGTAATGCCGCAATGACAAACGCAATGATCATCGTAATTATTTGTAAGAAATGTATAACACTATCAAAAACAATAGCATAATACAGATCGGTATGTTACAGAATGAAATATGCCACATAACTTACTGGCCAGCAGGAAGACGGCTCATGCTGTTTAGTTAGCGACCTTTCACAAAGTCATCATAAAAAACATTTATTAAAGCAGTGTTTCTCAACTGGTGGGTCGCAAAAACGTTTTGAGTGGGTCGCGGAGTGTGCAGTCAAAGAAACAAACGTAATTCTGTTTTTCTGACGCTAGGCTTTTATTTTGAAACACGTGCATGAAAGCGGTTGACTCTTATATCACATCAGTGGCTGAGAAAAATGCGTTGTCCTCATTCAGTATCTACTACGGTCAGAATAGATGTTGTCAAGGTTTATGTCAGTGTCATTATTCTAACGTTATTTTTTTTTTTAACTTGTTGCGAAATAAAACGTCTCTCACCTAAAAAAAAGCGAACTTTTCTGTCCTGTCAGTCATAACTGTGCTCGTTGCGCGCCCTCTTCAATTACACGCGCAAATGCGGCATCGCGCTCTATGTCACTTCATTATAAATAAAGCACAAAAGAAACTACAAGCATGATGCAACATCGTAGTTAACCCATTCAGACCCTTCGTCCATTACAATGGACATCATATGTCAAAAAATAATTAAATTTTAATTAAAGTTAAAAATCGATTGTAGAATTGCACGTTTTAAATCAGGATTTTTTCAAACGTGTCTGTCCATTAGAATGGACAGTGGGTTCGAAACCCTGTTACTGAAATCACATTTTCAGTAATGCTGGTTGAAATTTCTTATATAAAAAAAATCTATATCACAGTACCGATACATTTTTTAAACTTTTTCATATGCAGAATATACAGTTCTTGAAGTGCTTGAACATATAGCTGATGAAAATATCTCAGATGTTGACTTTATGTGGAGTGATGAGGAAGATGGAGATGTAAGAAAAATATCCGTATTTAAAACTTTATAAAGTAAAATAACTAGCTTCCGGCCAAACGAACATACGGATTTTACTTAAATCTAAAGCGCAACTTGAATATTAATATTTTTCATATTTAATTTTATATTAATATTTTTTATGGATAGATGCACTTTTATGATGGATAGATGCACTTTTATGATGGATATATGCACTTTTATGGACTTTCAAAACAGAAACAACCATTCACAACCATTATAAAGCTTGGAAGAGCCAGGACATTTTTTTAATATAACTCTGATTGTATTCGAAAGAAGAATGTCATATACACCCTAGGATGGCTAGAGGGTGAGTAAATCATGGGCTAATTTTAATTTTTGGGTGAACTATCCCTTTAAAGGTATAGTTCACCCCAAAATTATATTTGTCATCATCACTTACTCACCCTCATGTTGTTCCAAACCTGTATGAGTTTCTTTATTCTGCTGAACACAAAATAAGATATTTTAAAGAATGTCGGTAACAAGACAGTTGACAGTAGCCATTGACTTCCATAGTATTTTTTTCCTACTATATATTTTTCTAATAACTATATTATATTATTATAATATAATATTATCATTATTAGTAACTATTTTGAAAATTACAATAATATTTAGCAGTAATGTATCAATATAGATATTACCGTACAATGCCGTAGAATTAATTACAGCAGCAAATTACGAAATACAGTAAAAATACAGTAAAGTACTATTTTGTGGTTTACAGTACTGATCTTGTGCACTGTAAAGTGAATTACACTACAGTTACTGGAAATCGAAATACAGTAACTTGTTGGCAACCGTGCTGCCAGTAATGTACTGTAAAAATACAAGAAAACCGTTAACAGAGAAATTGTTTCAAAGATGCACACAGGAAATGACTCTAACGTGAATGCATTGATGGATTCCTATTTTGTTATGAATAAACAAATGTGCGATCTATAAAGCAAAAACCTTACAATTAAAGTTGCAATGTTATAGTGTTCAAGTTTTTGATCTAAAAATAGAAAGATGCACACAGAAAATGACTTTAATATGACCATATTGATTGATTCGAAGATATTTAGTTTGTTACAAACAATGTGCAATCTGTAAAACAAAAACCTCAAAATTAAAGTTGAAATGGTATACTGCTGAAAATGTTTTGACCTTGAGAAAAAGCAGCCTATAGACCAACAAATTGTATGTTTATTAATTTATTTCATGTTGGTACATTTTTGGGAAGTACACATGTTTTTTATTATTTTCATTTGGTCTCATTTATAGAAGCCTCATGAGCTGGGAAAATGTACTTTTATATTTTTCAGAAACTTGAAACATAATTCAGGTCTGAAGGAGTTAAAGGGTTAGTTCACCCAAAAATGAAAATTAAGTCATTAATTACTCACCCCCATGCTGTACCAACCCCGTAAGACCTTCGTTCGTCTTCGGAACACAAATGAAGATATTTATGATTAAATCTGAGAGGTTCATGACTGCTACATAGGCTCCCTAAGGGAATGAATCCTGACGGCCCAGAAAGTCATTAAAGAAAATGTTTAAATATTCCATGTCGCAACAGTGGCTCAACTATAAGTTTATCAAGCGACGAGAATACTTTTTGTGCGAAAAAAACAAACAAAAATAACGACTTTATTCGACTATTCCTTTTCTTCCTTGTAGGCCTGAAACGAGACTTCGAGAGATTTCCACGAAGCATGCGAATTGCGATCTCCTTCAACTACTTCAGTTAAGTTCTCGCGCATGCGTCGTGGAAATCTCTCGAAATTCTCGTTTCAGGCCTACAAGGAAGAAAAGGAATAGTCGAATAAAGTCGTTATTTTTGTTTGTTTTTTTCGCACAAAAAGTATTCTCGTCGCTTGATAAACTTATAGTTGAGCCACTGTTGTGACATGGAATATTTAAACATTTTCTTTAATGACTCTCTGGGCCGTCAGGATTCATTCCCTTAGGGAGCCTATGGAGGAGTGATCAACCTCTCAGATTTAATCATAAATATCTTCATTTGTGTTCCGAAGACGAACGAAGGTCTTACGGGGTTGGTACAGCATGGGGGTGAGTAATTAATGACTTAATTTTCATTTTTGGGTGAACTAACCCTTTAATGTCAATTAGTAAGTCATGAAATTACCAAAAAGTGCCAATAAATTACGCAACTTACTTCAAATGTTAGCTGGGGATGATTTGCATGCAGGTGTATGTTGTTCATTCAATTCATCAGGATCAGTCATGTTCATTAACAGCTCATGTTAGTTTTGTTTATTTACTGTTGTTTCCTTAACCCAAATCTTTATTTTCACTGTGTTTTTGTAGGCCTACTATATTTCTAAATGACTGTGGTCTCACATAACTTTGTATTAGCAAAAACTATTTTTGAACTGCTATTTAATAGCCTTACATTATTCTCTTTATTCATCATCAGTATGTGTTATATTCTATATACAGTATATAGGTCAAATTCATTAAAAAAAGCTCGCAGCTTAATGTCCATGGGAAAATGTTCGTCAAATGGCCTATAAGCCTAAGCAGTTGAGAACCACTGCATTAGAGCACATTATTATTAGTATTATTATTATAGAGTTATTATTACTTATCCATAAAGCAATCTTTATTACGGAAATCTATTACTGTAACCAGTATTGTTACATAACAAATTGTGATGCAATAAAGAAGGTATAATTTAACAATGTTTATCCTCCAAAACAGACAGAAATGAGAGAGTGTAGAATGGCAAAAAGGTTCCGGCAAAATAGTTTAGATGTAAATTTAATTAAAAAAAATTAATTTAAGATGTATGTAATGTAATTTAAGATGTAATAAAAAAAAAGCCTAAATTGAAAGATCGGGAAGGCGAATATGAGTAGCCTACAAAGAGGAGAGCAACAGAGAGGAAGAGGATAGAGATCAGAAGGAGACAAAAGAGAGCAACAGAGAGGAGGATAGAGATCAAAACATCTGTCTGTCTATTTTAAAGTTTAGGCTATATGTAGTGTACAATGAGTTGTATTTGTGGGTGTTATTATAGCACCCGAACCTCACTAATTTTCAAACCCTGCACGCCCACGTACGTACAAATTATGTGCAAAATAAATCAAAATACAAAAAGCATTTTCCTTTTTATTTTTATTTTACGTTTTAATGAGAGGTTAAAATATTATTGAATATTGAAAACGTATATTTTTTCTATTGTTATGCTCGAGTCAAATGCATGAATATGAACAGGCTATGTTACAGCCTATTTTATTATCCTACATCACTGCCAAAAGTAACTGGGGACAGCGAGGACACCCTGGGACGAAGAGCTACGCAGATACCTTTCATATGCCTCAGTAACACGACTGCAGAACTGAGAATACGATCATTTACAGCCTGCATTGTCAAGATATCAAGGATGAATCAACCCGACGTTGGTAATGAAATGTTCTTTACAGACAGAATAAATCCTTTCGTCATTCAACACGATGTGCTATTCATTTCCTGCGACTGCAGTGGATTTGATAGAGCAGTGGTGTGCCATTCCCGGACTAGTGGTACAGAAAGTGTGTCTCCCCTGCATCTGCTCTTCGGGTCCGCATCTTTTGTGGGCACTAACAACTTAAGATGTGCTTCGTCATTTAACTAGCTATGATGTTTGCCTGTGTTATTAATTGTTTATCTATATAATTATTGTATTACGTATTCTATATAAGTGTGCCCCAGATTATAAAAATGGTTTAGAGCTGAATATATCAGTTTTGTGTTACGATTCGGGGTTTTAACTGCTTTTATATTCCCCTTCCATGCAGGTTTAATCCCTATTTTGGCATCTGTCGTAAACACAAGATGAGCCGCTTACGGTACAAAGCAGCGACTGTCAGATGGAACTTTTCTGTCGCGCGCTGTGACCAGCAGCCTCGCATCTGTCGCGTGCGTTTGTTGCTGCTGTGTTTGTGCGTGCTGGTGGCAATGACATTAACACTGGCATTATTACTATCGAACCACCAACCGATGGATTATGACTTGCCTCCCAGACCTCCCGACCTGTTCAAAGACAAGGTAAGAGGACTACAGACATTTTTTCATTTCTTTTCTTGTGGACTGTTCAATAATTTCTCTAGAATACAACCCTGCATCTTTAACTTGTAGCTGTGTTTTGGAACATGCCTTTTTTTAAAGCTGGTAAAAGTAATTTTTTTTAGCTTAAAATTTAAGCAAAGTTCAAGTATATTTTAAGTATACTTTACAATAGTCCACTGATGTTACAATAGTATGAATGTTTGAAAAAAACATTCGATCATACATTTACAAGAAAAATTAAGAAGAAAACGTCTCGGTTACTAACGCAACCTCGGTTCCCTGAGAGTAGGGAACGCGTAAGTAGCTTACGCTATGGGAAAACTCCTTTTCTCGAGAATACTGAAGCCAATTTTTTAAAACGCAGTGGAGCTGCACAGCAAACATACAGCTGAGCGTCTTAGCACGCTCATTGGCTGTGCTGCAGCAACTGCACGAACCTATGGCGAATCGGCTAAGACGCGCAAACCAATCAGGTCGCTTCGCGCCCATGCGCATCAGAACCCGCCAGAATGGGCATGGCTTATAGCCATATAAGCAGCCATTTTGCCATAGAAATCAGGTTTAATCGACTTAAGTGATCCCCTGATCTAAGTACAGTAGCTCGGCGGGTTACGGAATACTCGTTCCCTTCTCTCAGGGAACTGAGGTTTCCCTTCTCTCAGGGAACCAAGGTTACGTTAGTAACCGAGACGTGGTGGTGGACTGAATGGGGCCCCTTTCATGGCCTCCAGGACCGTGGAGAAGTCCCAGACAGCTACAGAGGGGGGTCGGGGCAGGTTTAGCCTTCTGGCCCCCTTGAGGAAACGCTCAACTAGGTCGTTTCTCCCCAGTGACTGCCCGGCCACATGAGCGTGAAATGCTACTATGGCCGCTACATATTCTTTTGAGCGTGGAGGGGGTGTGACCTTCAAAAGCGCTTGTAAAAAGGGCTGTGCACCAGCCGGAGAACACTGACCATTTTAGAGCGAAAAGGTGCCTGGTTGAAGGCGCTCTCGCTTCAGGAATGGTGTTTAGCACTCCTTCCTGGAGGTTCCCGGATACCCGTTGAGGGGCCATACATGGAGGGCCCACAAATCGGGACGGGGATGCCAGTTCGTCCCGTTCGCCTGCGTGAGGAGGTCTCTCCTCAGCGGTATCGGCCATGGGGCTGTTTCCAACATCTGAGTTAGCTCGGAGACCCACAGCTGGTTTTTCCAGAGAGGGGCTATCAAGAGCACTGCACACTTGCTCTCCCTGAACCGTTTGATGACCTGAGGTAGCATCATGACCAAAGGGAATGCATACAGCAGGCGGCTTGGTCAGTTGTGGGCCAGCGCAGTTGTGGGCCCTGCTCTTGTAAAAAAATGTTTGGCTACGAGCGCTGTCTTTTGAGGTGAAGAGGTCGACCTCTGCCTCACCAAAGATGCTCCATATCAACTGAACTGTTTGCAGGGGAAGAGACCATTCCCCTGGGGGAACTTTGTCTCTGGATAGCATATCTGCGCCCCGGTTCAGGACGCCTGGCATGTGCGCCGCTGTCACCGAGCACAGGGTGAGCTGAGCCCATAGAATGAGACGTTTGGCCATGGTGTGCAGGTTGCTCGACCTGAGTCCACCTTGGCGATTTATATAGGATACCACTTACATGTTGTCCTTCCGAACCAATGCGTGGCAACCTTTTAGGTATGGGAGGAAAGCTTTCAACGACAGAGCGACTGCTCTCATCTCTAGACAGTTTATGTGTAGGCGCCTCTCCGAGCTTGACCATAGGCCGGAGACTGGCCTGCCCTCGTATAGGGCCCCCCAACCTAGGTTTCCATCACTTTCCTTTTTGAAATCACGCCCATATCCACGCCGGACTGGTACCAGCCGGCTGCTTTCCAAGGAGCCAGGGCTCTGTCACAGCCATGGTTCAGTTTGATGCGTAAGTGGCCAGTTCGCCACGAGTGAGCCGGTACACGGGTTTTAACCAGCGCTGGAGAGGACGCATATTATTTTTGCATGTTAAAGGGTTAGTTCACCCAAAAATGAAAATTAAGTCATTAATTACTCACCCCCATGCTGTACCAACCCCGTAAGACCTTCGTTCGTCTTCGGAACACAAATGAAGATATTTTTGATTAAATGTGACAGCTGGATCACTCCTCCATAGGCTCCCTAAGGGAATGAATCCTGACGGCCCAGAAAGTCAATGAAGAAAATGTTTAAATATTCCATGTCACAACAGTGGCTCAACTATAAGTTTATCAAGCGACGAGAATACTTTTTGTGCGAAAAAACAAACAAAAATAACGACTTTATTCGACTATTCCTTGGAGGAGTGATTCCTTGGAGGAGTGATCCAGCTGTCACATTTAATCAAAAATATCTTCATTTGTGTTCCGAAGACGAACGAAGGTCTTACGGGGTTGGTACAGCATGGGGGGTGAGTAATTAATGACTTAATTTTCATTTTTGGGTGAACTAACCCTTTAAGTATACTCGGTTTCTATTTAGGCATTATTTTTTTATTCTTGAAAAATATACCTTTAACTTTATTTTTATGCTTTACATTTTAAAAACATTGTATTCTAGTTTCATGCAACCCTTTTTATCAACAACTTTGAATTGAGGGTAAGTTTCCTAAAAAAAAGTAACATTTTAAACAAAAAGCTGAGAAAATTGCATTTTTGCCAAAAACTACGTCCAGTTCGGATTCAGAACGATGATCAAAACATAAATGGACTAGAGTAGATTGAGTCCATCAACATCCCCAAAGCTTCACAGTTATTAACCCTTCCTTGGTCGACATTTCATTCTGTAACGTTAGGGAGTTTTGAACTTATGCTGTTGAATGTCTGATTATCGTATTGTTTTACATTTGTGTAAGCAATCTTCACTTGTTTCTGCTTCTTCTTCACCTGTGTTTTGATCCGGAGATCCTGTACTATTTCAGAAGATGCGTAATAGCGCCCCCTACTGTATAACAGTGTTCTCTTGCAAAACTTTGCGTTCCCTCGCAAAACTTTTGTGTTCTCTTGAAAAGATATTTGTGTTCACTCTTAAAACCTTGTTGTGAGCTCAGACAAACACTTCCTGTTTAATGTCCCGCTGGGAGTGTTTCAGACAGCCCCATAGTTCGTACGTTACCAATGGAGCGGTTCATATAGTTTGAACTTGGACTCCAATATAAAGAAATGCAGTCAGTGCTTAGTTCAAGGAGTTCTCTCGTAACCCATTGCACAAAAAGATTCTCTATTGTGGAAAAAGGTTCTTTACATTATCAAAATGTTCTTCTCACTAAGAATTTTTATTTTATTTTAAGAACTGTTAATTAAAATGTTCTTTGGGGAACCCAGAATGGTTCTTCTGTTGCATCGCTGCAAAACCCCCCTTTTGGAACCTATATTTTTAAAAGGGTAGACCAGCCATAGAAAATGGATATCACAATCCAAAACCCAGTTTCTAATTTCTCTGCAATTTTTTCATGCATCCAAATGACTATGTTGCTCTTCATTCTCTGCATCCGATCACCTTTCACATGTTTACCATCTTTAACCTTTCATAGCAGAATCACCAGCCAGGTAACCCCACAGTTGGCCAGGTGAAGCGGCTCGTCTCGCAGGTGAATTGGGGAAGACTGCGGTATTCCCATCTGCGACCCATTCTCATTGAGCGACAGCCAGGAAGTCGTGGGAGTCGGGCTGTTCGAAAAGTAAGACACGATCAATTTAGGAATATCAGTTTTGTTTTTATTTCGATTTAAATCTATGTACTGTGAAAAGCACTATACAAATTAAATGTGAATTGAATTGAATCTCAGATCTAACCAAATATGCTATAATCTGATGTCTTCCATTTTCTGTGATCGTAGCACATCTTTTCTCAACTGGATTCTCTTTCAGCGGGCTGGTCTATAGATGTGGACTCCTTCATATCTGAAACCCCTCGTGGTCCTGTTAGCTTCTCTAATGTCCTGGCTGTTTTAGACCCGACGGCTCCTCGACGATTGCTTTTTGCTTGTCATTATGACTCTAAATTTATACCAACAAATCCAAGTGACCCACAGAAGGTGTTTGTGGGTGCTAGTGATTCAGCTGTTCCCTGTGCTATGATGCTGGAACTGGTCACAGCTTTGGACCCACACCTCAAAAAGCACAAGCAGATGGTGAGACAAAGTGTTACTCTTTTATTTCATTTTCAAGAAAACCGATTTCAGAGGTCATTCATTTAAAAAATAAATTTGTATATAGTGTGTATATATATATATATATATATATATATATATATATACAGTATATATAGCATTAGTAGGTCATAAGTTCTTGCTGTCCTGAGATAAAGAGAGCGATACATGTCTCTGAGGAGGTCACTTAAGCTTTTTCCAGACTTGTGAATAGCCACTATGCGGTAGAAATCAGAGTCAGTTCTGTTGTTTAACTTGTAACAGAGCCAAGAGCTTCAAAACACTGCATAACTGGAAAGGGTTTTGATAAGTAGAGAAGATCCTCACAAACCCTTACAAAACAAAAATATATGGAAATATACATATAAAGCAATATACTATATAATACATTTCCATAAATGGGAAACTAATGCTTTTATTTTTATTTTTCAATATATTGCAGTATATGCATTGACCATGTATGGCTTTATTTTGATACATATAAAAATTTGACAAAAGAGACAAAAACTGCACTACAGTTTTACATGTAATAGCTTTATTGATTAATCTCCCTTTCATGAGTTAACGTATGGGTTTACATAAAGCTAAACACATATTCATAAACTTTTATCTCATTTTATTGTTTGCATTGTTTCATATTTCATATATGGAAATATAAGAAAAATGTTTACTGCAAACAAATATTGAGGGTATTTGGACAATGGATGTCTTGTTAAAGTCATTGCAACATTGTGGGTGAATAACATTTTACACACACATATATATATATATATATATATATATATATATATATATATATATATATATATATATATACTGTATATATAGATTAACTATGTATATTTTACTCATGATCTTGTACATATATTGCACATACATGTTCCCATATAAATGTGAATATATAGTAAATATATGTTCAAATATATTTATACACACATAGTCCCATATCGTATCAGATGCATGTATATGTTATGAAGTGTATTACTGAATATAAAATGACATACATTACGACAAATATATTGTAGTAAATATATTGTAAAAAATGCGTCAATATTATGAATAGCGGAAATTCCTTATGTATTATTTAATATTAACACATACTGTTCTGTATATTTTCAATATACATTAAATCATTAAAATTGAGCATTCATTTATATATGGAAATATTTTCTTTGTGTAAGGGAACCTACATAGCAGCTGTAGAATACATGGTTACTCGCCCATGGGGACTCGCTATTGATTTTTTTGCACAGCTTAGTATAATAAAGAAGCATCTTCCTCTACAGGCCAGGTGGAAGAAATTATTTGAATTTAATCTAAATCCTTAGTAAACAGAATCCCACTGCAACAAATGATTGAACCATGATTGAAAATTTGGGCCATTAGATTGATTGTTTACTTTTATTTTACACACACTGTTTTTTTCGTGTGTGTGTGTGTAGATGTCCAGGGTAACCCTGCAGTTGGTCTTCTTTGATGGAGGTGAGGCTTTCGATCAGTGGTCTCAGACAGACTCGCTATATGGTTCACGGCACCTCGCAGACTACATGTCCCGCACTCCTCACCCGCCCGGTTCTCAACAAACCACACTGCTGAACGCTGTGGTGAGACAAGATACTTGAGTATGTGTGTGCGCATTTGTTTTTAAAGGGGTACGAAAATTGTTCTTCATTCACTAACTTCATGTCTTTCCAAACCTGTATAACTTTCTGTTTGTGGAACACAAAAAAGATGTTTTGAAACAAGTCAACGGGGTCCAAAATGCAGAAGAAATAAATTCATACAGGTTTGGAACAACACGAGGGTGAATAAATAGGGACAAATTTTCTTTCTTTTTTGTCTCTTTAGGTGTCTATTGTATAAGAAGTATTTAAATATATTGAGTTATTGCTGATATTTGCAGGATCTCCTTGTTCTTTTGGACCTTATCGGTTCCCCTGATCCCATGTTTGTGAATCACTTTGAGAACACAGCTCGCTGGTTTGACCGCCTTATCGCTGCTGGTAAGACTGATTTGACTTTCCATTAATGCTAAAGTAATCCCGGTTAATCATTAATGTCCATAAAGACACTTAAAACTAATGCTTGATCCGCAATGGCTTAGAGTAAAAACTACCAGCCACTTCAAAAGGAAATGCTTTGTCTATGTCTATGTCTATATGTGAAGATAAAAAAAAAAAAAGATCAGTGAAGAATGTACAATATTGAACAAGATAATACAATGATCATGTCTTGATTGTTATGAAAATTATAATTATGAAATTTAGTCATAGACCCTATGATAGGTCGTTTATTTACACCATCTATATGGCCTTGTCCTTTAATCCCTCTAATTATATTTCTGCATTTTTGTAGAGAAAAGACTTCATAATTTAGGGCTCCTTACTTCTCATGCCAAAGAACAGAGCTATTTCATTAAGGATTTGAACATGGGGCCGGTTGAAGATGATCATCTTCCTTTCCTTCAGAGAGGTAGGACAAAGCGTCCGTCATAGCAAAAAAAAAAAAAAAAATATGGCCAAAATATTGCTGTAAGATTGACTATACTGTATGGACCTTGCTTTTTTGAATGCAGGAGTTCCAGTGCTCCACATGATTGCTACGCCGTTCCCTTCCTTCCTGCACACGATGGAGGACACAGCAGAAAAGGTTCACAGTCCCACTGTGGACAATCTCACCAAAGTCCTCGTGGTCTTTCTGGCGGAATATCTGCGGCTCTAGGATGCTATAATGTTACATCCAACCACATCCGTCGTGAATCAGTCTATACCTCAGCTGCACTGCTTTAGGATATCTGATATCACTGTACTCAGAGATGCACAACATACTGTATATTCTCAGGCTGCCGTCCTATATTCTGACATATGCTTACCATTGAAGTTTCTGCCATGTTAATCAATCGATATTGTGCCTTCAGATAGTTTTGCTATCTAGTAATGCACTGTATAGACAAAATTATATTATTATCTGTGCCAAAAAAGCGGTTTACAAAATTTGATTTATATGTTCAATGACTGCAATAAAATCAATAGACTGCAAAGTAGATACTTCAAGCTCAGGAATGGATGTGAACCTGATGCTATATGAGAAATTACTACACTATGCACTACAATGAAGCTTGATAATGCTACAAAAATGCTGGTGAAATATATATATTTAGTCTTGCAATAATTTTCTCAGATGAGTAGTCTATAATCTCTCAATTTTCAAAACATGTTAGTCTAGATTATTCAATTTTATAACAGATTGAAACGCAAATATTGATTTGGGCTTGAGATGGCAAGCAATTGACTTGAGACTTGACTTACTCTAAATTAGAGACACTTCAGATGTACAACTTTTTTCTTGGAATAATGCATAATAATAATAATAAAAGGGAATATTTAATTTAGTGGGCATTTACAGTAAGGAAAACATCCTATCTCTTATGATCAATAAAGTACAGTAAATGGTATAAAAGACGACTTTTTGATTCAAGAAAACAAACTTACTTTATTTTAGATAGGCATTATTGTCCAAGAAAATCCCTAAAAATACATTTATTTATTTTTAAATGAATTGTCCTGCTAAAAACTAACCTGTAGCGTATAATAATCTATTCAAACAAATAATTTAAGACTCAGGACAGACTTGAGTCTTCATGTAAACTTGACCTTGAAAGACTTGAGACTTGCATTAATGAATTGAATATGTGAATATGTCTGTTTTATAATAATGAATAAATATATGTATTTTGCAGTTGCAAAGGTTCAACATGGACTTGCATAACTTGATATAGTCTGATCGTATAGTTTATATCTATAGACTACTGTATAAGATATAAAGGAGGAAGTGAGTCTCGACCTTTTACAGTCTATCTATGGTCTCGACACGTCTCGTCCTTGTATTTGTGCAGTGTGTTGCAATACAGCCTGGCCACTATGAAGGTAAATCAGTAGCTAAACTCGAGAGCACGTAGATGTGAATTTGAGAACTTGTACAATAAATATTCGTACTTGTATGTGGACATTTACACTCACAGCTCCAATGTGAAAACCTGTAAAATAAAAATCTGAAGTTGAATGTTGAAATTTGCACTCGCAGACAATAGTCACAAACCTGTATTCTGAATCTGAAGCTGCAGACAAGCAGTCACAAATGTGTAAAATGCCATTCACAGAAATACAATGACAGTCACAAACATGTAAAATATATTTGCACTTCTTCTAATATTCAAATTCGCAGTACAACCTCAAATTGGCACTTGCAACTTCTCAAATCTGTCACTGCAAGTTCAAATTTCGCGCCTTGACTTTTGCTACTCTTTTCGCGATATATGAGGTGCAAAACTGATTTGTGCACTTGTAACGAGAGAGTGGCGAGAGAGAGAGGGGGGGCGGGAGCGGGGGTGTTCAAAGAAGCCGTTTTATTGGTTGGTGCCTAGCCAATGAAATGGGACTTCTATTGTACGCGATTATGTCACGAAACCCGCCTCCTCGTGGATGTTCTGAAACGCTAACATGGCTTAATATTTTTTTGCAGTCTATGGGCTTAATGCATTAGACTGATATAAAAGACATAAATGATATTATCAAATTTAGTAAACACAATAATGCATACTACAGAAAAGCAGATGAGCACAGAATATGAACGCAACACGTTAACTTTAGACAGTGGTATTAAAAGACCAAACTCAGGAAACACCATAAAATAAAGCATACAGAAAAGCAATTGAGCAGAAAATTAACGCAACTCGTTTAATTGTACGTTAAGCATTTTCCTCATAGAAAACCAAGGAAACGCTTAATGAGGCTTAATGGACCAACAGTTATATATAAAAAAACAACAACAATTCGTTATACATTATTAATAAAACACAGGCAGCTGGTTTATTTGCACTGAACACAAATTTGCTTTCTTTCATCATATTCTGTGCTCATCTGCTTTTCTGTAGTATGCATTATTAGTATGGCGTTAATATCACTAAGTTATAGTAGAATACAATAGAAGTTCCATTTCATTGGCTAGGCGCCAACCAATAAAACGGCTCCTTCCAACACCCCCGCTCCCGCCCCCCTTCCGCTCTCGCCACTACTGAGTTACAAGTGCACAAATCAGTTTTGCACCTCATATATCGCGAAAAGAGTAGCAAAAGTCAAGGCGCGAAATTTGAACTTGCAGTGACAGATTTGAGAAGTTGCAAGTGCCAATTTGAGGTTGTACTGCGAATTTGAATATTAGAAGAAGTGCAAATATATTTTACATGTTTGTGACTGTCATTGTATTTCTGTGAATGGCATTTTACACATTTGTGACTGCTTGTCTGCAGCTTCAGATTCAGAATACAGGTTTGTGACTATTGTCTGCGAGTGCAAATTTCAACATTCAACTTCAGATTTTTATTTTACAGGTTTTCACATTGGAGCTGTGAGTGTAAATGTCCACATACAAGTACGAATATTTATTGTACAAGTTCTCAAATTCACATCTACGTGCTCTCGAGTTTAGCTACTGATTTACCTTCATAGGCCACTAGGTGGCAGTGTATCGGGGCACTTGCAACGTGTCTTGTCGTCTCTGCATCAGTTAGGAAGCATAGGTCATTTCGGCAAATTCAGTTACTGTGTCGTTGTGTAAACGTTTTATAACTTGAAGCTGTGATGAGTCTGGGCGTTATACCAATTACCAATGAAATCTTGCGCTGTCACTGACAAGGTAGAGTGTTGCTGTTATTATTTTCTTCCTGTTACTTTGAAATGTCCTGAAAAGAGTCGTGTATATGTAACGTTACTTAACGTCAGATCTCAAGCAGTTTTAGCAACGTCCTAACATGTGTGACATGCAATAAATCTAAAACGATGTAAACATCACATTTTTCAATTATTTTGTTATAATTAAAAGTTTATTTTAGAAGAATAGGCCTACATATTTTTAATACAAATACATTTTTGACATGACAAAAATATTCCATGTAACTTAGTCAATTAATATATGAGATCATACTACCTTACGCATGTTTACAAAATTAAACATTAAACAATCTTGTTAAAATAAGCTTTAGAAGAACACTACAGGGCACTGCTTGAAATGTCACATAGATGTCACGTCAACTACCCATTTGCTGAACAACAATCTTTTAGGTACCACGGACCCCAAAATAAGACCATCCTCATGCGAGGGACCCCAATTCTAAATTTTAAAAGAAAGCATATTCTCATGTTTAAAGACTCACATTTGTATTATTAACGTGTACAATATTTTTTGGAATTTTTTTCGTTTCTGTTACATTGTTTAAAAAAAAAAAACTTTTCTATACTAAAAATATTTTCATGATTTGTTATTGCAACTTTCTTTCATTTGTCATATCAACTTAGATAATTAATGTCTTTCAGATAACATAATATTTTGAGTTTCTATTTATTAAACCAACCTCCATTGTATAAATTAAAATAATAATAATTTCAGTGAACTAAAAATTTTAAGGCAACCAGGGAACTTTTTTAAGTTAAAAAACGTTATTTAAATCAACATTTTATTTATTTAAACCCATTTTGTTATGATGCTTTTTTTTCTTGCTTTTTTTTTTTTTTTTTACCCATTTTTTAATTATTATTAAACTTTTTACATAGCACTCTCTAGCGGTCCCCTGGGGGCACCCGGACCCCTGTTTGAAAACCGCTGTTGTACGGAACTAACATAAGCAGCCACACACATCTGATGTTTTGAAACATAATGCTTTTCATTTTGTAATGCAAAATGCAATCATTTGACAATCATAAGGCAATATTTCATTGACAACATTACTACCCTTCGCAGGTTGAAGTCACCACTGTCAATCCCGTCAACAGCGCTGTCAGTTTATTGTCTATTTATTGTCACACTATGGTGCGCCACAGCAAGCTACAGAAACAGGTCTTGTCTCTGTATCGGCAGTTTCTGCGCTCGGCACAGGACAAGCCGGGCTTCTTACCGAGAATACGTGATGAATTCCGTGCCAACTCTGCGATCAAGAAGACTGACGTCATGCACATAGAATATCTTTATCGGCGAGGCCAACGCCAACTTGAACTGCTTAAAGATGTAAACACTAAACAGCTTGGATCATTCAGCAAGTCTAAAGAGGACAGCTGACCACTCATTTAGCCTACCAACCTAGTCGGTATATAATCAGTACTGTATTGAAATATTTTACAAAATATGACTCGAAAAGAACAAAATCGTTTTTGGGGGGAAATCACCTGCCTTATTTAAATGGAATATCCAAATGACTTTCACTTTTCTCAGGCTGGACAAGATGAACCCATTGCTGTTTTATTTTTATGGTGTTGTTTATGTACATTAATTTGCTGATTAAACCCATATCATTTGGTGTTATGTCAGTATTCTACTTTTTTCCATTACTTCCTCTGACTTTAATTTCTTATAGTTACTTCTGCATACCACATTTCGTAGACGTTGAAGTACCTACTGGACGTATTATGTACTGTTAGAGTCAATGTATCGGAGTGTTTAAGATCATATCTGATTCTTAAATGATTCAACACAAATATGCTTATTTTGTCTTTTGCTTACTGGTCACATTGCTAAATGCGGCTATAAATCCTCTGTCCTGTTTGATGTGTTACCAGTTATATTAATGTCTTTGGGCTCACAATTTATAAACATAGAAAATGAACACAAAAGAAGATATTTTGAAGAATATGGGTAACCAAAAAGTTGATGGACCCCATTGACTTCCATAGTATGGAAAAAAAAATACTATGGAATTCAATGGTGTCCATCAATTTCCGACATTCTTCAAAATATCTTTTGTGTTCAGCAACAGAAAGAGATTCATACAGGTTTGAAACAACATAAGGGTGAGTAAATGATTACAAAATCTTTTATTTTTGGGTGAACAGTCCCTTTAAGTGGTTGCATGTTACATTCATAAAAAAATATTTATGTTTTTGGTCTGAATCTATAGTTAAATCCTATAGTAAAAGAAATACATTCACTCAAAAGATTTACTTATCTACATTTTTTTCATATAGATTAAGAATTATAATTTAATTCTAAAGAAGATTTTGGGTAGAATGGCAGCCAGTCACCGTTCGCCTTCATCGTATGGTACATATGTTTTCTCCAGACAAGTCTTGAAGCACATGAGGATGGGTAAATGAAGACAGAATTTCAACTTTTGGATGAACTATAGGCTATATCCAGAGGATAGGTGGCTATGAAAGATTGAGGAATCTCTTTAAACAATGAACAACACATACTTGTTCTTTTATCTTTAAGTTATGACAAAATGACTAATGACATTTATCCATGTAATGAGTTCCTGAGACAGCTTTAATTTGGATTGCAATGAGTGCACATTTTGTAAAGTCGGACAGGGTAATTGGAACATTTGTTTTATTCATGCAAATTTTGCATGAATCTGGGAAGATGTTCATGTCTGTTTTTTAATTTTGAAATATGTAGTAACTGATTTTAACTTTTAAACAATAAAATATGCTTTCTCGTTCTGAATTCTGATGTTAAAATATGTCGGATAATAATACTGATTTTATGCATACATAAGTTTTTTTTTAATCTTTATTTATGATTATTTATTTATAGTAGTTATATGTTTGCTGAGATTTAGAGTTGTTAAAATTATTTTTGTCATGTTTTGTATTTTAAAAGCATTAGGTAAAAATACTCAAGTAATGACTTGCCCGTCCATAAGTGGGCGCAAGTGCGAAAATAAATCTGATTTCATTGGAGGAAGAAGAACACGCTGGCGTGGTGTAAACAGGAAGATCATGTAAGTTGTGTCACAAAAGCAAGGAACGGAATTTTAGCTGTAGTTCATAGTTTACTAATTAATTATTGCATACATTAATAACATTGAACTTCTCAACAACAACAACAAAAGTATGGCGGAGTCAAACGGGATGACAGATGCTCAGTTGATTCAGCAGGTTGGTGTGTCAAACGTCAATTCGGTCACATGCAGGTTTTCTGCCAAATATAAATTAATAATTAGCACTACAGAGATCCATCCACAACCATGTTTTACTGTGGTATAAACTCAAATAATATATTGCATTCTAACCAGCATGATTGTGATTGTGTTCGGGTTGCAGCTGGCTCTGCTGGGCTGGCTGAAGACCGACAGTGTACAGTGTAAAGATCTTCTCACTGCTGTCACTGGGCTTCAGGTGGGCCGTGAGCTTCTGGACAGACTCTCTGGGCAGAGCCAGATAGATGCATACAGGGTAAGAATATTTTCTTTTTCTTTGGCGTCTTTACAAAAAACTACTGCGTTTGTACTATATAGGTCTAGGGCAATTGTAACAAAATTTCTTTAGTCACAAACAGGCCAGACTTTTTTCCATGCCCAGTAGTTTTCTCTCTGCATGAGCAAAAGTAGTTATATATAAGCCTATATTTTTTAAATGCTCAATGTTTTTCTTCTGCTGTCTATAGTGTCTATGCAGTGTGTTGGTTAAAGGTAGGGCAGGGAATTTTTCGGAGAGGCAAGCTATCTTTGAAAGCATATGATCCCACCCTCCCTTCAGTGCGTCCCCAAAGCCAAGGCTCCTTAAAGGGTTAGTTCACCCAAAAATGAAAATTAAGTCATTAATTACTCACCCCCATGCTGAACCAACCCCGTAAGACCTTCGTTCGTCTTCGGAACACAAATGAAGATATTTTTGATTAAATGTGAGAGCTGGATCACTCCTCCATAGGCTCCCTAAGGGAATGAATCCTGACGTCCCAGAAAGTCAATGAAGAAAATGTTTAAATATTCCATGTCACAACAGTGGCTCAACTATAAGTTTATCAAGCTACGAGGATACTTTTTGTGCGGAAATAAAACAAAAATAATGACTTTATTCGACTATTCCTTTTCTTCCTTGTAGGCCTGAAACGAGACTTCAAGAGATTTCCACGACGCATGCGCGAGAATTGCGATCTCCTTCAACTACTTCAGTTAAGTTCTCGCGCGTCTCTCGTGGAAATCTCTTGAAGGCTCGTTTCAGGCCTACAAGGAAGAAAGGAATCATTTGAAAATGGAAGAAGCTGAACATGAGTGTCAATCTCCCTCGGACTGGGGCTCCATGGAAGATCTCACCTCGAGGTGTCTCAATGATCCTAAGAAAGGTGAGAAATCAGCCCAGAACTACACGGGAGGAGCTGGTCAATGACCTGAAAAGAGCTGGGACCACCGTTTCCTATTGCTATTTTCTTATTGCTATTATGTATTGCTAGATTTTGGGGAACAACCTCCTTCCCTCAGTTAGAGCATTGAAGATGGGTCGAGGCTGGGTCTTCCAACATGACAATGACCCGAAGCACACAGCCAGGATAACCAAGGAGTGGCTATGTAAGAAGCATATCAAGGTTCTGGCGTGGCCTAGCCAGTCTCCAGACCTAAACCCAATAGAGAATCTTTGGAGGGAGCTCAAACTCCCTGTTTCTCAGCAACAGCCCAGAAACCTGACTGATCTAGAGAAGATCTGTGTGGAGGAGTGGGCCAAAATCCCTCCTGCAGTGTGTGCAAACCTGGTGAAAAACTACAGGAAACGTTTGAAAATTGCTCTGTAATTGCAAACAAAGACTACTGTACCAAATATTAACATTGATTTTCTCAGGTGTTCAAATACTTATTTGCAGCTGTATTTCACTGTGAAATTATTCAAACTAATATAAATTGTTAATGATTAAATAATTTACAAATACCTATATATGTTTTTATCTGTATGATTTTAGGCCTAGGCACTTCACAGTTGTACTGTAAATTGTGTTGTTTTGTACTGTATTCCTAATGAATTCTAACATAGTCCAACCAATCGAATCCATTAAAGTCTAACATAAATTTATAATAAATTCATAACAGAATGTATTACAGAACACAATCCATTATAAAGCTGACAAACGTTTGTGACGTGATGTTCTACTTCCTCAGAGGGAATGCATCCAGAGTATTGCTGACTTTGTGAAGAAGAATCCCAGGGCTTCCCAGCGCGAGCTCAATGCTGAGGTTGAGAAGAACGTGCTGGTGTTTGCCTCTAGAGTGCAGTCCCTATAGATATACGCGTCACTGCAGCCGGGACCTTCACTGTTCTTTACTGATCAAAATATCTCTCCCCCTTTTGTCTTTCTCCCTCTATCTCTGTATTCTAACAAATCTATCTAGCTGACTTTATCTAAATTATTATGTGTTGAATATGCTTGTTTTTTCATAATCTTGAATAATTATTTATGAGGGCAACCTGTCAGCTTGTATCGTTTTTTTTTAATGATATATAATGCTTATTTTTACTGGTTATTATATTTACTGTTACTGTGATATTCACTATACAGAAAGTCAATTATTACCGCAAACTTGAGTTTTTATATTTAAAAGATGTGATTTGAATCTTCTAGTTCAAATCTGAAATAAAGTGCTTATATCTAATCATGTATTGTGTGTCATTAAAGTGCATAATACATATATAATCAAACAAATGACTTATTCATTTACAGCAGTGTGAAGAAGGCCAGTTTTGAGAGCACTGATTTTAACACATGGACGACAAAGAAAGACAAAGAGAAAAGAGAGAGGAAAAACAAGAGGACAGACTCAATAATGAGCTATCACTATATTCATCACGCAGCACCTGTGATGAATTATATTATGCAGATCACACTTCTCAGATCTCTTGATGACTTTAAAGACAGTGTAGCACTCGGAGCCCAAACCGATGATTAGCGCTGCCGCTTTTGGAATAATACAAACGCAAGACGTGGCTTTTGCTGTCTTTTCGGTTTTGCGACGACAGTTGCCAAAACACTTGTCTTCCAATAAGGACAAAGTTTATGAATAAAATACCACACACTCTTTTGATATAGCGTTTGTCTGTCTCCACTGCACCTGGGCACTTACAAGCAATGACCAGTACTCTAATGATGGAGGAATACAGTCTTGTGAGCTGGCAACCAAGATGAAAGGCAAGGGTGGGCTGGTCAGAGAGAACAAAGCAATGTCGTCTCAGCCATCTAAGCACATCTCACAATAGAAACAGAGTACCACGGCTATATTTTTGTCTGTCAACATCAAACAAAACAATATTTTAATGACAGTAACGCAACAAGCATATGGTGGTCTGTCAGCTTTTAAATTGTACTTGGATGTCCTTGAAGTTACATTTTCAGAGAGATTGTAATGGCGTAGTGGTGATTTGTGAGCGTTTAGGTATTTATCATAACATCAGTCCTTAAAAACGAATTACCATGGTAAGCATAATTTGCATCAACATTCCACTACTGTTGTTTCCTATTTTTTTTAATGGCGTTTATGTTAAATATTATTGTAGTAAATTTACTGACTTATGGCCTTACAAGAATATAAGGGAATAACAGATAAAATGCAAAGTGATAAGTCAAGGTGATTTAAAAAAAAAAATCCATGTAGACTACATTTGTATGTCGAAGATTTACAATTAACCTCTCTGTCAGCAACTGTTGATTACTATAAGATACTTTTCGATTTACAATGGAAATAAATGTAAATTAAGTCCGCCTTCCAATCTCTATGTTGCTGCCTCTCTGAAGATTATATGATTGAGGGCTCGATGCCTAAGATCTTAGGCTAGGGTAGGATGGGGGAAGATGCCCCGAATGTGAACAATGAGGATTTACTTTTAAATTGTAACATATTTAGATATATGTTTAGCATGTGCAGGATGATGATGCATCCGCCAATGTGTTTTTATAGGAAATAAATAGTAACACTTGCTAATTTAGTGGCTATAGCACAAAATGTCAAATATCAAAAGAGTGGTAAGATGGCGCCAGAAAGGTCATCTTACCTCAAGAGCCTAATTTGATCTTTTTACTTCAAAATAAAGACTATAACTTTTACTCCACAATTCTAAAAACATTAATGTGTCCACAAATCTCTCATGAGCAAATAGACACACAAAAACTATGCTATTTAATATAATACTATTTATATTAGATCACTATTTAGATCACTATTAGATCACTCAAAACTGTTTCTGACTAAATCTCACAAATGTTGATATTCAAATGAAATGATGAAATTAAAAATAGCGTAGCCATCAAAAGTGCTGAGATGAGGTTTTGTTTCATCTATGATCGGGTGAGAAAGGTCATCTTACCCCTACCTACCCTAAATGTTTTTGTCTACATAGACAGCTAGTGCCCAAAATGGCTATTAGGGTTTTTTTTTTTTTTTTTTTTTTTTTTTGTGAATTGGCAAATCTTTAAAATGAAGATTCACTAGTCTCTTCCATTTGAATCACGTCACACTTTCATGACTGACTTTAAACGTTTTTATTTTTATTTTATAACAGCTTATAAAGTTTACAACAATAGCAGCCTAGGTTAGTTCTAAATAGTAGGCCATTCGTTCAGTAGGTCCAACTGATGAAATTCTCTGCAGAGTGCTACCTATATTGCTTAAATCTCTGTAGGATATATTTTAGTAGACATGTCATGCACATGAATAAAAGATAAGACTTGATTCAGTCAAGAATCGGTTGAGTGAACGATTTAGTGATTCTTAATACACCAAAGACTATTGCGTAATGTAGAAAAGACCACAGAAGGAATCAGTGAAACAACCTTTTTAGGATTTAAAGGATTCTCAGTGGAATGAATAAAAATCCCTACAACTGATACCTAGATAGGTTGCTCAGCTCATTACATCGCTCTCTCTCTCTCTCTCTCTCTCTCTCTCTCTCTCTCTCTCTCTCTCTCTCTCTCTCTCTCTCTCTCTCTCTCTCTCTTGTCACTACTCCTCGGCTGCATCATTCAATCACGCACTGCCAAGGATTCACACTTGCCACGAATAGACGGCGCCTTTTAAGTTTTAAACTTAACGTTTCCATCTCTTTCGATTCTTTCAAATCGCTCCATTAACACAGTGATGTTTGAAGGACTTTGGTGACAGCAACGGTGCTCTTAATAAAAAAATAAATATAAAAGCAGGTAGGTAATCTTTAATTTCACCACTTTAAAAGTGTCTTTGCGATAACCAAGTTATCCTGATCACTTAAATAAGGAAAATGTAACTGACATTTCCTTATAATTGCAGCCATGTTTGTTGTTGATCATCAGTGTTCCAATTCATTTAAATAGTTGTAGTCTTAATAATGGCCTTTAAAAACCAAATATACAATTAAAACATTTAGAATATGTGTATAATAAAACATAATGTTCCATTCTGTAGTGTGTGCTTGATCATTTTTTTATTTACATTTTTAAATGGTCAGGATCTAGTGATCTTGTTAATAGCCTGCACTTACACTTTAAGGGAATTTCCTTCTAATACCTTTCATTAAAGTGGCAATAAATGTTTTTCTTTTTTTCAGCCTGCTTTTTAAGGATGATTTCACATGAATACCACAACATTATTACTGACTGGTGTGGCACCAGCTATACTTGGATAGCGAGATGGGGAAAGATAACAATCTTGCGCTTGCCTGCCTACTGTTACCTGCTAACCCAAAAGGTGTATCTTGAGGTTTTATTTCCTGAACCATGTGTCATTTTACCTGATAACCCTGCTTTTTACGATGGTCTCTGTCTCAGTGCCACTGGAGAAAGTGATGCGGTTATGAATCCAGCAGAATGTTAATGGACATGAAGAACTTTGTCCAGTACACACTCGTCCTTCATTTTTGAACCGTATCTGCAAACATATGGTTTTCATGTGACTATTACACCTCTTCCAACGCCCATTGTGGTGACGTTTCTGTGTGCGTTTTGAAAGTGAGTGTGTGAGAAAGTGTTTTCTTGTGTCTAGTGTCTGTGTGGATGTTTGCCTGTTCTTGTCATTTCCTGCTGATGATCAAGTCATGCCACGTGGAAGAGATGTCAGCAACAGCTGTTGCCTCCCACTGCACCTGAATGAAGACAATGCCCGCTTTGGCTTGTTGGCAGCTCTCATCGTCCTCTACCTGCTGTGTGGGGCGGTGGTGTTCTCCGCTCTCGAGCATCCCTCTGAGCTGCAGGCTCACAAGCGCTGGGATGAACAGTTGGCCAACTTCACAGAGCAAAACAGCATAAACCTGAAATCACTGCAGGTCCTGCTAAGGCAATATGAGGAGGCCTTTGTGGTTGGGATCCGTGTGGACAAACTTAGGCCCCGCTGGGATTTCTCAGGGGCCTTCTACTTTGTTGGTACAGTAATCTCCACTATTGGTGAGTTACTTTTTAATTAGTATTTCATGTATTCCCTGGTAATTGAACCCATAATCACGCCATTGTTAGCACCATGCTCTACTGCTTGACCTACAGGCATGGTTATAATTGTTAACTAAAACCATAAAAAAAAAAAAAATCAAACTGAAATCAATTAAAGTATTAAAAACCTAAACTTATTTTCAACTAGTTGCCAAGGCAACATTTATTTATTTTTTGTTTAAAGTTGAAGTACTAAACTAACTAAAACTATATAAACGAAAATTAAAACCTAAAACTTAATATAAACTACTGTAAAGTTAAGTTAAAGTTAAAAACATTTCAATCTAATTCAAAAATGAAAGTTACAAACAATTCAATCTAATTCAAAATAGTAACAAAAATGATAATAATTAATCAATGGAACTAAAATAAGTCTGGCTACTAGAATACAAAAATGTATATTATAAATATTTCCACTGACCAAATCAACGTTGTTCACTTATTTAATAAGAAATTTCAATATATTTTTTTACCATGCTTATCATTGAAGGAATAATTAAAAAAAGCAAATTCTGTCATCACTTGCACTTGTAGCTCTGAGCCCATGTCATTTTCTTTTTTCCGTGGCCCAAAAACAGATTTTTCTACTAAACATCCAAGCTGCTCCCTTACCGAAAACAAAAGTAAAAAAGCAATGCACAACCACCTTTGCATCTCTAACTTGAAATCTCCTTTGCCGAAATCTTCAAACTTCCCAGTCTTTCCCTGCCTTGTTTGACGTGATTTAAGTCAAATGTTATTGGCTGTTGTTGTTCTCATGACCACTTGAAAAGTGCTAAAATTGAATGTCCACAACACTTGAAATATAGTGCCATATGGTGGATTTTTTTGGTCAGTTTTGAAGCTTAACAGCCTCTAGTCTCTACTTTCACTGTATTAAAAAGCAAACAAATGTTTTTTTTAAAACTTTGTGTCCCACAGAATACATAAAACCACAGCGGATTGGAGTGACACAAGGAGGACTAAATGATGAAACTTTTTGTGTGTGTGTGTGTGTGTGTGTTAATTTTTTCTCTCCTAATAAATGTATTAAAAATACATAATCAAAATACTTCCTGTTTCCTATTTCCCTCCAGGCTTTGGCATGACCACTCCCGTCACGGTTGCAGGTAAGATCTTTTTGATATTCTATGGACTCCTTGGCTGTGCAGGAACAATCCTCTTCTTCAACCTGTTCCTGGAGCGCATCATCACGATGTTGGCCTACATCATGCGCTGGTGTCACGAGCGGCAACTGCGGCGCTCCGGCGTGGGAGGAGAGGAGGCCAGGAGCGAGGATGACAGTCTGGAGGGCTGGAAACCATCTGTCTACTACGTAATGCTCATTCTGGGCATCGCAGCCCTGCTGGTTGCATGCTGCGCGTCTGCCTTGTACTCTGCCATGGAGGACTGGGACTACTTTGAGTCCTTCTACTTCTGCTTTGTGGCCTTCAGCACCATTGGCTTCGGGGATGTAGTGAGCAGCCAGCGGGAAAGTTATAAAGCTCAGGAGGCCTACCGTCTCGGCAACTGCCTCTTCATCCTCATGGGTGTGTGTTGCATTTATTCCCTGTTCAATGTCATTTCCATCATCATCAAGCAGACGCTCAACTGGATCCTCGGCAAACTGGACTGCAACAGGCCTCAGTGTCCCTGCCGTTGCCGTCCGTACAGGCGTCGAGGTCGGGCCTGCTGTTGCTGCTGCTTCCCGCGCATTGCCAACCAACGGCACAACCACCACCCTCCACCGGGAAATTCCCGGCAGAGGGCTCAAAAACGCAATGCCGTGCACCCTGCCCCGGCCAACGAAGCGTCAGGAAAGCGTTTCACTAATGCATCAGTGGAAACAGTTTGTGATAGTGAGACTGATGCTGGCTTAGGACCAGATGGAGGTTATCTGACAGGGCGCAGACTGTCTGGAGAAATGATCTCAGTCAATGACTTTATGACCAACAAGGTTTCTTTGGCAATTTTACAGAAGCAACTCTCAGAGACCGCTCACGGTAACCCAAGACAGAGCCATGTTCGCCAGAACGGCTTCTCTGGTGGAGTGGGCGCCTTTGCAATCATGAATAACCGCCTTCAGGAGACAAGTGTCGACAGGTAGCTCGGTTAGACAAAGATGAGGTTGGATATTGCACATCAATTGCATATAAAGATATACAGGATTTAATCATGACTTTCAGTTCAGGGTTGTGTACCATTTAGAACTAACATTAAGACTGGCTTTAAAATTCAAAATTGTAATTTAAATATACGTATAATTAAAATTATTTGAGATTCAAAGAAGTTTATAATGCTAATTTATATATATATATATATGGCTAATCTTTTAACTACAAAAGCATACTGTAGCATACCGTAAAAAACGTTTTGGGTTTTTTAGTACACCCAAAAATTAAAATTCTGTTATTTACACATCCTCGTTTGTTTCAACCACATAAGACTATCGTTCATCTTTGAAACACAAATAAAAATGTTTTTAATGAATATTATTCCAATGTGAACAAAAAAGCCTAAATTAAATCTGTTCATCATATAATGCGATCGTGTCTCTTCAGAAGACTTCGGTTAAACCACTCGATTCATAAGGATTATGTTTACCATGGTTTTTATGAACTTTTTAATTCACCAAAGTTTTGGTGACTTTCAATGGAGGAACAGAAATCTCTCAGGTTGCATTAAACATATCTTCATTTGTGTTTCAAAGATGAATGGACGTCTTTTAGGGTTGGAATGACACAAGAGTGAGTAATGACAAAATATATATATTTTTTTTTAACTTGGTGAACTAACCCTTGACAAACATTGACTAGATAGACAGACAGAAACATAGATAAACAGATAGACATATAGATAGATAGATAGATAGATAGATAGATAGATAGATAGATAGATAGATAGATAGATAGATAGATATAGATAGATAGATAGATAGATAGATAGATAGATAGATAGATAGATAGATTTATATATTTTAACATATTTAGTAAACCATTGGGGACTATTGAGGAAATATTGAAAGACACTTAATTTCCCAAAATTAATTTGCTGTTGAATTTCTTTGATTTGAATTCCAAACCAAATTCCAGTTCAACTTCCTATGGATTTTTGGATAATTCAATTATAATTCACGCACTGACAAAAGGACAGACAATTTTTCAGTTCTGACTTTTTCCCAACCCTGATCTCGTTGCCTACTGTTCGCTGGGAATTAATTTCTCAGAGGTTTAAGCATTTATTGCATAATATTAAAGACGTACATTGTACATTTAGCCTACTATTGTAATATAAAGTACAGAGAAAATTACGTCAAATTAAAATAGCCAATTACCAATGTATCACAAGGACGGTGAATGTAAGCATTCATGAAAGGCTTAGTTCTAAGAGGAGATGGCTTTCAATTTAAAAAAAAAATCATTATAAACAATGTGATTTTAATGGTTAACATCGCTTCTCAGAGTCACTTTGATGCTGAAGTGATTGGCCGGTGTGGTGAGCAATCACACGGTGCTTCTGGAGAGATACTTTAACGGCTCTTCACGAAAACAGACTGATTTTCAAGAGCCAGGCAGATGAAGCCACTGCACTTACAGAGAGATAGTCCCCGGAGGAAGAAATACAAGTGTCAAATCAAAGGGAGATGGTCAGTATTATTCATTGTTTGATCGTTTCTATCAAGCCGCCGTGTCCTGAGAAACAAATGATCTAAAATGAATACAATTATGTGCAAATAGACTTTTAGCAAAATGGATATAATGCGAAAGTATCATCAGTATTTTAAAAGACAAAGTCATCTCAATTTTTTTTTTTGTTGTAGATAGACTGTATAGATTCTGTAGATATTGTATATTGTAAAGGCAATTTTTACTGCTTTGTTGAATATTTATTTTGGTATCAACATTTGTGTTTCAAAAGAAATACCTACTCACACTTTTTACATCTGTGTTACAGCAGCCTCTTGTCATTCATAGAGGTTTATTTATTAAAAAAATATCTCTTTCTGAGTGACAGACAGCAACGCTGTGTTGGTATGGCAAGCCGTTTCGACTTTTATTCTTTCTCAGGATGTGAATTCTTGACATCAACAATTCAGTTTTCAGTAGTTAAAATGCTAATTCTTGACATCAGAAATTGGATTACTAGTAACAATGGCAATTTTTGAAATCAAGAATTACATTTCAATTACACTATAATTCTTGATATCTGTAATTGTATTTTCACTAGTTAAATGTCACCATGGCTGCCATTCAAAATCAATGGTTGATATCAAAAATTGTTTTCTTACGAGTTGAAATTCCAATTTCACATATCAGAAATACAATTCTTATTAGTAAAAATCATAGTTTTTTATATCAATAATTACGTAGTTACTAGTGTGAATATAAATTCCTAATATCAAGAACTCAACATGTTGTTACATTTGTTATTTCTGATATCTGAAAATATATTTCTGATATCAATAATCAGGAGAGTAATTTTAGATAGCCTATGGCTTTCTTGCTAGTAACAATCACATTTATGATATCAGAAATTAACATTGTCACTAGTGACAATCAAATTATTGATTTCATTTTTTAATTTTTTTTTACTAGTAGCATTTCCTGTGGTGACATTTAAGTAGTGAAAATACAATTGCAGATATCAGTTGATGATGTCATTGTTGATATCAAGAATGAACATTTTTACTAGTGGAAATGTAATTCCTGATATCAAAAATTATGGCAAGCCGTTTTAGCTTAAATTGTACCCAGCGATACTCGTCGTAGTTGCATTTTTACTAGTAAGAATTCAATTAGAGAGCTCTACAATTCAATTCTTACTTGTAGCAATTACAATTAGAGAGCTCTCTAATTCAGTTGTTACTAGTAAGAATGCAATTGCAGAGCTCTTTAATTCAATTACAGAGCTCTGCAATTATACATATCTTTAATTTGTTTGTTTTTTTTACTAGTAAAAATTCAATTAGAGAGCTCTGTAATTGCATTCTAGTAACAATTCATTTGTAGAGATTTCTAATTGTAGTTCTTACTAGTAAAAATTCAATTGTAGAGCTCCGTAATTAAAAATGAATGCAAGTCAATGGAGACATATGACTAGTAAAAATTAATTTGTAGAGCTCTCTAATTGGAATTGTTACTAAGGATTGAATTAGAGAGCTCTGTAATTGTAATTTTTACTAGTAATAATTGAATTAGAGAGCTCTCTAAATGGGCATTGCTACTAGTAAGAATTGAATTGTAGAGCTCTCTAATTGAATTCTTACTAGTAAAAATGCAATTACAACGAGTATCGCTGGGTACAATTTAAGCTAAAACGGCTTGCCATAAAAACTATCCTTTGTTACTAGTAGAAATCTAATTCCTGATATCAAGAATTAGCATTTTAATTACTGAAAACTGAATTGTTGATATCAAGATTAGAACTCATATCCTGGGAATGAATAAAAGTCAAAACGGCTTGCCAAGCCGGGTTTGCCCTCTCACAGTCCGAGTGTGTTAAATGAGGAGCGAGTCTCTACTGCTCCCCTGAGGATGACAGTGGTGCACTATTAGAAAAAAAGGTTCAATGCAGTTTTGTTTTACATAGAACCCTAGGGGTTTTAACTCAATTTTAAAGAACACTTTATGCCAAGTAATATTATGGAGAAATGTCTTACCCTGTTAAAAATGAAAGTATTATGCAATATTTTTTTTCTAGTGATAAAATATGTTGACAAGCTTTTTAGTTCATAAAATGTTATTCAAATTAAAAATGAATTCATTAAAACGAAATCCGTAAAATGATCCCATGATGGGAACCCCTAAAAGGGTTTATATATGAAGTGCCTGACCAAACCCTTTAAGTTTCTATATAGAACCTTTTCTTCTGAGACTGCTTACTGATATTGTAACTCCTGTGCTGAAATCAAAGATCATCACACACTCACAAAATGTATGACTAATTACCATAAAGCCATCTGGTTATGTAGCAGGACAGACATTAATAAACAGAAATACCATGAATGACTTGATCTGTTTATTATCTTTTTTTCTCAACCTTTATGCTAGCACAAATATTGCACAAGATCTGTAAAATGTGCACAAAAATTATCACACAACATGATACAGCACTGCATCAGTTCATTTGCTAGTCATTAGGAAAATCTCAGTAATATGAACATGTTGGCATAAAATAAAGAGGTCAGTAAGGCAACACAGTACAGATCATGCAAACAGAGTAGAGAGTTTTACAGGAAACAACTATTCAAAAACAGAAAAAAATGCACTCCATGACTATATTATGGGCGTGTATATACGGTAATCCAAAATGTAAAAGTGCTTGTTTGAATTTTATTTGATAGAATTTGTTTCTTAAAATCTCATCATTTCACGTTTGCCTGAATTCTTAAAGGAATAGTTTACACAAAAATGAAAATATTGCCATTATTTACTCAAGATCATGTTACCCCGAACCTGTATGCTTGTTTTTTTTCTTTTTATCAAAAAACAAACAAAAAACACTTTGTTACCACATGCTGTCAAGCTTCTAAAAGGAGTAGGCACTAAAGGCAAGTAAATCATTTTTGGGTGAATTATTTCTTTAATACATCACTGATACACTTAATTTAATGTTCCTCAGGCTCAGAGTCCAGAGAATAATATACTATTAAGTTCTGACTTTTTATATCGGTTTCAAAAATGACCTGTTATAATGCAAATACTCTGAAGAGAATCTTAAAAGTTTGTCATCACTGCTTAAACACATTACCTGAGTATTGTTGATTGTAAGACTTGAATACATTTGTTAAGGAAAATACTGAACGTATCACAATCTAAAGAGTCAAAGTTATATACAGTCATTATTGTCCTGCATTGTGGAACAGCATTACTTTTTGTAAGTTTCGTCATTCAAGAAACATACAAAAAGAAGGAAGTCAAATTTGTGTTGCTGTCCAAAAAGAAGATCCTTTCCATTTTTCATGAGTTTAAAAGACAGAAAAAGGATCACCTTTACTTCTTCCTCAATCTAGCACATCCATTAAGCATTTATAAAACACGGACTCTAATTGGCATCTGTAGGACGGAATTCCTGAAAAGATATGGATTTCAGATTAAAAATGCTTAGATATTACCTTTAGCATACAGGAATGACAAATACATTAGTCATTTTAACATTATTGTTACATATCAAATAGATTTAGTATCTCCACAGAAGCTTACCTGGGCTAATCTTGATCGCCGTGCCTCTTTCTGATAATAGTAGGCAGAAATTATACAGTTCCGCCTGCAAATGTCCAAAAAAGTATGTTATTTCAAAGTTCAGTCCTCTGTTCTTTTGTCAGTCATCCCACCTACACATCATTTGAGCTCTACTTGTGGAGTTGATTGGTGCTCTGGTGCCTGTACTGAGTAGACACTCGAATCTGAGAACATGGACATTGCTCTGCAGCACAAGGGTATATATGTCATCCTTGCAGCTTTAATCTCATAATTATATACTGTACCATGTGTCACTTACATGAAATAGTACCATTTGATGAAGTGCAATAAACTTGTCCCCCCTACTAAAACAGTTACGCATTTTGAAAGAATAGTTCCCTTTCGTTGTCACTCCGAGTTCCGTCGGAGGACGACAAATGGGGTTTTCGCATAGAAAACCTATCAACTTCGACTATTACAAAACGAGCCAATGGCAAAGAAATGCCATGGGTCTGCTGAATTTGCATAGCGTATCTCCGCCCCACCTCGTGGGTATAAAGCGGAAGACGCCGCAACATGCAGATATGTTTTCGCTTCGGAGCCAAGGCAATCCCTTCGCTCCACAAGCCATCTCTGAACTGTCAGCTTTTACAAGACGAGATTCTCCGGTGTTGGTGTGACGGCGATCTCCCAGCGAGTGCACACTTCCTGCTTATCTGTGCAGTGCTTTGCCAGTGAGTGTGTTTCTCCCTGGGCGCTTCAATACCGAGGTTTCCTCTCTAAAAGAGCTTGCACGCGGCACGTCTTTTTAAAGATGCCTCGCCCATGCACTTCTGGTTGCGGTGGTTTCGTGTCTGACTCTGATGGGCACGAGTGCTGTCTAGTGTGTTTGGGCATTGATCACGCTAGATTGGCGCTCGTGGATGACTCCTGTTCTCTCTGTAGGAACATGACCATCGCGTCACTACGGTCGAGACTCAGTGATCTCGCAAGAGTGAGAGTCCCCTCATCCACACCCCGATCTACTGACTCTAGAAATAGAGCTAATACTTCGGCTGGTGGCCAGGGTGACCTGAGAGTGACGGTGTGGAACAAAGCGCCGACTATCAGTCCGTGCTCTGCACCTACCCCTCTCGTGACGGAGCCCGTTAGTGTCCAGGGGATTCCCGCGGGTCCATCTTCGGATGCCCCGCCTGTTTCCTTTGGCGCTACAGAGGATGATGCGATGTCCATCGCAACATCACAAGGTGGGCAGGATTCATCGGATGATGACTCGACAGCGCTGCCTCCTTTGGGTGTGCAGTCGTTTGTCGAGTCGGACCCCGAGATGACTGCCATGCTTGCCCGGGCGGCCGCGAGCATTGGGTTGGAGTGGACTCCTCCGCCCCGTCCCGAGCGCTCGCGGCTAGATGATTGGTTTTTGGGTGCGGCTGCGGATTCACGTCCGCAGCCAACCCCAATTCCTTTCTTCCCGGATGTGCATGATGAGATCTCGAAGTCCTGGAAGTCTCCCATGTCTTCCCGTGACCGCTTGTTGATTTCATCCGGCTTTCCTCCCCTCGATGGAGCAGCTGCCCGTGGGTACACTGGGCTCCCCCCGGTTGAACGCTCTGTTGCGATGCAACTGTGTCCTCAGAGTGCTTCTTCTTGTGGCGAGCCTAAGCACCCATCCAAAGCCTGTAGGCACTCGTCTACGTAGGTGGCGAAGTCCTACAGAGCGGCGGGACAGGCGGCTGCTTCGCTGCATGCTATGGCCACTCTGCTCTGCTCACCCAGGGCTCTTTGATGAGCTGCGCGCCGCCACCGACCTCGCTCTCCGGGCGACGAAGGTGACCGCACGCTCCCTGGGTTTGGTGATGTCCACAGCCGTGGTCCAGGAGAGACACCTGTGGCTGAACCTGGCTGACATGAAGGATGCCGAGCGGTCCCGGCTGCTCAACACCCCCATGTCTCAGGCCAGCCTCTTCGGCGGTGCAGTCGAGGACTTTGCCCAACAGTTCTCAACTGCTCAGAAACAGACTGAGGCTATTAAGCACATCCTGCCCCGCCGACCCGCTGCTCCCTCCACCCAGTCGGCCAGGCAGGTCACTCAGTCTGTTCGCCGCCGAGGACGCCCTCCTGCGTCTCCCGTCCCTCCCACCCGGCCCAAGCAGCAGCCTTCACCCGGGCCCGGTCGTGGAGGAAGCCGCAAGAAGGTGTCCCAGCCCTCTCTAGCCCCACCCCCCGCTAAATGCCGGGCCAAGCGGCGCTCCTGAGACGGGCTGCTCAGGGATGTTGACTGTTACTTCGCAGCAGGTGGTAGCAGGACCACTGCTTCCCCCGGTGGAGGGCCGGGGGAGAATCTTTTGTTTTCCACTCCCCGCTGCCCACCCCCGGAACTCGGAGTGACAACGAAAGGGTCCGTCTTCTTGCCACTTCCGCTGTACCGCGGGGATCGCCTGAGCTCAGTCTTGGCTCCTCAGCGATTAAACATATCTGCATGTTGCGGCGTCTTCCGCTTTATACCCACGAGGTGGGGCGGAGATACGCTATGCAAATTCCGCAGACCCATGGCATTTCTTTGCCATTGGCTCGTTTTGTAATAGTCAAAGTTGATAGGCTTTCTATGTGAAAACCCCATTCGTCGTCCTCCGACGGAACGTCTCCGTTCTCTACTCAGGGAACGAGGGTTACATTCGTAACTGAGACGATTTTTATTAACTTTATTCATTTTGTGAAATGGTTCTCTCATTCACTTGATCCAACACTTTTATATAAATTATTATTATTATTATTATTATTAATAATAAAAAAACTATTAAAATAAATGATTCAATTATTATATTAAATATACACTCGCCTGCCACTTTATTAAAGCTGCAGTCCGCAGTTTTTCCTCTTTGTCGCCATCTCTGTTCGAAATCTGCAATTGCAGACATTCGCGGAATTATCAACTTTACGTGAGTTGTACTTCAACACCCTCGACACGGCACAGCGCGGATGAACACAATGTTTGAGGAGAGTGTGCAGCTGTCAGTCACCACGCCGGAGTGGATACTGGCATTCAGAATCACAGATTATTCTTTTTGGAAGTATGACCAACATAATAATTTTCACCGGTAAATGTCATCTGAACTAGAAAGAAACATCCACTTTTGTTCCGGTTCTGACATTGCAGTAAATCGCGCTGATTAAATCTAACAATTGCTATCGCAAAAGTTATCATATCACGCAAAACCGTGCAAATTATACTTTGTTCTCAAATTGTTGATGTTAACAACGTCAGCATTGCGTGACTACATGTAATGTCCTTCCGATATGTATCCTTGTTTTCGCATGGGTCCGGTTGCAGTCTCTTTTTTCTGTAGCCACTCCAAAGTCCGAACGAAGTCTTTTGCATTTTACAGAGGGTGTAAATTGTCGTTTGAACCTTTCTGGATCCACCATCAAATTGATAAGTTTAATTATATCAAGTGCTGTGAGAAAAGGCTATAAATCTCCACCTCAAACATCCTCACACGCAATATAGCCTACTAGCCGAGACTCCTTCTTTATGTGTACAGATGTGACGTAATGACGCAAAGACATGCTCGAATCTCCCGCGGAAATCCACCAGTACCACTGGAATTAAAAACATTATTACAATTTACCGCTTTGAATCGAGCTAAGGCAAGCAGATAGTTTTGAAAACTGGCTGGTTATGTATTTTCTCAAATATGTATTTTGGATCATTTTTAACCCCAAAAAAAGCTACGGACTGCAGCTTTAAGTACACCCATTCAATTGCACATTAACACAAATGTCGAATCAGCCAGTCACATGGGAGCAACTCAATTTATTTAGGCATGTAGACATGGTCGATACGATCTGCTGAAGTTCAAACTGAGCATCAAAATGGGGAAGAAAGATGATTAAGGGACTTTGACCATGACATGGTTTTTGGTGCCAGAAGGGCTGGTCTGAGTATTTCAGAAACTGCTGATCTACTGGGATTTTCATACACAACAATCTCTAGGGTTTACAGAGAATTGTTCGAAAAGTAAAAAAATATCTAGTGAGTGCCAGGTCTACGGGCGAAAACGCGAGATTCGCATCATGGATATGACGTTCGACAAATCTGCAGCAACTGCGTGATGATATCATGTCAATATGGACCAACATCTCCGAGGAATGTTTTCAGCAAATTGTTGAAAGATTTGAGTCCGTTCTGAGGGCAAACGTGGGTCCAACCGGGTACTAGCAATGTGTACCTAGTAAAGTGACTGGTGAGTGTAAATCATAATAAATAAATAAATAGATAAATAAATAAATAAATAAATAACAGTTATTATAATAACTTTAATTATAATATTATAAACAAAAGCAATTTAAAAATGGAAGAAAAATGCTAAAAAGATTGCTAATCGAAAGCTTAGCTTATATATCTCGTATAGAAACCATTTAAAAGTTCTTAAAGAAGTGAATGTTGCAGTCTGTGAAATAGGTCTTTACACTCCTCACTCATCACTGCTGTGCTGGTGCAGTTTTGAGCAGCAGTAAAGCATGATATAAAACACACACTCACTTGCTCTGAAGGCCGCCCCCTGGTGGAAGTCCAGGTATCACTTCTGAAGCCAGAACTGTCAGAACTGACAGCAGATCAGGCTCATCGCCTCTTGCACTCAGCTCTTCAAATATCTCTGCCAAAGAAACATGCATGACAATGGTTAAATTACGTAAGCAGACCACTAGAGGACCATTTATTCTAATCATTACATGAATCCAAGATTTGAAAGGATTTTCATATGTGACATAAATCATATAAATCTTAAAATCAACATCAAAAGAAGCCAGATGATTTACCAGCTACTTTGGACTCCAGAAAGTCCTCCAGCTCAGCCTCCTGGTGCAGTGCTTCAGGCGAAAGCTGGGGGGCACCAGGGAAACAGACTAGAATGATGCTGATGTTATCAAGACTCCCCTGTTAGCAAACAAATGAAGAGACATCAAAAAAAAAAAAAAAAAAAGGAAATTTAAGTTGTGCATTTAATGTGTCTGCCATTCGATTTCATTGCTAAACCAGACTGATCTCATAAAATTGCATGTGTATGACACGCCAATTAGTATTTCCATTTTTGGCGTGCTATCAACACGCATAATCGCTTTTCAGCGTGTTTATGAACGCAGTTGACTTAACGTTATTACTGTACATATAATATATGACCTACCTCAACCCCGTCCCTAAACCCACCCGTCACTGGGGTTAATAGCATTTATGAGTCTTCCCCTACCATCCTAGGAAAAAAAATATCGCTCCCCAGATGTAGATCTACATTTTGCTTCGTTTCGCTCTGACATTTAATGGCGTGTACATATACGCGGAATCACTTGGACATTAATGGCGTAGACATACACGCATACACGCGGATACACACGGATAGCTCAAAATGCGTATAGATAACACGCCACTTGACTTGAAAGTGGCGTGTATGTTTACGCAAAAGTCATGATGTCATGTTGGCTAAACTGAGCAGCATTGTTTTCCTCTGATGTTTCTTTAGATAAGGCAGGCAGTGGCATGACGCTCGCCAGTCTTGAGGCTTTTGTTTCAAGGACAACTTCCTCACATTTGATGATTAAGTAGATTGGAATTGGTGATGCTAATCCAGACCTTATCCTTAATTTCTTAGGGATGATGTTGGTTGTCTATCCCTACATGGCACAACGCTGGGCAGAATGCTGTAATCTCCTAACACCATGGCTAAAAGTAGTTTATCCTATTGCAGCTTAGCAGCGGAATACAGCGGCCTTACTTTGAAATGGTGGATGAAAGCGCAGACCTGACAAAGCAGAGATCTGGCTCACTGCGGAGAAAAAAATGCTGACATTTTCAGGTCGGCACACATCCTTTTCTGCAGCCTAAAGACCATTCTGTGTTTCTCTTATGTAATACAACAGCCTGGCTGAAGTCAGCTTGAGATGCCATAGTAAACAGACTTCATATTATAAAATATACTTCATGTTTACAATCCTAAAATACATTTTGGGTAATTGATTTTGGAAAATATATGTACAGAAGATACATTTAAATATAAAAAATGTCCAAACATTTGAGGAAATATAAGCAACTAAAACTATATAATGTATATAAATAACTTCTATTTAAATTATAAATTTGTATAACAAAATAAATCTGAAAATACATTTTCAGACACATTTCTGAAAGCTGCTTGTCTCTGAAACTTTGGAGAGCAGTCTGCATGTGGAATTGCATCTATTCCGAGAGTTGGTCTATGCATCTAAAGTTTTGGTGGTATATCCAATGCAAAACATGAATAGAGAAGTGAAGCTGCCATTTTCTCACCCACTAGTTCTCCTGCATGAGTGTGAGGAGAAATCAAACTCCGTTTTGGACCACACAATTGAAATCAGTGAGAACTGCCAAAAAATCTTCCATTCATACTAACCTTATAGAGGCAGAGGTCAATGACCTGGGAGCAGACCTCTCTCAGGTCTGTGCAGACACGCAGTCGGCTGTGTACGAAGGCACAGAGCTCTTCATTACTGACAGTGTCCCACACACCATCGCAGGCCAGAACCAGAAACTCATCTGCTGGCGAGCGCTCCACAGCCGACACTTCCGGCTCGGGCGAGACCATCTGTTCTGTGACCCGCCGCCACTCGGTTGTCTTGTAACTGAAGTCGCCCAATGCCCGAGAGACTGCCAGCGAGCCATTCACTCGCTGCAAAGTCACAGATCCTCCAGCGCTCTCTATCCTCTCCCTCTCACCAGGGCTGAAGGGCTTGTGGTCCTCTGTAGAGAAGACAACCCGCCCAGCACGGCACAAGACGGCCCGAGAGTCTCCGCAGTTCACAAAGTAGATGTGGTGCGGGGTGATAGCAGTGGAAACGACAGTGGTCCCTCCACGTTCCCAACCCTCACGGCAGGCCATGGCATGAAGGTGCTTGTCCATGAGAAAAAATCCCTCCTTGATACCCTCAGTGACCCTTTCCACATCCTCATCTGCTCGGATCTTGCCTGAAAAGCAAAAGCTCATGTCACTAAATCACAAAGACGAATCTAAAGGCTTCATTAGTAAATATTGTAACAAGCAGCCATTAAGTGACTTCTTATTGCGTTTCCTACATTAGGAACATGTTGTCCACTAAAATGAACTTGTCAGATCATTGCTTAATTAAGTAATAATATTGATGTGGCTTTGGATGTACAGTATGTTTAAAAATGAATCCAATCGGAGGAGATCCTCTCAGATCTATTCTAAAGAGATCAACAACAACCAATGTGATGTGATGATCAAATGGGGATTCTGTTTCTCAACAAAATCCTCCCAGTCATTACGTTTGCTGTGCTCCCAAATAACTGATGATGTTCTGTAATCAGTAGAAGCCAAAGAGGTACAAGATGTCCTTCCCTTTTTTTAGAACAGCTTGTCGCTCACCTGTGCCCAAGATGTGGTCCAGCAGGTTCCGGGAGCAGTGTTGGGCCACCGCGCTCCCTGCGTGTCCATCGAACACGGCGAAGAACCCCCAATGGGACAGTTCCCCTCCTAGCTGAGGGAAGCAGTTGTGGAAATCCTCCATGTGGGCCCTCCAACCCTGCATGCTGGCCAGGGCGTAGGTAAGTCCCCAGGAGGCACATCCCTCTTGCATGTGCTTGTCCAGAACCGGTCGATCTAAGTAGGGGCTAGGGATGGCCCCTTCCTCCTCTCCTCCCTCTTCGCCTTCGGACAGCTCCCCCGCACCTCCCCCTCGCCCCCCTTTAAAAAAGGAGGTGACCCTTTTCTCGGTTTCCTTCACCAGCTGCCTTACAAAAGCAGGCATTTCCACGCTTCCTTTCCTGGATGTCCGCATGTTGTCTTTTTTTTTCCGCACTCGTTTGAATCCGTTCACGGCCTCCACCCAGTGCTGTTGCTCGCTGGCTTTGGTTTGGCTGTGTGCAGCCTTTCTGCTCAGGGCCTTCACAGCATTATCTCCCAAGAGGCTGATTCTGGACCTTAAAGCATCCTTGAATGATCCACTGTAGAACAGTTGATTTCCCCTTCTGTCACTCTACCCATTACTAGACATTCTCACTATGATATAATCTATCTGTAGGCATAGTGGCTCTTCCCAATTTGATCCACTTTTGTTGCCTTCCTCCTCTGTATGTCAGTGATATTCTCTCTCTCTAAGCTTTCTTTCTCTCTGAGCCTGTTATTTTCCTGTCATCACTCTGATTGGCTGATCTATTTCTGTGTACCAATCATCTCGCAGTGTCCTCCCTCTTGTTGTATACACCAACATGCAATCCTTTTGCAGAGTGGCTCTCTTTTTCACATGTTCAGTGCCTCTCTCCCTCCCTCCCTCCGCCTCTCCTCTCTCCCTCCCTCGGTTAATCATCTGTGCTGAACATTTGATGATTGTGGATTATCTAACATGCACAGATTAATGTGAATAACAGATTTTCACAGTAGCCCAGTTAGAGAGAAAGACAGAGCGAGAGAGGGAGAGATATTCAAAGAGAGCACACAGTAGCCTCTTTTTAAAAATGTTATGTGGGGTAGATTCAGTGATTCATATTAAAGAACATGGTTTGCCTTGAGCAGAATTCATGAATGGCATATTCAAACATGAATTTAGGAGACTCTTACAAGGGATGATTTGGACAGATTAGTGGATTATGTTAATTTAAAAATGCATTCATACACATTATTACATAACAGGCTATTTTTGTCTTTGTAACTCTTCTTGTGTGTCCATGGAATGACGCAAATAAAAATATGTCACGAATAAATGTGTTTGACAGCAGAACGATCACTGCATCAGATGCTGGTAGTACTGAGTCATCTGCTGGGTCAAGTAATATGAAAAAAAAAACTACACAAAATTGGGATTTTTTAGGATTTTTAACACTTTTATACAGAAAGCAGTAATGACACAATGTAGAACTAATAAAAATAAATATAATAGTAGTAGTGGCAGTAGTATTGATTATTAGGGGTGTAACAATATATCGTGTCACAATATATCGCAATACAAAAATGACTAAATGTATTGCGCATGTGTATGATTCACCCAAAATTAGAATTTCGGTGAGAAATAAATTCAAGTTTAAAGAGTTTCAGTGTCAGTACTACATTAAAGTACAATATATAATGTTGAATATAATGTATAATTCAATGGGGGAATATTTGTGGGTCCTGATTATGCCAAATGTCTTACGTTACCAGTAAAAAGTGACCTACATTATTTTAAATATATATAGCCAGTGACAGAGTGCAGGAATGCTCGTCTAAAATAATTTTGTATTTTCAGCTTCAGAATCATGAATATTTTTATTCTGGTGTCACCTATACTTTGGGTTACCAGCACCAAGTCCAAGCCTATTCATTTCCACACAAACCAAATTTAGCAGGTCTTGGAGTATGACAATAATACTGTATCGTGAGTTCAGTATCGTGATATGTATTGAATCGTGACATGAGGTTATCGTTACACCCCTATTGATTGTAAAGTAAATGTAATAATTAAATAAAATTATATATATATACAGTATATATATATATATATATATATATATATATATATATATATATATATATATATATATATATATATATATATAATTATATTATTTTTTTATTATTATTTATATTATAATTTATTAAATCATTATCATAATACTATTATTAATATAAAATTGAATATAACTAGTGCAATGCCCGTGCAAAATCAGTTTTTGTGTGTTTTTAGTAATTGTTGGTTTGGTATGTTTGAGTTGCTGAATAGCCTAAGCTACTATTACACAGGAGCCTAAACAGTGTTAACAGAATTAAACAGTGTAGCTGACTTAAATCGCTACTTTTTTCAAAAATGAATCGATACTTTTTCAAAAATGAATTGCTACTTTTTCAAGTGAATCAATACTTTTTCAAAAAAAGAATCGCTACTTTTTCAAAAATGAATCGATACTTTTTCAAAAGTGAATCGCTACTTTTTCAAATGTGAATCGCTACTTTTCTATTCATAGCTTTTCATAGTTCTATACATCGTTTTTAAAACTGTATAGTTACATTGTAATAAACGTATAATTACATTGTAATAAACGTATATAATTTTAATAATTTTAACGTAATAATTTTTTTTCGCTACTTTTTTCAAAAAGAATTGCTACTTTTTTCAAAAACTATCGCTACTTTTTCAGAAAAGAATCGCTACTTTTTCCAAAAATAATTGCTACTTTTTCAAATGTGAATCGCTACTTTTCTATTCATAGCTTTTCATAGTTCTATACATCGTTTTTAAAACTGTATAGTTACATTGTAATAAACGTATAATTACATTGTAATAAACGTATATAATTTTAATAATTTTAACGTAATAATTTTTTTTCGCTACTTTTTTCAAAAAGAATTGCTACTTTTTTCAAAAACTATCGCTACTTTTTCAGAAAAGAATCGCTACTTTTTCCAAAAATAATTGCTACTTTTTCAAAAAGAATCGCTACTTTTTCAGAAAAGAATCGCTACTTTTAAAAAAGAATCGCTACTTTTTCAAAAAGAATAATGTAACAAAATAATAATGTAACAAATCTATAATAATAATAATATAACAAATGTATATTAACACTGTAATAAATTTATAATTACATTGTAATAAACGTATAAAAACATTGTAATAAATGTATAATAAAACTAATGTTTAATTACATTGTAATTAATGTATAATTACATTGTAATTAATGTATAATTACATTGTAATTAATGTATAATTACATTGTAATAAATGTATAATAACACTGTAATAAATGTATAATTATAATAACATTGTATTAAATATATAATTTCATTGTAATAAATGTATAAGACTGTAACAAATGTATAATTAAATTTTTTACACTACTTTTTTCAAAAAGAATCGCTATTTTTTTCAAAAAGAATCGCTACTTTTTTCAGCTACTTTTTCAGCTATGAATTGCTACTTTTTCAAAAGCAAATCGATACTTTTTCAAAAGTGAATCGATACTTTTTCAAGTGAATCGATACTTTTTCAAAAATGAATAACTACTTTTTCAAAAATAAATGCTACTTTTTCAAAAAAGAATCGATACTTTTTCAAGCGAATCGATACTTTTTCTCAAGCGAATCGATACTTTTTCAAAAAAAGAATCGCTACTTTTTCGAAAGTGAATCGCTACTTTTTCAAAAATGAATCGCTACTTTTTCAAAAAAGAATCGATACTTTTTCAAGCGAATCGATACTTTTTCAAAAAAAGAATCGCTACTTTCTCGAAAGTGAATCGCTACTTTTTCAAAAAAGAATCGCCACTTTTTCAAAAAAGAATCGCCACTTTTTCAAGCGAATCGATACTTTTTCAAAAAAGAATTGCTACTTTTTCAAAAAGAATCGCTACTTTTTCAAAAATGAATCGCTACTTTTTCATAGTTCTATACATAGTTTTTCATAGTTCTATACATAGTTTACAACCCTCTGGGGTCATCTTTTAGGGTCCTTGAGATGTTTGAATATGCCCTGACATTTGTGCTTTTTTCAGTTACTTATAAACAAATTAATGGCAAAGGTGTAATTACACTCTATTAAGCACAAATAGGGCTACCATAATATGTGAGCAACATGTATTTTTGCGTGAATGATTGTGAGGATCATGAATAATGCTCTGATTCAGGGGCGGACTGGGACCAGAAGTGGCCCTGGACTTTCTGGCCCACAGCAGCCCACCACATCCCAAATCATAACACATTGGCCCATTAATGTGCAGAATATTTTTTTAACACCACTTATAGCATAAAAACATAACACAATACAAAAATAAATGCTATATAAACATTTATTTTAGGTAACACAACATTATTAAGTCATATTTGTAAATCCAAAGGGAAACAAATAGAAGAACATTAAGAAACACAACATATAAAACTATCAAGACAGCATATCAGCTAGTCAGGGGGAGCTATAGCCATCAGAGCCTGTTAAAGGGTTAGTTCACCCAAAAATGAAAATTAAGTCATTAATTACTCACCCCCATGCTGTACCAACCCCGTAAGGCCTTCGTTCGTCTTCGGAACACAAATGAAGATATTTATGATTAAATCTGAGAGGTTTATGACTGCTACATAGGCTGCCTAAGGGAATGAAACTTGACGGCCCAGAAAGTCAATGAAGAAAATGTTTAAATATTCCATGTGACAACAGTGGCTCAACTATAAGTTTATCAAGCGACGAGAATACTTTTTGTGCGGAAATAAAACAAAAATAACGACTTTATTCTACTATTCCTTTTCTTCCTTGTAGGCCTGAAACGAGACTTCAAGAGATTTCCACGACGCGCACGCGCGAGAACTTAACTGAAGTAGTTGAAGGAGATCGCAATTCTCGCGCATGCGTCGTGGAAATCTCTTGAAGTCTCGTTTCAGGCCTACAAGGAAGAAAAGGAATAGTAGAATAAAGTCGTTATTTTTGTTTTATTTCCGCACAAAAAGTATTCTCGTCGCTTGATAAACTTATAGTTGAGCCACTGTTGTCACATGGAATATTTAAACATTTTCTTCATTGACTTTCTGGGCCGTCAGGATTCATTCCCTTAGGGAGCCTATGTAGCAGTCATCCACCTCTCAGATTTAATCATAAATATCTTCATTTGTGTTCCGAAGACGAACGAAAGGTCTTACAGGGTTGGTACAGCATGGGGGTGAGTAATGACTTAATTTTCATTTTTGGGTGAACTAACCCTTTAAACTGCTACTCTTCGCGCCAAATGTATAATCTGTTAATTTAAAGCATTTCACAGCATCTACATCTAATGCTTTTTTTTAACCGTCGCCTGAAATTGGTCCTCGTCTGCTTTTTTTTTTTGGGCCGATTCAACATGTCGTTGAAAGAGGGAACTCTGATTGCCTGTTCAGCTTAGTGAAAGAGTCAGTGCACTGCACGAGAATAAGAGCAAAACAGAGAGCAAAGAAGTCAAAACGACACAGATAGAAGGCTGTTCTAATGTTACGTCATATTACCTGAGATATCCTTGGCGAATATTTCAATATTAACACGAGCGGAGTGGAATAAAGAAAGTGTTAAGCAGGATTGATATTCAGAACGGTAAGCACGCACTGCTTTGTTTACGGTGTGTATCTGCAGCGGGCAGCGTCGGTTTCTCATTTTGAATGACGAATATAGACGAATATATCTGCAGAAATAGACAGTCAGGGGTGCGGCCAGGGATTTTGGGCCCCATGAAAAAAATAGGTACTACTGCACCCGTTCAATTAATAAAATCGATCTCTGGGGCCCCTAAAAGTGTGTGGGCCCTTAGAATCGTCCTAACTTTTCCCCCCTTAGCGGCGCCCCTGTAGACAGTTATCTCATTTACACGCAGGCGCAGAACGCGCATTCTAGCTAACAGTCGGCTGTGTTCTCTCGGTGTGTTCAAGTGGAGCTTTTTTTCCCGCGACACAGGCGACGCGGCGATGCGAGCCGACAACACAGTTGGCTTTCATCTGATTCTGCGCTAGTTCATCGGCGTTGGCTTGGTGTGTTTCCAGGACGTGAAAGAGGGCGTGTTTCAAGATACGCAATCTGGAGTAGACCAAATTTAACAGGGAGGGAGGGCAATACACTCACATGCATGCACACGAAACACACTTCTTGTTGGCCGCGCCCGCGCGATCGATTCCCTCATCCATTTGCGTAGAAAAGAAATGTAATATTATGATTTCCGTCATTTTTTTATATATTTTTTTTTTATGTGTACCGGGCCGGCCCACATTGGCCAGCGGCCCACCGGGAAAAGTCCCGGTGCTCCAGATGGCCAGTCCGCCCCTGCTCTGATTCACACCTGAGAAGACAATGACCTGCATAATGACCCGCATAATGAGCCTTTCTCACAAGTGTGTCACTGAGCCACAAGAAAGAATGAATGCAAGCACAAAAAATATATACTACAAAATTGGTTCACAGTTGGAAACATCTCGAAAAAAAATCTGTATTTTTCCATTTGTAATTTTGCTTGCAAATTGTACAATATACAAGGTAAACATTTCTAGTAATTGTGTATGCAAGCACAAAAAATATATACTACAAAATTGGTTCACAGTTGGAAACATCTCGAAAAAAAATCTGTATTTTTCCATTTGTAATTTTGCTTGCAAATTGTACAATATACAAGGTAAACATTTCTAGTAATTGTGTAGTTAATTCACATACTGTATTTTCAGAAAGTTTTGAAATATATCCTCTGCCTAAATTTGTTACTAATCAAACACAAAAATAATTTAACCCTCTGAGGTCGGCTATCGCGCCGACGCGATAGTCTCGCTTTTTTCTTATCAGTGCAAAAGAAACTCAAAATACTCTGTTGATTTTGATCTAACATATTAAGTGTTGTACATCATTAGATCCTGATAAGTGTCTATTTTTTTTGTGGATACTCACAATAAAAACAAAGTGTTGTGCTTTTCGCCAAATAAAGAAAAGCAAACATGATGCGCGTTCTGCCTTCTCTCTGTCAGTTAAGTCCATTCTGAAACGCGTCCGAAAATTAACTGTAATTCCGCGAATACTTGTCATACAGGCACGAGTGTTTTTCCATAATGAAGCTTGAACTCTCTTCTTTTAAATGAATTAATTTATATAAAAAAAAAAACAAATATTCTCAGCTTATGTAATCTTTATGAAAAGAGAGAGATGTTAGTATTTTTCTTTCCAGCTCATTACACCTAATTACGCGTTAATGTGCCACGCCCACGGAGAGCGTGCGCTATTCAAACGCAAATAATCTTAGACAAGCCATTCAAACATGCCAACGCCCACCAGCTGGATTATAAAACACATCGTGTTTAGTAAGTATCTTGTACAGCTGTGTACACAGCGTATCCTTTCGCTGTGAGGAATAATACTATCTAACCCTGGAAAATGTACCAGAAGTGCTGGTAGTTTCATTTCGAGGAGCAACGGATCCAGCTGATGTAGTAAGTCATTTATTCTTAAGTGCTTTGTTCTAATCGTGATATTGAATAGTGTCTGACTGTAAACCGCAAAAAGACTGTTTAAATATGAATTGCGTGTCTGTGTGTAGGCTAAATGATGAGTGAACGGCATAGGCGCGCGCGCTTTGTTTACTACAGTTATACAGCGCGTGTCTGTGCCTTGTTCATTCACTCTCGCACCTACATTAGTAAACTTTATGTTTACATGAACAACACATACAAAATATATTGCTATAGCCTACTAAGATGAGTAAAAATAGACTGAAATATGTTGAAATAAAATGTCCGTATAAGCAACAACTGCGAATTCACATGTTTATACTAATATATCATACACAATATATTACAGACTAAATATGAATGTTTAGACAAGATTTTGTGATTAGTTTTGGATAGATTATAAAGTTTTGACTGTAAAAAAGACTACTGTCACATTAAATGGGTACGCTTTTGTTCACCAATTTCTGCTCATAGTTAAATATACTATAGTATGATGTTTTGTCAAAAATAAAGTAGGTATATTGAATTATCAACTAAGATGTTATTATAGTGTTTGTTCCAATATTCAAACTAATGAATCCTTACCTTTTTTTAATACGTATGATAAAATGTATACTTTTTACAAAGAAATACACTTGAAATATTGTTAAAATTATAATTGTTGTTGTAATTGTAACCTATTTGTAATTGGTTACAATTTCTAATTGTAAAATATGTATAGGCTATATAGATAATTTCTTTTGTCCTTGCATTCTTTGGGATCCCGTGACACACCTGTGTGAAAGGGCTAATTAATATGCAGCTCATTATGCGGCACATTATCCGGCCTTTGTCTTCTCAGGTGTGAACACGCCTCCACGCATATTGCCTTTCCAAACAAAAGGTCTCTAATAAAATTTAAATCAGTGTATGTTTTTGTGTAAATGATTAGGTAGGATGATTTTCAGATCATTTTGAAGCAAAAATTCTAGGCAACAACACTGATTAGTCAAAAGTCTTGTGGACACATATTTAGTATGTGTTTTGTGGCCTTATTTCAGACACTTTAAGTTTTAGTTTTTTCAATAACCATGCATAAGCAATATTCTCTCAAACATGTTTCATAATTGTTGCTCAGAAATTACGGTAGCCCAGTTTGTGCTATAATGAATGAATTTACACCTTTGCCATTAACATGTTTATAAATAACTGAAAAAAGCACAAATGTCAGAGCATGTCAGAACACCTCAAGGACCCCAAAAACCCTTAGACCTCAGAGGGTTAAAGTGAAGGCTTATAACAATAACATTTGGTTAGAAAGGGCAAACAGTTTATCTCTCTCTCTCTCTCTTTGTGAGTGTGAGCCTGCATTTGAGCGAGTTTTTTTCACTTATTGATTTTATTTTGCATAATCTAAAAATTAGCTGTTGCACTCTTGCCAGTTTATCTGTGTGTGTGTGTGTTGGGGGGGGGGGGGGGGGGGGGGGGGGGGGTCTTATTTGCACTCTTGATGGTTTAGAGTGTCACCCCTTCATTGCTGTAACACTTTTTTTTCTGCACAGTGGCTGATCTGTAGTTTGTACCACCAAAAGTTTCTCTAAGTTTTCCTATTTTTTCGTATTTCCCATTCATTCGTCGGTCATTTTTGACCGGAGGGGAGGAAGCTAAGTGTGACTATTTTTTTTACGACCCTTTAACATATCAGAATTATCTCCTTGATTTTTTTGTGTGTTCACATAGGCAATACAACAAAATTCACCAAGTTGCATCCCCCTCCGATGAAGCAAAAAATAAATAAATTTCAAAATGTAAACTGTTTCGGTAATTTTTGACCGAAGAAGCCCAGAGAGTTAAAGCTACACTGTGTAACTTTTTTTAGTTTATTCTTAGCTAAAAACACTTAGTTCTTTCAAAAATGTATGTGCTCATTAATGTATATTTACTTCGTTCAAGTAATAAAGTATTCTTGTGAGTGTATAATATGCCATTGAAAATACATACGGGTGAGGGGTTTTAATGTCGGTCGCCATGTTTCCCCTCCATCTTGAAAGTACATTAGCCAAAGAGGGACATTAAGCTTCGCCTTTCGCGTTTTAACACTCGATGGCACCGTGTCGAGGAGGTCGTGCTGGAAGCCATGTTAATCTTGGACTACATTGGCCACCGTAGGAGTTAAAACGAAATCGAAATTGAGAGGAACAGAAACTAATATTCACTGGATGGTCATATACCTTTTCACTGCTAGATGGGGGTAAAAATCACACAGTGTAGCTTTAAAAAAGAATTGCTAGTTTTTTCAAAAAGAATAATGTAACAAAATAATAATGTAACAAATGTATAATAATATTAATAATGTAACAAATGTATAATAACACTGTAATAAATGTATAATTACATTGTAATAAACGTATAATAACACTGTAATGTATAATTACATTGTAATAAACATTTACATTTACATTTACATTTAGTCATTTAGCAGACGCTTCTATCCAAAGCGATTAACAACTGAGGACTAAACGTAATAAACGTAAAATTACATTGTAATAAACGTGTAATAACACTGTAATAAACATATAATTACATTGTAATAAACATATAATTACATTGTAATAAATGTATAATTGTAATAAATGTATAACACTGTAATAAATGTACAATTACATTGTAATAAACGTATAAGTACATTATAATAAATGTATAATAACACTGTAAACAATGTATTATTAATCCAATGTAAATTCGATTGTAATAAACGTATAATTACATTGCAATAATTGTATAATAACGACCTCGAAAAGAATCGCTACTTTTTTACTTCAGAAGTAAACAGTGTAGCTGACTTAATGTTTAGCTGACAGAATGTTTATTTTTAAACTACAATTTTTAAACCACAACCCTCTCTAATGTCAGAATGTTTATTTTTAAACCACAACTTCAATGTGTGCTTCTTTTACAGATATATTTAACGATATCTTTTGCATTTCTAATCCAAACAATGTCAAACTCGGCACTGCACTTACCTGTGCCCGTAGCAAGACACCTTTTAAGTTTGAAATCCATTGGACTAACGGTTCGAGAGATATTCGATTAACAGACAGACAGACGTTCCTGTAGTTTATAGATAGATTTAAAATAAATGAATATGTAATATTAATATATAAAACTGTAAACACACACTATTCACAGAATAATCTTCAGTTGGGTGTTAAAGGCCAGCACTTTTGCTAGCATGTGAGAAGGCAAGGCAAGGCAAGGTAAGGCAAGTTTATTTATATAGCACATTTCATACACAATGGTAATTCAAAGTGCTTTACATAGAAGAAATTAAAATAATCAAAACAAATAAGAATAATTAAAACAATAATTTTATACATATATAATAATTTTAAAACAATTATATTTTATTAATTAATAAAATAATACTGGTCCACGCCAATTTGGGTCACAACTTCTTTTATTTTTCTCTCGGAATCATTCCAGATGCAGGAATGAGAAGAAAAAAAGCACAGGATTCCAAGAACAATCCCTGAGTAATTTGTCCGTATCTAAGGTTATCCATTTCCCATGAGATGAAGACTTGTCTACACACAGACATATGCTGACGTCTCAGGTTCCTTAAGCTCAGAACTGCCTATGAGGGATCATAGCTGTGTATGTGTGTGTTTGTAAAGATGTGTCCAAGTGGTTGAGATATTATTAGGTCAGACCAACCCCTTCCTGCTGACAACGCTAGGATGGCCAAAAAAAGCCCAGAGGGTTCGTGGAGTTCTGGGAGGAGAGGGGGTTTGGTGTGGAAGCAGCAGAAATGGCCAGCAAAGGTGAGAGTCTTCCGCAAAAACCGGACAGCACTGGGACTGAGGTCTCCTGAGCTATTTTGTTTACATGTGTAATGTGCTGGTATGCGAAGAGAAGGTTGTAACTGAGGAAAGTTTGTGTGTGTGTGTGTGTGTGTTTGTGTGTTTGGGATCAGATTGAAGTTGAGTGGTTTACACTAGAGGTATAGTAATATTGACTAGTCAGCACATCACACAGGACTTCTCAATGGGAATCTGATGGATGGACTGCTTTCAGGAGTGGACTGATGCATGACTCTAGGATTTTGAGGCAGAGGGAGAAAAGGAAGCATTGATGTCTGAAAGAAGGAGGTGAGATCTTCTCTCAGTCTTATTTTGGCAGCGCTGGCATATACGTCTCCCCGGAGAGATTCAATCTGACCCGGCCATGTTAGGCAGCAATAAAGAGGAGTGAATGCCTCGTGGAAGACTTCTTTAGTAGGGTTTGGATTGATCTGATAATGGCTCCTTCAGCTTTGCACCAGTGTGCGCCACAGCACAGATTTGCACCTGCGTTTGAAAGATAATCGGAATCAACAGCTGTTGGGGTCTATTGGCTTTACAGCGGAAAGGGCGTGAAAATGCACACTGCCATTAGCTGTTCCACTTGGGTCGTGTCCATGCACTCTCTCTGACACAAGGCCTTATTGTCCATTCATCTCATATGTTTGTCTCAAAGAGCATTTGCTATAATTTATTGCAGTTGTACAAAATAATGTGCAACTAAGTGATAAATGAGTTCATGGACAACTGGACAGTGGACGATTCAGATTAGTCTATTCATATGCAGACAAAATGCATATGCGTTTATAGAATTGGCGTGTTTGGCACAGCCTGGGGTGTATAATGTGATCAAGCTTGGCTGGACAATGACGTGGTTTCATCAAGTGTTTCTGGTGGAGTCGGCCTTGATCCCATGTCTGCTTTTCATAATAATCAATAATCAATGCTAAATGAAAATCTTCATTTTAAAAGCCTTTTTAAAATAAAAAAACTCAGTGAAGTCCTTGACAGCATTAAGGCCACTACTTTATGCTTCGGTGAACTTTTTAATTCCACTTGTTCTTTTCTGTCCTTTTGTGTTGTTTTCATATTCCACTGAGTCTTGTTTATCCTTTTATTGTGCTATTTGAGAGCTTTTACACTGCTTCACGTTGCCTGAAATTCACCACAAAGAAGACTGAGAATGTTTTGCCTGACAGAGTATTTACTCAAAATGTACTCTACCCATCCCATTCCTGGTAGATCACTCGTTTTACACAAACAAAGTTGGATACTTTGGTGGCTGAATGACATTATCACTACAATGATAATACTGGTAATGATCACATGTTGCAATTTCAGTACATTAAATACATCCAGATCACAATTATTTTACTCTCAATAAATGTTGTGTTGAAAGTAATACAGATGATCACTCACTGCTAAAGCTTCCTGCTAGCTAATTAAAAAAAGGTTACAGATGTTTATGTGTTCACATATGGCGTCAGTTTTTGCATTTTATATTTTCTTCCCTCAGTCAAACCTAAATTATCAAACATTACACATTAGGGAGAAAAGAGATAGAGAGAACCCTTCTTGACAGAGAGGATTCAGCTTCCTATGTATGATGTCACTTCCATTATTTGACATAGGCTGACATTAAAATTAAGGGACATAAGGAAATTAGTGCTTTATTTAACAATTAATCTATATATTTTTTTTAACATATATTTGGGGAATAAGATTACAGTTCAAAGTAACAATATGCAAATGTGAATTTTAGTTTTTTTTTTTATCAAATTAAAAGTCCCACTAAATGTAAAAAGCCCAGAGTGAAATATAGGCCAATTTGCTTACCCTCTTCTCTGCAAAAATGTCTAAATTCTCCAAAATAATACTAATAATTTGGTTTAAATTTAGAAGAGAAAAGACAGTTCCGAAAACAGAGAATTTCTTTAACATTTTATCAATTATTCATTCTAAAGTGAATTCACTCAACTAAAGTTTATGGAATCACTCCATAAGAATGGATGAAAATCTGTAAAATGATGGTCTGTTTTACCACACACATTACCAGACACTGTGTAAACATGCACATCTGCATGCCTTTTTGGGGCAGACTTCAAAGCAGTACTGCATGATCTTTGCATTTCTCCCTCAGTCACTTTCCATCTTTCAGCCTGGCTATGCCTCTTTATATGTTTATTTCCCTGACGTTCCGCACATTAATTTTTCTTGCCCTCTCTAGTGTTGGATCTGTTATACTGGCGAGATGTGGGGACCACCGGGCTGGTGTTTACTGGTTTGGTTGTGGGTTTGGCTTGTTTGTTCCAGCTCAGTGCCATCACGGTCCTGTCCAACCTCGGTTTGGGCATTATGGCCTTCACCCTCTCTGTACGCTTCCTTTACAAAGCTTCGACACTTGTCCGCCTCAGCGATGGATCTCATCCCTTCCAGTGAGTATACTGTAAAACAATAACAGTTTAAACAGCAATAACCTCTAATGTGTATCTGACACTGCTGTTTACTGTAGCTCTTAAGAGTAAATGGAATAATGACAGAAGTCGGTTCAGAGTAACAGTAACAGTAACAGTAACAGAGTTGATTCATTCTAAAACAGATTCATTAAACAACAAAAAAGTAATTTAATCATTCACTTAAACAATTTGTTCACAAACACTGTTGCTGAATCCCAGTTCTCTTAATTATACTGTGCACTATTATGCACAAGTTTTTCATTTGCGTTTTTGGCGTACAGACGACAATGTTGTTAAAACGATCTCTGTTCACACGGATCCGCAAAAACAATAAAAAATGCTGTATTATGCATGATAGGCCAGCAGTTAGCGATGTCACTTTATAAAGAAACACTACGCGCCTATACACTGAACACGTAATAAGCATGCACATGATGTCACCATTTTCACAAATTTTTGTTTTTGAAGTTTACACGGTGGCGATAACAGTATCGTTTTCAAAATCTTGCCTTTCAAGTCTCGTTTTCAAAGGTTTGTGTTTTCAGGCCCCCAAAAACACTGTTGTCGTGTAAATGAATGGCCAAAACACATCAAAAGTTTTCATAATTATAATATTGAATACTATTTAGGATGGATGGAGTAGGCTACCTATTTAAATGCAAAATGGAATTCTGCATTTGACAACAAAACAGAGTTCCCTTTCGTTGTCACTCCGAGTTCCATCGGAGGACGACGAATGGGGGTTTCGCTTAGAAAGCCTATCGACTTCGAGTATACAAAAACGAGCCAATGGCAAAGAAATGCCATGGGTCTGCGGAATTTGCATAGCGTATCTACGCCCCACCTCCTGGGTATAAAAGCGGAAGACGGTGCAACATTCTGACATGTTTTCGCCTCGGAGCCAAGAGTATCTCTTCACTCCACAGCCATTTCTGACTTCACTCTACGAGACGAGCCACTCTCTCCGGTGTTGGTGTGACGGCGATCTGCAGCGAGTTCACATTGCCTGCTGATCTGTGCAGTGATCTGCCAATGAGTGTGTTTCTCCCTGCTCGCTTCAACATCGTGGAGTTTTTTCCTCCTCTCACAAAAGAGCTCGCACGTGGCACGTCTTTTTAAAAACGGCTCGCCCGTGCATTTCTGGTTGCGGTCGACTCATTTCCGATTTTGATGGGCACATTCTCTGCTCTGCGTGCTTGGGCTTCATCACGCTAGAGCAGCGTTTGTGGATGACTCACGTTCTCCCCGCGGGAAGGTGATCATCGCGTCATTACGGTCGAGACTCAATGATCTCGTTAGAGAGAGAGTCCCCTCATCCACACCCCGATCTAACACTCTCCACGTGAGGTGCTACTTCGGCTGGTGGCCAGGGTGACCTGAGGGTGTGAGTGTGGAACAAATCCGCCGACTGTTTGTCCGTGGACCACGCCCCCCTCTTCAGTGACGCAACCCGCAAGTGTTCAGGGGATTCCCCGGGTCTATTTTCGGATGCCCCGCGGGTTTCCCTTAATGCTCCAGAATCGGATCTGTTGTCCATCGCAGCATCCCAGGGCGGGCTAGAATCTTCAGGAAGTGAAGATTTGACAGTGCTGCCACTTTCGGGTGTGCATATGGCATTTGTCGAGTCAGATCCTGAGATGACGGCCATGCTTTCCCGGGCGATTGGTTTTTGGGTGTGGCCGCTGATCCCTCGTTGATCTCCTCCGCCCTTCCTTCCCTCGACGGGGCCGCTGCCCATGGGTACACTGGGGTCCCCCGGTTGAACGCTCTGTTGCGATGCTACTGTGTCCTCAGAGTGCTTCCTCTCGGCGCGATCCTAAGCACCCGTCCGAAGCCTGTAGTTTTTCGTCTACACTTGTAGTGAATTCCTATAGCGCTAGAGGACAGGCAGCCGTTTCACTGCATGCCATGGCCATTCTGCTGGTCTACCAGACCCAGATGCTCACGGACATGCAAGAGGGCGGGACTGACTCAGGGCTCTTCAATGAGCTGCGCGCCGCCACTGACCTTGCTCTCCGAGCGACGAAAGTGGCCTTACACTCCCTGGGTCAGATGATGTACACCATTCTGTGGCTGAACCTGTCCGATGTGCAGGATGTCGGGCGGACCCATCTGCTTGACACCCCCATATCCCAGGTCGGCCTCTTTGGCGGTGCAGTTGAGGGCTTTGCCCAACAGTTCTCAACCGCCCACGAGCAGACTGAGGCTTATTCTGCCCCGACGGCCCCGCCGTCCGAGTTGATCCCTCAGTCTGCCCACCGCCGAAGGCGGCCTCCTGCGGCTCCCACCCCGCCCGTTCACCCGGGCTAGCTCTGGAAGCCGCAGGGGGACGCCACAGCCCTCTCCAGCCCGCCCCCCGCTATACGCCGGGTTAAGCGGCACTCTTGAGATGGGCTCCTCAGAGATGGGACTCAGTTCTTTCCAGGAGCTGGTAGCAGGGCCACTCCTTTCCCTGGTGGAGGGCCGGGGAAGAATCCTTATTCAGAAAGAACTGACTCTCCCGTTTCTGAGCACACAGAGTTCTCGGACGACACGGTGCGCCGCCCCCGGGCCGTGCACCCCTCGTCCTCCTCTGTCCCAGAGCCGGATGACAGTGCACGCCGTCCCCGGACCGTGCCGCTCTCATCCTCCTCTGTCGCCAGACCCCTGGCAGAGCAGACCCCCGTGGAACGTTCGTCCTTCCCTGGTCTCCTCTGTCAGGACGTGGTCTATGACTGTGCCCCCACACCGGGCCGCTATGCCGTCCACGTCCGGGCCAGTCATACCGCCTCGCTGCCCCACCGACGGGAAGTCTGTGGTTCGCGTGACCCCGCTGGTACAGTTCTTGGAAGCCTGGCTAGAGTTTCCCAACCTGTCCCGCTGGGTCGCACGAACAATCAGGCTAGGCTACTTGATTCAATTCGCGCGGTCTCCTTCCCGTTTAGGGGAGTCCGCTCCACTATGGTCGGTGGCAATGCCCCTATCATGAGAGCGGAGGTTGCTACCCTGCTGGCGAAGGGTGTGATCGAGACTGTCCCTCCAGCCGAAATGAGGTCTACCTTCTACAGCCCGTACTTCATTGTCCCGAAGAAAACCAGTGAGTTACAGCCAATCCTGGACCTGCGCGTGCTGAACCACTCCCTTCACAGGATGCCGTTTAAGATGCTCACTGCCAAACGCATTTTCGAATGTGTGCGGCCCCAGGATTGGTTTGCAGCGATCGACCTGAAGGACGCCTACTTTCATGTCTCCATTCCCCCTCGACACAGACCATTCCTACGGGTTGTTTTTGAGGGGCAGGCATATCAGTACGTGGTTCTCCCATTTGGGCTAGCCCTGTCTCCTCGCGTCTTCACGAAGGTCGTCGAGGCAGCCCTTGTTCCCCTTCGGGGCATCCTGAACTATCTCGACGACTGGCTGATCCTAGCTCACTCTCGAGACCAGGTTTGTGAACACAGGGACTTAGTGCTCCGGCACTTAGCCCGTCTGGGCCTTCGGGTCAACTGGGAGAAGAGTAACTTTGCCCCGTGCAGAGGATCTCTTTTCTCGGTATGAACATCGACTCGGTCGCCATGTCCGTGCAGCTTACGAGCGAGCGCGCGCAGTCACTGCTGACTTGCCTGAGACAGTTCGAGGGCAAGAGTGCGGTTCCACTGAAACTTTTCAGAGGCTCCTGGGGCATATGGCATCTGCAGCCGCGACAACGCCGCTCGGATTGCTTCATATGAGACCGCTTCAGCTTTGGCTTCGCGACCGAGTCCCGAGGTGGGCATGGCAGCTCGGCACTCTCCGAGTACCAGTTACTCCGACTTGCCGTCAACCTTCACCCCGTGGTCGAACCTCAGTTTTCTACGGGCCGGAGTGCCTCTGGAACGAGCTTCGCGGCATGTTGTTGTAACAACAGATGCCTCCAACACGGGCTGGGGAGCCATGTGCAATGAACGTGCTGCCGCGGGCTCCTGGATAGGATCCCAGCGCCTATGGCACGTCATTTGCCTTGAGTTGCTGGCTGTACAGCTCGCCCTGCGCCGCTTCCGAGCCGTGCTCAGGGGCCAGCATGTACTAGTCCGATCAGACAATACCACGACTGTAGCGTACATCAACCGTCAAGGTGGTCTGCACTCCCGCCGTATGTCGCAACTCGCCCCCCACCTCCTCTCATGGAGTTAGAAGCATCTGAGGTCGCTTCGTGCCATTTATATTCCTGGAGTCCTGAACTGTGCAGACGAGCTCTCACGGTTTCAGCCCCTCCCTGGAGAATGGTGACTCCATCCCCAGTCGGCAGCTGATTTGGGACCAGTTTGGGGACGCACAGATAGATCTGTTTGCCTCTCACGACTCGACACAGTTTTATTCCCTGACCGAGGGCACGCTCGGCACGGATGCTCTGGCGCACAGCTGGCCGCGGGGCCGCAAATATGCGTTCCCCCCAGTGAGCCTCCTTGCGCAGACCTTGCGCAAGGTCAGGGAGGACGAGGAGCAGGTTTTGCTGGTCGCGCCGTATTGGTCCACCCGAACCTGGTTCTCCGAACTCATTCTCCTCGCGACAGCACCTCCCTGGCCCATACCTCTGAGGAAGGACATACTTCCTCAGGGACGGGGCACCCTGTGGCACCCTCGTGGGACGAGGCAGGTTTGAGTACCCTACCACCAGCGGTGGTGGCTACCACCACTTCCGCTAGAGCGTCGTCCACTAGACACGTCTACGCGTTGAAGTGGAACCTCTTCGTCAACTGGTGCTTTTCTCACCGAGTAGACCCCCGGAGATGTTCGATCAGCGTCGTGCTTTCCTTCCTTCAAGAGGGGTTGGAGCAAAGGCTGTCTCCCTCCACCCTCAAGGTCTATGTCGCTGCTATTGCCGCACAGCATGATCTTATAAAGGTAAGTCGGTGGGGAAGCACGACCTGATCATCAGGTTTCTGAGAGGAGCGAGGAGACTGAATCCTCCTCGCCCTCCTCTTGTACCCTCTTGGGATCTCGCAGTGGTTCTATCTGCCCTGCGGAGTGTTCCCCTTGAGCCTTTGCAGTCAGTCGAGCTTAACTTCCTGTCTATGAAGACAGCGCTTCTGACTGCATTGGCCTCCATCAAGAGGGTAAGGGACCTGCACGCATTCTCCGTTGACGAAGCGTGCCTGGAATTCGGGCCGGCTCACTCTCACGTGATCCTGAGACCCCGGCCTGGATATGTGCCCAAGGTTCCTACCACTCCCTTCCGGGACCAGGTGGTGAACCTGGAAGTGCTGCCCCCGGAGGAGGCAGACCCAGCCTTGGCACTGCTCTGTCCAGTACATGCTCTCCGCATCTATGTAGACAGAACGCAGTGTTTCAGGACCTCAGACCAGCTCTTTGTCTGTTATGGTGGGAAGCTGAAGGGAAAGGCTCTCTCCAAGCAAAGGTTGTCTCACTGGGTATCTCTTCAGCCAAGCATTCACATAATGCTTACCTTTTATAATACTGCTGAATCAGATCAAATGCATTTAATACTATAAAACTTGAAGAGACTGTAGGTTATCTGTATAGGTTGCATAGTATTTGCAGTCATTACGTTCCTGTGTATATTGCGTGAATGACGGGTGGTTGGGCAGATATTGTGTTGCGGTAGGTAGTATGCCATACGGAACCGTTGTCCACTGAAACTGCCTATTCACGCACCAGTGGGGCTCGACAGCCTTAGTCAACGGGTTGGCGCGTATGGTTGGGTTGCGGAGAGATTGTGAGATTGTGGTTAGGTCTCAGCAGCAGGAGGGACGTAGAGGTCAGTAAGCTGGGCTGAGTTGAGTGGGGGACGGAGGGGGTGATTTTGGGACGCAAGAGTCACTGTCTTCATGTTTTGTCATTTACGGCTGTGTTATGGAAATCATCATTATGAACAGCAGCTACGCTAATTATTTTCCCTTTGCTTTTCTGCTGTTATCTCGGGACGCGAGTCCCGAGAAAATGGCGTTCGTCAGCTCCAGGTTGTATCCAGCCTCTCACGGAGACTTCAGATGCTCCAATCACAAAGCCTATGAAGTGACGACTCAACACGGGCGATATGGACTCTCTATGGTGGACGGCACTGATCCTCAACAACTCGTCTTAAGACCGGCGTGCATACTTGGACTTCCAAAAAATACTCTAAATGTTCCGATCCAATCTGACTTGTAATGCTGCCCAAATCATGCACTGTTCCTTCGTTGGCCAGAGGAGAACTGGCCCCCCGACTGAGCCTGGTTTCTCCCAAGGTTTTTTTCTCCATTCTGTCCCTGATGGAGTTTTGGTTCCTTGCCACTGTTGCCTTGGCTTTTGGCTTGCTTAGTTGGGGACATTTAATATTTAATAATATTATTGATCTGCCTTACTTAAGGTGGACGTTGACGCAATATCTTTTAGAAACAAACTTTGTTATATTGTTTTCATGTTATCACTGTGAAGCGCTTTGATACAATCTGTATTGTAAAAAGCGCTATATAAATAAAGGTGACTTGACTTGACTTGACTAGTGGACGCCATTGCTTTGGCATACCAACAGCAAGGTCGACCGTGACTTGGTGTGACTGCCCACTCCACCCGGAGTGTGGCGTCCTCTTGGGCTCTAGCGCATGGCGCCTCGCTAACAGACATCTGCAGAGCTGCAGGCTGGGCGACACCCAACACATTCGCCAGATTCTACAATCTCCGAGTGGAGCCAGTGTCCTCTCATGTATTCGCTTCAACCAGCTAGTACCGGACCCGCTCAGGTGTCTTCGCTTGCTCGCCATTCCACTCCACGGCCTGGATATGTGCGATATTCTCCTCAGGTGAGCTTCCCCGAAAGCCCTGAGTTCCTCCAGCACTCCTGACGTCGGCGCCAGTGTCTGCTGCCTGTGCGTCGGCTAGGTGCCTCCCGTGTGCATGGTACCTCCTCTGAGCTACCCCCACATGTGTATTTCCACTGAAAGCCTCTCTGAGCATGTGTCTTTCCCTTGGCAAGCCACCTTGCCACCCCTGGGGTTGAAATATTCTACCTGCGGCTGGACACCACAGTGATTCCCCATATGCATCCCTCGGGTCATATGTGTATTCTCTAAGTCCCCCCCTCTGGGTTGGCAGTAATTGCATTTTCATCTAAAAACCTTGGGATATGCTCCCCAGTGTACCTTGGTATTCCTGTGCTAAATTGGAGTCCTTCGTCCGTGCCAGCCCACGACAGGGATCTCAGATTTACGCAGGGCACTGGAAGACAGCTGGGAAGGTGGCGTGATTAGACTGGTATCCCCATTCGTCGTCCTCCGACGGAACTCGGAGTGACAACGAAAGGGAACGTCTCGGTTACGGATGTAACCCTCGTTCCCTGAGTAGGGAACGGAGACGTTGCGTCTTCTTGCCACTTCCGCTGTACCGAGGGGATCGCCTGAGCTCAGTCTTGGCTCCTCAGCGATGAAACATGTCTGAATGTTGCGGCGTCTTCCGCTTTTATACCCACGAGGTGGGGCGGAGATACGCTATGCAAATTCCGCAGACCCATGGCATTTCTTTGCCATTGGCTCGTTTTTGTATAGTCGAAGTCGATAGGCTTTCTAAGCGAAACCCCCATTCGTCGTCCTCCGACGGAACGTCCCCGTTCCCTACTCGTTCTGTGTGTCATTGAATCATTCACTCAAACAATTCGTTAAAAACACTGATTTATTGAGGAATGAAACTGTACTTTGCAACACCTGGGTGATGCATGAAAATGCATAGCAGTATTTTATAGATTGATTTATAAAATTGTTTGCTAATTGTTTTTTTGCAGGGTTCCGGGGATTCAGCTTTGAATTAGTTTGAACGTATTTTCATTGATGAAGGCAGAATACACAGCATAATTGCTAATCTTGTTGTCTTAAATGTAAACTACTCAATATTACTTCTTTAGTATATTAGAATATAAACTTTTTTTTATTAAACTGTATAAAATAACAAATCGCAATAGTGGTGTGCTATGGAAAAAACACTCTTGTTCATGTGATATTACTTATAAAATTACAGACAACAACCCCAGTCTGCCCTATTTGCAAGCTGTTTTGAATGGACGAGTTCACTCTGATACAGTCCATATCAAGTTGTTCATGGGTTAAAATGTTCATTCTTGAGATGCATAACAGTTGAGCAGATTTAAAACAAAAATTGAGTGAATTGGCAGGAGGGAAAAGCAACTCAAATAAATTGGGATTAATGCATGTAATCTTTCTCAGCTGGTCCACTTTTCTTTATTAAAAAGGTCATATTTGGATGAGGACCGCACGCTGACAGATGAGGACACAGTCCGCATGGCGGAACAAACCGTTCTGCTGATTGCTACGGCTGTCACCGAGATAAAGAGGCTGTTCTTCATCGATAGCATCATGGACTCAGTGAAGGTCTCGTACACATCTTAAATATCTCACCTCAGCTGAGCAGATTTTACGCTTTTACTGCAATTTATGACCTACTTTCACTACATCAGGGGATAGGCCTACTGCTGACTTACGTAATTAGTCCTGATATTAAATATTACCATGCGCTTTCATTCCCAAAGGCAAAGGTGCTGGGAGAATAAGCATGTGAAAGTGAAGAAATTGTTATTTGGAAAAAAGCTGAACTTTATTATTATAAGAACAAAAGGTTCCTGTAGCTCCCCTGCTTCAGCAAAATATAAAATATATACTGTAGGCTACCTTCATTGCACTGTTAATCTCTTCAGATAAAAGGATCTTACAAATGAATCAATGTAAATCTAAAGTATAACCATTCAAAATTAAATATATTGTTTTTTTCTGAATTACTGTATTTTATTTGTTTGTGTAGTTTGTTGTGTTCCTGTATTTGTTGACATATGTGGGGGTCCAAGCTAATGGTCTCACGCTGGTGATGACCGGTAAGGATATCCTGCTGAAATTTGTAATGTAAAGCAAATCATGACTGAAACAATTTAACTAATATTAGTCAAAACCGCTGAATTCTAAACAACTGTGTAGATGTTACATGGCGTTAATGTAATCCTTTCACTTCTGAACAGGTGTGATATGTGCCTTCTCTCTGCCACTGTTATACAGACTTCAACAGGTAAGTGCATCAGTTGGATTTAATACATAGAGACCTATATTCAAAGTCTTGAAAAAAAGCCTTAATATGCATACACTCAAAATAAAGGCTCTTTGTGGCATCAATGGTTCCATGAAGAACCTTTAACATCCATAGAAACTTTCCATTCCACAACAAGTTTTTTAGATTTTTTAAATGTTCTTCACACCAATGGCCCGTTCACACCAAGGACGATAACTATAAAGATAGTTATAAAAATCATTCTCAATATTAAAGGATAGCAGAGTTCACGGCACAGCTATAATGAAACAATATCATTGGAATCACTTTCAGAACGATTTTATTCAACTGATGAACAATAAAAACATTGACAGCCAATCAGAATCCATCCTACTACAACGAGCTCGAGCATTTAAAGTGACAGGCAAGCACGTGCGAATAAACAGAAAGATATTGTCCATAAGTGTGGACGCTAGGGCTGGACGAATAATCGCAATTTACATATAATCGCACTTAAACTGATTTGGCTTATCGCGATTTTAAAATCACAAAGGCTGCGATTATTGTTTATGCGCAGCTTGTCATTGATGTACGGCTCTGTAAATACTGCTCAATCTAAAAGCACTGTGAGTTTGAGTCACTTATAACTTATGCATTTGCAAAAGCAACACGCGTCAAACATCTTTCCAAATATGAGAAGCATTTATGAACCTCTTGTCCAACAAAAGACAACATTTAATAACATGCTTTTACTCCAAAATCACTTCATAATGGCCATTGAGCATCCTTCTGTAAGATTATGCAGCTTCTTACACAGAATAAGGCAGTGTTTATTAGTCATGTTTAATCAATCAAAGCGTTTTAATCTTCTGTTTATTCAGCTACAGAGATGATGTCCATAGAGATTTCCTGGAATGATGCGCGTTATCTACTTCTGCGGTGGGGCATATTTGGAGTGTCTGCGTGAGACGCCCCCTGGTGTTCAGATGGAGCAGCATTTACTACCGATCAGCCGTGCTGCACTGACAAGCTGCGCATAAAATAATCGCAGCCGTTGCCAAATCGCGTGCGGTTTCATTGCGATTATATATGCAGCCATAGGACGCTGATATACACTGTAAAAAAAAAAATGATATAGGACGCTGATATACACTGTAAAAAAAAATATGATTAATAAGTTACGACAACATATGTTTTTACATTGCATAACTTAACAAAATAAGTTAAAGGGGTCATATAATGCCATTTTTGTATAAGCTAATATGATTCTTTAGGGTCTAAATTAAAAGTTTGTAATATACTTTAATTAAAAATTCTCATTAGTATTGTAAGAAAACACTTATTTTACCTAGTCAAAACCAGCTCTGTTTTCAGCACGCCGTTTCAGTGCATATGACTTTAAATGATAATCACCCCGCCTCTCTGTTCTGTGCGTACACCGTTTGTAACACAATAACCATAACGCGTTGTTCATTATAAACGTAGGATTATGAATTATATTGAGAATGTCATACATAGAAAACATGCCGTAATGTACCCTGAGTGTAAACCGACGCATTCATCGTGAAGTGTGCAAGCGATTTGCAAAGATTAATATAAAGGTTAATAAAACGTTACACTCACTTCAGTTCTTCTGGAGGTTCAGCAGGAACACGAATAGTTGGTACCGATCGTTTATTCAGGAGCAGCGTCTTAGCAAAACCAGCTTTATACTGACCCTCCTTTATAAAGCAGTCTGGTGTGAAATGATTCACACAAACATGAAAGCAGTGACGTTGCTCGTGGGGAATATTCCCTTCGAAAAACAAAACTCAGCCACTGCGTCTTCAGCGGTTCGGATTTAGGAACATTAAAATGACTGCTGTGTTCCTTATTGCACCCAAGAACAGAACACCACAATCGCTTAGACGCCATTCTGCTCATAGACAGTGCTCCAGCATATCAAAAATGACTGCGCCGGTCCGCGCGGACTATGATTGACAGCTCGCTCACGACCGAGGGCGGGTCTGTGTTGAAACGCTGCTGTCAATCAACAATCCTTGGAGGGGCGTCCAACCATGTGACGTCACACGGTCGAACGGCTTGATTTGAGACAGGGGAAAACATATAAGGAGATTAAAACAAAAACACTGGATGGATTTTTATCATTTTATGATGGTTGTGTACAGGCACTGCCAACACATTTCAGTACAATCAACTTGTAAAAGTGCATGTATCATTATATGACCCCTTTAAGCAATTTTCAACTTTTTTTACAAGTTAGAAGATTAAAATTTTTTTTTAAGTCAGTTTAATGCAATTGAAATGACTTAAACATCTAAGTTGACTGTACTTAAAACTTTAAGGCAGCAACTTTTCTTTTTTTTTTTACAGTGCTTTATAGTTCATTCTTGGTGTGAAAGGGCCTTAAGAAAAAAACTGTTCTTCTATCCATAAGAGCTTTTCACTGAAAGGTTTTTCGGAGAACCCAAAGGGTTCTTCTATGGCATTATGCAAAAACACCCTTTTGGAACCCTTATTTTTAAGAGTGTAGGTAAAAAAAAAAAAGTTTGGAAACTGATTGTGTTAGGTAACAGCAGGAATTTACCATTGCCCTCATTTTCCTAACCAGAAATTCACTTTTTATCAGATCTCACTAATTTATGCACATTGTCTCACACACCATAGGCTTTTCAAACTTGACTTGAATTTTATTTTCATTTTTAACAGGGGAGGATTGACAAGATTGTTAAAGCAATCAAAAAACTTGTGGATAAAATCACAGAAATGTAAGTAAGAAGGAAAAAAAAATCAAGCAACTTAAATTTACATCATTCCAAATATTTAATTTCTCCTTGCAAAGAAACAAATTATGCTCAAAACACATTCAATATATGACTTTAATGAACTAAAACAACCGTGGTTTATTTTCTTAAATTGATCATCTTCCCTTTCATTGTCACTCCGAGTTACGTCGGATGTCGACGAATGGGGTTTCGCTTAGAAAGCCTATACACTTCGAGTATTACAAAACGAGCCAATGGCAAAGAAATGCCATGGGTCTGCGGAATTTGCATGGCGCAACTCCGCCCCACCTCGTGGGTATAAAGGAGGATGCCGGCAACATGCAGATATGTTTTTCGCTTCGGAGGCAAGTTAATCCTTCACTCCACAGCCATCTCTGAACTGTCAGCTTTACAAGACGAGATTCTCCGGTGTTGGTGCGACGGCGATTCCCAGCGAGTGCACACTTCCTGTTTATCTGTGCAGTGGTTTGCCAGTGAGTGTGTTTCACCCTGGACGCTTCAACGCTTGAGTTTCCTCTCACAAAAGAGCTTGCACGCGGCACGTCTTTTTAAAGATGCCTTGCCCGTGCACTTCTGGTTGCGGTAGACTCGTGTCTGACTCTGATGGGCACGAGCGATGTCTAGTGTGTTTGGGCATTGATCACGCTAGAGCAGCGCTCGTGGATGACTCCTGTTCTCTCTGTGGGAAAATGACCATCGCGTCACTACGGTCAAGACTCAATGATCTCCCAAGAGTGAGAGTCCCCTCATCCACACCCCAATCTACTTCCTCTAAACCTAGAGCTAGTACTTTGGCTGGTGGCCAGGGTGACCTGAGGGTGACGGTGTGGAATAAGGCGCCGACTATTTGTCCGTGCCCCGCACCTCCCCCTCCAGTGACGGTGCCCGTCAGTGTTCAGGGGATTCCCGCGGGTCCATCTTTCCTTTGGCGCTACAGAGGAGGATGCAATGTCTATTGCTGCATCACAAGGCGGGCAAGATTCATCGAGTGAAGACTCGGCAGCGCTGGCGCCTTCGGGCGTGCAGTCGTTCGCCAAGCCTGATCCCGAGAGGACAGCCATGCTTTCCCAGGCGGCCGCGAGCATCGGGTTAGAGTGGACCCCTCCACCCTGTCCCGAGCACTCGCGGCTGGACGATTGGTCCGAATCTCGTCCGCGGCCAACCCCAATACCTTTCTTCCCGGACGTGCTTAATGAGATCTCAAAGTCCTGGAAGACCCCCATGTCTTCCCGGGACCACTCGCTGATCTCATCCGCCTTTCCTCCCCTCGATGGGGAAGCTGCCCGTGGGTACACTGGGCTCCCCCTGGTTGAACGCTCTGCTGCGATGCAACTGTGTCCTCAGAGTGCTTCTTCTCATGGCGAGCTTAAGCACCCATCCAAAGCGTGTAGATTTTTGTCTACGTTAGTGGCGAAGTCTTACAGAGCGGCAGGATAAGCGGCTGCTTCTCTGCATGCCAAGGCCACTCTGCAGGTATACCAGGCCCCGATGCTCAGAGACATGCACGAGGGTAGGACAGACCCGGGGCTTTTTGATGAGCTGCGCGCCGCCACCGACCTCGCTCTCTGGGCGACGAAGGTGACCGCGCGCTCCCTGGGTTTGGTGATGTCCACAGTCGTGGTCCAGGAGAGACATCTCTGGCTGAACCTGGCTGACATGCGGGATGCCGGGCGGTCCCGTCTGCTCGACCTTTTCGGCGGTGCAGTCGAGGACTTCGCCCAACAATTCTCGACTGCTCAGAAACAGACTGAGGCCATTAAACACATTCTGCCCCGTCGGCCCGCTGCTGCCTCCACCCAGCCGACCGGGCAGACTTCTCAGTCTGTTCGCCGCCGAGGGCGGCTTCTTGCGGCTCCCACCCATCCCGCCCCTCCCGCCCGGCCCAAACAGCAGCCTTCACCCAAGCCAGGTCGTGGAGGAAGCCGCAGGAAGGCGCCCCAGCCCTCTCCAGCCCCGCTAAACCCCGGGCCAAGCGGCGCTCCTGAGATGGGCTGCTCAGGGATGACTGTCACTTCTCAGGAGATGGTAGCAGGACCACTCCTTCCCCCAGTGGAGGGCCGGGGGAAAATCTTTTGTTCTCCACTCCCCGCTTCTCACCCTCGGGTGGGCAGCAGCACCCTAATGTGGTTAAAGGAAGAAGTGACACCCTCACCCCTGAGCACACAGAGTTCTCGGATGACACGGTGCGCCGCCCTCGGGCCGTGCACCCCTCGTCCTCCTCTGTCTCAGAGTCGGATGACAGTGCGTGCCATCCCCGAACCGTACCGCTCTCATCCCCCTCTGTCGCCAGAGCCCTGGCAGAGCAGGCCCCCGCGGAACGTGGGTCCTTCCCTGGCCTCCTCTGTCAGGGTGCGGTTGATGACCGCTCCCCCACACCGGGCCGCTATGCCGTCCACGTCCGGGCCGGACACTCCGCTTCGCCGCCCCACCGAGGCCACGTCTGTGGTTCGCATGACCCCGCTGGTGAAGTTCTCGGGAGCCTGGCTAGAGCTTCCCCATCTGTCCCGCTGGGTCGCACGAACTGTAAGGCTCTGCTACGCGATTCAGTTCGCCCGGTCTCCTCCCCGCTTCTGAGATCGCTTCGAGCCATTTATATTCCCGGAGCCTTGAACTGTGCAGCCGACGAGCTCTCACGGCTTCAGCCCCTCCCTGGAGAATGGTGACTCCATCCCCAGTCCTGTTCAGCTGATTTGGGACCAGTTCGGAGATAGATAGATCTGTTTGCCTATCACGACTCGACTCATTGCGCCCTGTATTTTTCCCTGACTGAGGGCACGCTCAGCACGCATGCACTGGCACACAGCTGGCCGCGGGGCCGCAAGTATGCGTTTCCCCCAGTGAGCCTTCTTGCGCAGACCCTGCGGGTCAGGGAGGACGAGGAGCAGGTCATTCTGTCGCGCCGCACTGGCCCACCCGGACCTGGTTCTCCGAACTCGAACTCCTCGCGACAGCACCTCCCTGGCCAATTCCTAGGAGGAAGGACCTCCTTTCTCAGGGACGGGGCACCCTATGGCACCCTCGTCCCGATCTTTGGAACCTCCATGTGTGGCTCCTGGACGAGACAGGGCAGGCTGGAGTACCCTACCACCAGCGGTGAAGGCTATTATCACTTCCGATAGAGCGTCATCCACGAGACACGTCTACGCGTTGAAGTGGAACCTCTTCGTCAACTGATGCTCTTTTCGAAGACCCCCGGAGTTGTTCGATCAGTGTCGTGCTTTCCTTCCTTCAAGATGGGTTGGAGCGAAGGCTGTTTCCCTCCACCCTCAAAGTATATGTTGCCGCTATTGCCGCTTACCATGATACAGTGGAAGGTAAGTCCGTAGGGAAGCACGACCTGATCGTCAGGTTCCTGAGAGGAGCGATGAGACTGAATCCTCCTCGCCCTCCTCTTGTTCCCTATTGGGACCTCTCAGTGGTTCTAACTACCCTACAGAGTGCTCCTTTTCAGCCTTTGCAATTAGTGGAGATTAATTTCCTGTCTATGAAGTCAGCTCTGCAGGTTGCACTGGCCTCCATCAAGAGGGTAGGGGACCTGCACGCATTCTCCGTTAACAAAGCGTGCCTGGAGTTTGGGCCGGCTAACTCTCACGTGATCCTGAGACCCCGGCTTGGATATGTGCCCAAGGTTCCCACCACTCCCTTCCGGGACCAGGTGGTGAACCTGCAAGCGCTGCCCCTGGAGGAGGCAGACCCAGCTTGGGCACTGCTCTGTCCAGTACGTGCTCTCCGCACCTATGTAGACAGAACGCAGTGTTTCAGGACCTCAGACCAGCTCTTTGTCTGTTATGGTAGGAAGCTGAAGGGAAAGGCTCTTTCCAAGCAAAGGCTGTCTCAATGGATAGTGGACGCCATTGCTTTGGCTTACCAGTAGCAAGGTCGACCGTGCCCCCTTGGTGTGACTGCCCACTCCACCCGGAGTGTGGCGTCCTCTTGGGCTCTAGCGCATGGCGCCTCGCTAACAGACATCTACAGAGCTGCAGGCTGGGTGACACCCAGCTCATTCACCAGACTCTACAATCTCCAAGTTGAGCCTGTGTCCTCTCATGTACTCGCTTCAACCAGCTAGTACCGGACCCACTCAGGTGTCTTCGCTTGCTCGCCATTCCACTCCATGGACTGGATACGTGCGATATTTTCCTCAGGTGATCTTCCTCCTCAAGCCCTGAGTTCCTCCAGCACTGCTGACGTCCACGCCAGTGTCTATTGCCTGCGCGTTGGCTAGGTGCATCCGTGTGCAGAGTTTGTGAAGACGTGAGAGTGCGCGCGCGTGGCCGGGGCGCTCTCTCTGCGCCCTGTCAAGCGCAGCAGTCATTCTATTCTACATAACTCACCGATCAAAAAGGGCTTTGGCGGCAGCCAAAAAGCGGACAATCTGACGGGTTTTAGAAGATTAAATACAACCCGAAACTAAAAAACAGACCCGGCCTCTATTTGAGACTGGCCTTTATTTACCCAAATCTGCAGCCATACCAGGCGTGTAAAAGAGACAGGCGTCTATTTGGGACTCGGCTATTATTTGAAGTTTTACGGTATGTGTATTCTCTAAGTCGTAATATGTAATACTCGAAGTTGATAGGCTTTCTAAGCGAAACCCCATTCGTCGTCATTCGTCGTCATCCGACGTAACGTCTCCGTTCCCTACTCAGGGAACGAGGGTTACATACGTAACCGAGACTTTCTCTGTGCCACTTCTTTTACACGTTTCTTTTCTAGAGTTGATCTTGTGGTTTCCCTGGCCAAACCTTCACCAGCCCAAGCACCTTCCCCTACCCCCACACCAAAAAATAAGCAGAAGACTAAATGAAGAGGAGGGAGAGAGAAATGTGGAGTACACTGAACAAAGAAAGTCTTACGTTGCAGCTGCAGCCCTGTGTCTTAGGCAGGGTTGGGGTTTGGGGGTTATGAACGAGCGCTATGTTTTACAGTACTTTTCTTACGGTGCTAGGAGACTCTTCACCAGGTCTTCTCAAAAGAATAAAGCAAAAAGCTTCTTCAAGAAGCACACGTCATGTCAAGAGAAGTCTAGATGTACACCTATTATATTCATTTGTTTAATTCAAACTGTCTTTTATAACTAGTATATGTATAAAGCTGTGTAATATTTATAATTCTTGGTTCATTTTGCATTTTGATTTTCATAGAAACAGCTGAACCTTGTGACAGTTGCAGTAGGTTTTTCTCCACTAGAGGGTACAATGTGACCACACAATCACAGCAGTCCTCAGTCGGAACAGCATGTTACAGAAATTCTGTCATGTAAATTTGTTTAACATTTTTGGAGTTTACAATTCACACTGGCATTGTTCTCATTTGGTTTTTAATATTTAATACAGAATGTTACATGGCAATTCAAAACTAATTTAGCCTATAAGTCACTATGAAACAAGTTGTTTTGCTTCCATGTCTTTGTACGTCTTTTGTGCAACACGACCCCCAGTAAACGTGTTTTCAATGTTATTTTCCCGTTTTTGCATCTGACAACATACAAAACATCTCTTCATATATTTTTGACCTTGCACGGGAATAAGCAGCTGCTGAGGATGCAGCTGATTTGAGATGACTACGGAGAGTCCAAAGGAACAGGGATTTCAAAACATTCAATTATATACTGGTTGCAGATGACATTCTGATGCTGAACAGAAACAAATATAGGATGTCTTTTGATGATCAAATACTTCCATGCTAGGATTTCCATAAACAAAATATGGCTATTGTCTTCACAGACTTTTAAGAAATATCTGTATCATCCGTAAAATGACAACATTTATGGAGGGGACTGTTTAGAAAGCACGAGAAGAACATTTCGCAAACTACGAGAAGATGACACTCAATGTAAGGAAGAATACCAAATACTCATCTGTCGAGAACAATTGCACTCAAAGGAACATTTTGAATTCATTGCCGTTTTATATAACTTACTTCAGACTGACTTTACTTTAAATTGCCCCTGTGTGTCATTTTTTGTTAAATGGTAGTAGTGGGAAATCTCTAAATTAGGATATGAAGAAAATTGACATTTACAAGTTATTCACTTTATTAAGCTTTTCTAAATAGCAGTAGGCTATGTAATTAAATGCCCTGTCTGACTGAATGATGGCTGAATTGTCTGAATCTACTGACTCAATTCATAAGGACCATAGGCTAAGTTTTGTACTTGTACTTTGATTAGTACTTGACCTCTTGATATTTACTGGTGCCATCACAATAGAGATATATTCTATTTTTAGCAACAACTTTATGCGTTTAAAAAATAAAATATTGATTATTTTAGATTAATTTAGATGGAAATAAATATATTCACACACACACACACACACATACACACACATTTCTCTTTAAATGTTTTTATGCACAAAAAAAGTTACAACAAATAATTGTTTTGGCTCTTAATTTTCAATAAATAGCTGGAAATTATTGCTCCATGACAGATTCACAAACATCCTTTTACTGGAAAAAAAATAAAATATGATGAAATGACTATAATTAAAATAACTTTTCATCTGCAGCTAGATAACCTGGTGACATATGTAAATAAGCAGTTTTCATAACAGTAATGTTCATTGTTCTATAAAAGCACATGCATATGATCAACAAACATACGATGTAGTGACAACGCAGAGCACCCACGAAACTTTTTCACATCATCAAGCCATTCTTATTGTTGAGCCATGTGTCAGTCTTTTAAATTTTTTTACTCTTCTTCTAACTAAACTTTTGGCTTAGATAAGTGATGTATAATAAATGGAGCAATAGGGGAAACACAAAATCTGAAGTTTGTAATTTAACACAGCATTTGGAAAGCAATGTTCATATACAATCTTGTGTGTGTTAAGATTAAAATGCCCCCTAAAATTTTGATTTCTATTCCTTCACTCACACGGTCCAATTCTTCACAACCCCCCCTGATCATAAAGCAAAGAAATAAGGAAGATAATAAACTATAATTTTGTCTGTAATGACATCCTCACAGATGATTCTGCCAACACGTTTTGGGATTGTGGTTGTATAAAAGCGGCAAAGGGAAATACTATCTTGAGTACGTCAACACAAATGAGCTCGACTTCGCGCTTTTGAGCAGAAACATCTAACATGAAATGAAATAAATAACTAAAGAGAAAATATCCCAAAATGCCTTAAAGTGACATCAAATGAAGAATCAAATTGACCATGCAATTCATCAGCAGCCATCAGACACAAACAACACAAGATTCCAGCTGCATCAGACACAGATACATGCACCTTGAGCCAATTAAAGAATACTAAGTTGTGTATTCGGATTCTCAACTGATAGAACATGATCCCACAGCAAGATTTGCCCAGTGGCATTATGGGAAAGAAGCAGAAGTAGTGCACTACAGTTGAGTGCAGGTCATTCTCACTAGTCGTACATGAGGCTGTCTGGCGAAGACGCGGTAATTGAGTTTTAGAGAAAGTGCTTTCACAGCAAGAACTGCGTCATGGAGAGATCATTGCAAGGTGAGTCACAGAAATCTCTTTATAGGCCAGAAAAGTCAGAATTGGACACATTTTTACCACAGTGGCTGGAATGAAGTGATTGACATAGCTTTACTAATTCATTTCATAAAAAGAACAATCATTCATTGCTGGTTTAATATTATTGATTGTCTAAATGGATCCTCGCTACAAATGTCTGTTCATTGATCATACACTCCATGTTTTTTTTCTCTCTGTATTGATGTGCACTCTCTGCTGAGAGCTCTTGTACATTTACCCGCCTCACTGACACACACGTGAAACACAAATAGAGGTTTTCATAAAGTTCGCAAACTACTGACCCTTTTGACTTGTAATTTTATAGCGAGTCATTTTTTGCCTTTGTGAAAGCCACTTGAATCTCATTCACTGAGGCGAAGTGCCACAATGGCCCCAGATAATCAAAGGGACAGATTAAGAGAGAATTCCTTTGTTCCTGAGAGAGGGAAATTATTCAAGGAAACTTCTGCAAGTGAGTCTGGATGGGTTGAGTATCTGGACAAGAGGAAGAGGTCGGGAGAAGGGAAACACAGGGATACAACCAACTTGGATAGGTTCGGTTCACTAATGTTTTAATCATGCTGCGACTGTATATCATTCAGATTGTCTATATCTATATCATTTTCTTTGGGTTTGATATCCTTTTCTTTGCACTGAAGGTCAAATGAAGCACTATCACAGATATGCAATCCAGATCACTGAGGAAGCTGTGAAAATTGTTTTAGAGAAAAACAGCTATATAGAGGCCTGTGCAGTGGCAACCTTCAGGGAATAGATGGACAAATGGAGAAATAGCAGGAAAATTAAGCAAGAGAGAGAGAGAGAGAGAGAGAGAGAAAGAGAGAGAGGGTGAGCGGATGATGACGTATTGAGACATTGAGCAGAATCAATTGTTCACGTGACCATCCCCCTCTGTAGGGCACCTTGATCCCCCTGGTGTTAACAAAACACTTGCATACACATATTCTCCCTTATAACACCAGATGTATTCTCCACAATGTCTGTGTCCGAGCCTGAATTGCCTAGACATCCACTAACAAAGAAAAATGTAGGCTATTTTTGGGCTCCTATAAAAAAAAAGAAAAGAAAAGAATAAAGAAAGCCTCTCTCTTCCAACGGCCAGAACGGAACCAAGAAAAAAACTCATAAATAATGATTAGAAAGGAAGAGAAGTTGGGTGAAACAGTCTCACAGTTTCAATCCAATAAGGGTAGTGCAGGGAAGTCACAAGGGTGTCTGGGAAAGCAAGACATAGCGCAGTGGTATACAGTAAAGTGCAACATTTTGTATTGATTCATACAGCAAAGTCATAGCATACTGCAGTGATTTAGAAAGATTTTGCTTTAGGTTTTTCTTCACATGTTATATTGTGCTTTTCTATTTGTATAATACTTTGTTTTATGCTGCCACTCTAGTGATCCTGGCATTTGTATACTGTACATATTCATTTGTCTTGACCTTACATTGTGTTAAACAATAACCAGTAATATTTTTGTGAATATTGTTTTTATGTTTTTACTACAGTATCTATTACCATATAACCATTGTGTTATGTTACGAATCTGTATCTTTAATTACACGTTGTCAACAGGACATTAGTAATCTCGGTCAGTTAAGCATGCACCCAACATGAAGTTTGCAAGACTGTCCCCTGCAGGTCTGAAAAATGCCAAAGCTCAGTGCCCTTTCATGCACACTATCCACGCTAAAGTATCTCTAAAATTGCTTCAGAGCAAAGTGTATCCCATCATTCATCATATAACGTGTCTGAAATTGTGAGATGTCTAAAAAAAAAACCCGTTACACGTTAAATTAATTAGATGGGCTATTACATTTAATTTGGTGATAAAGCATGAAGTGTTCCATATTTTATTGGTGCAGAGATGAGTATGTGTATTTTGTAAAACATCTGCTTTTTATCACTTATTAGAAGTCATCTGTAACATAGGGACTACCGAACAGACATTTAAGTATTAAAAATATACATTTGTAAATAAAGTTATGTGTGTCCCATCAAGCAATTAAAGTTCTACTCAGACTCTGGCGTTCTTCACACCCACTTGAACCACATTAGTAACGTAAGTCATTAAGTGTGGGTATTTGGACAGGGCCGCAGATTCCAATAACTGACTCACTATTAGCAAAACTGAGTCTGTTCTGTGTATTGTTTTGATTGACTCATTAAAATAACTAGTTTATAAGAGTCATTTGTCTCATTGTTTGACTCGTGACATTGTTGAGAACACTGCGCTTTATTAGGCAGAATTATTGTGTCTCTCCATTATTGCATATTTATTGCCAAAAGACAACAGGCACTTACTGGTGACAGGCTTTATAAACAGATGGTTTTCATCTAGACGTGAGATAAATGTGGCTGATTTTAAGTTCTGCTGCAGCTCTCTGGTTCCTCTTTATAATCTCTTTAGGAAGTTATGATGAACCAGAGTGTCCCATTTACTGACACAAATCAATGGGGGAATGAATGAATGACGCCATCTATCTTCATTTGGTATCTCATTAGACAATAGAAAATATGACTCAGCAAGTATGAGGAATGTTATTTCACTGTCCACTGAAATGTAGGCCTAGATGTGATTGATACTGATGTTGATGTAACTCATACTGAATCAAGTAAGTATAATGTAACCTACCTGGAGAAGGCCATCCATTAGCATTCACATTCATTTCTTTAGTTGCTCGGCCCGACCCGCGATGCTTTCATCCTCGCTTCAAAGGCTGTCAGTTCAGGTGTTGTGCAAGATAATTTAGGTCTAGGTCACGCACGGTGTCTGTGACTTCGGCTGCGGTTGGATTTGACCCATCGGCGAGATTTTTGCCTCTTCCATTCAGAGGAGGACGAGTTGAAAACCGACACTTTCTGCTTCCCGTAGTTACATTTGCGCGGTGTTTTGCACAGAAAATAGACCGACGTTTCACACAGACAACGCCTGTATTAAAAGAAAGATTTACCACAGCCTTTTAACGCCAATCAAGACACATTTGATGTAGGCTTATGTTTTATAGCAGCAAGAAGATTACATGAAAATTTAAAAGTTAATCCATGACCATGTAGCGTGCTGAGTTTTTTCTTTTTTAAATGTTTTTCCACCAGGCACATGAAAAAAAAAGTTGACCACTTAGCGCCAATAGGCCTAAAGACTTAACACTTTGTCTCATTTGATGTTCCTTTATCTGACAATTTGTCTGTCAAGAACATTGCTTTCATGTGCTCTCAGAGCTTCCTCAGATATCCCTGTTCCTTACGCCAGCTTGGTCTCTTAAAGACAACAGGGTGACTTTTAGCTCTGAAGGAGAAAAGAGAAGAAAAGGAGGAGGCCTGTAGCACCTTCTGCCCCGTCATCATAAATCTGTAATGTTGGACTCTGTGCTAACCATCCCCCACTGTTCCCCTCTCCTCTTCTCCCTTGTCTCCTGTAGGGCTGTAAATCTGCGCAGGACGGTCACTCTGGGGCCGACTGACTTAATAGTTTAATGGCCACACAGCGTGGCAGGTGTCCAATATGGCTGCCGTTGACTGCATCTCCATTACGTGCCAGCATTGATGGTGGGTTCAGAATGCAAGAGAAGGAGAAATGCAAACAGACAGACAGCATAGCAGATTGTTCCACTATAATAAAGTTAACCAGTCTCTTGATAACAATTGCACGACAGGATTTTGGGATGCACTTTGCTGTGTTAAAATAACACTTTATGGCCCTACTTTATACTCCAGTACTGTGCCAGCGATGGTCCACGTTAATCTACAGTGACAAATGACTTTTCACAGGCAACTAGAAGAATTTTCCAGCATTCCCGGCTGATTTTTGGAATTCACCGAGATATTCAGGATTATAGGCTAATGTAATGCAGACGCCATATACACTGAAAGTGGTCTGCATTCAAACATCAAAATTAATTGCAATTATAATGATTGGAGACTGAAGCATTAAAGATTCAAAAAGGACAGAAAAGCATCTTAAAACAGTGGCTCTCAAATAAGTGGCCTCAGCAAACATCCAAAGTGGCCACATGATGCCTTAAAGTTATTCAGATTGTTATTATTATTAGTAGTATAAATAAAATTAACATTATTTAATAATCAATTGTGATAAAATTAACTTAATTAAAATGCTAAAAATACACAAAATCAAGAAATCCTTTTTTATTACCCCCTCCCCTCAATAACTATCGCTACTGTTTGTTTCTCAGATTTTGTTTCTATAAAACAAGCAGCTTTTTCATATCATAATGATCAGAAATGCTGGAAGAAATAGCTTTCCATATATGAGGGGCCATTAAAAAATTGTGTTGGACAATGGGTCAAAAACGTTAAAGTCGGCATGAAAAGGAAGTTGCAATTGTCTTTTCTTCCCTATTGTGAAGTATATCTGAGTGAAAAGGCTTCTCGAACAAGAACAAATGTAGGTCAGGACTTGATTTTGGATTGTTGTGGTTTGCTATTGCTGTGATCTCATGTGAGTGACAGGTCGTCCTGCCCTCATGTCAGCGTACACGTCATCAGAGAAGCGAAGTCATTGCAAAAAGAAGGGGAAGTTATTTTGATTTTAGGATTATGAGGGCACATGAATAAAAAAAAAAGATGTGCATGAATAAATCATTGATAATAATGCAATATTCCATAAAAAGCAAGAATGGTCCATTTTGATTTCATGGTGACCCAGTGCTTTAAAAGTGTCATAGAAGTCAATATAGCTCTCGCACAATATACCAAGTCTTTTGAATCTGTATGTTAGCATAAACTTTCAGCTCAACTATTCATGTAATAATTCAGACCAGTTTTGCGAGAAGCTCAATGTCTACATATTATAAAGCTCCCAAAGGTTTCGTTCTCCGAAGATACTATTGCAAAAATATTTATGCAACATTCCACATTGTGTCTAGAGTCTCGCAAAACTGAGACCTTTGCTGGAACGACAGAACGTTTGCTCATCCAGAACAAATAAGAAATCTCTCAGGTGAAAATTATAGACCTCAGGACCTCAAATCTCTCAGATGACTTTTTAATGCGGTGTAATATCAGATCCACCGCAGGTCAGACACACAAACAAGAGATCAGGAGACAAAACATGAAAGGATATACAAGCTCTGTCAAGAAACGGTAGAAGAGTACATATATCAAAGCATGGCTAGTCTCTGGTTTGTATAAGGTGATGAGAGAGCTGTTATGTTATTGCACGCTCTGTAATAGATTTGGACTGAGAATCTTTATTAGTCTAAATGGATTTATCCTGGATGAGTCCAACATTATTCTTTATTGTGGGACTGACACATTTTTATATAGCGATGGTGGATGCATTCCAGAGAGGTAACTCACTGATGCAATAAACAATGCTCTCATTGAGTGTTTGGGGGTCCACTGGCTGACATTTCCCCAAACGGTGAGGCCAGAATAGTATAGATTGCTCCCTGGTGGCCGCCACCTCATTAAAAGCCTGCTGTTTAATGGCCTTGCCTATCCTGTTGCCCAGCAGATAACCAGTTTGTTTACCTACAACACAAGTCATAAGTTGACATGCAGACAGAAGTCTGTGCCGAAAAGCTTACAAGCACTCCCGCCGCCCCCATTCACTGTCTCTCGCGCCTTCCCAGAGAGCATTTTGCGGTCTAAAATTTTCCATCATCGACTGGGGGAAGTTTGTATAGCAGTCTTGATGACTATAGAGCAGCATTTTAGGTATTCATCAGGTTTTACAACCTATATTGACTCTCAAACCCTTCTAATAAGATTGTGTGCGGATTTGAGAAGTAGCGCTGTAGTTATATTAGACGTGTTTTTTTGCAAACCAATATGGAAAATGATGTCATTTTAAATGTGCTGCACAATGAAAGAAGTCGCATGTGTACAGGTTACATCGCTTTATTTGATTATCGATATGCTGTAATTCAAAGATTGCTTTGGTTATGAGATTCAAAGCTCACGTTTAACTAAGCCAACTGGGAAAAAAAGTTACCAAAAATGATCTAATTGAGCTTATACAAACAAAAAGCCACACTGATATTATGAGCTCAGCAGATATTTACATGATACATAATACAGTATCTACACACATACTGTAAGCAAGGGCAAAGTACATAAGAATGTGCCTTATGATGCCAATTCACATCTACTGTACATCAGTGTAAACAAGAAAACTTATGGCAAATGAACTCTAGCAGTCACTATCTGTCATAAGCAAACAAATCTCAGTCTGTCAAAATCTCACCTAAAATGACAATCAGTCTACAGTGAATAAAAATAGCATTTTACTGAGGAAAAAGTCCTTGCGTAAAACAATCAAAGGGCAATGATCCCTATAGGAAACTTTGTACAGTCTTAGTAATGTCAACCATAGTCACCCTTGACCACTAGATTCGTAATATGAGTGAACAATGAGACTCATATAGACAGCCTAGGTAATTTATTTTATATTGGACTATACAATGTTAAACAAGCCAGAATAATACTGCCAGGGTTTTCATTGCGCATTATATAGACCTTATACACCAGTAATAGTTCAATGTTCTAATGGCGGTGATTTTGTTTTGCTCCCAGTATTCTCGTAAACAGTTTTCACTTTGGGGCTGGTAGTGCGCTGCAGTTGACACGAGGACGTCATCACACGTAGTGTTCTCTATGGTTGATGTAAACTCGGTCCGCCCCGTTCTGATGACAGATCCACTCCTGATAGGACAGTGAATGGTGAGTGGGGCTGTGGAGGTCTCTCCGAGCCATTCTGACAGGCACCCGTTCGGCCAGTTCGTAGTGCCTCTCCATCCGACGAGCCTATAAAATGACACAACAGATACAGTGCATATTATATCCAAAGTATTAGTAGCAGCTCCACTGAGTGCCGATGCTGTTAGACAAAGAAATGTAGTGTTTAATGCGATTAGATGGATAGAATGCAGTGGTTTTTTTAGGGCTGTCAATTGAATTTGGGAACAATGAATAAATGAAAAAAAGCTGACCAGTTTTTAATTGTTTTAAGGTTTTTTTGGGGGCACTTTTCATCTGGTCAGACTGGAAAACCAGCTGCTGTCCAGATAATAAACCAACTTTGTTTGGATAGGAGACCAGTTTAAACCAGCTAAGACCAGCAAACCACCTGAGGCTGGTGTATTTTTCAGCAGTGTTATGTGTTGGATGGGTAAAAACGCCAGGAAAGACAAAGAGAGAAAAAAAACCTGGAAAAAGTGAGCTAAAAGAGAGCATATAATCACTCCTTAAATAATAAGAAACATGCCAGTATAGTCATCTTTAGAATGCAGCTCTATTATAAAGTACCACAGAAGGAAAATAAATCAGAATAAAGAGCCGGGACCCCCACAGTGTAAACAGAGTAGTGTGAGGTTTACCTGAGAGAATGTGGCCACCTGAGGGGCCTGAGAGGCCAGTGGGATGACAGGAGGTCTCTCTGTATATGGAGGAGGAGGCTTGTGAGTTGGAGGGAGGTCAATTCTGTAGTAGGACAAAAACCAACAACAGTTAGAATAAGTATATCACTGACATGTTGCATGATTCGCAATCTTATTTGCAGTGACCCCAAAATATCTGGATACAAGCCACAATAAAAATAATGCATGAATGGTGTTAAGCCCAATTTATACTTCTGCGTCGACCTCCCGCCGTAGCTACGTCGTAGGCTGTGTGTAGCGCGCGTACCCTGACGTGCACCTCTCCAAAAATGTAACACCGTGTCAATTCTATGCGGACACAAGCGCTGTGATTGGTCTGCTAAAACCCCTCCCTCGGGTTTCACATGTTCCTTATGCATGTGTAATTGCACATCAACGCGGACAACGACGCAGAAGTATAAATGAAAACCAACGCGGAGTCTATAGCGTAGAGGCTCCGGCGTAGGTCCGACGCAGAAGTATAAATCAGCCTTTACTGTTTAGGTGCTGTTTTAAGGCTAAACATTTCACAGAAGTTTGTTCGATGATAAAACTTACAGAGTCACTGTTTGTATTCTTGTCAGTAGATGGAGGAAATGGTGGTCAAGAGCCAAAAGTATGAAATGTGATTAGTCTGAGGAACAATAACAACCACACCTTCCTTTAGTTGTGGGAATGGAATGGAACTTTTGTTCTGTTTTACATCCATGGCAATACTGCCAATTTCTCAAGCTGAACACAAAATAATCAAATTTTTAAGGCTAAAACAAATCTGAGAGTCTATAAAATCCCATGCAAGGTGTCACTTTTGACTCAGTCCCCAGCCACTCAAAATGGCCTCCATGTTTTCAAGCCCCTACGGCCACACTGAGACATACTTTCTCATGCTCTCTGGACCTCTAAACCAAACACCAGCAGGCCACAATAGACCCCGTTTAGAGTAACTTTGTGTGGGTACACGTGGGTGGAGGTGTATTAGTGATATACATAAATACAACTGGGGCCCATTTTAAAACTCCAAACAAAACTGAGAGAAATGGAAACAAATGACTTTGTCTTCTTGTTTGACTTGTGAATCATTGCAATGACTCTCTACGAACATACAGAATGCGAACAAACAATCATGTTGTTTACATTTCCTTTAAACAATTCATCATGGTTTGATGTCCTAAACTTCTACAAGATACTATATTTAATATACAGTGCTGTCTCCAATGCATAAAACAAAGCTAAAACAAGGTTTTTCAAATAATTTCTGATCTGATATTGATCACAACTACACTAGCAATTAAGAGGATTGGTCTCACATCCCTTTAACTTAGGCTCTGATGGACTAATGGCTATTTAGCTTCTACTTTGTATATCCCTATGCATTGGGAGGTCCAGAGGGTCGCCCTGCCCTGACCTTGAATTCCCAGAATGCCTAATATATGGAAAGATACCTGTTCTCGTTCCCTGGATTTAGATACTGCTGTGTGTGCCATAAAGGTCATCTACTGAATGTCATAAAGATAGCCTAGAGTCATTAGTGGACAAATAAGGAATCTTAAACCTTCACTGCTAGTTTTAAAAGCTCTGCATTGACAACCAATGAGAACAAGCTCTTAAAATACATTTCGTTCACACCTCTTGGTTAAAAACCCTTTAGGGAAAACATGTCAACTGTGACCTCTCCTCATATATTTTCCCAATGTGTATCCATAAGCTCCTCATTCCTCAAGGGATCAACTTTGTCTTTGTTTTTCCACTTCCTGTGGACATTAATCTCCAACCATTAGTAGTACATTGTTTTGTGTAATTGATTTTCAATGGACTATCAGTCTGTCTAATGTGTTCCCTGCCCTCCCCACATAAAGTCTAAATCAGACGGAGATGGAAAAGTGTACAACAGTGTTTTATGGCTCATTAAGTCTATATGGACTCACATTAGCATTTCCCATGAAAAGTTATGACCGAAATAGAGGATTAAAAGCAGGAGATGTCATCCATGGACTAGAAAGATGATATGGTGAGTGCATTTGTATAGCATGAGCAGGAAGAGACACAGACAGGCCTGGATACTCTCTCACTGGTTCCACCTGGATGTCCAAAGAAACCAAACAAGGGGCAAAATTTTGGACTTTGCATCAAAGTGGGAACGAGATTGCATTGTCCTCATGTAGTTTTCTCTCTTTTTATCTCCTCTCATGTACTCAATGCACAGTTAAAGGTCAGATTAATTTATTTTCCTCCTCAGAGAGCCTGGAACATTTTCCAATTGTCTTGATTTTAAGCCAAGACCTTGACATATAAACTACTTTAATACTTTAAAGACTGCCACATCATCTAGTGAAGGATAAATTCAAGGCCACTTTAGATGAATGAGAGCTATCAAAACAAAATCATCACGACTCGGAAATTAAAGTGGAAAGCTAGAAAAATGGAAAGAAATAGAAAAATATATAAAAAATACCTCTTAAAGCATTTGAAGGAAGCACATTTTCTCATCTTTGACTACTGGGTGCAATCAGATCTAAATGTCAAGAGTTATATGGACATTTTGGCTTTCATTCATGCATAAGCGCCATGTGTTAGCATCCCAAATGCTGCTTATCTCTCACAGATTCCCTGCTGTCTCCAGCGCAGTGGCAGCAACATTCATCAGACCAAACCCAGCTGTCCCATCACACTGATCTGCATGCAGCCTGCAGCCAAAGTAAAGCTGAGCCAAGACACACAGAGGCTGAACAGGGATCAGCCGAAACAGATAAGAGTGCCTCTTGCACCTCTTCTGAGAGTGATGCTTCTGACAGCACCGCTGAGAAGTTTCAGAGAGGGCTCACTTCAAGTGGATAAAGATAGCACAGCAGAAAACATGTTATAAATAAATACCAACAGTCAACAATTCAGCAAATTTGAAAACCTAGACAGGATGCATTAATTTATAGCTGTTTTAATTTAAATTGCCACTTAACATCACAGCCTTCAACCTTAATTTCTGCTTGCTAGTTGGGCGTAAACGGTATAATATTTTAGTAATATTAACAATATTTTAGTCAGAGAGAAAATGAAAATTTTAAATGTGTACACTACCGTTCAAAAGTTTGAGGTCGGTAAGATTTAGAGGACGTTTTTGAAAGAAGTCTCTTGCTCACTAAGGCTGCATTTATTTGATCAAAAATACAGTTAAAACAGAAATATCATGAAATACTATTACCATTTGAAATAACGGTTTTCTATTTTAATATATTTTAAAATGTAGTTTATTCCTGTGACGGCAAAGCTGTATTGTCAGCATCATTACTCCAATCTTCAGTATCACATGAACCTTCACAAATTATTCTAATAGTATCAGCCTAATGTTTTGGGGGAAACCATGACATGTTTTTTAGAGCATTTTTAGAGCATTTATTTGAAATAGAAGTTTTTGAAAACAATGTCAAAGTCATTTTCAATCAATTTAATGCATCCTTGCTGAATAAAAGTATTAATTTCCTTTTGAATAGTGGTGTACATCTGCTAAAAGTCTCCTAACAGACAGCTAACTCCAGAATGTATCCAGTGTCTCCTTAGCTGTCATGTTTGGATAACAAGCTCAGGTCATATTACAGCAGAAACTACAATGGAAGATTTGAGAAAAAGAGAAAATTCTGAAACAAATTTTAAGGTCCACAAATTATATGGAGGCCAGACGTTTGAGCGCTGAGAATTGTCTGCCTGACGCATTTCCCCTGTTCCCCGATATAATTTTCCCTGTGAACAGCTGTATCACGCGAGACTCCGCTGTGACCTCATCCTCATGAGAATTGCATCCATCACTATGGCTCTAGGAAACATTTTTTTTTGCTATGTTTGCTTAACTATTTACATTAATTTATTTACACTAGCTTCTTCTTTTACAGAATACAAGAAGAACGTTCCATATTCAGTGTTATTTCTGTTGGCATAAACACAAACAACCTGTGGCAAACTAACAATGGTGGGTCCTTGACAGAATAAAAACATCTACAACAAATCTATGTGGTCTTATGTGGGCACAATATATTTGTAAACCTGGGTTAACGTTTTAATTTGCATATTTATATGGCAAATAACATGAATTGGATGAACACATCTCAGCTAGAAAGTCTTTCTTGTCAAGATTGACAAACTATTTTAAGCCACTTCAACCTTCAAAAGCAACATACTGTAACAGTTTCTTTCCTCCAGTTAACACGCTTGCCATCACCGTTTGATCAATGTGTTTGGCAGTCAACAGACATTTTTCTACCCGCCACTGAAACTAAACAGATCTCAATCCCCATTGACTTCCATAGTAGGAAAAAATACATACTATGGAAGTCAATGGGGATTGAGATCTGTTTGATTAAAACATTCTTCCAAATATCTTCCTTTGTGTACAGCAGAACAAATAAACACATAGAGGTTTGGAACAACTTGAGGCTGAGTAAATGATGAAAGAATTTTCATTTTTGGGTGAACTATCCCTTTAATACTATATTATATTATTATTGGTTATCTATTGCTAAACAACTCTCTGTAAGATGCTTGTAATGAATCATATCACATTATACTCTTGGCACCATAAAAGCGGTGCTTACCCAGGGGTTAAAAAGCAATGCTAACACTTTAAAAACTACAATTGTGAAATGCCACTTTACCAGAGATTAATTAGTGGCCTCAAACCAAGATCAAAAAGATGATAACCCGGGGTTAAGTGCAGCGTGAAAAGCCATGTGAAGCTCTATGAGGAGAGCTGCCTTTTTGGAGGCTGAGGGAGACCTCCAGGCTGGCTGAAATCACACATCTAGAGAAACTCTTAGTGACAGAACAATAAAGCGGCTCTTTTAGCATGAACCAAAAGAAAAAAACGGAAAAATCAACATGCTTTGTCAAAAAGGAGCTATCTGAAGCTCTTTTACCCACACAAGTTCTGAAATGATGTATCGTGTGGTAGTCTCTGTATACTGCAAAAGCAAATACACAACTGTAGTCTATTGTGGCTATAGTCTCTCTTTGTGATGACATGCAGTTGCCTTTCCAGGAAATAAAATAAAACCATCTTGACTGGGTTTCTGGTCTCAGTAATAATTGACCAGACAAAATATATTACAGTTAAGGCATTAAGCAAAGGTTAAGCCATAAAAAGGTGCTGTAGCGTGAAATGCCTCATTCTGACAGGCCAACAGGTGAGCCGGATAGTGCTGAAGCGGAGTGTAATGTACTTAATGATAGCCTGACTGGAAAAACAAACTCTTCAATAAACTATTCACTTCAATAAACTCATTTTAAACATATGTGACTGAGTAAATCGTTTGGATTGTTAGACAAAAACTGTAACACATGAACACATCGATGAAACGCTACTAAGATATCTGGTACAAGTCTGTAAGTTCACTGAAATGTAGGGTGGTGATAGTTAACGATTTATTCTGTCTGTCCAAGTTCAGAGGAAGGAAGTTGCTGAGGAAGCATGGTAATGATTAAATAATTCACCAGGTAAGTGCCCATGCACTGCCCCAACTGAAGGTCTACGTGTGGCAAAGCAGGTCAAAATATCAAAATATCTCAGATCTCTGACAATGTCTGTCCCCATGCAAACAATGTTATGTTTTAAGAATGCTTTCCTAATGTTCTCTTCAAGTTATTAAAAAGCAACTTCTGAATGTTCTGGGAAAGTTAAAAACATCCAGTTTTTTGTGTTTGGGACAATTTTTTCTTTATTTATGCAAATGTTGTTGTTGTTTTTTCATTATACAAATGCCCTGTCTTTCTTAATATATAAAATGGTTATTAAGTGAGTGATAGTGTCTACAAAAGTGTAGTGTCAAACTTCAGTAAGACTAAAGGTGCAACATTTTAAACAGGATTGGGCAAAAATACAATCTAATAAAATAAAAATAATTATAGAATAAAATAAAGTACTAAAATGAATCACTGTTCTATTAAATTAAACTTCAATAGTTGATTCATTAACTCATGAATTAAAGGGCAGTTTACACAGCACCATTTTAAAAACACCAACTAAAACCAGAAAACTTTTTATGCGTTTTAGCCATTCATTTAACGTCAACGACGTTTTGGGGGCCTGAAAACACAAACTTTTGAAAACGGTTTTTGAAAATGATACCGTTGTAGTCTTTTAGTACATCGTTGCCGTGTAAACATACCCTTAGTTATTTAAAACAGTAATGGTAAAAGTGTTTAAGAAACGTTTAAATGTTACTCAAACAAACTATGTTTTCATGCTAAGTTTTAAATGTGTTAAGCAAGTCTTCGTACTGTTGAGAGAACCTTTACAAAACACTGAGAGTGCTTGCTGTTGCTTACTGTGAGACATTGTGACTGTAATGTATTTGAGATCTCATCCTGCATGTTGTTAGTTAAAAGTCAGGTTATCTGTATAGGTGAAGATATTGCATGTACTCACACTTTATCTGAGTATGTGGTTGGGGGAGCCTTGCGTGCTGTAAGGAGCACGATGGTGAAGACAGTGATGAGGAAGAGTGCCAGCACAGCTCCCATCACAGCCCCAGCAATAGCCATGGAGGATGTCATCTGCTTCTGGGACATGTCTGAAAGGCGTCCACAACACAGTGGGAAAAAAGAAAAGCTAATTAATAAATAAACACAGCCAACGTTATGGGAGGTACATCAAGTTCCACTAAAATTATCATCAGCATGTTACAATTTAAGACAAAAACACTGTTGATCTTGGCACAGAACTGCTAAATGCCACAAATTATAACAAAAAGCACAAAACAGCAAAGCACAGCCTGTGAAAGCAACTGTATGTAAAACACACTTAAGCTCAGCATGTGTTGATGTAGATTGCAAAAGACAACCAACTACAAGACAGCTCAGTTAAATAAGGATATGAATACAAATTCAGCAATGCCAATAGTGAGGGCAGAGTAAGCAAAAATATTGAGTTCATACAGCCAGAAGAGTTTAGCAAATAAATAAATACATTAAAGTATTATTAAAACCAGATACATTTACTTGAACAGCAAAATGAAGACAGTAGCTTCATCTGAAAAGGCATAGCCAATTTCCCCACTATTTATGTTAAATGTCACAGTATTCATAAAAGGGTGGGCAAAAAGTACCCAGGTGACCTACTATTTGCAGTGAGATTCTCAAGTGTGTGCATCCAATCGACACTTTACTATCCCATCAGGCCATAGGAGAGAATTTGTGAATGACAGTAAAGTGACACAACTGACACTGGTAGGTCACATGACGAAGTCCAGATTACAATCAATCATACACACATTCATACATACGGTAACACTTTAGTTTATAGGGTCCAGTTCTCACTGTTAACTTTGCTTATTAGCAATTTTTATTTTTACTCTCAAATGTGATAAAAAAAGGAACCAAAAGGGTTAATTATAGCAATGCACATACACTTTAGGGGTGTTTAATGCAGAAAGTAAGACTCAGAATTCAGAAAACGATGCCAATGATTAAATTGGTATTTTACAGTGCATATCATCTGTCCTGTTAATCAAGAGTCAGAGTGTATGAAATAGCGGTTTGTTGTTACGGCGAGTCAGGTGGATGGGTGGGTTGTGCAGCGGTTGGCAGGGGCAAGCTGTAGTCAGCCATCTCTAAGGCTCAGTAATTAGGACCTCATGCTGCCCTCCTTTAAAGCTTGCTGTTACTGTCTCTCCCACCCCGCAGTGCTCTTATGCTTTGCTGCACTCCTTCCTCCAGCTTTCCCTTCCACTCTCTTTCTCTGTCATTACTACCTCGCTCGTTCGCTTTTACGGTGAGTTTCACACTCTTGCGCAACTTCATTAAGCAAGTTCACCAAAATCAATGAGGTTGCTGAGATCACAAGCTCGTTATCCCCACAACGGGACTCCAGTAAAGGGATTACATCCATTAATTAAGATGAATTAAACTCAAAGTGTGCCCCTTTGGATGATCAACAGACTTCTTGGCAAAGAGTGTGGAACAACGACACCATATTACCCAACTTTGCCACCTGACCTATGAAACGCCACAGTTTGAGGATGTTGGGCATGCTGAAAAAGAATCACAATGTCTTTTTTCCCCCTAACACAAATCAATTGAACGTATTATCGAGCGTTTTCCCCTAAGGTTTTATGGCCGAGAACCCAATAATTACCACAGTGGTGTTACTGTCAGCTCACCTCTGCTCTCACAGAAGAACAGAACAGGATGTTCAGTCACAAGTCATACAATAGTGATTGTTTAAGTGTAGCAAGCGGTAAATATTTGCCCTGCTGAGTACACGTCCGGCTCATGAGGGGGCTGAGAGAAGCTGGCAAGGAATAAAGACAGTGAGAGCAGGAGGTCAAGGGCGTAAGGTGTCAGGAGATCGGGGAGGGAATATAAGGAGAGGTGATTGTGGCTATAGGGGACTGTAAGCACCAATGTGAGCTGGGATAGAGAATATTAGTAAAAAGTTTGGCACTGAATTGGAGGTTTGGCACAGTCGTGATTCAACCAGGCTCGTGACAGATCTTTGCACAGCAAGTCCATACGGCAACATCAGAAGGCAGTGTAATAAAAATATGACTTCCGCAGCTTGTGAAGAGTTAAAAGTGAAGCTGTACCAAGTATAATTTCTGTACCACTAGCATCACAAGGGCTGGGTGATATGGCCAAAAATATTATCACAATATTTTTTCAATATCATTTGATATTTCATACCATTAAAGGGGAAGAAAAATGCATTCCACGTTTTTTAGATCTCAAGAACAAATGTAAATACATACGCTACCTTTTCATTTAGGGCCTCATAAAATCTTTTTTAATTGTTCCCAAGTTGTATTTTATAATTTAATACAAATGAATCATCAAAAATTAAGTCTACTGAAATGAACGAAAAAAACTTTAACCATTTAATCAATATTTTAAAATGTATTCAAATGAAAATCTAACAATTATTTACAACAAAACATTGCATTTTATTTTATATCAAATAAGGTCCTTGCAGCACAACCGAACGTGTATACTGAATATAAAATAAAACATTGATTAAATATACAGTACATCATCGTTGTATGATATTCCTTAAGATAATAGTAAAAATAATGATAATAATAATAAATATAGCTGCAAACAGCAATTAATGTGGTCCAAGCGCTTTAAGGCCTTTCATTATGTTTTATTTATGAAGCCTGTAACCACCTAAATGGTTTTTACACCATAGATGGAAAAGACCATTCACAACCAAAACAGACAATTTACTAAGGAAATATTTTAAAGCTTTTTAACAGTTATTGAGGTAGAGCCAAAAGGTTTGCAAGGAGGTTTTTGAAATAATCTCCAATAATAATGAACAATCAATTGACAGCATTGGCCAGAGGCAAAGTTGCTCAGAATGAGGAGTTCTATATGGACAAATATGGCCATATGGTCATGGGCATGTGCGAAAAATCACGTAATTATAAAATCCTTTACGCACGTGAAAAACGCAAAGGCGTCCCCCGGTGGCAGATTTCTTTCGAATTTCTCATAGGCCTCTAGGGCTGTGAATCAAACAGGCCCAGTGAGTTTCGATCAGACTCTGTTAACCTTGACTGACAGCTGCTCGAACTTCATTGGCCAAAGGTGGCCATGTTTTTCGAGATACTCAAATATCCTCACAGAAAATCATGGCACCTTGGACAAAGATATACCACATGCCAGTTTTCAAGTCAATCGGACTGTTACGTACTAGGTATTGCCATTTTTGTGTTTAATTTCTTCATCTTATAGCACCACCAAGTTGCCAGTCACCATGCCCTTTTCCACACAACTACAGACTGAGCCCATACATAGGTGAACAGAGTTTGGTGAAGTGATCTTTCACCTGACGTTTTCTGTCATGGACGTGAATCGAAATTTTTACTTTTTTTGATAATTATTGACAATCAGAGTCCAGAGAATCTTTCTGCACTGGTTTGGTTCCGATCAAAAAAAAAAAAAAAAAAAAAAAAACTAGGACTACTTTGCAAAAGTAGGTTTTTCAAAAAATCCAAAATGCACAAAAAATTCTACCATTGATTCCAAGACGTTCGCTCTGTCCGCCTTGAGCCAAGGATTCCAATGATATAAGACACTTGAGATAGATGGTTTAGGAGTTATGAGCCATTGCGTACTATTGATTGCTGTAGAGCTACCAAAAAAATTACACATAACAAACAGAAGTCGTCATAATTGTTAAGGTGTGATCACATTTACCATTGCTCTGTTAAATTTCATGGGCGAAATCCAGTCATTTAGCATCCTAACGATAATAACAAGAAATGGCTATGGCCAATCATTTATTTTTTTGTACAATGCAAGAGATTGAGGATTAAGGATAAGAGAGGAACTCTGTTGATAAGTGAGAATCTTCCTAACATTAATCACATTTTTATTTTATTTTTTAATTTTACCTTCCAGACTCTTCTATTACTAATTATCACATAGCATCCAGTCCAGCATGTTCTCTCTATACATGTTTTCTGAAGGTTTAACTTCATTTGGGATTATATGTGGTTCAGTGTACGGGAACAATGGTCAGGGATGGTGAGAGGGCTCGGAGGGGGCAGGAGAGAGGCGATCATTCTACCGTCTGGCGTGTAATACCACAGATGGGCCCCCCAGAGTGAGTCACAAGACCCCCCTTTCAGTTCAATTCAGCAAGGGGTTAAAGCTGTCTGTTTGCTGCACAACATTCACCTCACATATTACAAGTAATAAAGCAACATACAATTTGATTTATTCACTCCCAAATCCATATAAAGATAGAAATTGTAGGATTTCCCTCATGAAAAAAGTACACTTTAGAATACTTTTCAAAAGAGTGGTTATTACAGATATACTTTAAAAATAATAGCCTACTTAAGTGCACACTGAACGTAATGTTTTTGAACTTAACTGCATGTTAACTGAAATTAAATGAAAATGTGTAATAGTTTAAATTGATATTAAATACAATTAATCTAAACACGTTAGGAGTGTTTTTTTGTTTGTTTTCTTTATATGCAGTTCCATACTTGTTTTGTCTTTGAATTATGGTTAAAGTGTACTGCTGAATGTACTGCTACACAAAGGTACAAAAGCTGTAACTGGGGCGGTACCTTTTCCAAAGGTACACTTTTATTCCTTTTTAGTACTATGTACACTTGGGGTACAAAAGTGTACCTTTTGAAAAGGCACCACAGTAACAGCTTTTATATCTTTTGTTCTGGAGTTTATGCATTTATGTGAATCTAAAATATAATTTAATGTCAAAATATAAAGTAGCCTAATACTATATTACTAGTAATAATGTTCTATATTACTAGTATTTTAGCATTTTAGACACATCAAAATAACTATACTTCTTTTAAACCTGACAAAACATGATTAAAACATAATGATTTAAAATGTTAAAGTAAAACTTTTAATTTGACATCATTACAAAGTGCACTTTGATAAAAAATACTTAAGTGTGGAAAAAATCATGAAAGTATAGTCTCTTTAAATACACTTAAGTGTCCTTCTATTATTAGTTTTTCATAAGGGTTATTGGATTATACTGTAGCAAATTGTAAATAAATATAGAATTTTATGTTTTTTTGTAGGGCTGCTCCCTAATAGTCGACTAAACGCTATGTTATTATGGTAACGCTTCCTTTTACAGTTCAGTACTTATAGTGTACTTACAGTGTACTTACTTAGAAAGTACTGGCTAATATAAGGGAAGTACATGGAACAGGGTTAGGTTTAGGGGTAGGTTCAGGGTTAGTACTAGTTATTACCCAGTAATTGTAGTTACTAAAATAAGTACATAGTATTTACATGGGTAACTGGACTGTAAAAGGAAGCGTTACCGTTATTATTTGGTTAGTATCAGAAAAAAAACAAACTCCACAGGAAGTTGGGCAGGAAATCCAAACGTTCGCCTATCATCCATCGACCTCAAATATGGCTTATCATTTGAAACGCACTGTAAGTAGTATAAACTTTACATGTCCGCCCACTCTAACATTAACCTAGATAAATGTGAGTCATTAGGTGCATATCCAAGAGTTAGTATGGAGTTTGGAAGCTAAAGTGCATTTACAGCACATTCATAATTATTACTTTTGCCAGGGTTTTGCGGCAAGCTTTATGCCGCTTGAGCGCAGGGCTATTATAATTCCGCCCCCCAGTATATATTTAAGTAATTAAATTAATATAAACCTGCGATTAATTGACTAATGGCTTATGAATGCCTACTTGTCGACTAGTTTGTCTGTCAATACAACTGCACAATCCCTTTTGAGCTTTTTTTATTTATCCATTACCTAATTTCCCTCTACGACCCTTAAACATCTTCTGCAATCTGTTGGTCCCTCTTCAATAGTTTTGTCCTGCTAAAGTGCCCTCTCCATAATTCAGGTGCCTTTTTGGTGGCTCACTTTAACCCCGCTGGACTTAAGACCTTTCACAGGTGAGCCCAGACTTGAACCGTATCCTTTGAAGGTGCTTCCATTCCTTCTAAAAGATGTTTACCAAGCAGATTTAAGGTTTCTGGAGATTGACGGAGAAATTCACAGCTCAGAGCAGAGGTGATCCCAGAGGCTTAAATGAGTTCACACTCGCTTAGAGCCGGTTCAGGGGTGGCAGGCATCTTTAAACCTGATTAAAGGGATCAGGTGTTTCTCTTAGACTGACTGTTATGGGTCTCAGATTGTCGTATCGGACACGGACAGCCCGTAACTCATTCAACACTCTCGGCGGGTATTTGACAGGAGCTGGGTTGGGAAGAAGCCCCACAATGCATTCTGGTAAATGTTACATGGGGAATGCTGGCCCTCCCTGCTGGCTGACACCTGATAGCCATATTGCAGTGCAGGTAGGTAGTTTGTCTGTGCTGGACCGGAAAAGGTTTCTGTTGCGACCCATGAGTCTTAATTACTGTGAATTACTGTCTGTGGGGCAATGTAAAGAAACAGAGAAACGTCCTTGAAAAGGGCAAATGTTTATGATGCAGATGACCAAAAGGGCTCAATGACTGTTCAATATAACTCATCTCTCGTCTCTAATAGAGGCCACTAGACAAGAGAAAGCCCACTGCTTAAGTATTGTCGAGGGGGTTGTTCTGGCGAATGAAGAAAGGTCAAGTGTCAGAGGTCATCTCCTGCTGTGGCTGCCATTGTTTAAACTGCCAGATTTTTATGAAGGTACTTTAGTGTGCACAACTGTAGAAAAGAGAGGCTGATTCTGGGTGGTCTCTCAAATCATTGTGTGTCAAGTGTTTGACAAAGACCTCAAACGCTATCTGAAGTGAAATAAGACTTGAAGAGTATCTCATTTCTATCAGCATTTTATTTGTTTTCTGGGTCAACATGACTTCTTGAGAACCATCTGGAGGCAAATTAATATCACTATATTCGGTTACATATTTGTACACCCTAGTATATCTGTTGACTGTGAAATAATAAAGTGCAGTAACACTTTCCAGGGTTCAAGTTCTGATAAATGTGAAGACTCTAAAAATGGAGCACTGAACATTTAATAACAGCCTACCACTGAGGGAATGACTTCATGACCACTGTGATGTATTAGTGGAAAAATATGTCATAAAAGATGGATATCTGAGAGGGAGGAGTCACAAATTTTCCAATGGAAATATTCTCTCTGGAAGGAAAAAGGAAGACCATGACTTGGTCACAATGACAGATCGGAGGCTTTTAAACTGACCATCTTTTATAGAAGGAATTTATCTTTATAATTGATATACTTTGCACATGCATTTTCGTTGTCATCACCCAGCTCTCCTTTTTAACCTTAGTCCATCTTTGGCTCCCCCCTTTTCTCAAAAGCTCTCCCTATTTTTTCCAGGAGAATTGCACTCTTTTATCCACTCTCTATTTTTTCTCTGTGAGGGAGAGCGAGACGGGAGGCACAGGTATCCCTCAAGAGAACAAGCTCTCTGTCATCAGCCCGGGAAGAGTCTGTTGCCATGGGGACGGTGTCAATCGCCTGGAAGGGGGTTGTGGCAAACAAAACCATTCTACAGGTCTAATTTAACCAATCAGAAGCACTCATGGAACAGGGAGGGGGAGGTAATACTGGTTCTTAGTGAATCTATTCAAACAGTGCAGTGAAAGACAGTGACCTCCTCACCCGTGATAAGGTGACTGCATGAATGACGTTTTTATTTTCAGTAGGCTAAGCAGTAAGCTGGACTTAAAATACCTGAGGGAATGAAAGTGTCTCTATTCTGTATTCTCTATATAAAGAGCATGTTTGTGTCATTTCCTATCACTGACGTAAACAATGTATGGCATTGTTCAGAGGAAAGGCTCTATTGCTTCCTTTACAGCCGTGGTTCTGAGTGATGGCCTGTGAAAGATGCATAGTGATTCACAAGTTGATTGGCTGATTAGAATTACTTTTAAACTTGAGGAAAAACACCAACTTTGAATTAATCAACAAACTAATGATTTAAACAATGAACACTACTGTTCAAAAGTTTGGGGTCAGTAAAACAGAAATATTGTGTAATTTACCATTTAAAATAACAGTTCTCTGTCCTAATATATTTTAAAATGTAATGTATTCCTGTGATGGCAACTCATTAGTCCAGTTTTCAGTGTCAGATGATCTTTCAGAAATCATTCTCTGCGGATTTGGTGTTCAAGGAACACTTATTATTATTATCATCATTAATGTTACAATTACACATTTAGCAAACAGTCGACTCAAATATACAATAGCTAAAAGGCCCAGTCTATTTAATGTAATATATTTAAATGAATTAAACGAACAAAACAGTCAAAGTTTTGCACAATGTGAAAGTATCATATCGGTTTCCACCGAATATAATGGATATTTAATTGTCTATTTTGATTTCCACCATCTTTTAAACTTAGATATTGGCTATTAGCTTTTAGCCATTTCAAGATAAATGTTATAAACTAAGGGTTATTTGTACACACCTAAAACAACAGGTAATTACTTTGACACTACACACTGAAAAAAAATGATTCTGACCCCTTGTAAATGTTACATGTTTTTATCTGGTTAATTTCACTTATTTTTTATTATTAATTTTCAAATGCACTGCCCTTGTTTAAAACAAGCTAATTTTATTCAATTAAAAGTAATTAGAAAAAAATATATGTTCAATTTAAAATTGTGGCAACAGATCACAGGTAATATTATTAATTAAATTGAACATTAGAATTTAGTAATAATTAATCAAAATAATTCCTTAAAAGTTAACCATTTTCAAACTGAGAGACTGATTGGTCGTCTGAGTAAAATGAGCCCGCCCCCTTGTCTCTATGACACTGTGATCCAGAGCTATGTTCAATACAAAGAGATACATTCATTTCGTGCAACCCCTTGACATAATAAAATTAAATAAATTCAACATAACATTTTTTTCAGTGCACATCCGTTTGCCCCAGATTTGGGGTGCAAGGTGGTCTAACACATGAAAATGTATGAGAACCACTGCTTTACCATACTAATTTTAGCCCTGATCTCATGGTCTTGGATTAGGGGCACATTTCATGAGCTGACTTTGGACATTGATTCATCGTGGAACTTCTGACAACTAATTACTAGCTTGTCCCACCACCAGCTGATTGGACAGGATGATAGACTCACCCAACGGCTATGAAACAAAAACCACTCAAACACCATTTAGTCCCACAGCTGTGCTTGATCTTCCCTTCGTCAACCAGCTCCCCCATCTCCTCTCACACAAATCGACAGAACAGCAGTGCAAACACAAGAATCAACAAGTCCATAATCCCTCCACTTTAAGGCTATCCTAGGTAAGTCTGAGAGGAAGTTCAGCCCCCATCCACAGGAAGCTTTTAGCCACAGGCTTTCCCACAAAATATGCATGAGGCTCAGAGCACGAGGGGATATTCGGAGATGAAGTAGGTTAACCACAGCAAAGGAAAAAAGGGCGTGAGGAATACATCCCTAGAGGCCTCCAGGAGAGTAGAAGAGACCCCCACAGGGAACACTTCTGCAGCTGAAGCAACCAGTCACACCCAAGACCTCAAAATTCACCCCTCCAACCAACACGAAACAGATCTGAGGCCAAGTTTTAAACAAAGAAACATGTCACAGAAAAAAGGTGCTTTATTTAAAAAACAAATGTATCCCAAAAATTAATTTTTTTACAAAACAATGCTCAGTGTCATCTATACATTGCAAATACATTTCTTCTCTGCTATTTTTATTTTAATTATTTTTTGTATTTTTTTGTATTTTTCTTCTTTTTTTTTTTTTACAGTAGATCTTTGTAAAACAAAACAAAGTGAAAAAGATGTTCTGGAGAAGTGTACGTGTTATCCTCTCATCACAATCTGTGTAACGGTGGGTTTTCTAGTGCGTTCCACCGTTGAATCTCAAGCTTCCTAGAGGAACGATAAAGTCAAACAAACTAACAAACAAAACAAGGTTCTCCAAACTGCCAGCATATATACATAACCTTGTTTACATTGAATTCTTCATCTTTGCATTGCCCAAACCTGTACACATATATATTTTGTTTTACTTAACTCTTTGATGTGCACTGTAACTCAAGTGTCACATGTCATTTAATGCGAGCAAAACAATTAGTTATTGTCTGAAAATCTGCAATAAGCAAATCATAGAAAATGGCACAGAAAACAAATGACAGTACAAAATAATGTTCTCAGGGGCCATCCTGACCATTATATGCCTCAAAAACTACTCGCATACTTCTGAGAATGATACTCACTCGTTTGTAACTTCTGCATGCACATTATAATGCTTACAGGGCACGTCTTCAGTTTAAGGCACTACAATATCATCTCCAATATCTCAAAATCCAACCATATGCATCTGCTAGCTTATTAAGATCCAGCCAACACTAAAAATGAATGAGCAATAACATGAGTGTTAGGCTATCGTCTTCTGCGTTAAATTATGTGCGTAAATGTGTGAGATCTGAGGCCAGAAATCTGAACACTATTGCACAGACAATGAGGAAATTCATCAAAACACTGTCGGTTAACACTAGCTGATTGGAGTTACATATTACAGACAGACACACGGACACGGACACAGAAAACACACACACAGAAACACAAGAGACAGGCACAGGACTTGATTTGTGACGTAATGCAAGCCGCTGAATGCAGTCGGACGTTGTTAACACTGGGCAGTGACGGTCTGACAAAGACAAGCCAGACAGCTACATTAATACGGGACCAGCTTTCATGTTGAACAATGGCAGTAGTTTTCGATGTTCAAGACATTGTCCAACAATCTCCTTTTGCAGACAGACTCACACAGCGGCAAACATTTCTGATGGCACAAACAAAAGAAATCCAGAGCTAACAGTGACACAGTGGTATGCAAATAGAAGCTGAATTGATACAATAACAGCACCCCATTTCGGAAATCATCCTGTCTGGCTTTCTCCCATTGGACTTTATCAAATCCAGCACAGTCCTCCCTGTCTAGCACCTCCCTAAAGCACTCCAACTCTGAATGCCAGAAGAGAGGAAATAAATGTTGCCATGGAAACCGCCAGGCTGTTGACAGGAGCAATTTCTGCCTCCATCAGAATGACAGCATTAAAAGTTGACGTGATTCATCGAAACTCATCGCTTACATCAGCGCTAATCTGAAACAGTTATCGACAGGTTATCTGAATACAAATTGCATTTGTTTGAACGCCTTTCTTTTTTTTTGGAAGTGACTTTCTTTTAAATAAATGACACAGTACAACTTACTGGAAAGGAGACTGGCTATTGATTTGGCAAGAAAACCCTAATTAAATCACCCCTGAAATCAACCCTGAACTGGTTTATTGGTGAAACAAAGCAGATGTCTTTTTGCCTGACCTTAACAAATGAAGACAATAATTATAGCCTCTCTTGGTCCCAAAATATCCTTTAAACCAGCTAGCTATGAAGAGCTAACTAATGATTAGGCTAATGTACAAAAACAAATTGGTATGTGTAAACTACTAGAAAAGGTGCATTTCCTACTAATTTTCTTTACATAGTTCATCCTTGTATCATTTTGCAGTCTGAAGCATTTCAAGTGTCTAAGCAGTCTCTTCCTGCTCATCCTTCTCAGACATACCACTCCCTCCGCGAGATCATTGAGCCATCGGTGTGCGACACGTAGTCATTGTCGTAGCAGTCCTCTGGCATGTAGGGGGAGCCGTTGCTCATGACTTGCGGAGCGGCGTACCTGCGGGGCTCTGGCTGCAACGAGCTCCTCTGGATGTGATGGGCTGGACTTAAGGTCTGCGGATGGCCGGGGTGATGGTTGTTGTGGTAGACGTGCTCATGGTTGTGATGGTTATGGTGGTTGAGTTGACCGCCTGCTTCCCTCAAAGCTCTACTGCGACCATTGGGTGATCGCTCTCGGTCAAAATCACCCCACTCTTCTCGATCCTTATCCGGGTAGATGGAGCCGTTATCCTGGTTGGATTTGAGCTTGGTGTCAGGGCTTCCTTTGCTGTAGACTTGCTGCAACTCATGGGGCTGGGGAGCCTTCTGCATGTCCGAGGGGCCGTGATACTGCTTTGTGTAGTAGTCGCCGCGGAAAGTCCGCCGCTGACGCTGGTAATAAACTCCGCCCAGAATGAGCAGCAACAGCAGGAAGAGGGCTCCGCCCACTGCCCCACCCACAATTGAGCCTAGGCTTCCCTCCGGCAGCGGCGCCAGGGTTGGAGAGGTGATGAGGGCTCGCTGTTTATTGCCAGGTGCGGTGGCAGAGATGTCGGCGGTTAGAAGGCGCACAGGGGTGGTGGGGGGCATGGTGGTGGTTGAGGGAGGATCTAATGGAGGGAAGGAAGGAAAGGCAAGAGGGAAGGGGGCAGGAGGAAGGGATGGACAGACAAAGAAAAGTAGATAATGTCAATGCCAACTACATCCGCATATCATTAACAGTCATATGAATCTGCTTCCAAGATTGTTCTAGCATAACATCTAGAATGACCAACAGTTGCCATGGATGTGACAGTTTCAGGTTTTGGATCAGATCTTTTATTGAAAGGAAGTGATTGCAAACCTTCCGACAGCTTCAAAACCTAAAACTGTTGTCCAGAGCAAAGACTAGAAAAAAAAAACCATGAAAGTGAAAGAAGAGTTGAGATCTTCATGATAAGGGGTTCATGAGGAGCGACATACTAACATCTCCAGCTAACAACGAAGTACCATCGTCTGCAACAATGAAACCTAATGAGCAACATTTGTGTTAGCTGAGAGAAGGAGTATGGATGACCACATAGCTGAGTGAAACAAAAATGGAAGGAAGGGGTCAGTGAAAGGGTACGAGCTACTGGGGGAGGGGAAGGAACAGACATTGAGAATACCCTGCTAACATGACTTGACTGGTGCAAGGATAGGAGATTGAGCTAACGCCATTATCATGCATTGATCGCTTGATTGTGTTAGGGAGCAGCGTGTTGCGTTTCATCGCATTCTGGAGCATGCATCTGTACAATGCAAGCAGCGTTCTCTGAGGCTGGGAGCTGAAAGTCAAACGATTCCATTATGGAGTGTCCTGTTCCAGGCACAATGAGAACTATTTGGCTGGCTGTGAAGTGTGTGAACGCATTGAGTGCAGACGTGCGAGTCGCAGGAGTCAGGGCTGCAAGCTCTTCAGGGTTATGTGGTTCAAAAGCTCCAGCTAAAGTGGGGAATAATTTGCTCATCCTCACTGGAATGAATAATAAACGTAGCATACATAAAGCATTCCTGGACTGTATTGTTCCCACAAGGTCAAATGTAATTTGGATGCATCTGTGGGTCTGGTGAGAGAATGTATATGTATGTAGGAAAGCGCAGCTATATGGTTCAGAAAAAAACGAAAATGTGTAATTTATTCTTTTGGAAACATTTTTGATACAAAATGTTCTGAAATATTTTTGTACTCCCACGGTATTCCCAGCGCAAACATTTGTTGCATATATCAAACCACAGGGATAGTTCACCCAAAAATCTAGGTAGTTACCAAGGCCTCCCCTAACATTAAATATCTTTAGTAGCTTAAATAAGAATACATTTCTTACTCAAATCTGAAAGTGTCTTAAAATGAGCTTTTATGTGGAAAATGACAAACGGAATGGATGGATTTTTGCAACAAAAGGGTGGTTGTGTACACTGTGGACATAATTATGTTCAAAAACAATATAAAACTGAATTCTGCATAATAGGTCCCCTTTAAAACTATGAAATTACATATTGTAGTTATGAGCAAACAAAAAGATGTTTAACAAGTCAAAACTTGTTTAACATCATTTTTTATTTGGCGACTTCCTCGACTATGCATCTTGAAGGAGTTCCCATGTTTGCTGGGTACTTGTTGGCTGTTTCCTTATCTGGCCCAACTCATCCATTTCACAAAAAAAGCTTACTCTTTCTTTTTTAAGCATTTAAAGTTAACCAACAATGGGCCCAGTCCAAGTTAGAGGATGCGGGGCCTGGTGCAAACCACCCTGGTTGTCATTATTTACTCACCCTCGTACCAAGCCTGTATGTAATTATTTCTTTGAGTGCAATACAAAAAGACAATTTCTGAAGAAAATTCACAGCTATTTTCCATGACTTTTCAATGAACTAGGTCTGAATGATTGATTAAAGAATCTGAATGGTTAACCAGGATTTCAACTTATTGACTCAAAGATTCCGTAGTTCTCAAATAAACTGTATGTGGAATATATATATAAATTGATAATAATTTACATTTTGGACAGTTCCTCACATAAAGTTAATGTGCGACTTCAGAATACTACAAGACTACGATTATAATGCATTTTTGGAGATTAACACCATGAACCACAGTTGTATGCAAAAATAAAAAAATAGATAAATCGGCATGACCATTCTTCAAAATATCTTTGATGATCCACAGAAGAAATAAAGTCATACAAGTTTGCAACAACATGACGATTAGTAAATATTGACAGAATTTTAATTTTTGTGTGAACTATCCCCTTAAACCGCAAGGACATGAATAATGTCAATTTATTTTAATTTATTCAATTTCGAATAGAATAATTTGTTTCAATCAATAAACAGATTCTCGCCTCAGCACGTCAATGTCCAGAAAGGAAGAGAACAGGACATAAAGAAGTCCTCGAGTCACAGAAAGGTCAGAAATCCCTCCCCCTTTCATGCTTCTCTTCTCTGTGCCTCCATAAAATCCAGATTTATCACAACTTATGTACAGTATGTGTTAACCCATGCCTATCCGTACACTGTACATATTCAAACTTAAATGTGATTGGTCCATCTGGAGGGAGTGTGTAAGTGTGTATCTGGTGGGTGACTGGTGACCACACAGGTAGTGGCAGGGTGTTTAACATGCAGGACAGGTTCTGCCCACCCATACTCATGCAAAAAGATCAGTGACTAACAGCAGACACCCAGTCACTCAGTCAATACGCAAACAGTAGCAGTAGGCATTCTAGTAGAAACATCACGACTCAAACAATTGACGCAAAGGGACTCTTAAAAAAAGATATAGGCAGACAACTTTGATATAAAACAGCCACACGCAAACAACAAACAGAAACACATAGCTTCATGCACACATATGCTGAATCTTTCTCAAGGGGAGAGCATTAAAAAAAGTAAAAAATAAATAAATAAAATACATAATTAATGGCGGTTGAAAAGAGCTGGTGAATGTTTCATGAATCTAGGACATCTCTCAGTCAAGGTTGCTTCCGCTCTATTCTTCCTTTGTATAACTGCGTGACAGTCTCAGAGATATAAGTGTGCACGAGGGAGGGAGGAGGGGGGTGGGGGGAGGGGGGGGGGGGGGGGGGGGGGGGTAATGTGCGTCTCTATCATAGAAGCTAATTAAACAGCAGGATTCAATGTTTATTCAAAAATGATAGGAGATAAACACTATGGAGTTTGACAGCGAATACCCGTTTCAGAGGTCAATTTGATAATGACTCATGAAACCCAATAAAAACCAAATCAAACTTTTTAAAAGAGCCAAAGCTGAGCTTAATGGAGGGCCAATGCCCTTCAGGCAAAGGCCTTATACTAAGGAAAATAATTGGGAGCTTATGTGCCGAAAAAAAAAAAATGGATCAGGATCCGTGTAACTCTGAGTGATGTGAGATAGGTGGGTTCTAGAGAAGGAAACATTAAGAAACATCTTGCTTGAAATGAGTAAATTAAGTAATGCAAGAAGTACATTTTTGTTTTGGATTTAAGCCAACATTTCAATTAATATGATTGGTTAAGTTGTGTTGCTTATTATTGTTTCTCCAGCTTCACATGGGAAAAATAATTATTAAATGGGTATGGCAAGTTTCAAGTCTCTCACTCACCCTGAATCCGTATCCTAATGTCTCGACTGCGCAGTCCGATATCGTTTGCCACCTCACACCTGTAAACGCCAGAGTCGTTCTTCTGCAGGGGCCTCATAAAAACTAAAGAGTTATTCAGCACCTCTGCTCCATCTGGCATCTCTCCATCCAACCTACAACATACAAAACATGTCAAATTGCTTCCAAATAGCAAGATCTTTCATCTGCCCAGACACTGGAAAATGTCAGTAGCAGAGTCAGTCAAAAGTTGACTTAAAATTGTTGGTTAACTTTAAATGCTTAAAAAAGAAAGAGTAAGCTTTTTTGTGAAATGGATGAGTTGGGCCAGATAAGGAAACAGCCAACAAGTACCCAGCATACATGGGAACTCCTTCAAGATGCATAGTCGAGGAAGTCGCCAAATAAAAAATGATGTTAAACAAGTTTTGACTTGTTAAACATCTTTTTGTTTGCTCATAACTACAATATGTCATTTCATAGTTTTAAAGGGGACCTATTATGCAGAATTCACTTTTATATTGTTTTTGAACATAATTATGTCCACAGTGTGTACACAACCACCCTTTTGTTGCAAAAATCCATCCATTCCGTTTGTCATTTTCCACATAAAAGCTCATTTTTAAAAGACACTTTCAGATTTGAGTAAGACATTTATTCTTATTTAAGCTACTAAAGATATTTAATCAAGTGATTTTCTGTTTTTCTTCTGTTGTTTGATTCATATTTAAAGCATACAGCAGTAGATATTGCATATTATGCTGCGGTTACTTTAATATACAGATCTAATATACACGTGATTTCTTTCCCCGCTGTTTACTTTCACGGACATAACTGACTGTTTATGTGAACTGTGTGTTTTTGACATAACCTTGTGTGTTTGACAGTTTAAGAGCAAATACGACAGGAAAGAGATCTTAGTTTAATACTCACGTGCCAGTCAGTTTTCCATGCATGTGCATCGGATGTGTGTGCTCAGAAAACCATATATCAGAAGTTTAAACTGATACGGCTTTTAAAACAAATGGCAATAATACACTTTCAAGATGACAAAAAACTGCAATGTCACATGAGCGTGACCACGATAGATGAAAATCAAAACCAAAAAAATGTTTTGTTAGCTTTTGGCAGAGTATCCCGAGGCAAAAGCTGTAAAGGCACAGTGCTATTCGGGATAGGGGGTGGGGAGCAGCAGCTCATTTGCATTTAAAGATACATGCACGAAAACAGCATGTTTTTGCTTCCACTCAAAAATTGGCATTTACAACATGGGATAAAATATTATCTGGGGGGTATTTTGAGCTGAAACGTCATAAAACACATTCTGGTGTCATCTAAGCCTTATATTAGATCTTGTAAAAAGGGGGCATAATAGGTCCCCTTTAAATGAATTCATTACGGCAACTTTCAACAAAGAATGAGTTTGTGTGTCCAAAATTTTAACATATGACTGCTTGAGGCAAATTTTAAATCACAATTAATAAATGTTTAAGCACATGATTGACTTTCAATCTTTCAAATGAGCAAACAATACTGACAAACATTAATATATTAGTGGCAGAGAACTGATTTCCTTTGAATGTGTACAGTGTTTGAGCATTAACACATGAAACTGGTTAATTTCCATTGAAACCTGACAGTTCGAAAGCAACTATTGGTGTTGTGAATCATAGAGATCATCTGCTGATTGAGAGGAGTCCAGGAAACCAGCATTAGCACTCTTGAACCCATACCAGACATGGTGCGCTGTGGCTATTGTGAGTGTAGTGGTTACACACCTGATCCATCTGAAGTGCTGGGCAGGCGGGTTGGCCTTGGCTCGACACTTTAGTTGCACATTCTCCCTGCCCACATACCAGTCGCCGTCATAGCCCAGCACCAGGATGTCTGGAGCAACTGCACACACAGACACACAATGCACAAAGGGTTCATTCAGAGTAGTGTAAGAAAGGTAAGGTAAGGCTGTCCTTGTTAAAGACCCTATGAAATGACATAACGAGTGCAGTTTTCTGGTCCCGTGTTGACGCATCTCCTATTGGAACAGGAAGATTTGGCAGGACATATCAAAGGTCCCCGTTTTTTAAATACCCAATAGGTTTTAGTTACATCACAGCCATAAATCATGATTTGCTACCTGCTACAGTAGGTGTTATGTATTAGGGGGTAGGGCATTCTCATGCTAGAGAGGATTTGATTGGATTAAAATGTAACAAATGTATGACGGACGGGAGGACAGACAGATAGACAACCAGAGAGATAGAAATAAAATAGTAATTTATGACAACAACATTATTGATGCTAATTGATCAAAGAAACAATTCACCATTAGGTCTCTGTGTCTGACCAGAAAAGTACAAGACCACTTACAAAGACTATGGACACTGTATTGATTTGTGCCATTAGAAAAGCTCTTTAAAGTTCTTTAAGTGAGTGTGCTGAATTAAGATGTCATGTAGACCAAATGAGATAAAAAAGACAGATGGAAATGAATGAAAGAAGCTTTCGTGACTATAGCCCAGTCCCATGACTGATGTGACCTCTCCCTTCCCATACTCCCTACATCGGCTGCTTCCTGTACCTGCCCCTCACCACTACATCTATATTTCATTTAAGAGACATCTGTGCTTACGCACTCGCCACCACTGCAGACACACACTTACACGCCTTCCTCACTGCTCAATGGTGCTTAGAAGTCTGTGTGCAGAAATCGTTAAATGACGCTGACAAATCTTTCATCTGGAAGCATCTATACCCTTATTCACTAGAAGTCCATGAAATCTTAAAGGGTTAGTTCACCCAAAAATGAAAATTAAGTCATTAATTACTCACCCCCATGCTGTACCAACCCCGTAAGACCTTCGTTCGTCTTCGGAACACAAATGAAGATATTTTTGATTAAATGTGACAGCTGGATCACTCCTCCATAGGCTCCCTAAGGGAATGAATCCTGACGGCCCAGAGAGTCATTAAAGAAAATGTTTAAATATTCCATGTCACAACAGTGGCTCAACTATAAGTTTATCAAGCGACGAGAATACTTTTTGTGCGAAAAAACAAACAAAAATAACGACTTTATTCGACTATTCCTTTTCTTCCTTGTAGGCCTGAAACGAGACTTCAAGAGATTTCCACGACGCATGCGCGAGAATTGCGATCTCCTTCAACTACTTCAGTTAAGTTCTCGCGCGTGCGCGTCGTGGAAATCTCTTGAAGTCTCGTTTCAGGCCTACAAGGAAGAAAAGGAATAGTCGAATAAAGTCGTTATTTTTGTTTGTTTTTTCGCACAAAAAGTATTCTCGTCGCTTGATAAACTTATAGTTGAGCCACTGTTGCGACATGGAATATTTAAACATTTTCTTCATTGACTTTCTGGGCCGTCCGGTGTCATTCCCTTAGGGAGCCTATGTAGCAGTCATGAATCTCTCAGATTTAATCATAAATATCTTCATTTGTGTTCCGAAGACGAACGAAGGTCTTACGGGGTTGGTACAGCATGGGGGTGAGTAATTAATGACTTAATTTTCATTTTTGGGTGAACTAACCCTTTAAGGACTGTGTCCTAGTGAAAGAGCTTTTAGCTCCATCACGCACAAGACAGCATCAAGACATCATGTCATGTGGATAGTTACCGCACTGGGGTGATTTGGAAAACAGATGTAGGCTCTAGACATAAATCTGACTGCTTTGACTTGGTACAGAAAAAAAACAAAACCACAAGTTACTGTGAAATCTTCATGGAGAAGCTACTTTGGGTTTGTTGTTGTTCTACATCAAGCAAACAAAAACAGGCTTGCGTGCACACAGGAGCAAGTGCAAAATTTGGTGAGTAGATAAGTTTAGCAGCCAATTGGGTGATAACTTTATTAAGGCTACATGGTTTCTCAGATTTTTTTAATTTGATGCAAGTGATGTGAGCAAATGAAAAGAGATATGCTCTAATGCTGAGTGTCAATACAGATTTCAAAGAAACAAAGAAATGTCAGAAACAAAGCTGCAAGTAAGGAATACTTATGTCTGGTAGATTTGCTCAATTTAAACCTTAAAAAAAAAAAAATCTGATACTCACACTGTACATTGACAATATATGGTATCCTGAAGTCGCTCTGCAGAGCGGGATGTTTCACCACACATGTTAGCGTGTGTCCTTGGGAGTGACGGGAGGGCTGCCAGGTGTAGTGCACCTGGGTTGTAGTGGTGCCGTTGGCATCGTCCTGCATGTGGGCCTCAGACGTGCCGTACAGATTAGTCTCCCAGGAGACCTCGGCAGGGGGTCGAGCCCTCTCAGCGATGCATGTGGCCACCGTGGTTACATTGCCACCGTCGATCAGAGCGGACGATCCGGCCGAGACATACACCTTCGGCTCCACTAAGACAGACAGAGACATACGAGTTACATGGACCACACTGCTTGCGTTTAATTCTGCACTTTAATGTGAGGAGACAAGCTCACACGATTACTCGAACGACGTATCAAGATAATGAACCGAGCTAAAGGAAATCCATTCAGACGAGAGTACAAAGCTAAATAAAAGCTAATTCTTTCAGCATCAAGAATCACTCTGGTACCACAGCCAATAAATTCATAACCTGATAAGCATGACTGAGAGAATAATTAGATTTTCTTTGAGAAGAAATAAAAGACTTATCAGACTGAAAAAAATAAATAAATAAATCCTCTATGGTAACTACCGGCTGAGGGCGGGCTCGGTTTCTCATCAGAGAGCACTAAGTGCTTTTCCAGAGAACATGAAATTATTTGTTTTAATGGCTTATCCAGTTTACATGGCAGAAGGGGCGGGGCTTGGGCGTGTGCGAGCCGTTATGAATCCAGCAGTGTTCAGGGCTGGAAAACTGAGCTTTGTGGAGGCTGACAGCGGCTGACAGAAACTTAACATGTGGGGCGCTGTCCCCTTCCGTTCCTCCGCTCAGTGTCATCAAAAGGTGGGAGATGAATGGGAACATTTTCCTGGGCTCTGTGACAAGGGAGGCCAACTAAGCAAAGAAGGGCTGTCATAATACAAATCATATATTGACATACAAAAGAATCTTCCCGACCCCAAACTTTTAAATGGCATTGTAAGTTTCTTATGCTCACCGAAGATAAATTTATTTTATCAAAACGACAGAATACAGTGAAAAAATACTTAAATAATATTAAAATTTAAAATAACCATTTTCTATTTTAATCTTAAAATGTAATTTATTCCTGTGATGACAAAGCTGATATGATTTTTTTTTTATTATCATTAATGTTAGAACCATTGTGTTGCTTAATAGTTTTTTTTGTGGAAACAGTGATAAATGTTTTTCAGGATTCTTTGAGTAGAAAGTTCAAAAGAACAGCATTTATTTGAAACAAATGTTTTGGGTAACATTTTACTTCAAAGGGTGTGCATAAGACTGACATGACACCTTCATAATAATGAGAGGACATATTTCATGATTATGAAGGAGGTTTTATGCATGTTTATGACAACTGTCATTAAGTGTCATTTGCTCAATTATGACATTTTTAATGCAATTATGACATTGTTTGAGATGTCTTTGTCATGACAACTTGACAAACCAATACATCATAACCTGTCATAAATATGTCATAAACATGACATAGCAGATTAATTATCAAACTTTAGAAACCACTTAGCTTTATGGGTTAACATTACATTAAACTGTCATGTGGTTGGTTTTGACATTGGCTGTCATGAGGCCATTATAACTGTCATGAATATTTTTCTTGACCTCAACTACAGTGGTACAAATTGAATTTGTCATTAAAATGTTATAATGGCCTCATGACAGCTAATGTCAAAACCAACCACATGACAGTGTAATGTAATGTTAACCCATAAAGCTAAGTGGTTTCTAAAGTTTGATAATTAATCTGGTATGTCATGTTTATGACATTTATGACAGGTTGTGTTGTCTTAGTAATATCAAGTTGTCATGGCAAAGACACTGACAAGTTATGATGTATTGGTTTATGTCAAGGTGTCATAAAGACATCTCAAACAATGTCATATTTGCATAAAAAAAATCATAATTGAGCGATTGACACTTAATGACAGTTGTCATAAACATGCATAAGCACTCCTTCATATTCATGACATGTATCCTGTCATGATTATGAAGGTGTCATGTCAGTCTTATGCACACCCCTTCAAGTAAAGTGTTACCATTTCTCAAAAAACTACTTTCAAACAGTAGTGCATCATGATAATTTCTCTCAAATACAGATATCGATATAATTTCATACAGTGATAATGTAGGTAATGCTATTCAAAATTCAAAATAAAATAAAGGGCATTCGGACACTTTATGGTGATGTCTTATGTAATGAAAAACAGCTCAGTAAAATTTAAGTTAGTTTGGACTTATACCATCATTTAGCATCAAAATGTGCATCATATTATGAGGTAGTTGGCGATACCCTGCCCTATTTTATAATAAATATTAATTTGCAGAAGTCAATGGACAGGGACCGAATCCATCAATACTCATTGACTAGCCTTTGTTTCTCCCTCTCTCTTTCACTGCTATGAGTTTCTTTCTCTTCCCATCTTGTGAAATATTAACATTGGCAGCTAATCTTCAGAGACAACAGTAGCAGCTATGGTCGTCGCACCTTCAACAGTCCACTGGTGTGTGGTGAGTGACACGTCACAAGTGCCTGTGTTCGTAATATGTGGTCTATGCCCATGTGTGCGGCAAATCTTGTGTCACTTTAAATCAGGGATGCAAACACATGTATTGTCAAAAAAGAGAGAGGTAATCGAAGCCCTCGGCCCGCGGTAAATATCCAGATACTTCCATTGCCACCAACCCCTGCCATCCCCGGCCCACCCCTATAGGCACATATAGTAAAATGAAATTCAAATAAAGTTTTCACAAAAAAGGTTGTATAAAAAGATAAACCTCACATATTTCAGCCTTTAAAATCATTTTTCACAAAAAAAAAAAGGTTGTATAAAAAGATAAACCTCACATATTTCAGCCTTCAAATCATTTTTTACAAAAAAAAAAAGGTTTTATAAAAAGACGAATCTCACATATTTCAGCCTTTAATTAATTTTTATAAAAAGAATGAGTTAAAAAAAAAATACTTGACATATATATTAATGCACATTAGCTTATCATTTATTATTAATAGTAAAATTCGGTCCGATTTTCCCATGAAGACTGGCATTGCTATGCAACCATGCACTGCGCTCTCCACAACGACAAAGACGTTTTAGTAGCTAATAGATTTTCACCACCGAAAGATGCTTGCTGTAGCTCTGCTACAAGATTTATTTACGGAGAAGAGAAAAACACCCGCAGTGTTTGGGTCAGAGCCATAGAGACACCCCATCCTTCATGATGACTGAGCTTTCAATGTTGTTACGGAAAGGGTGAAACTGATTGGTTGGTTCAATCAGTTGCGGCATTCTGAAAAGTTGAAGTTTTTTCATCTTGCTGCGCCTGGAAAAATCGCTTGCAAATAGAAAAAAACGTGGGCAAATAGAAAAAACATCTTCATCAGTTTCACAACACACGTGTTCCAAATACTCACATCACAACCCAAATACAGAAATGCGCTGCAAAAGCTCACAACACAAATACAGAAACGCGCTGCAAATAACACAGACCACAACGGAAATGTTTCCAGGGGAACCAAATAAGTGACGAACCCGGCTGGGACGTGCTGGTGCTTACAGCTTAAAATTCTACTTTATTTATTTATTTATTTTGCAAAACATACAGAGATTACATTTTTTATGACATACAACTTGTATACAATATACAGCATGTATTAACAAATGTATTAACAACATGTTCAATGTCATCAGATTACAAACAAGAAAAGAACAATGAGCTGAAAACTAAAATATATAAATAAAAAAGATAGAGAAGAACATGAAGGAAAAATATGTATCTTTCTTGTTACACTGTACAAATTGTTTCATGTTATGTTTAAATTTTCATAAAGAAAAGTTTCATAAGAAATGTTAGGTAATGTAGGGTCCAAAGTTTTAAAGTTGAGACACACAGATATATACACACATTTTAAAAGCTTTTTTATAAATTAAAATGTATTTGCAACCGTTATGTTAACAGCATTATATTTCTGTGGTATGAACAGCTCTTCAGCTGATGGACACCCCGTGCTGCGTTGTCCTGGGAACATCCCAGGTGAAAATAATGAGGAATTACGTTGTCTTTCGTTGCTCCTTCATCAAGTGCGTTCCACACGGCTACATAACAGCACACTAGCCCTGCTCACTCCAAAGTCCCACTTTAAGGGCTCTGCAATCTGCCCTTCGAAGGGAGTAGGCAAAGGGAAGCTCACGAGCAATAAGCACGTCCCAGCCGGGTTCGTCACTTATTTGGTTCCCCTAGAAACATTTCCGTTGTGGTCTGTGTTATTTGCAGCGCGTTTCTGTATTTGGTTGTGTTGTGAACTTTTGCAGCGCGTTTCTTGGAGCACACGTGTTGTGAAACTGATGATGATGTTTTGTATTCATTTGCAGGTGTTTTTTCTATTTGCATGTGTTTTTTTTTTATTTGCACGTGTTTGCTTCAGTTGCAGCGCATTGAGCTCTCTCGGCCACCGTACATAAGTCACACAAGTCACCCAAACTGACGTGAAAAAAGCGGGAGGCGCCGAAAAGCGCGCTGTTTGCATCCCTGTTTAAATAACAAATTCAACAGGACTTCGCAATGACATCCTTGACCCTAAAGTGCAGTGAATCCCAAAAGCAGCAGGCATATTTCCCATAATCATACACTCCTGTCTCCACATACACAACTTTCCATCCTCCTGCATCCCCCCCCCCCCCACCCCACCCCACCCACCTCTCCTTTCATTAAAGCACTCAGTCCTTGTTCGTCTCTGCTCTCATTTACGTTATGATTTTCCTCCAATTGCACAGCTCATTTTATCTGACATCATCTTTTTCAATTTATCTTTTGCTTGTGCTTTATGAACTTTCACAAAACGTGTCTGTCTGCTTGTCATTTATTACTCTAACAAGACATCTACACTGGATGTGAGCGCCATAAATTAAAACTAGATTGTTATTTAAAATAACTGTTTTCTATTTTAATATATTTTAAAATGTAATTTATTTGTGTGATGGTAAAGCAGAATTTTCAGCATCATTACTCCAGTCTTCAGTGTCACATGATCCTTCAGAAATCATTCTAATATGCTGATTTGCTTCTCAATAAACATTTGTTATTATTATGATTATCAATGTTGAAAAAGTTTTTGCTGGTTAACATTTTTGTGGTAATGGCGATGCTTGGATGAATAGAAATTTCAATAAACAGCATTTAGAAAATGTCATCAATCTAAAACAACACATTCAGGGTTAATTTTTATATCAATGGGTTTCATTTCATTTCATTCTTGCTGAAGTCTATTCTTGAAGCATCTGATGATGTTTCACTGTGTAACCTTCATCTTCAGCTAAGAGAAGAAAACGGCGACTCTCCTCATGCCTCCATAGTGCAATACATAATTGATATACCTAACATAAAGCACTGTGCTTGTAAGCTTCCTTGTTGTCTCCTTTGTACACCCAGATAACAAAAGCACACAGCTTCGTTCAGTTGTATCTGTGCTTAGCAGAGCAGATGGCTCTGGGGGTTTGGTGGAGGAAGAGAGTTTAAACATCACCATGTTCTCTGAAAGAGCTGGACGGTCTCCCAAAACACTGCTTTCATTCCTGCCCTGGAGTTGCTCTTAATGTTTTTCCACCCTTTCGCACACACGCTGCATACTTGCCCACTTACAGAAATCAGCAGCTGTGATGCACATCCACTCGCACGCCTTTCTTTGTTTGTCGACCGCGCACATGCAAAAGGTTTGTCACGGCACTTTATCATTAATACACAAGCACCACGCTATGTGCATAATCTAACTTAATCAGACTTCAAAAACACACGCATACAGACACACCGTCTCAAGTTACCTAGCACGCTGACAGTGGTGGAGGCCTGTGTGTTGCCCAGCGGAAAGGTGGCAACCTTGCAGGTGTACACGCCGATGTCAGCGAAACCCACATCTTCCAGCATGATGGTGGCGTCATGCATAGAGGGCGAGCGGAAGGACAGGCGTCGCTCATATTCAGGAGGGATGGAGATTCCAAACATGGGGTTGTATACGGCCATAGTCACCCATCCAGTGGGCAGCTTCCTCTCCCAGGAGCTCTGCGTCAGGCTGAGGTTTGTGTCCACCTGCACCCTGCAGCTGAGGGTGACGTTCTTTCCCAGCACAGCATTCACCTTAGGGGGGACAACCACCTGACTGCCATACACCACCCCTAGGGGACAGAAAAGAAGACATAGTTAGTCAGGACAACTGAGCAGCTGCAGAAAAGAACTCTTGAGCACTTGTCCACCATTTCAACTGACAAATCCGTTTTTATCCCGTCCAAGCTCCAATCAATCAGATGCCAAGGTCTCTTAGCACAGCTCCTAATTCCAAATGAGAAAAGTTCCCTTTTGCTTAGACGTCTGACAAGGAGACGGATACACCGGTTAGCTGGTGTAATTTTCTGTGCTGTAGGAGGAGCAAATGAAATGAAATAAGTTTTATTGTGCTGGAGGGAGGCTAAAATTATCCCTAACATTTGACTTGCTGCAAAATCCCTGATTTCTAAGAAAGAAAGAAAAAATGTCTAAAAATGGGTCAGGAACTATGGAATCAGAGCACACTAGAGAGAGAGAGAGAGAGAAATTAAAACTAAAGCCAGACTGAAAAATAAAAATAAATAAAACAAACTAAGAATTTAAATTAAGTTTAGGAAATAAAACACAAACCATTTTATTAAACTGGCCAAATGGTTTTTTTCCTGCAATGCAAATGACTATACTATAAATTAATATTAATTGTATTTAACTATACTACTAGAACATGTAGAAAAATATAAAATAAAATTATGTTGTCTTTAATTATGTAGTACTACATTGTATATGCAGCTGTGGCAAAACATAGATAGGTGTCCATAATTTCAAAATAACCCACACAGGGATTATTTTTTTTACCCATGAATTTGTTTCATTTCAGGTTTTTTTTTTTTTTTTTTTTACTCTAACCTCAAGTTGAACAATGGAGCCACAGCAGACTAGAGAAAAAGAACAACTAAAGTCAGGCTGATTTGATGGTGCGCAGAACCATGGCTGACCAGCAAAAGCACCGGTCTGCGCAGGCATTGGGCCCATAGGGCTTTAAAATAGGAACAACATGGGCATTCACCACAAAAACTCGAGTGTTCTGCTCCCTACCTCCTTCTCTTCCTTTCCGTTTGCCTACCTTCCATCACTCAGCCCGTCATCATTTTTTCTTTTTTCCATTTGCTGAACAAAAGCTTAATTATGTTTGAAAGAGGGTGTGCGTGTGTGAAATGAGTGCAAAAGGGGAGTGTGCGGATAAGACTGCGAGACGAGACCAAGGGAGAGACGAGAGCTAAAAGATGCCAATGAAACAACAAAGGCCACACGAGGACAACCTGTGTGTCTTATTTCACCCAGACAGCTGTGCCCGCAGCCTCTGAAACCACGTAGCACACAGACACGCGAACACTGCTCAGTTGCACGCGTTCTGTAACATGTGGGGACTGTGGCAAATCAATGTGTTCTGCTGGAAGATGATGGAATTAAAATCATCTGGGAGGATCTTCTCTGGATTCCCACATCAACAGCACATCAATCATCTGCTGGAGTGTACAGCGGTACCACAGTACCAACTATTTACTACAGTACAATATCATTTTGGAAATTTCGTTACAATGTGCTGCTATCCTGCAAAGTTTGGAAGGTCAGACTGCATTAGATTTAGCCTGGTAATACCAAGCTCTGCTACTTCGCTTTGCTTCGTAGACAGAGTCTGGAATGGCATAATTGAAAAGTGTTTTCTTTCTCGCGGGGGGCGGGCTTGTCTGAAGTATAAAATCATTGGTTACCCGTAAGCCAATCACATAACGCAATCACCTCTCTCTCCAACTTAAACATTACCTCCATTCAAAATGTTTTACAAACACTCTTCTTGTTCGGGCTTCAGTTTGCAAATGCCGGGAATATTCTCCACAACAGAGCGAATTGCATCCCATATCTCCATATCCGCAGTCGTTTTCGATTTCCCTAACCTAAAATACAGTCTTAAACTCGGCGCTTAGCGTCTACGTTACGGCTCTCAGTCCGCCCTCTGTTTGTTGATTGGCCGGCTGTTTTCAGGCCGGAGGAAAACAGAGATAGGTCGCCATATCAGACTGACTACAGAAGCGAGCTGAAATTGAGCAGAAGTACGAAGTCTGACGTAATCATGCTACATTAGATTAATTATATTACTTAAAACAATTGTTACCCCAAAAATGAATAGTCTTTCATCATTTACTAACTCTCATGTTGTTGGATTACTTTCTTCAGTGAAACACAGAAAAAATAAACATTTAAATGATATGAAATTAAAATAAAATGTTTTTTGTACGAGTTAATCGGGTCCAAAACAATTAATCTACTGGTTTTGTATTTAATATTATTTTATTTACAGACTAACATTTAATTTTCAATAAAAGTATTGATACAATCAATCCAATCCTATCAGGAGTTTTCAATGAATAAAACATACACAATAAGTTTCATCTTAGGTTCACGTCAAACTGAATAGTCTGTTCTTTAGGGTTGTTACCTAGTGAACAAAGCTTTAGCACCATAAACACATTATGATCTGTCAGAGATTCCTTTAACAAAGGAACCCCAAGTTTAAGAAGACCCTTAAATCAGCCATCTTAGAGTGTGAGCTTCTCCACACAAACATATTCATGTATGATGGCTGGCCGATTGCTGACCTGAATCTGAGAATTAAAACCAGCCCCTCATGCACCCGCGTCGCTTTGGTCCAGTCAGAGCAACACTTCAAACAAAACTAAATATCTGGATTTAATCTGCAGAAGACCATCCATGTTATACAGTGACCAGCTCAGAGGAAGACATGGAATCTGCAATCGATAGAAAGGAAAAGAAAAGTTTAAAAACAGAGGGTATAGATAAATGTTAAACGCAATAGGCGGTGTGAAAGATCAGTGAAGATCTTGTGAAGAGAATACTGGAGCATTTTCAGTCAAATAAACAGAAAAACTGTACGCACACACCCACCCGCTCTCTCATTCGGCTTGTCAAACGACAAAGCTAATTGCAACAAGCTGCCGGTCGGAAGATGTAATCGTAAATCAAACCCCGCCGTATTGCTTGGCAACAGACTCCAAACATTCCGCCGGAGAGTTTTTCTTGCCAGCAACGACCCTCCCTCTTTTGTCTCGACAGTACATCCTCACTGTGACTGCAAGAGGAGGAATAAGAGAAGTGACAAAATGTGGCAAATAAGAATCATACAGGAAGTTTGGAAGTAGTTACATCTTCATCAGCGCCAGTAGGTTAACAAACCCAAAAGATGACCTCACAGGAATGGATGAGCAAGAGAGGAAATGATCTGGAGGATTTCAGGCTGTAAATGTTGAATAACTTTATGCCGTCAGCATTTAAACAAAGGCATTTTAGGCCACTGAGTCACCGGGAATGCCAAAATGCAGACCTCTCCATCCTTAAATTACTGGATTCATAACAAACAAGCCACAAGGTTCCTGCTTGGAACCAATACAGTGTCACTTATATGACTGATGGGTACATAAGCATTGAAGAAAAAAAAAGATACACCACCTTAAAGGTGCAGTAAGCGATTTCTGAGAATCACTGTTGAACACTGTTGATATTTGAAAACAAACAAACCCAAACATGCAATGTAAGAGTGGGTGTCTATCATAGCCGAAGCTAATCAAAATAAGAACAAAACACAAACATTCAGTACACTAGTATATATACAAGCGAGAATTCGTTGTTAGTTGCCAGCAGCACACCAATGTTACTCACATATGGAGCAGAAACAACGCAACCTCTGTGTAATTTTCAGGCCATAAGTCTCTCCAGCGCTGGAAAGATTTTCTAGCCTTAACGCGGGTCCTAAAGCTTTTGCCTGATCATTAACCTTTTTGTTCCAGTGAACCTTTCTCTTTTGTAATGTCTCTCAGCCATCTTTTTTCTAAAGTTACTCTTCAAATCTCCCTTTTGCTCACTCTCTTTCCACCCCAATCATGAGTGTATTAGCCTCCCTACTTCTGATTGGGTACAAGTGTGTAGCCAGAAATCGCTTACTGTACCTTTAAGATCAAAGCAATATAGATAATTGATATAGATATATTAAAACAAAGCTCAAATGAAGACTGTGTGTAAAGCGGATCAGGCTGAATTAAAAGTAAAAACTTAATACCTTGGCAGAATGTTTGATACTATCTATATTGCTTTGATCTTAAAGGTACAGTAAGCGATTTCTGGCTACACACTTGTAGCCAATCAGCAGTAGGGAGGCTAATACACTCATGATTGGGGTGGAAAGAGATTGAGCAAAAGGGAGATTTGAAGAGTGACTTTAGAAAAAAGATGGCTGAGAGACATTACAAAAGTGAAATCTAAATTAAATCATTGAAAACTAATACTTTACATAATTACATGATTTTTTTAACATTATCTTTTAATAATTAATATATAAGATTTTTGTTACATTTACAATTCCCAAAAGAAATTATTCTGTCCCTCTCTTTGTTTTTTTCCCCCACAGGTTTAAGCTAAAAATAAGAATTTCTTATGTTTAAGACTAGTTTCGGCATGCCTAGCCACATACTCCACAGAGAAGACAATTTTACCAACATGTGCCATGTGCCAAACAAAATGTTCCCTAATGCACTAATGACTAATGTGTTTTATTAACAAAATTGCTTCAGACTCTGAGAATGAAATTCATTAGAGACAAAATTGTGTAATAAATGTGAATTATACAAACTCATGAATGCTCCACACAGCACAGTAACTGCACCACACACACACACAAATCTGTACAGCCTGAGAGGTCAGAGCGGCACAGGAAGTTAACTGTCCTGACAGCAAGGACACCGAGCTCCCAGAAGGGTTCGCTCTCTATTCTGCCACAGTCAGCTATTCTCCCACACACACAATCTACCTGCAAGGTGTGTTGGTGCATGTGAGGGTGTCTGCGCGAAAAGCTGCACGTCTGTGTCCTGTGAAGTGACGGGGTTCAATTTTCCCTCTCAAAGACAGTTTGTATTCATCGCACATGGCAGGTCGCAATGGAGCTATCACCTCTGCCATGACTCAGCAGATGCGTTTAACTTTGCCACATCTCCTTCACCGAAATGAATATCTATGCATGCATGAAGTGGAAGAGAAGGCAGAAGGAGAAAGAAATATGTAGAAAGAAATTTGTTTGTCATTAAGCAAGCTAAACATCCTCACATTCCCTCTATAAACGTTCCCTTCTCAGGTCAGGTAAAAAAACAAACAAACAAACACTTAATCTCCATAAACAATTCCAACCAGGACAAGATCAACTCTCACTAACAATATCAGCTCAGATTTACATTCTGTTGTGAAATAAGCGTTACCGGTATGTAACAATCCACAATCATAGAAATTCTCCTGATTTGACCTGGGGATTGGCTGACGAAATAACTAAAATGTTATTCAGCTTCTTCATATGAGAGAAAATAAATAAAACAATACAGATAAATGAATACACTACTCTATAATCCTTATTTTTCACAGACACACAGACATACCAACAACAGTTGTTACTGTATTATTATGAAATGTATTGTTGTGCTAATTTTTCATCTATTACGTTAGTATATTTTTCTTTTGCACAGATAAGCTGGGACTGACCTGCGTAAATTGCATTTTAACCTTTTACTGCTTTTTCATTACATGAATGTGACAAAATACTTTACCAACTTCTGACCTTTTTGGAGAAACTACTTTCAAAATATGACAACGATGATAAATGACCATACAGTGACTGTAGAGGAGGAGCCTGTACTAGGGGACAGGTGTTCTGGACAGAGACAGTGAGCTTAACAGGACTGAATCTGCACTCGCCAGACATAGACGCATGAAAGAGGGCCGGAGATGCTGAATGAAAATAGACCTGGGTGAATGAAAAGCTCAAGGTCGTGTAAAGAAAACGGCAGGCGTGCAGGATGGGGCTAAAGGTCATGGCAATTGTGTTGTGTGTGTGAATCTGTACATAAAAAAAGACAATGACAGGCACTGACGTTAAGGGTTACACCATTTTTGTATGTAGCAGCAACAACAGCAGAAGTGGCTTCAGGTTTCACATAAATGTGGTCACTGCATCTCCAGCGGCCTGAGCACTCAGCAGGAACACACCAGGGATCTCAAATAACTCTGCGCTTCCCTGAAAAAGACAAATGGCCGGACCACGCTCTACATAAAAGTAGAAGATAAGGGCATATCCATAAGAATTTTGTTCACTGAAAGTTTTTTAAAATCTATTTTTTGAAGGTGAAGCTTTATTCCAGTAGTCCTACCTCAGCCATTTGCTACTGAGCTAAGGAGTCATCTAATGCCAAATACATTTCATGGTAAACCTTAAACGACAATACTTCAAAACTGCAATAAAATAGCAAACAATAATACACTGAACAGTTTTAATATAAAAAACAACAACAACAATATTTGTCAAATTTGATTAAATGATTTAAACCACTTAATTAAAATAAATACATCATTATTGGGAAACATGGTATAAGGAAAGCTTTTCAGTAAATAACTTGAACTTGTCAGTGTCTTTCTCACACAAAGCTATTTGTATGGCTTTAGAAGTTACTTGTAATATTGCACACAATTCATTTAGAGTGTTCACACTTAGAATGTACAAACCTTGGTGCGATTGTTCTGTTAGTGCGGTTTATTTGAATAAGTGTGAATGCTGTCATCCAAACCCTAGTGCGCACCAAACAAGCAGACCAAGACCACTTACAAGATGGGTCTCGGTCCGCTTCCAAACAAACTCTGGTGCGATTCGAATGAAATGTGAACGGGGGACCATGGACCAAAGACATGTAAACGTACTAAAAACAGGAAGATGCAACACTATAAAGGACAGAATGCTCAAGCATACCTGTTTTGTCTCGTCATATTCACGATGTTGCCCATCACAGTTCAGTACAGGCATCAGAACCGCGTCCCCTCGCAGCAGATCTTCATTTGTGTGAGTGACGGAGGGATTCCTGCCGCTGTTTTGACTACTTTACACATTTCCACGAGTTCCCAGCAGGTCAAAATATCATCATATGTAGTATCATATCATACAAGCACACCGCATTGTTTTGGATGTTCGTCAAGTTCCGTCACGAAATATAAGCAATAAAAGCCCACCAATCAGGTTGTGAACATATCCCTATGCCTTTGGGTTCGGTATCTTTCAGTTCAGTGTTAAAATGTCAATGGGAATTAGAGATGTTCCGATACCCTTTTTCCCTTCCCGATACCTGGACTCAGGGTATCGGCCGATACCGAGTACTGATCCGATACCTGGGTGTGTACGGTATCTATACAGCTGCAATTCATACTAGCACTGTGTGAATTGATAGAATTATTTTTTGCCGTGTTTCAGACTTATCTCTTAATTAAACATGAACAAATACATACAGTGAACTAGAGTATTTTTATTATCTGACATGCATTTCACAGTAATATATTATTTATCTTTCTTAAGTGAAAAAGAACTTAAAATGCAACCAAACATCTAATACTGTAAACTGAAAAAAGGTATTTTAGTTTTACAATATAACTGCATAAAAAAGAGCAACAAATAAATCTAGGAATCCAAAAAATAATAAGAAAATAATCTTTTGTTAAATAAACAGCATTTCAGTTTTGACCGCGATCCAGAACAATAAACTCAATACATGTTGTCGGTTATATTTATGGCTTGTTGGCTGTCTTTTGAAAACTTTTCTCTTTGTTTGAATGAAGCTTTCAGAGATGGTTGATTCTGGCGCGGCTCGTTCTTCTCTGCCCTTGCCTTTGTGTAAGCGTGTTCTGCGGGGTGACGCGTCTTCAAATGGTTTAAGTTACTGGTGTTGAAGTTGCTAATACTTGTTCCACCCCTCGAAATTGCAGTTTGGCATACGAGACATGTCGCCTTTTTCCTGGCTGGTTGGTCCAGTCTGAAATACTGCTAAACAGCGGACCTACTGCTATCGCGCGCGCGCGCGTTTTCTTCTTCGCTGCTCTAAACAGTGGTTGCTTGTGGCAAGAGCACAACTTCCTGTGTCGCCACAAGCAACCACTGTTTAGAGCAGCGAAGAAAAATTGATCTCCGATTTGCAGCGTTATGCAAAGCTAGCGTGCATAGAAAATGGTATCAGATCGGTACATGGGTAGAAGTACTCGCCGATACCGATACCAGCATTTGTATTGGTATCGACGGCATTTCTGATACTAGTATCGGAATCGGAACAAGTCTAATGGGAATACTAAGTGGACCCGGACTAAATGTTTTTTTTTTTGGTCCGGACAAATCGAACCAAGCAAACTGAACTACAAGTGTGAACACACCCTTAGACTACTTTTATGGTTTCCTTTTTGGAGCTTGACGAACACAATCAGCAATTCACCGGCTGTCAGCAGGATGGTTTCCCAAAGAACAGACAACAATTGATGACAAAAAACAGAGCCACCTCACAGCATCCTGGTGCAGGGGCTTGCCGAGCGAGAGGCCAGCGGGAATGCATGTTAAGAGACCGAAAACGTGTGTGAAAGCCTGTGTTGTGACAGTCCGGGCGGTGATGTCTTCAGGGCAGCAGAGAAGCCTATGCTCTCACACAGAGATGGTGGTTTTGGGAAGAGTGACTCATGGGGCTCCCAGCTCCACAGCACACTAGCTCCAGTCTAGACCACAGAGAGGCCAGGAGACTGCCAGAATACCCAATATTAGCTCAAACAGCCAGTGTGAGGGGGACGTGGATGCACCCGAGGATTCTGGGACCGAGTGTGACGGAAGTCGAATATAGCACGAGGAACCCCCACAAATTCTTACACATGCACACTAAAATACATTTGTCAGGCATTATTTTCCACAAAAAATGGGCTATGATCTTGTGAAGTAATTGGTTTCAATTATAGTTACAAGGAAGCTTGTCAAATTAGACAAGTCAGAAAAAGTCAGAATAGCAAACATGCTACAAAGCAAAAAAAAAAAAAAAAGATTAAGCTTCAAAAACCGTTCATTGTGATTTGACAGCACAAAAATCAACTATTTGCTGTAAAAAACATATACCCCTGATTGTAACACGTGACTGAAAAGCTGCAACAGCACAATGGCTAGCGCAACAGCCTAGGTCATATTCTAATGCTGAGTCACCGTGTCTCTATTCCTCGGGCTTCTAATCAGTCAACCTCACGGAGCTGCAATTCACAAGCCACTGTTTTCTAATGGTCAAAACAGCGATGGAAAAATAGCTGTTTCTCATCTCCTACGTCAAAACCTTAACACTCTCCTTTTGCTCCAGCAGAACTAACCAATGTTTTCATTTTACTTTGGTTGTCTTTTCCATCCCCCTGAGGCTAATATCATTCCATATGCCTGGTTAAAATGAGACCAGAGTGAAAGGAATATAATATAGGGTGAAAAAAAAGGGAAGCAGCATATAGGAGAAGAAAAAGATAGATAGGTTTCAAATGCTTTTGACTAGTTCAATATATTCTGGCAAATGTATTCAAACGAACTTTATCATCTGTCCCAAAATCAGACATCTTTGTGACTGTAAAAATATTGTGAGAAAAAAAAAAAACCCTCATTATTTGAACTCATGTCATATTTATGTTTTTCCATGGAACATTGGAACAAGGATCTTTAAGCAGGACTTTTCCATAAAACAGCAATTAATTTTTACCATGTCTGTCGTTAAAACAAACAAACATATAAAATGAATTAAAATAAAAAATAATTAAACGAATAAAACCAAAATAAAATAATGTAAATATAAAATCATACAATACACAATACGTATTTAAAACAAAATAAATAAAATAATATTAATAATTTAAAAAAATAAACAAAATTAGTCACAATATAAGAAAATGAGTAAAGTGTTATATGGAAAAGCTGCGTAAAGATGATAAAAAAAAAAAAAACGTTTTGCGTTCCAAAAAAAAAAAAAAGCATACGGGTTTGGAACAACATAAACGTGAGTAAATCATGAACTATTCATTTAACTGTACAACATTAAGATGTGACACATAAAGCTGACGCTGTTTGAATAAAAACCAGCCCTTTATTTCTCCTGGGCCAAATTACAGAGCACCCCATGTGCGCTCCACCCCAACACTCCCTGAGAGACCCCCTTTTTCCACATGATAACATAAGAGGGTTCTGAACAGTGATTTCCTTCCTTCTCCACTTCAAAACACAGCTAAATCACACCATTAACTATCGCAATTTAATGCTGTTCCCTGGGCTCTCGGCACACCATTCAACAAGCAGCAACAGGAAGATAAATGAAACATGGCTTTAATGTGTGCTGGTAATAGAGGGAGAAATGCTTTTCTTATGGGAAAGTCCCAGTTGTTTCCGCTGTCCAGCCAACTTGTTTCCTCATTCCCTGCAACTTCTCACAGAGGCTACACACTGGGCAATGATACATTTCGTTCCAAAACCTCACCGAGTTGCCTCACTGCATGTACAGGCAGCACCCTAACAGACACGGAACCTCAGAAGCGACCGATTTGGAAAGCTCTACAGAGGCAGCAACTCCACGCAGCACATAAATAAAGTTCCACATGATGGGAGGCGAGGCGTAAATCACATTTTATTTCAATAGAGTTTGAAGTTAGCATGTTGCTACTCTAATAGTGTGATAAAACACAACAACAGTGCACTAAGGAGTTAAACTCCCATTCTCATTATTAACTAGTTGCTTTTAGCTTGCATATTACTAGCATATTGGTTGTTTATTAGTACGTATAATGCACATGCCTTAGGGCCAATCCCAATTCTACCCCTTACCCCTTCACTTTCCCCTTCCCCTCCGTTTTGCACGTGCACGTGAAGGGGTAGGGCTGTCCCAATTCTCTTTTGGTTGGAGGGGGAGGGCTAGGGGGAAGGGCCAGATAGCCCTTCAAACGAAGAGTTTTCGGGACCACACTTCAAACGAAGGGGTATGAGAAGTGTCACTGCATACACCGGCTACAGACGCAAAATGGCTGCCCAAGCGAAAAAGGAGACTAATAAATGTAAATATTTTTGGCTTTAATAACTATTTTAACGACAAATAATGATTTTCTTTATGTTACATTCAATATTGTGTTCATATTTACGGTCAGTTTCTTCACAGAAACGTTTGTAAAAAAAAATCGCTAAAATTACTATAGTTTGCTAACGATAGTCCCGCAACATATTTTCATGTCTGACAACTGGTGAAAATAGTGGTAACCCACGCGACTGAGATGACTGCAGCTGTCGACGACATCTTGGAAGTTGTGATAAACATCGGCGCATCTCCTGTGACGTAGGCGCTAGCGACGACTTATAATGACGTCTAACTGAGGCGTAGTGGTGTCCCATTTCTTAGGGGAATATTTTTACCCCTACGCCTTGCCACTCTGTTTCAAGGGTCAAGGGGAAGGCGAAGGGTTAGAGGTAGGGGAAGGCGGAGGGGTAAGGGGTAGAATTGGGATTGGGCCTTATTCTGCATGACCTTATTCTACATCCCTTAATCCTACCCCATATCCCTTCCTTACTAACTTTTAATAAGCAGTAAATTAGTTTATTGAGGCAAAAGTCATAGTTAATAGTGAATGTGTTCCCCTAACTACTATTTTAATTAGACTGAACTTTTTTTTCTTTTCTTAACCTTACCTTATAAGCCTTTGAGTCTGAAGTGTGCCTATGATGCCTTAAAAAGCTGCCTAGGTAGACAGCACAAGGTTTTGAAATCAAACAGTTGTCAAAAACAAGGAAATGCCGAAATGCCAAATGAGAGAGCTGTGATTTCGATCCAGACTGGATGTACAATATTATGATCAGGCTAGTTAGGTCATTTGTTTCTACATAGTTCATCCAGATCTGATATAAAGGGCTGGTTCCAATCTCAAGCTCAATCCCGCTCTGTGATACATTAGCGTGGTGAGGACAGATTCAAATACACAAAGCAAAGCGGGTCTCAAGGATCTGTCTGACCACAAGTCTCTGAAGGGACAGATGGACTCTTGCTTCAAAACAGTCTGCTTTCAGGTCGGCCCATCAAGTTTGCGCTGCGACAGGGAGGGACTGAGAAATGAGCGGTTTGGGGGCCGATTCAGTGTTTGAGCGTGGGAGATGCAAGCTCCTCGCTGTGGTAGGTGCAGCAGAGCTCCAATAAGGCCTCCTAAACAAACAGAGGTTTGAACCTATGGGAGATTTTCTGACATTTAGGATATTTGCCCAGCGTATCATCCTAAAAAATCCATTTTCAGAGTCCACATCCCAGAAAAACAAGAGAGAGGGTGGGTACATGCGCGCACAGACAAATTCAACTTAGCTTTGCCAATGCGGAGGATGTTGGAATACAAAAAGTTTACTTGAATGGTGAAAAGAGAGAATGAGCCAGTTTGATCTCACCGAGTCTCTCTGTTGAAGACTCCCTGAAAGAAAAGCAATGACTCAGAGGTATAGGGCCTATTTCTATCAACTGAAATGTGGATTCATTTTAGACCACATACCTTATGCAAAACATGCCAATGGAAAACAATGCTGCACGTTGACAACAAAATCATACAATGGAAATTGCAAAATTATTAAATGAATGCAAATTAAATGTGCTTCTTCATATGCTGTCATATGAAAGAATCAGATGCTTAATTTTCACAAACCATAGTACACAAAATAGATCAGTGGCAAAATCGAATTGATTCAAGGATGGCACCAAAAATAATGAACTTTTAGCCTGTACAGAATTATTAGTTTAAATGTCATGTTATAAAATATATACACTACAACTATACAATCTATACTATGTTGTCTAAAAAAAACACTAGAAATGAAAACAACCGATTTAAAGGGGCTATATGTAAGAATTTTCATGTATTAATTGCAATGTCTGAACAGCTTGTAACGAAACTTTAAAATAAATAGAGACCTTCCCCGACTTCCTAGGTTGTCAAAAGCCTGCAGACTGGACTGATTTCTATGTGAAGGACTTGGGATGTTTTTTTTTTACAGGAAAATCAAAAGGATGTGATGGTTACACACACTCAAGAGAACCTCTCTTCTATTCTATGATACATGAAATTAATGCTTATACTATGTTCAGGATAATGCAGAATTCTGTACTGTAAATTTGTGTCATGCAACGAAATGGGATTAATTCAAACTGCAGTCTCATATAGTCAGATCTATTTAGTCTATAGTCTCAAATATACTTTATAATCAAAATATCATAGTGTCAATTTAATAACATGATACAGACAAATGAAGTGTACAACTTTTCCATATAGATATGAATTGTGCAAACATATCCACATTGCTATGATCAGATGCATTTTAACTGCTGTTTTCTCACCACTGTAATTTTTGTTGTTTACTTTGTTATTAAGAGGAAAGCAAAGACACGAACTCAACACATTTACATATTCATCTAAACGTCGCTCTCACCAGCGTGGACGGCGTTGGGTATTTCCATTAAAAGTATAATGCTGCAAAGGGATTTCAGAACTTCGCCATGAGTAGGTTATATCAGGGCCTTGAATCACGTTTAGTCTCTTGTACATTACGTGCACAAGTGTGATCACGAGCAATTAACTTGCTGCCTGCAGTTCACTTACAGGCCAGTGGTGTCACTAATAACAAGAGTTTCTTGAATTCTACATATAGCCCCTTTAAATGCTACAAGTGAATTTAGGCATTATATATCAAATATTCATATATAATATATATATATAGGTGGAAATGAGCATGCATAATTCAACTAATCAGCAATATTTTTCAGTAAGCGATATGCTAATGATATATAGTGCATCTCTAAATCAATTTCTTTTTTTATAAATTCAGACAGCATGCTCACAATAATAAAACAAGTTATGACCATGCTGTCTGAATTGAACACACCACACGTCCGTATTGAAGCCCAAAAGACTTTCTTTCATAAGCTCCAATTTAACAGCACTGAGGGACTATCTAATTAAAGAGTGAGAGGAGACGGATGCACTTGGGTGGGATGCAGCAGTCAGATTCTCTGCACATGATTACAGATGAAAAACATATGCAAATAAAATAGATGAGTACTTCAATTCAAGTTAACACTGTCAGTCTTTCAATCACGAGCCCTTCACAAAATCAAAAGACTTCCGGTGCTACAGACCCAGATGTTAAAATGTCTTCTGGAGACATTCATTGGCAATGCATTCACATCAAGTAATCAGAAGAGGAATGTTAAACTATAAGCTCCAAGAACTTCAAAGTCCCTTATGTGTATGATATGACAACAATGGTACGCAACGATGAGGATGATGACAACAGTATGTGAAGTAACAAGCAGAGTTTCACATTTGCGTGCAATCATGACAGAAAATGTTGTGCCACATCAGACTGAAGCCATTCAGTGACGTCAGCATCTAGGAGCTCAGCAGTCTTTATAATTACAGTCGCAGTCATATTGCGTTTTAGTGCATTTGAAAGAAAGGGAACACAATTACCGAAATCCTCATCTGGCGTGGCTGCCAGAATTGCATTCCAGAGTGACAAAATGAGAAAACCATGAAGACCTCCATCATTGGAACACTATAAAAAAAGAGACGCCAGCCAACTAAGATACTGAGGAGTTTGAGTGCTCCAACCAGGCCGAGCGGAAATCTAGATATTTCCATGAATGATTAAAGCACGTGTTCATCCACAGAGGAAGGATTTTAAGTGAATAATTTCCAAAAAAGGTGGCTAGACTGCTATTCTGGTTGAACTGGGACATTTCGTTCAATCACACCAGTAGAAAGCTAGTGATAGAACGATACATTTAAATAATCTGAGTGAACCAAGTAAATTTTTTTTTTTTTTTTTTAATCTTTTTCATAAACAAAATCTTATTTAATTCTTTCAATTTCATGTAAATCTATGTGATATATACCTGTCATAAATGTAAGGGATAAAACTTTTTTGTTCAAATTGCAGAGAAATTTTTCATTTTCTTTTCATTTTCCTTTTTGCATAAATCTCTTTAGAAATAGATTACGAGTGTATCAATGCACCCAAGAGTTCTGCCAAATCATATGCACCAATTTGTGAATCATTTGTTTTGGATTGACCAAATTTAAAATAATTTAACATTTAAAATAAGCAAACGAGTGAGTGAGTGAGTGAGTGAGTGAGTGAGTGAGTGAGTGAGTGAGTGAGTGAGTGAGTGAGTGAGTGAGTGAGTGAGTGCAAGTATATAAACAATCAAATGCATAACTCTGAATTAGCAAAAATGAAATGAAATCGATTCACTTTCCAAGATTATCAGCTCTACATTTAGAAATGGATGTCTTCTTGAGTTTTAGAAGTCTTTTTTTTTGCAAAAAAACACAAATAAATTAAAAAACATATCGGGTGACCACTAGTTAAACCCATTACTTTTGATCATTCAAAGAAGATCCAATGATGTCAAACAAGACACTATGATATGAAGTAAGAGGGCTGCTTCAAAAAACAAGTCAGCCAAACGTAGTTCACACCCAAAACTGCTGATAAGTGAGGGTGGATTAGACAATGCTTGCATGGGAACTGACTGAGTGACCACTTCACGGCCCAGCATGCCTGTGAAGGCTTGCTGAAAACTAGGAAGGAAGGACAGGTCTTCACTTATCAGTAAAAGGCACTGCATTTAAGAGTGTATCAGAACAGAAGGTTGTAACAAAGCTCTGGTTTTCAGAGAGCCAAAAGTTAAAAAAAAAAAAAGAAAGAAAAAAAAGAAAAAGGATCCACCTAAAATAATCAACACCAAATTCTTATCAACGTAATGGCAACAATGACCTCAGCATCAGGTCAAATCCACTGTGGGACTCGGGTTAGTGAGGAGAATGTTCTTAGATCAGTCTAATCCGCTGCATTCCAGGCATTTTAAAACAGACTTAAAAAGCTTTCAATGCACCTCGACCAAACACTGCACTACCTTGAAAAGCAGCAGAATTATGAATATGTCAGCGAATATATGCTTTCATGAGACTTGTGAGTCTTACTATGAGTCTTATTATGCATTCAGCTTAGTCCAGGGTCACTATCATGATGCCTTTAGGTTATTTTAACGATAACATCAAAGTTGTCCCACAAACAATGCAAGTGTTACACTGAAATCCAGCGGCCATATGATAACACGCACCATTACTAAATTAACTCTAAACTGTGAGTAAACTGTCAAACATGCATACATAAACTTAACAGGCCTCTCATTAAAACCTTCCAGGGCTGCGGGCACACACAAAAAGAGGGTTGAAATGACAACACGCCACATACAAACAGTCTTTTGTAAGGAGTGCTGTGGGCCCTCTGAGAGACCCCAGGGATTTCCATGTGTCCCGGGACGATCTAAAAAATATCTGAAACCTCCATACAATGCAGCAAATGTGCAAAAACTGGCCTAGAATACATCATTCTGAAAAAACTATGGAATAGGAGATTAAAGATACAGAATCAAACAGCTTTGAGAGGAGAGGAGAGGACAGGAGAGGTGGGGAACTGTGGGAGAGAAAGACGCCATGGCAACAAAACACTTAAGCAAAGAAACAACTCAGGATGGATTACATTTTGTATGAAACCTATATGCTTTCCCTTCTACATGCATGTCATAACATCACGCAACAAAATGACTTGCAGGTGTTTTGCTATGCTTAAATGGTGCCTTCTGGGCAAGTATCACGTACAGAGACAACTGTAAGCAAACCATTAGTTAAAATGTAGTATATGGTTTAATTAATTAACATATTAACTCATTAATATACAATTCTTAAACATGCATTAGGTAGTTAATATATCAGGTATGATGAACTAATAATAATGAACATTACTATGTTATGACCTCAAAACACTTTTACGATAGTGCATGATTTGTAAACTAATACATTTTGGCCCTCTTTACACCTGATTTTAAGATGCGGTTTGTCGATCGGATCACATTTAGACGAGGGAGACACGTACCTATTTACACCAGGGGCCTCATGTATCAACACTGCGTACGCACAAAAACACGGCGTACGTCAGCTTTCACGTTCACGGCCAGATGTACTAACAGTGAAATTAACGTAATGTGCGTTCCTCCAAGTAAACTTCATGTCTGGCGTACGTATATTTGTTGTGATTTTTGTCCGTTGGCGACTCAGAGGCAATAAAGTGAAGTGGCAAACATTACACTACGAATTGTTCTATCGCACCACCAGCTGTCAGATATTGCTTATAATTTGTAATTGATAAATTATTTGACATATTGTCACACGAGTTTTATTAAAATATTATATTATGCAATTAAGTAAGAACATAGGCTATATAAAGCATGTCCAAATTGATACAACACGTCTAGCAATGGCAGCGTTGGCTTAACTAGGAATAAAAAATAAACTTCATTAATTCGGTCAGTAAAGATAAAAAAATAAAGTAATATTTTTATTCAGCAAGGACACATTGAATTTGTTTAAAAGTGAGAGTAAATGCATTTATAATGTTACAAAAGATTATAAGATTTCTATATCAGTTTGAAATAAATTTGTATTCATTAAAGAATCCTGAAAATACTATATCACGGTTTCCACGAAAATATGATGCAGAAGCACACCGGTTTTCAACACTGATAATACTCAAAAATGTTTCTTGATCATCAAATCATCACATTAGAATGATTTCTGAAGCATCATGTGACACTGAAGACTGGAGAAATGATGCTGAAAATTCAGCTTTGATCACAGGAATAAATTACACTTTACTATATATTCACATAGAAGACATTTTCAGTGAAATTTCGTTTCTTGCTTGCTTTAGCCATGTTCTTGCAGGTTTCTTTTGCCAAATTGGGCTAATTACCATATTTAAATTAATTTAATTGGGGGAGGAGACTGGGTGGGGCGTTGTGCTCGTGCATGTGCGCTCAATTTTACGTTAATTGGGATGTACAAAGAGAATATGCGTGGGATCCTTCGTACGCAGAGATTCATACATCTGCTTTTTTTTGTGCGTACGCACATTTACAGCTTTGTCCGTACGCAATGTTTTAGTATGAATTCAACGCAAGTCTTTGTACATGAGGCCCCTGGTGTTTTAATCCATCTCTTTTGTCCACTTTCAACCACTTCTATCCCGATTTCTTCGAGGGGAGGGTCTATAAGTGGGTAAATGTATGGGCTTTTTCAGATTTTTCGATCAAATGGATGAAATAAGCACGTGCAATTTACATTTGAACACACCCTGAGTCAACAGAAAAACACACGAAGAGCAGCAGCTTTCGTTTCTGCTCTGATAGCCACAAGACGACGCCGAACGCTGAGTGTGTGTTAGAAATCAGGAATCAGGACATTGTGCTTGGTACATTTTTCGTCTTCAAACCAAACTTTGGTCTCAGTCAAAGTTTAAATCCCATCTGGCTAGCGCTTCCCGTAATTACGCATTAAGTCTGTAGGCGGAGAGTAGGTGGTATTTTGTGGCTGTTTCGAACGCATTTGACCACATAAGCGTTAATCTACACTACAAATCTACAATCTAGTCAAATGCGTTTTTAACTACCTCTGGAAGTGTTCGAAAGTGGACCAGCTCAAAAAGAGATTGGGATTGAGTCCCGAGAAACACAAGTCACGACACTAGATAAATACAGGTCAAAGACTTGTAGAAGCAAATAAAAAAAATTACATGGTTGCCACAGCAAATTTGTTTTTATTTGCTAACACTATGGGTTATTCTATATAAAGGGTTGAGTGTAGAAGAGGCTATAAACATAAGACGTGCAATTAATACAGAGTTTCAGTTATCGTTCAGGATATTAAAAGCTAGAATAGGGAGGGATTAATGAATAGTGAGAGCATAGGTTAAAATGGTGAAATATTTATTATTATTATTCAGCAGGCTGCAGTCAAGTGCTCACAGATGAGTAGAGCTGTGTTGAAAAAATCGATTCACCAATTCTGAATCGATTTTCATATAAATTTCTAAAGATCGATCCGTAACTCAGAGGATCGATTTAATAATAGGCTTACATTTTCCCTGTGAACTTTAACTTGCTGCGACTGGGAGATCCCTATATGCGCATTGAAAGGCTTTCACTCAGCGCGCACATTGTTATGACAATGGACTTTGAGTGAGTCACTAAACCGTTCATTCAATGAACACTGAACTGATTTTATTTCCCCGCGGCTTCCTCGCGCTGTGGGAAGCTGACCAGCGCTGCTGCTGACCCGCATTTCCGTGACGTGAACGTTAAAAGGACTATACGACAAATATTTCGCTTTCCTTTTACACGGCAACCTTTCCACGAATATGACTTCAAAGACAGACGCAGGTAATCGCACGCGCTCTGCCGATCTCTCTCATTCACTGTCTGTGGAAAGCCGTAGGCTACAAATCACCATGATAAACAGTCTTGTTATCATTATGAACTTGTTCAACATTCAATACACATGCATGAAGTTCAAAACAAGAAGGGTATAGCCTTATAAAAAACCGTGAATATTGCTGCGGTTACTTGCAATCCTCTGCGGTTGACTTGTCAGTGTGTGGTACTACAAGATTGCGGATATCGCGTCAGCCCTACTACTGCTGCTGATATACCTCTGCGTCCTCTGTCGTCTACACCAGTGCAAGTTTGTGAAAGCAGTTGTATCAACACTCTGGAAGGGGGATTGTTCTTTACAACCATCCATACTCAGTTGAATGTCTATAATAATAGTATCAATATGTTGCATACAGTCCTTCTTCAGGTAACAGCTGAAAAAAAATGCTTTTTTCAAAAACACTGATCTAAATCTCGAAGATCGGATCGAATCGAATCGGATCGAATGATGATAATCGATTCAAGATCTTGAGAATCGGAATCGAATCGATTCTTAAAATTTGAATCGAAACCCAGCCCTACAGATGAGATGAGTTTTCAGTTGTTTCTTGAAAATTTTTAGGGATTTGGCGGTCCGGAAGTGGTTGGGAAGATCATTCCACCAGCAAGGAACAGTGAACGAAAACTTTCTTGAGAGTGATTTTGTGCCTCTCTGCGATGGAACAACGAGACGCCGCTCACTTACAGACCGAAGGCTCCTTGAGGGCACGTAGACTCATGAGAGAGTGGAGGTAGGAGGATGCAGAGCCCATGGCCGTCCTGTAGGAAAGCACCAATGTCTTGGACTTGATGAGAGCCGCAACTGGGAGCTAGTGCTGGGCGGTATACCGGTTCATACTGAATACCGGTGTTTATTTTTGTTATGATATTCATTTTTAATATACCGCAATACCGGTGTATGTCACTTTAACAACGTTGGGAACGCGTCATGACACTGTTTGAGAGGGTCTTTTCTAGTGCTGTGCTCAGAATATCGATACAACGATATATCGTCATGAACTCCTGGCATGAACTGTTTGTGCTTTTGAATGTAGCCAATTCAGGGCTCCAATTTCGGCGTGGGATTGCGCATAATTTGAATAATTCCTGCAGTTTATAATGCGGGAAATTCCCGGAAACATTGATTCACTTTAGCATGTAGGTTGTAGTATTAGTAAATGAATTCACACAGATTATAAAATCAAATCAGTCATTTTAAAACTTTCTGTGAGACGCAATTTCACAAACAGCGTGAGTTCAATGCAGTGCTGCGTCTCTCTCTCTCTCGTCTCGGGCAAGCGTCCAGCGCTGCAGCCGGTGAAACTACACGCTCACGGTTAGGAGTCGGGACATGACGGAATATTCACTTGCATAATCGGGCCATCGTGACTAAAGTTGACCATTTGCATGTCTTTAAGTCTTACCAGTTTAAACATTCAAACGATTTTAAACTATTCAGTAGGCCTACTTGCGCGCTCTCTGAGAGTTGGTTTTCTCTGCGTGCATACATAGACTAGAGTAAAGCCGCCTCACATACAGCTCGCGAGATTATATCGCTTTAACAGACTAAAACACGCAAAATGATGGAAAAAATTTCGTTCTTGGTAAGTATCCTCTAAACAAAGTTGGTTGTCTTAAATAAGCATAAAGATTTTTAACAGAAACGGCAATTCCCCGGTTGTATGATGAAGTTAAGCGAGATATTCTGCTGTCACTCTCTTAACCCTGAGCATGTCAATCAATTGTTGTTTCTGCATAAAAATTTGAAAATGTAATCATGTAAAATGATTTCAACGTAGAAGAAATGACTTTGTTTGGTGCACATTCCAACACTTAAGACCTGTTAAATACTAGGTGTTTAAAAGAGTTTGAGAAAACTAAGTTAAATTTAAGTTGTTACCGTTTTTGCTTTTATTAATGTTTTAAGTTTTGTTTAGTCATTGAGCAGTGTAGACATGCTTCAGTGTCACTATAATTGTCATTTCAGTTATTGAGGCAGACTTTAAAAGCAGACTTTAAAAGTGAGAGCCATTCTAAGCTTTTTTATTCATTTAACTCATTGTTTTTCAGTTATCACAACTGTTATAACACTGGTTATTCAATAAGCAGATATTACTGTTACTAAACTCAGCTCAAAATAAATTTAAATTCCAAATTGATCCATATCGTGATACATATCGTATCGTGGCTTTAGTATCGTGATACGTATCGTATCGTGACATTGTTGGTGATACACAGCCCTAGTCTTTTCACTGTTGCACTGGTGATGCACAGCTGTAAAGCACCAATGTTACTGAGTGTGACGGTGAAGATGGATAGGTTAAACTATAATTGATAGATGTCAAATTACAGTGTTTCCCATACATTGGTTCACAATATCAACACAGCCTTTTGGAAAAACTATTTGTGGTTGGCTTTGACATCGTTGAATAAACATGGAGCACTGTACGTTTCAAAGTCAAAACACGGCGTGGGTGTTTTCATGTGTAAAACACTCCCTCCACTCCACTCGCCCCACTCTGTGCAGGCCTCGAACCCGGGTCTCTGAGCTGAGAGTCAGGCACACTAATAAGGAGGCTCATTATCAATCACGCCACCGGCCTCGCACCACTCTCACGTCCCTCGACCTCATCCTGCTCGCCACACTGTCATAGCAATCTTTTTCCAAATTAAACATTTCTTCTTGTTACTACATTCTCCGCTAAATTTTCCAAGTAAAATGTCCTTGTAACTGTTATACTCCTCCAACAAACACATATCTTCCGCTGGGGTAAACTGCACTGAGCGGTTGAATGCGCTTACTCGATCCGCCATGTTTTTTGTTTTGAAAAGTGTCTTATTTTACCCAGAATGCATTGCAGTGTAGTCCTACTTAAGATAGTCAGAGTCTTAAGTGCTTTGTGCAACGGTCTGATTTAGATGTCCATCTGAAGTCTGACTATCTACTATATCTAAGCCATAGTCAAAGTCTATCTTTGTGAAACCGGCCCCAGCCTAGAAAAGATAAGAGCCTGGACGAGAAGCTGTGTTGCAGGCTCAGTTAGGAAAGGGCCTGATCTTCCTGAGAGTTGTTGTACAGTGTAAACCTGCATGATGATGGTCTTTGAAAGTCAGCTTTCATCATGTTTAGATCCATAGTTGAGTATTTAAGCTTTGATTTTTCTCCCAAAATCAGTGCAGAAAATGCAAATCCTTAAGGAATCATAACAAACTCAAAGTCATAACCAGCAGCGCGGCAAATATAAAAGAGTATGACTCCCATCCTCCAGTGACAGCTGCAGAAAGTTATCAAGCCATAGAGTGAAGTTAGAAACTACATAAGGGGTGAAAATGTCAGTGTTAACCACAGACTCGTAGAAGACACACGGCTCGTCTCCCCACCCACAGAGAGACAGCTGCTTGATGAGGAGGTCACTGCAACTCCCTGCAAGGCTGCCCTTCATGCTCCGGCAAAAAGCTGGGCTGGTCATCTCAGAGATTAATACTGGGGAGAACTGCACACAGAGATCACTGACTGTCTGTCTGTTTGTTTCTCTCTCATGTTAACAACAGCACCATCATAACACACACACACACACACACACACACACACAGATAGCATCCTAAGCTGGCCTCTCCATTATTGCTTGGGCTTAATCCTCTTTTGCAAAAGAGGGACAGATGAACGAATCCCAGTTCTCTACAGCACTGACATATCATCGACCCCCTCTTTAAATGTCACAATTTTAAATCGATCTGTGTGGACTATTAAATCTCTCTGTGGTCCTTAATTTCAGAAAAACCTGCCTATTTTTGATCTTCTGCACAAAGCACATTTTCGTACCTCAGTTTGGGACAAATCACTGGCAGTGCTCTGTTCTCTGACGGTGCAACTCATCCATAGGCCAAAACATCACAAGCTATATAAAGAGTCAGCCAGACTGAAGACCATGTTCATTGTCGGTTTACAATATTACAGTTTATACCGGAAACAAAAATGACGCTTATGCTCTAATGTCTTATTCTGGAGGGGACAATAAGAGAAAACTTTTTGTTGAGGGACGCAATATGCGGTCGAGTACCTGCTATGCACAAGTGCAAACAATATTCGAACTTCACAAACTGATTTTCCTCTAACTGTAGTAGACACCAATGGAAAAACTGAATGAATAAAGAAAATTATAAAAAAAAAAAAATAGGGCTGTGAAAAGTTAACATGTTAAGTTATTCATTGAATGTTTAATTAAATAATTTTATTAGAATATTAGAAATTCATTCATTATGCTTTCTAAAGACAGGTTGGAATCGAATTGGCTGTGAATCTACCTAAACAGGTAAATTAATCTCTTCGTAAGTTTGGTGTCGGTAAGATTTTTTAAAATGTTTTTGTAAGAAGTCTGCAAAAACATTTGATCTCCAGTCTTCAGTGTCACATGATCCAGGGGCGTAGCCATCATTTCAAAAGTGAGGGGGACAGAATTTTTTTGTCATACCTTTGTTGACAGGTTTTTGCTTAATTGGCTTAATATGCTATTTATGTTTAAAACAAAGAAAGAAAGAAATGCAGATGTTCTGTACTTTATATTGCACATGGCATTGTATACTGTACTATATGGTTTACATATTTCAAATTGTTTTTTGTGTACGTTATTTTGTATGTTAATGGCATACAGTAATGGAAACTTGCGCATTCACACTCTACTTTATTCTAGTCCACATTCAGGAAGGAAATAAAAAAGTCACTCAAACCACACAATTGCAAAGATGTATTGAACTCAATTGACAAACATGTATTTAGTTTAGTTTAGAGCTTTGTCACAGTAAGGAGACCTTAAATCAGCAGAACAATAAGGTGCAATAAACAGTAAGTGTCATTCATTTATGCTTTTCTTTTTAGGCTGGTTTGTTCAAAAGCAGCAGATTATTTATACAGAGTGATTTAATTGAAATAGCTACGTGATGCGTGAGTGACTGATTACCATGGGAACGTGAAACTCACATGTAGATAAACTATCTTGACTCTTTGAATTTTAAATCTGGATGTATACACATTGACAACCTCAACTTGTCGAGAACACATTAGCCCTATGAAAAAGTGCGGGGGACGAATTTACATTTTATAAAAAGTGGGGAGACACGCCCCCCGCGTAATCTACCCCCATGCATGATCCTTCAGAGATCATTCTCATGCTGATTTGCTGCTCAAGAAACGGTTATTATTATCAATGTTTAAAACTGTTGGGCTGCTTAACATTTTTGTGGAAATTATTAAAAGAAATTCGGGACTTTTTGATATATAGCCTAGAGTACGAACAGCATGTACAGTATTTGAAATCTAAATTGTTTGAAATAAATGTCTTTACTGTTACTTTTGATCAATTTAATGTGCCCTGGGCCTGGCTGAATAAAAGATAAAAAATAAAATAAATCTTACTGACCCCAAATGTTAAAATAATCTGGTCATTAAGCTCTGGGTGAGTGTAAAGGGCGACATTAAAATCACAACCGGTACAGAAGGTGAGCTTACTCTCCACCGTACGCCTCTGCACCAACAGGCTCTCAAAAGCACAGATGAAAGGGTCTAAATAAAGAGGTCATTCATTATTCAACCCTGCTCCAAAGCAGTGTGACCCGGAGCGCCAAAGTGTGGAAATCTCTACTCCAACTATACCACAGAACATGCATGTTTCTCGTAGGTGATTCATGAATAAACAATGAATAAAGAACCTGGCTAAGACTTCTCAACATGTACAATGCATTGATACCTTAATGGTCTTGTGGACGGACACTTTGTTTTACCTCACATATTCCATGTCACAAGCATTACAAGATCAATAATATCATGCTCCAGATGGATATTTCTTGCAGATGCACTGCCAGCCTTATCAATTCTGTCTTGATGGCCCTGTTTACACCTGGTATTAAAGGGATAGATTAAAGGGATAGTTCACCCAAAAATGAAAATTAGCCCATGATTTACTCACCCTGAAGTCATAGGTGTATATGACATTCTTCTTTTAGACGAATACAATCGGAGTTATATATAAAAAAATAAAAAAAATGTCCTGGCTCTTCCAAGCTTGATTAGGCGCGTCAAGTTCAAGGGTTACTCTTTTGGCGTCGATGCGAACGGCCGTCTGCAGTAGTTTAGTCGATAAGGCCTTTATTAACCCACGGAGAGCCATTTCGAGCACTTTAATCATGAATAGATGTGCTTTAATGGACTTCTTAAGTCATCGAGCCATTCACTGCCATTATTAACCTTGGAAGAGCCAGAACATTTTTTAATTTAACTCCAATTGTATTCGTCTGAAAGAAGAATGTCATATACACCTAGGATGACTTCAGGATGAGTAAATCCTGGGCTAATTTTCATTTTTGGGTGAACTATCTCTTTAAGATGCGTTTTGGTCGATCGGATCAAAAGTAGATGATGCTAAAGACAGGTGTAAATGGGGTCTAAAATATTTTGAGCTTGTCCACTTAGGTAGGCGAAAAAGTGACCAGATTGTAGACTCATAGTGTGGACGCTCATGTGGTCAAATGCGTTCGAATAGCCACAAAAGACCACCTACTCTCCACCTACTGAGTTAATGCGTAAACATTATGGGAAGTGCGCTAGCCAGATGGGATTTAAACTTTGTTGGCTGGAGACCTAAGTTTGGTTTGAAGACAAAAAACGTACCAAGCACAATGTCCTCTTACCATTCCTAATTTCTAACACACACTCACAGCATTCGGCATCGTCTTGTGGCTATCAGAGCAGAAACGAAAGCTGCTGCTCTCCGCATGTTTTTCCGTCGTCTCTGGTTGTGTTCATATGTAAATTGTGTGAGCTTATTTCGCCCATTAGATCAAAAGTTCTAAAAAAACAAAGAAAAAAAAAGACCCTCCCCTCGAAGAAATCAGGACAGAAGTGGTAAAAAGTGGACAAAGGAGACGGATTAAAACGCCAGGTGTAAACGGGTATCCGTCTCCCTCGTCTGCTTGTGATCCGATCGACCAAAGCACATCTTAATACCAGGTGTTAACAGGGCCGATAAGAGTGAGCACTCAGGGGGCTGGGTAGCAGTGATTTAAGCTCTAGAGAAATACAGAGATTGAGAGTGTTGAAAGGATTGTGTTTAATACCACTAATGCTTCAATTTCCACATAACCTTTTAGTGCTTTTATCGATCAAATTGAAGAGAGTCAAGAGAAGAGTGAAAAAAAAAAAAAATTTATATAATTTACTCATATATTACTGCAAATACTATTAACTGGTCCAGGACCTTTATGAATTTGCACCCTATTGGTGGAAACCGGATTTGGCTGACACAGTTGGATAAAACAGAAAATTATATTTTTCCATGTCCAGTATTCATTAATTCATTATTTCCAGTATTTGTTCAGGTCTAGCAAGTTGTGTGATACAATGATACATTAGTGTGATACAATGATAACTTTATAACACTCAAAGCAGTGTTCATGCAGAATTTATGGTACTTTTCACAAATGGGATACAAAATACGATCTTAAGAAAAAACAAACTGGAAATGTACCCTATTTTCTAAATGCATGGTAATTAATCTTATTGTGAATCCATGCATATTTGTTTTTCAATGTAATTTTTAATCAGAACATGATAACTGCCTTTCTGTGGAATGCCAAACTTCTCTCTAGTGATGTATGCCAGACTTCTCCAATCATCTCATCCACATAAACCACACCCCTTTTCTACATCTGCATCCATCCAATCAACAATTGCCTAATGGTTAGAGAGTCAGACTGGTAACCAGTCTGCAAGGCAAGGCACCTAACCCCCAATCACTCCCCACGCACCACAGACAAAACGGCTGCCCACTGCTCCGGGAGTATGTCCACGGTTTGCAGTGTGTGTTTGTGTTCACTACTCACTATTCCTAATGGGTGTGTACTAACTTGGACGGGTTAAATGCTGAGGACAAATTCCGAGTGTGGGTTACCATACTTGGCCTTCTCATGTAACTTTCATTTTGTTTTATTATAACACTGCAACATGCTGTTAACAGTTGAATGTTGGGGAAGGTCAGGACCCCTGATATGGGACACAAACGTTTTCTTATTACTGACATTTGATGCATTTGAAACTCTTCAAACTTGTTGATCTTATGTTGGATAATACTTTATGAAATTGAATAGTCCTCTACAAAAACATTGAATGTGTAACTCATGTTCAGTAATGGACACCTAAGTGTAGGCTATCATATTCAAAGAAAGTACCATGATATCTATACAAAAAGTCTAGATACTGATATCACCTGGCTGAAATATCAAGACACGTGGAGAAAATCTGTCTTTAACAAAGAAAAAGGCCTGAGAGAAAATTTTAAGTCTAAGTTATTAACCAGCCAATTTGATTCAGGGATAAAAATGGAACACGGCAACAGAGACAGAGAAAGAAAAGCAATTAAGATGACATGAATAAGATGGAGCGAAGAGGAGTTCGAGAGAGAGGTAGAGAAAGAACGGGAGCGAGGGAGGGAGGGAGGGATGGAGCGGGGGATATACAGAGTGGAATGCCAGGGCTAATCCCCAGCTCATGTGTGGTATTTTAACTGTTATTCTTTCCTCCTCGTTCCCCTGCCGCCATCACTCACTGCAGAGCCAACAACCACACCGTGTCTGGACAAACCTGAAGACAGGAGACGCAGTGGCCGACCCTGCAGGACACAGGGTCTTTGGCGTCAGCAGGACATCTGGCCTGACATTTGTCTCCTTACAATAAACAGGATATTTAAAATGTTTATAAAATCACAAATCACTAAGGAAAAGTCGTCACGACCTTTGCTCTTAGACCAATAAAAATGCTAAGTCCAAACTAAGTTAGTACATAAAAGTAGACAAGTAAAGCTTTAAAATATCAGTCCAAATACGGTATTTACTTTAAAGTAGGCATGAAACGAAGTTGCAGTCATTTTTTCTTCCCTATTGTGAATGTGACGTACATCCAAGATAAACGGATTCCTGAGGATATAAAAGAATGTAGGTTTTGTCCATCGGGATTTGATTGGGTCGTTGTTTGCTATTGCTGAGATGTGATGCGAGTGACAGTTTGTCCCGCCCTCGCGCCAGTAAACACGTCATCAGAGAAGAGACGTTGCAAGATTATGATGAAACATGAATTAAATTATGTCTGCGGATAAATCATTTATAATAAATACTGAAATATTCCATTAAAATTGAAGCATTAGTCTGGCATGCATCACTAGAGAGAAGTTTGGCATTCCTCAGAAAGGCAGTTATGTTCTGATTAATTTACAACATTTAAATGCATGCCACAGACAAAAAAGGCTATTCTTCCCAAGTCGCGACAAATACGGCGGAATACAAGGCAGGAAAACGATTGAATCAGCTGAGTGAGTGAGTGAGTGAGTGAGTGAGTGAGTGATCGATCTGTGGCGAGGACGCGGTCTCTTGCAGACAAACCGGTCACTATGGATACCGGCCAACAGTGCACGAGTTGTGGTCTGACCTCTGCCTGCATGTGTCCCCTAACGTACAGCTGCAAAATGATACAACACAGCTGAAGCCCGTTGCTAAAAGAAGGCAACTGCGGTCGCGACAGGTGTGCTCGTAGCAACCGGACAGAGACAGAATAAGTTTAACGGTCACCGAGCATTTTGTCTGTAGGAAAATCCATTTTAACATTGCCAGGTATGACCATCTTAGACCAGCTAGAAACCAGGTAACTTACCGTGCTTAAATGGGATTTTCCAGCAGATAGGCCTTTCCTACAGTCATTGCCCAGCAAAGTGCAAAACCAAATAAGCGCCAAACAATGGAAATGTCACTTTGGATTACATAAAATAATTCTGATCAAGTTAACGTACTAGAAAATGGGAATTGCTCGTCTGATTTGGGTTGCAAACGTATGGCTCAGTCCATTACAGTTTAATTGTCAGTCAACAAACGAAGCAAATTTCAGCGCGCTCTATTTTTCTGCTACGGCAACAATTGCACGCAAAAAAAACAAACAAACAAAGAGCGCAACATTTGGCATGGATTACCAGCTGGCAAACAATAACTAGCATTCCACTGCCAGCATAAATGTCAGGGGGTTACTTCGAGTATCCGACTGTTCTTTAAAGATTTTAGGCTAAAAATAAATGTTTATTTATATATAAAACATAGCGAATGTTTGTTTCTCAGTTTCTACTCGGATGTTTCCATGGCAGCTGAATCTCAGTCCTCGTGCGAGATTCCTTCGTTCACAGAATCAGCGTCGTTTGAGGGAAAAATAACGGTCTTGGATAATTACGACGGAAAGATTGGGTTCCAGAGGATATATTTTAAAGGCATCCGAAATGTAATTGGCTACAGGGAAGTTATAGAAACTTTTCGTGGCACAAACGCCGTTGCATAGTGGCGTTTTGAAGGACTGTCCGCGAGCCTGGACGGCATCATGTTCACGCGCTCAATACTTTCCACGGACCGCTGGATTCCCCCAAACTTTGCCAAGGGCATGCGCTCTCACGACACAAGCAAATAAGGCATGATCAAACCTACCTGACACAAATGACAGCATGAGCAGGACTCTAAAATTCAGTCCCGGATGAATCGGGTTATTCCTGAGATAATGGGCAGTCATTGTCAGCGCCATATCGCCGCCCGCGCTCTCGTTTCTCTCGTTCTCTCCGAAACTCAGTCTGAAAGCTCCTCAGCAACAACTCCATAGGGAAAAGGCTGAGTCTGGACCGTACCACTCTGCCTCTCCGTTATGGGGGTGTGTGTCTCACCTGAAGCGCAGTCCATGCAAACCAATATTTGTAAAACAAGATGTAGACAAAAGTGGATGGTCAAATATTGCTGAAAGTATAATGATCGGAGGTTTAGTAGATTGTTCATATTCTAAAACACTAACTGTTTTGTTTTTACCGAGATTTGTTAACACAAATTCTTGCAAATGTATTATAATTGCAGTGAAGTAAAGCACGGCATGCACTTTCACGTTTTCACTGTTATAGCGCGACTTTCTGTCCAATCGGAGTGAAAAATGCATGCAATGCATGAAATTAAAATCCACCCTATTTTGTATACATTAATCATATTGTGAGTGAACCTCGTAATTTTTTATCAAAACATCAACTCGATCGTTCAGACTTCTCTCTGGTGACCTTGTGGATTAATTTACAGGACTGAATTGTTTACCACAAGACTAGTGATGTGCACTAACAAAGGAAATAGGGTCAATTTATTTTTGATTTAGTGCCGAATTAAATTTTCCTAATATAGGCTAAAGCCAAAAGCCTTTGCCTGAATTCAGAATGGTGTAAGCCTACTAGGCTACTCTACATGAGTAGGCCTATTCTAGTAGCCTATACAGCCTATGCTATTCCGAATTCAGCCTGTGTCAAATCAATAGACATACAATGCGTAACAAATCAAACCAGTCATAGGCCTTACAATAGCACGATGGCTGCATTTGAAATAACATAGGCTACTCGACCAGGAACATTTTTGAATAAGTAGGCCTAATAACTCTACAACCGCTAAAAAAGCATGTTCAATATAGTATGAAATGTGTGTATGACTGTAATCTGGACGTAGGCCTATACATTCGCCATGTTGCTCTTATCACAGTTGCGTCGCTTCACCGCCGTTCACAAATCCTCTCCTGTGGCCTCATCATGGGATAGTAAAGTGTCCATGCATTTCAGAATCTCGCTGGAAGTAGGTCATCCTTTTGCCTAGTACTGTGATTCGGACATACATCTTTTGTCATGTAGCCTATTTTTTTTCGCCTACTATAGGGAAGTATGTAATGTTTTGGATGCAGTTTTCCAATTTTAAAGTGTATTTTTGTAATAGCACCACCAACCGGCCGTGCTCCATCAAATTTGTAAAGTGTCTCTTCACTTTTCTGTTATACAAGTCGAAAGGAATTTAGACTAATTTAATCGTAATTAAAATCTTGTGTATTGTTTGTGAGTATAAAACAGAACATTAAAAGACAAATTGGGATCGTCATCAGATATTTTCCCACTTGTTGGTTCAGTCCCACAACTAGGCACTAATTTTCTGTTAGCTTCAGGCTTAATCCCCGTACCCCCTGCTAATCCACTCAGAACCCCTCTGCCCCCCACAAGAAAACCCCTCACCCCTCTTGGTCTGAGTCTAATTGAGACATATAGAAATTAACAAGCTAATCCTACCAAACAACCAATTACTGGGCGGCTAATAGCTCCACCCCATTTATGCCAGATCAGCAATTTGTCGACTTTCTGTCTTGTCTCAATCCACCCAGGGTAAGCTTTAGCTCTGCAAACAAAGAAAGAAGTGAAGTTATGCCACTCCTTTCCCCCCTGTATACTTTGATTTATTGGACAGAGATTTTCTCTCTCTCTAGGGCATTGTTGATCACAGCATGCAAGAAAATAACTCAAAAAGAGGTTGATCATGGAAAATAATTATAATAAAAGAGTGCCTTTACAGTTGATTTCCCATTTATAAAGTTGTCTAAACGATTTCTCAGGAGTCGCAATGCACCATCAACAAAGTCAGCTCACTCTGTTGTTACTGATATCTCCTCCATGAAAACAGTACATCAAAGACAGAGATCCCCAGACTCTCCCACAACCTCTCTGAACGAAGCAATGAGCCTCGTTCCTTGAGGATCTGTTTTTTTGCAGCAGTAGCCTATATGAACCAAGAGACTCCTTCCATTCAGCAGTGGTTTTGTCCATCTGCACCCAGAAGGTTTGGTTTACAAAGAATCTGGCGCATCATCATCGTTCCTCCAGCTAAACCCTAAAACACTTTTTGTTGTTTGTTGACACAGTTTTTTTTTAAGACAATCCATGAACCAAGCAATACATCCTCTCTCTTACTTGTTAGACGCAGGTGAGTTTAGTTTTTTAATGTGAGGGATGCCTATTGGAAAATAATGTTCTGTTAAGACTGGAAATTTATGAACATCTTTATTGAATGTTTTCTTCATCTGCTGTAATGTGTGCCTGTGTTTCACCTTGCTTCCACCTTACTGTTTGGACTAGAATTATTCCAAAAGCAAATTTTCCTTCTAAGTCATTCTTTCACCATTTGTTAATTTGGAAAAGGAGGAAAAACATTGAAGGAAAACTGGGCACACAGTCTCACCTGGCAGTGAGAGAGGGACTATTTATGAGGTACTCCAAGTGATTAAAAAATTCAAGAAGAACTTACTGGGTGACTGACAACTTTATGATGATGAATAACTTAATTTCTGATGTATATCCCTCAGTTCTTTCTAATGTGTGACAGGGGATCGATAAAGTATTTTTTTTCTCTCTCTGTCTGGATGTGTGTCTGTGTATTAAAGTGAAAATGTAGGATGAGCAAGGCAGGTTCTGACTATCGTATATAGAGATTCTTTTTTTTTCTTTCTTTTTTATCAAGTTAAAGTTTTGGTGTAGATTTATGTGTAGTTTATGGCATTTAGATATAAACAGCCTTGTTTAGAACAAAGTTTTATATATACACACACTATATATAATGTGTGTGTGTGTGTGTGTGTGTGTGTGTGTGTGATTATATACAAATAGCCTTATTTAAAAAAAAGTTAAAAAAAAAAACCGAATTAATGTATATTCAACTTATTAAACTAAATTATTAATAAACTTTTTTTAGAGTTATCTGTATTTTTATGTTTTATGACTTAAAATTATAAGCTGGATATAGCAGATCACAAGATTAGGAATCATTTTATCTAATTTAGGGATATTGGTTGCAACATGTCTCATGATCTTTGACTTGGCCTTTCTGTGAATAAAATGTAAGCGGGAAAAAAAAACACCAGTGTCATGGAAAAAATAGCCTAATTAAGAAATAAAAAAGTTTCTAATTTACAGACATTTTCGTTAGATAGCAACAAAAGCCTTTAAACTTGTTACTGGGAAAGCTTCCTCCAAAGAGGGTTAGTGTCTCTAATGATGTGATGCCATGGCAACATTCAAATGGTAATGTATCCTGAACGCAAGTGATAATCTAGCCCTCATCTTGCTCCAGAGGTTGTCCTGGAATCAGAACAAATGGACATACTTTAAAACACTTGAGATGTAATTGCTCAAACCTGTCCTTTCAAACTCTGTAAAGTGCTTTGCCATTTATCAAGTATTACGTGCCTGAAAGATTTTTCTAAACACTTAAATGTTTAGTATATTTTACACCCTGAAAAAAATATTTTTCACCCTTGTGCTTTCTAAAACCGGGAAGCACATTGAGGGTGTTGCCTGCTCCGGAATGTTGCACGAGTCCTCAAGGACCCTTAAAAGAGGAGGCTTGGTGCACTCTCTTTTGTACCAATACGTCCTGACTTAACTCCCTCATTGCAGAACACTCTTGTTTACTCAAGTAAATACACTACAGTATTTCATAAGCTGCAGTTTTAAACATTTCCTAGACAAGTAACGTAGAACAGCCCCGCTCGGAAAATAAATCATGTGCCAATTTCATCATATAGCATGGCAGTAACCAGCACTTATGCATAGAATAGTTGCAGGGAATGAAGGGTGTCTAATGCCGGCTGGGAGGACCGAGGAGCTGTTTATGCATTTGTTTTCATTCATGCTCTCAGTCTCATTTTTGTGTTCAACCTCATCACTCAACGTGAAGTATTCTTTTTATTCTCATTCTTTTATTTTGGGTTCAATAAACAAGTCTTTTACTTTATAAATACAGAGTGCAAGATCAAAAACGGCATGTTTGCTGTCTGGACCGACTATGCGTTTTCCTTTGATTAGTCCAGCAAACCCCAAATTACATACATCAGTCTTCAGTCAACACTGGCATGCTGGGAAGTCCTGAAGTGGGATCCAGTGTCCAAATCCATGTAGTCATAGATGAATTTCCCTTACAATGGTCGCAGAGGGCAGACATTGATAGGATAAAACCAAACCAAGTTATATAAACCGTGGCTGAGTTTACTTTGTCCATTTAGCAAGCTGTTTCCCATGAAGATGTCAGAGTCTTTGGAATGACGACTTGGAAGGAACAGTGTTTTTTACTCTTCTATTGTCTTCATGTCACTTTGACCAATGTTTGGTAAAGAACACACTATAAATAACATATTGTTGATGCTGAAACCAGGCTTTGCCACATTGTCCAGAATAGCTAAACAAACATAATAAATGCTTATTTTCAGTTTAGTTCATTTGTGTAAAAAAAAAAAAAATGCTTTTACAAAAAATACTTCATAATTGAGTTGGTCATATTTGATATGTATTTGAAAAACTATTTATGACCTTTCATTTTTGGCCTTTCAGAATGTTTGTAATCTATCAATCATATCTACACTGTAAAAAAAATCTTGTTGTTTTTACGGAAAAAAACTGGCAGCTGTGGTTACCAGAACTTTACCGTCAAAAATACAGTATCAACGTTTTTGGTTTTACAGACTTAACTTAAAATTTACAGTAATAAACCGTAATTCATTATCTAATATAATGATAATTTACCAATCCTATTGAAGTATTAATATCTTTTTGTACCATTGTAATACACTGACAACCAACAACCATCACAGCAGTGATGAGAGTCACATGATAAATCAAAGCTTATCACAAGGAATCTTCCACAAGAAAATTAATACTATTATATTGAAGCTGCACAGTGTTATTCGCACAAACATTAAACACCATCATGGTAACAAACATTAAATGTAACATAAAACCCTAATGTACATAACTGATTAGAAAAGAACTAAGAAAACTAAGAAGAAACATAGTTATTTCAACAAAAATAAATCAAATGTGAAGTGTCATGCAGGGAATTGCGGGAATGTCAATTTACGTTTTTTCACTGTAAATTATACAATGAGTTGTTCTTTTCACTTTCAAAAACTGTAAATTTAACGGTATTTTACAGTAAAATTACATTAAATGTACCGTTAGATCTATCACAGTTATTTACCGTATTTAGTAAGGAAACTTTCTGTTAACCAATTAACAGTTTTGCACTGTAGCATTTTTACAGTCTTTTACCGTTAAAATCACGATCATTTTTTACAGTGTAGAATTCTTGTACATTTCCTCCAAGTTTGAATATTCTTTAATGATTTTGAAAATTAAGGTCAGAAGAGAGAGTCAGTCACAAATCACATTAAAAAAGTAAAATGTTCATAAATTAATAGCAGAAGGAATTGACTTAAAATAAACATTATTAAGAAAAGTTGTTTCCCAAAGTTCTTTAATATTTTTTACTCAAATGGTCTCTTCTCTAACCAACCAACCAGCCAGCCAGCCCGCCCGCCAGCCAGTCAATCAATCAATCAATCAATCAATCAATCAATCAATCAACCAATCAATCAATCAATCAAGCAAGCAATCAATCAATCAATCAATCAATCAATCAATCAATCAATCAATCAATCAATCAATCAACCAATCAATCAACCAATCAATCAATCAATCAACCAACCAATCAATCAATCAATCAATCAATCAATCAATCAAGACTGGAACATGAGGTTAACACAACTACATGCCACAGACAAGTGTTACATCCATTAAGATGAGAAGACCATGCCAACTGTATATTGTCCTATATTGCCTCCTTCTGGCCGTTACTCTTGGGAAGATACTCCCTTCTCAAAAAGAAAAAAAACAGACATACAAAATTTTTTTTTTTTATAAAATAAATAAATAATGTTCATCCACATGTTAAAACCAATTCAAAGAAGAAGAAAAAGGTAATACACAATTGTTATATTTGTGTCCACGGTTCCTACATTTTGAATTCTACATGACCTATGCGTTAACACTTTCTGTCACTCTATTTGTCCATCATGAAAACATTTTATAGACCCAAGCCATTTGAGTAATATTAAATAGCCTTTCCTTAAATATATATTTCTTTGTTGCAGCATTATGAAGATATATGCCATGAATCAAACCATCAATAAATCTGTTTGGATTGAGATCTGAAAGGACGAAGGAATGACATATGACCTTGGCTCTGAAGAGCTGACTAAAAAAGTGATAAGTGAAAAGAGAAAACTCTGAACGGCAGGCAGACAACATCTCTACTGGCATGATGGATGTGCTGGTTATGAGCCCTTCAGCCCACAACACTGGAAACAACAGGTGGAGATAAATACGAGTGTTTGGATAGTGGACTGTGAAAAACAGACGATAGATTCATTACTGTTTTTGTTGAGAATGGCGAGAGACAATTAATGGGACAAACAAGACACAGAAGTGAATATATTTTAGTGCCATTAAGGTCTAGAAGGGAGGCCTTTACACATTACATTTTAATAGATGGTTAAAAAAGTTAAAATCCTATGAAAATATCACATAAGAAACAGACAGACAGAAATTCACATCAAAACAGATAATTGCCACTTTATTTTAAGAAATCACAAGGATAGAATATGTCTGTAATTGTACATCACACATATTGTGCGTGCAGTAAAAAGAGAGAGTTTAATCACATTTATGAAACGGCTGTTTTTAAATCTGAAACTAGTTTAAATTTAAATCCATTCAATTAAACTGTAATTGCACTTATCAGTTACTAAACAATGTGAAGCACCTGATCTGGAAAGTGACTCTTTATCCATCAAGTCCCATTTCTTACCCTGATACCTTATATTTAATACTTATATTAATTTATATAAATGATCTTGGTTGCATCACAGATTTGTAACACACTACACAGCATTTGTCCTGAGCCACTTCTAAACACAAATAAATAACTTGCAGATGGGAGTACAAATATAATTCTGTGCTTCAATAAATGGTAGAGGTCTTTGTATCAGAGTGTCCAAGATACATTAAAGCTGTGCTAAAGGTCTTGATTTGACTAGTCCTCTCGTAGATATGCATCTGGGATGTCCTCATCCTCCATTACGGGGCTGAGGGTTTGAAGCCTTTCACTGTTCTCAGCTTTAGAGTCTTTGAGTTCTCTCTCAGCCTCCAGCATCAGCTGCCGAAAATGTTTCGCCTGGGACTGTGCGACCTGCAGACTGCTCTGTGCTGTCACAGAAGCTTGGTCAGCCCCTGGAAAGGACAAATAGGGTTAGGCTATTACAACATGTGGCTAAAAGCGCAATCCAACAAATGACCACCAAGTGGCAGTAGGTGCCAAATGTCAATGAGTCTCTACACTAAAGCTGGGTTCACACAGTACAATTTTGGTCACGGTTTGGCCATCTGAGACAATTTTGCAAATCCTAAAAGATTCCTCTAAACCAAGGCTAAAATCTGAAGTCTCTGATCATTAGTTTGACATTGTCACAGACAGCTGTTTAAGACAGCCGTGTCAGAAGATTTGACTCACAGTCCTGCAGTGAGACTTCTCCTACAACGGCCATCAAATTGTCATTGTTTTTCAAGACAAGCCATGACCAAAATTAACACTAGAGCTTTTTTTGTAGCCACCATTTCAATCCCGCGTGTAATGCAGCTCACTGTCACCGGACGTGTCATTGATTGATTGATGTAAAACTCCGGACGAGTTTTCTTCTGTGCTTCCGTTTTTGAAATCCATATTTTTAAAAAGTCAATGTAAAATGCACAAGTGAAGGTAAAAAGGGTATTAAAACGATGACCAAATACAGCAAACATACACATTTTTATAACATAATATACTAATATTAAAATGATTTCAGAAGGATCATGACTGGAGTAATGGCTGCTAAAAATTCAGCTGTCAGCGCAGGAATATATGACATTATAAAATATATTAAAATAGTAAATATTTATTTGTTGCATGTAATTGTATGTATATTTAATGTTATAAATGTAATATTATTACATAATATTACTTTTTTTAACTGTATTTTTAATCAAATAAGTACAGCTTAACACTAAAAAGTGGTAACCTGCAATTGGTATCTTAAAGAGCTGTTTTTTACGTGATTTAAATGTATTTTGTTGGTATAAATGAATGCGTGTATATATATATATATATTGTAGCCACCAAATGAAGATCTTTTTGATGAAATCTGAGAGCTTTTTGTCTGCATGTTTTGCAGAAGGATAGTAAAGACATCATTAAAGTAATCCATGTGACTCCAGTAGTTTAACCTCAATTTTATTAAGTGACACGAATGCTTTGTTTGCGCAAAAAAACCCCATAAGTTACCACTTTATTTACAAAATATGGTGTGTTCACGCAACAATGTCTGCCCTCGCACATCGTGGTGCTCTCGTGAGCGCTTGTTGGAGATTGTCAGATTGATATTTTGTAAATAAAGTGGTAAATTATGTTTGTTTTTTCCCCAAACAAAGCACTCTCGTGGCTTCATAAAACTGAGGTTAAACCACTGGTCACATGGATTAGTTTTACGATCTGTTTATGAACTATTTGAAACATCAAAGTGGTAGATGTGTAGACTGTTAATGGGGACAGAAAGCTCTCAGATTTCTTAAAAAAATCTTCATTTGTGTTCCGAAGATGAAGGAAAGTCTTACGGATTTAGAACGACATGAGGGTGAGCAAATCATGACAGAATTTTATTTTTTGGGTGAACTCACCCTTTAAACACCTACTCCAGAAAATGAGCACTTACCTGCATTGAAAGCTGCCTCTGCTGCCAGCTCTGAGAGATTGATGGCAGTCATCCAGCAGGATTCAAATCGTTTGTAATCCTTTCTCCTGTCAATTACCTAATTAAATAAGAACAACTTGCAATCAATTCCATTAAAAAGAAGGTAGATTTATATACCATAATGTCAGAAAAACACAACTACAATTTAATACTGTAAGGATAAATCTAATTTGAAAGCTTGTGAACATTAACTCTGTTTTTCCAAGTCATTACCTCCTGACGGTGGCCAAGGATGACCTGCCAGATAGCATTCTCCTCCGCAGGAGTAAGTTTGCTGATGGAAGCCACATAGCGCTTGTGTAATGTCACAAGACTGTTTATAGCCTAAACAAGACAAGTATGTTGGATGTTGTTTTTGCAAACATTTTTTAATCATGAAAACGAAAGCATCAATCCACTGTTCTAATAGTTGTGATTACCTTAACATAACCTGTGAGGGTGTCGAGCAGCGCTAAAGTAGTTTGTGAGAGGAAAGTATTAGCACTGTCAGTGACCAGAGACGATGCTCTCCGTACCAGATCTTCATGAGACAGACCTTCTGGTTTCTAAACAAGACAAAGAAAACAGAGTGAGAGGTTTTTCAGATACCAATTTAGTAAAAAAATAACACTAAAGATTTAATGGCAGAATGTAATGTCATTATATGGTGAAGACTGAGCTTATAAATATTAATTAGATGTGTTGACATTACTAGGTCATCTTCCAAGCCATTCATTCATGCCATCTAATTAATATTCATGAGCCTCCACCTTGGTAGGCCACTATTAATAAATTGATGACCTGTGCAGATGTGCGAGACTAAAATTGTTTTTTGTAGATGCAATATCAAGCCAGCTTTACATTTGCTCTAATATTTTCAACATTAAATAAAATTCAGATTGAATTTCCCTATTAAAGGCCCACTGAAGTGCCTTGGAACGCTCATCTTAGTATGATGCGTTGACGTAATTTTCACTGAAACAGGAAGCTAAGGATATATTGCAGGGCTCCTCCCCCTTTTCAAATAGCCAATAGCGTTTAGTTTACCTCACAGACTGCAAGTCGTACTTGACAGCACCATGGAAAGCCCCTTTTACACAGCCATTGATCCCGGCAAATTGCCGGGAAATTGCCAGAACGCCTTCTGTGTGAACTCAAACGGCTCGGGATTGATGCCGGGTTGGGGACCTAGTAACATTGCCGTATTCAGTCCCGGAACGCGCGCTGTGTGAACAAAAGCCGTAATCAATGCCGTGTCGTAATGATGACGCTAAAGTGAAGTGAAAGCAGACTAGTGAAACGGTACGTAATGTGCTAGTTTATGATCGAATCAGAGAAAAAAAATGCACAAGCCTGGATTCTCGAGAGAGAAATCGCAGCTCATAAGCAAACTTAAGACGCTGCTGAGACATTACATGTCACATCGATGTCACGTGTCTTTACGGGATTTTTACGGGTTGTGTGTGAACACACTCTCTGTCAGTCTGATTCCGGAAAATCACTGGCAGTGTGAATGAACCAAAATCAAACGAACCCGGGTCAAATCCCGGGTCACTTTATCCGTGTATTTTCCGGAATCTCTGTGTGAAAGGGGCTGAAGTGAATTCGAGTACTGATGGATTCAATTGTAGAGGTGTGAATACATTTTAGACATTTCATTCTTAACCAACGTGTAGTTGGAAAATGGAATAAAACTTGAGCGTTTGAGCAACCAAACACACATCTTCAACCTATTGCTCAGTGACGTGTCAACGCCTTTTTGGCCAGGTGGTATTTATAGCGTAAGCAGCGGGTCACTTTAGATTCTAGAGAGCATTTGATTGGACAGAAGATGTGATGAGAAGCTGAAGTCTGTGGTGATGTCTTAAAAATCCATGATCCATTTTAGCGGAAGTGAGAGATTGTAAGTTTTGAATGCTTATATCTCCTAAATGCAATTTTTGTCATTGTTTTGGAACACACCAGCTTATTCATAACTTTAAGGCTAACATATTCAGACTAAAAGCTTAAAAACTTACATTTTGATTTTAGGGGGCCTTTAAAAGATGTCAAACCTGAAATGTCACCAGTTTTAAAAGCTGCCATAAAATGAAGTTGCAATCATTTTTTCTTCCCTATTTTGACAATATATCTGAGTGAAACGATAGTGAATTATCAGAAATTACGACATCTTTTGAACTCTTGTTTATTAAATATTAGCAGCTAATCACACAGTGAATGTTCCAGTCACATTGTGATGGTGCAGACCTGGATGAAGGGAACAGCACACAGAGCACCTGTGACACTCAGCGTCTTCCAGTTCTTCCTGATGAGTGTGGGCAGAAGAGCCAGTCTGGGGCTGCTCTGACAGGAGCTTCTGTTCATCAAGGAAGCAGCACAGCTACACAAAGCATAATGGCAAAGTTCAGGTCAGGAGAGCAGTCAATTAAAGGACAACACTTAATATAACGTACACGACAGTTTGAACACGTCCGGCTAAAATAAAACGGAAAGTAAGCAATTAAATCATCTAAGAAAGTTAACATAAGAAAGATGTTCCAGCAATGTAATACACCAGCCAAAACATCTGATCGAATTTACACAACATGTTTATGTAACGGCAACTGCTGTTCCATTATTGATGATTGTACAGAAATCTCAAATACACTAAGACTACGTTTCATGAAATTAAACAATCTTGAAGAATGACAAGCTAAAAATATATATATATATATATATATATATATATATATATATATATATATATATATATATATGAATATAGCTGCGAGCAGCGATTACGGGCCCAAGCCGGTGGCACCGCAACCCCGGTGCCTTTAGTTACCTAAAGGCACCGGAGTGGCGGTGCCGCCGGCTTTGGCCCTTCATCGCTGCTCGCAGCTATATTCATATATATATATATATATATATATATATATATATATATATATATATATATATATATATATATATATATAAACAAGCCGGTGGCACCGCCACCCCGGTGCCTTTATATATATATATATATATATATATATGTCTACATTGTTCAATCACGCCTCACACACACACACACACTTTTGCAGAGCCCACACCAATGCAAGCTCTATAGCACACATCTTCTCAAAGGTCAAAGCGGAGTTACGATATTGCCCGTCATGCACAGTAACCGTAAAGGCACCGGGGTGGCGGTGCCACCGGGTTGTTTATATATATATATATATCGTATTATTCTAACTTGTAAAAAACTATTAACTTTTGTTAATATTCAACCATTTCACAACTAACTTTTTTCCATAGATCAAACACAACATAATTATATGGTGGACTGAAACAAAAATTATTAATTAAATAAAATTATTGTTTTCCTCTGAAATACCAAAAGCATCACACACTAGCTGTACCTGCTCTAAATAAAAAAGAGTAATTCAATAAAAATACAAAATCGAACTAAATAAAATAAATTATTACAAAAACAAAATCAAACCAAAGAAAATATATCTTCGAAAAAAAAAGCGAGTGTCATGAGGAAAGGCGCCTCAGGAATCGTCAGGATTAACTCCATGTGTAAGGAATTTTGATTGATTTTATTTGTCACTTGAAAATTATTGTTAAATGTGTGCCTGCATAACTTTAATAAGATTTATTTTCTTTGATTTGATTTTGTTTTATATAATTTATTTATTTCGATTTTGTATTTTTATTTAAATACTATTATTTATTTAGAGCAGGTACAGCTAAGTGTGCGATGCTTTTGCTATTTCAGAGGGAAAAAAACACATTTTATTTCAAAAAGGCTTTTCAATTAAATAAAATGTTCAAGCTTTGTTTTCGTTTTATTATTTTGTTTGTTTTAAGCTTTGTTTAATTTATATTGTTAATCATCTGACACAAAACAAATGCATAAAGTATCATTTTAACTTTTAAAAAACTATTAACATTTGTTAATAGTACATTGCCTGTCTTTTGTTAATAGGACAAAACATAGTTATTATATTTTATAATATTTTATAAATATATAAAATAAACATTTGTAATGAAATCGTTCAAAAAAATGATATTAGCATTGTTTTAAACTTTGAAACAGAAGTAGCGCAATGCCTGGCCACTCCCGCGCCGCCTCCTTTTCACAATCCGAGGGAACCATCTCCGGAATATTAACCTCACTCCTAGAAGTCCAATTCTCATTATTCATGCCTCTTACCTGGGATTGATTGCACACACACACACACACACACACACACACGCACGCACGCACGCACTCACACGCACACACACACACACACACACACACACGTGTCAAGTCACTTACATTTTAGATGCAATATTGACTGTTCTTCTGTTTCAGCAGCGAAAATAGTTAAACAAAGATCACAGCAGAACCATTGCATCTCACAGCAACGTGTTTTCTCATTACTGAATGATTCAGCATTTTGAACAAATTGGTTGACTCAAAGATTCAATGACCAATCCATAAACATCTGTCTCATTCATGAATGACTCAGTCGTTCAAACGAATCGTTTGAACGAATGAATCAATGACCCGCTCATTAAGACGGTCGCCTGGCGACACCTAGTGACGGTTTAGTGTTATTTGATTATACACTCAAAATATTCCACAACAAATCCTTTAAATTTAATGATATTCAGAACAGAACACAAATAAAAAAATAACTATAATAAAGCCAAAACGAAATAATTTAAAACAAAAGTAAAAGTAAGTGGTGTTAGGCTCACGTAAATCTCTCTTTAGAATCTAAATGTTGCAACATTTGCGATGTATTTGGATGCTAAACTATTCTTTATTACAGGCTTTGTACTTCACTCACGTTCCAATATCGACGGAAAAAATCATCCTCTTCACTTGTGCAAAAACGTGCTTGGAAAAATCACAGTGGAGCGGTGCTTACTGTGAATGATACAAATTGTACTACTGACTATTTCAACATAGCAGTGTAATTTGTATATGTTAGGTTGAATGTTTTATTATTGTGTGTGTGTGTGTGTGTGTGTTTGTGTGTGTGTGTGTGTGTGTGTGTGTGTGTGTGTGTGTGTGTGTGTGTGTGTGTGTGTGTGTGTGTCAGTGTGTGTGTGGGGGTCTGGGTGGCTCAGCGCGATTGAACAGTGAAACATACTCCGTCATTTTCTTCATACAGGACATCATTCAAACGTCAAAGTGTTTACTTATATTTGTGTACACTCGCAATTAAACACAACATTGTGTTTTTGTTAAATAAATTAAAGTAATACGTCCCCCGAAATGGCGCTAATTTTAAAATGAAACTAAAATGCTCACGGCTGCACGGGCATTCATAACTCTGCGCGCCCACGGTGAGGGACGAGCAGAACAGAGCGAACGTTGTTTAGTTCATTCCTACTTCCATAGGAATTAATTGAAAAAGCTCACTCTACTCTGCACCATTATTAATGAATTGTGCAGACGTCCTTATTTTACTTTCGCTTTTTACCTGATTTTGAACACAAGAGGGCAGTATAACACTATGTATGATTTGGAAAAAAATTTTTTTTGACTAAACAACCATTCTGGCTGTTTTTAAACTTAAACATTATTCTCTAATTGCTCTCACCATGCCCGTTTCTGAAACTCTGCACATGTCTACTGTCTAATAAATGTGATGTGTCTGTCGGGTTTCATGCAATTTCAAGTATGTTAAGAGTCTCAAAAGCATCAACAAAGAATAATAAAGTTTGATGCGTTGCCACGGCAACAGTATCTAAGATATCAATAATCCTTTCTCAGGTCTACATCTGCCGTGTGTCTACATTATACACATAAAGTTTGAAGCAAATTGGGTAAAAATAAGAGGGTGATTTCAAAGCCTTTAGGAAGTGACACACTTCCTGCTGCCAGTTGGTGGCGCTATAACTTTGACTCACAATAGTCACATCCATGTGATCGGACTCTTACAGCGAACACACTGCTGAAGTTTCATCAAGATCAGTTAATGTATGCAGAAGTTATAACACACTTCCTGTTTCCTTTATTCGCCATAAATTCGTTTCCTCGCCACAGCCAAACCGTTCGAGATATCAAAAATCCCCTGGCAACTTTTCATCCTCAATGTCTTGACTTCATGCTGACCGAGTTTCGTGGCGATTGGTTGAATTCTCTAGGAGGAGTATATCGAATTCCAGGGGCATACGCTTCCAAACAAACCATAATAGCCGACTTCCTGTTGGGCTGGGGTAAAAAGTAAAAGTACAAAGGATATATGAATCGATGAGATCTATATGTGTACCGAGTTTCATATTATTACATTCAAGCGTGTTTGATTTATGGACCAAGTTTTCGGACCCCGTTCCAGGGGGCACTGTCGAGCCCCCCTGCCACGCCCGGGTACCAGCTTCAGCCCGGCCCTGATGGCCACGGGTTCTGACCCGTGTGCAAAGTTTCAAGAGTTTTTGAGCACGTTAAGGGCCCCCAAAGTGCGCTGAGAGTCTCAAAAGTATCCAAAAAGAATATTAAAGTTTGATGCGTTGTCACGGCAACAGCATCTAAGATATCAACAATCCTTTCACAGGTCTAAATCTGGCGTGTGTCTACATTATACACATCAAGTTTGAAGCAAATCGGGTAAAGCCTGTTTGATTTATGGACCAAGTTTTCGGACCCCATTCCAGGGGGCGCTGTCGAGCCCCCCTGCCACGCCCGGGTACCAGCTTCAGCCCGGCCCTGATGGCCGCGGTTTCTGACCCGTGTGCAAAGTTTCAAGAGTTTTTGAGCACGTTAAGGGCCCCAAAAGTGCGCTAAGAATCTCAAAAGTATCCAAAAAGAATATTAAAGTTTGATGCGTTGTCACGGCAACAGCATCTAAGATATCAACAATCCTTTCACAGGTCTACATCTGGCTTGTGTCTACATTATACACATCAAGTTTGAAGCAAATAGGGTAAAGCGTGTTGGATATATGGACCAAATTGTCTGACCCGTTCAAGGGGGCGCTGTCGAGCCCCCCTGCCACGCCCGGGTACCAGCTTCAGCCTGGCCCTGATGGCCGCGGGTTTTGTCCCGTGTGCAAAGTTTCAAGAGTTTTCGAGCACGTTAAGAACCCCAAAAGTGCCCGAAAGCATAAAAAAGCATGAAAAAGCTTAAAAAAAGGAATATTAATGTTTGATGCATTGCCATGGCAACAGTATCTAAGATATCAATAATCCTTTCACAGGTCTACATCTGGCGTGTGTCTACATTATGCACATGAAGTTTGAAGCAAATCGGGTAAAAATAAGAGGGTGATTTAAAAGCATTTTGAAAGTGACACACTTCCTGCTTCCAGTTGGTGGCGCTATAACTTTGACTCACAATAGTCACATCCATGTGATCGGGCTCTTACAACGAACACACTGCTGAAGTTTCATCAAGATTAGTTAATGTATGCAGTAGTTATAACACACTTCCTGTTTCACGTTTCTCGCCATAATTTCGTTTACTCGCCACGGCCAAACCGTTCGAGATATCAAAAATCCCCTGGCAATTTTTCATCCTCAGTGTCTTGACTTCATGCTGACCGAGTTTCGTGCCGTGTGTTTGAATTCTCTAGGAGGAGTATTTCACATTCCATTGCATGTGTTTTCCAAACAACCCTTAATAGCCGACTTCCTGTTGGGCTGGGGTAAAAAGTAAGAGCATGAAGTATATATGAACCGATGAGATCTATATGTGTACTGAGTTTCATATTATTACATGCAAGCGTGTTTGATTTATGGACCAAGTGTTCAAACCCCGTTCCAGGGGGCGCTGTCGAGCCCCCCTGCCACGCCCGGGTACCAGCTTCAGCCCGGCCCTGATGGCCGCGGGTTCTGAGATGTGTGCAAAGTTTCAAGAGTTTTCGAGCACGTTAAGGCCCCCAAAAGTGCCCAAAAGGTAGTAAAATAATAATAAATATAGCTGCGAGCAGCGATTGCGGGCCCAAGCCGGTGGCACCGCAACCCCGGTGCCGGAGTGGCGGTTCCGCCGGCTTTGGCCCTTCATCGCTGCTCGCAGCTATATTTATATATATATATATATATATATATATATATATATATATATATAAACAAGCCGGTGGCACTGCCACCCCGGTGCCTTAAGGGTTACTGTGCACGACGTGCAAAAACGTAACCCCGCTTTCACTGTCGCCCTACGGTCCCATGGATTTAACGGACACATGAAATAAGTACACAAGACCGAAAATTGATATGAACTGTACCATTTTGGACAGGGACTATGATCGTGAATCACAATAGCCACATATATGAGATCATTTAAATTTAGAATCATTTTTAATGTCATAGGACATACATGGGCAATATACGGCCCGGGGGCCGGGGCCGGATCCGGCCCGCATAGCGCTTCAATCCGGCCCCCGCGATGCGATCGCAATTTGGATGAAACACACGCCGAAATAAACATGCGTGACACAAAACAATCTTTAACTTAGGTGGCAAATATGTTTTAGTAATTCTGTGAATTACACTGCGCAAACCAAAATTAATACTACCCACCGGATGAAGGGTTGTCTCTGTCTCCACATAACAAAAAATATTCATTTTATTTTATTTTTCGTGTTCGCATTTATGAGGAAAAACAATGTTACAGACGTGTTCTCCGTTACGGACGTGAGCGCTCTGAAAGCGGCACTAAAAGATGCTTTAAAACTTTCACAAAGACATCAAACAGAAAGCACAAAACAAAGCACAAAACCTTTCTTTGAAGTGAATTTCGTTTTGTATTAATTGTATCTTAATTTTAATCAATGTTTCATCAACCAATTGCCTGTATTTAATCAATAAGAAGTAAATATAGCAGACAATATAGAGATAATCACGAAACATTAATAATGAGATAATCACGCCGGCGCGTGAACTGGAGCTCGTCTCATAAATGAACCGAAACTCAGCATATAAAGTAGCCTACTTGCCTCACATGTCTACTTTTAAACTGAACAATTCAAAACGAAAGAAAACAGACTACAGACTGCTCTCTGCTTATGTAATCCTTATGAAATGTGCATTTCTCTCTGGCGCGTTCACTAGGCTACTGAAGATCGCGAGTCAGCATCGTCAACTTCATCTTAGCCGACAATGACAAAGAAAACACTTATTTATTAATAAACAATTAAAATATCTCCTTGCTATATTTTACATATTCATAATCATTACTTTTGCTGGTTTTGCCAGTCATGTATTCTGCAACGAAATATGTTTTGAAAGTATCCTTCCCAACACTGGAAGTCTGTATGTTAATTAGGGATGGGCATTTTTCAAAAATATTGCATTCGAATATTCGGGCTCATAAAAATCAAATATTCGTTTATTTAAATGACATTTAACGAAAAAGATGTTATTTTTTAAGTTTTTTTTTTTTTTACGTTTTTGTCACCATTTCTTTTAGTTGAAAACATTAAACATTAGGCCTATGTGTAAACAAAAAATATAAAAAATAAAAGCATTAATAAAAGAATGCTCAAGCAGCGCGAACGGGAAAAAAACGCCTAATAAAGCGGTTGCGCCAGATATCGTACAGAACGTACACACACTCGAGTCAGCATATGATTATCGTGTTTATATTGTTTCATGTTTATATAGAGAAAAACAATATCCACATGCAGGGGCGCCTGCATGTGGATGAAAAAAAAAATATGATTTACAATTACTGCTTTGGTTGCATTCTGGTGGAATTATTAATAGTACATTAGATATGACAAAATACCTTCATAGCGGTAAACAGAGTATCTTCAATTGGTACCGAGTGGCATAAGACTTGATAAACGCGCGTTCAAAATGATCACGATAAAACAGGTGCTCGCGCACATTCGGCCTGGGGACTGGTTTATAGTAGCCTGTATTCGTGTTCGAAGGTGTCATCTCCTCATACGTTCACGAAAAGTACGAAGTACGAACGCAGTGCTTTCCATCTTGAGATTCAGTGGGGGGCGCACTCTGGACAGCTATATAGTGTCTTATTATTCTAAATAATTGAATATATTGATCAAATTTACAAATTGAAAATGAAAGATGAAGCATACATTTAATAAGACTAGACTAGGGGTGCCTTGCATTACAATATGCAGATTTAAATATACCACCGTCAATTTGATGTGTGTGTGTATAATAAAATCATTTAGTCACTTCAATTATAACTTGAACGTGTTTGCTTACTAAATTGTGAGCAAAACGAAAGTTGCAGCAAAGATCAGCAACAGGAGTCAAAATTCATTAATCACGAGAGTGAAGAGCTGACTGAAAAAAATGATGACGGAATATTTTGTGTAAAAGTGCCTATTTAAGCGAATCTGTCATTTACTCTTTTGTTGTTGTGTTTTCCCTGAAAACCGGAAGCAATCGCCCCCGATATGGCGCTAATTTTAAAGTGACACTAAAAAGTATGCGGCTGCACTGACATTCATAATGGTGCGCGTCCATGGCGACGAGCAAGCAAAACAGAGCGAACGTTTTTTCATTTCTACTTCCATAGAAATTCATTCGAATTTCATTAATCACGAGTCGAGAGTGAGCGTCTCTCTCTGCTGTGTTATGCTGCATCACACGGGCATTCATAACGCTGCGCGTCCACGACGATGAGCGAGCAGAACAGAGTGAACGTTTTTTAGTTCATTCCTACTTCCATATAGGAATTCCCTCGAGCGCTCTGCACGCGCCACCATTATCAATGTCCGTGTGGACGTCCGCGATCGAACAGTGGAAACATTGGCTACTCCGTCATTTTATTCAAGAAGATCATTCAAACTGCAAAGTGTTTACTTATTTTTGGATACTCGCAATCAAACACAACATTGTGATTTTGTAAAATACATTCAAGAAATCCGCCCCCGAAATGGGGCTTCTTTTAAAATGAAACGAAAATGCTTACAGCTGCACGTCTTGTGGAGACGTCCGTTACTTTCGCTTTCAAGTTAGCGATTTTAAAGCCCCCAGCGGAGTCACGGTGGGAAAATATTCCCATAGTAGCATCAATTGGCCTACCTGATTTTGAACACAAGAGGGCAGTAAAGCACTATGAATGATTTGTATTTTTTTATTTTTTTGGCTAAACAACCATTCTGGCTGTTTTTAAACTTAAACATAAATCTTAAATTGAAAAAAAGGAATACAATGGGTTTAGTTCTAATATTAGTATAATTTTATAGAAAAATAAATGGTGTATAATTACATTTTAGAAAGATATGAGACATTTCCTGATTCTTTTTTTGACATAATCCCTCGCCATAGAAAAAACGTTTGAGATATTCAATATCCGTTCACAATTTAGCATCTTTAATGTATTTTCATCAAGTTGAAAAAGTTTTGTAACTGTAGATGAAACTAACCCCCCCCCCACACACACACACACACACTTTTGTCACAAAAGGTGGCGCTACTGAGCCCCTGCACTACGCCCGTTTCTGAAACTTTGCACATGTCTACTGGCTAATAAATGTGATCTGTCTGTCAAGTTTCATGCAATTTTAAGCAATTTCAGGCATGCTAAGAGTCTCAAAAGCATCCAAAAAGAATATTAAAGTTTGATGCGTTGCCATGGCAACAGTATCTAAGATATCAATAATCCTTTCACAGGTCTACATCTGCCGTGTATTTACATTATACACATCAAGTTTGAAGCAAATCGGGTAAAAATAAGAGGGTGATTTCAAAGTATTTTGAAAGTGACACACTTCCTGCTGCCAGTTGGTGGCGCTATAACTTTGACTCACAATAGTCACATCCATGTGATCGGCCTCTTACAGCGAACACACTGTTGAAGTTTCATCAAGATCAGTTAATGTATGCAGAAGTTATAACACACTTCCTGTTTCCATTATTCGCCATAAATTCGTTTCCTCGTCACGGCCAAACCGTTCGAGATATCAGAAATCCCCTGGCAATTTTTCATCCTCAATGTCTTGACATCATGCTGACCGAGTTTCGTTGCGATTGGTTGAATTCTCTAGGAGGAGTATATCGAATTCCAGGGGCATACGCTTTCAAACAAACCATAATAGCCGACTTCCTGTTGGGCTGGGGTAAAAAGTAAAAGTACAAAGGATATATGAATCGATGAGATCTATATGTGTACCGAGTTTCATATTATTACATTCAAGCGTGTTTGATTTATGGACCAAGTTTTCGGACCCCGTTCCAGGGGGCACTGTCGAGCCCCCCTGCCACGCCCGGGTACCAGCTTCAGCCCGGCCCTGATGGCCACGGGTTCTGACCCGTGTGCAAAGTTTCAAGAGTTTTTGAGCACGTTAAGGGCCCCCAAAGTGCGCTGAGAGTCTCAAAAGTATCCAAAAAGAATATTAAAGTTTGATGCGTTGTCACGGCAACAGCATCTAAGATATCAACAATCCTTTCACAAGTCTAAATCTGGCGTGTGTCTACATTATACACATCAAGTTTGAAGCAAATCGGGTAAAGCCTGTTTGATTTATGGACCAAGTTTTCGGACCCCATTCCAGGGGGCGCTGTCGAGCCCCCCTGCCACGCCCGGGTACCAGCTTCAGCCCGGCCCTGATGGCCGCGGTTTCTGACCCGTGTGCAAAGTTTCAAGAGTTTTTGAGCACGTTAAGGGCCCCAAAAGTGCGCTAAGAATCTCAAAAGTATCCAAAAAGAATATTAAAGTTTGATGCGTTGTCACGGCAACAGCATCTAAGATATCAACAATCCTTTCACAGGTCTACATCTGGCTTGTGTCTACATTATACACATCAAGTTTGAAGCAAATAGGGTAAAGCGTGTTGGATATATGGACCAAATTGTCTGACCCGTTCAAGGGGGCGCTGTCGAGCCCCCCTGCCACGCCCGGGTACCAGCTTCAGCCTGGCCCTGATGGCCGCGGGTTTTGTCCCGTGTGCAAAGTTTCAAGAGTTTTCGAGCACGTTAAGAACCCCAAAAGTGCCCGAAAGCATAAAAAAGCATGAAAAAGCTTAAAAAAAGGAATATTAATGTTTGATGCATTGCCATGGCAACAGTATCTAAGATATCAATAATCCTTTCACAGGTCTACATCTGGCGTGTGTCTACATTATGCACATGAAGTTTGAAGCAAATCGGGTAAAAATAAGAGGGTGATTTAAAAGCATTTTGAAAGTGACACACTTCCTGCTTCCAGTTGGTGGCGCTATAACTTTGACTCACAATAGTCACATCCATGTGATCGGGCTCTTACAACGAACACACTGCTGAAGTTTCATCAAGATTAGTTAATGTATGCAGTAGTTATAACACACTTCCTGTTTCACGTTTCTCGCCATAATTTCGTTTACTCGCCACGGCCAAACCGTTCGAGATATCAAAAATCCCCTGGCAATTTTTCATCCTCAGTGTCTTGACTTCATGCTGACCGAGTTTCGTGCCGTGTGTTTGAATTCTCTAGGAGGAGTATTTCACATTCCATTGCATGTGTTTTCCAAACAACCCTTAATAGCCGACTTCCTGTTGGGCTGGGGTAAAAAGTAAGAGCATGAAGTATATATGAACCGATGAGATCTATATGTGTACTGAGTTTCATATTATTACATGCAAGCGTGTTTGATTTATGGACCAAGTGTTCAAACCCCGTTCCAGGGGGCGCTGTCGAGCCCCCCTGCCACGCCCGGGTACCAGCTTCAGCCCGGCCCTGATGGCCGCGGGTTCTGAGATGTGTGCAAAGTTTCAAGAGTTTTCGAGCACGTTAAGGCCCCCAAAAGTGCCCAAAAGGTAGTAAAATAATAATAATAATAATAATAAATATATATATATATGAATATAGCTGCGAGCAGCGATTACGGGCCCAAGCCGGTGGCACCGCAACCCCGGTGCCTTTAGTTACCTAAAGGCACCGGAGTGGCGGTGCCGCCGGCTTTGGCCCTTCATCGCTGCTCGCAGCTATATTCATATATATATATATATATATATATATATATATATATATATATATATATATATATAAACAAGCCGGTGGCACCGCCACCCCCGGTGCCTTTATATATATATATATATATATATGTCTACATTGTTCAATCACGCCTTACACACACACACACACTTTTGCAGAGCCCACACCAATGCAAGCTCTATAGCACACATCTTCTCAAAGGTCAAAGCGGAGTTACGATATTGCCCGTCATGCACAGTAACCGTAAAGGCACCGGGGTGGCGGTGCCACCGGCTTGTTTATATATATATATATATATCGTATTATTCTAACTTGTAAAAAACTATTAACTTTTGTTAATATTCAACCATTTCACAACTAACTTTTTTCCATAGATCAAACACAACATAATTATATGGTGGACTGAAACAAAAATTATTAATTAAATAAAATTATTGTTTTCCTCTGAAATAGCAAAAGCATCACACACTAGCTGTACCTGCTCTAAATAAAAAAGAGTAATTCAATAAAAATACAAAATCGAACTAAATAAAATAAATTATTACAAAAACAAAATCAAACCAAAGAAAATATATCTTCGAAAAAAAAAGCGAGTGTCATGAGGAAAGGCGCCTCAGGAATCGTCAGGATTAACTCCATGTGTAAGGAATTTTGATTGATTTTATTTGTCACTTGAAAATTATTGTTAAATGTGTGCCTGCATAACTTTAATAAGATTTATTTTCTTTGATTTGATTTTGTTTTATATAATTTATTTATTTCGATTTTGTATTTTTATTTAAATACTATTATTTATTTAGAGCAGGTACAGCTAAGTGTGCGATGCTTTTGCTATTTCAGAGGGAAAAAAACAAATTTTATTTCAAAAAGGCTTTTCAATTAAATAAAATGTTCAAGCTTTGTTTTCGTTTTATTATTTTGTTTGTTTTAAGCTTTGTTTAATTTATATTGTTAATCATCTGACACAAAACAAATGCATAAAGTATCATTTTAACTTTTAAAAAACTATTAACATTTGTTAATAGTACATTGCCTGTCTTTTGTTAATAGGACAAAACATAGTTATTATATTTTATAATATTTTATAAATATATAAAATAAACATTTGTAATGAAATCGTTCAAAAAAATGATATTAGCATTGTTTTAAACTTTGAAACAGAAGTAGCGCAATGCCTGGCCACTCCCGCGCCGCCTCCTTTTCACAATCCGAGGGAACCATCTCCGGAATATTAACCTCACTCCTAGAAGTCCAATTCTCATTATTCATGCCTCTTACCTGGGATTGATTGCACACACACACACACACACACACACACACGCACGCACGCACTCACACGCACACACACACACACACACACACACGTGTCAAGTCACTTACATTTTAGATGCAATATTGACTGTTCTTCTGTTTCAGCAGCGAAAATAGTTAAACAAAGATCACAGCAGAACCATTGCATCTCACAGCAACGTGTTTTCTCATTACTGAATGATTCAGCATTTTGAACAAATTGGTTGACTCAAAGATTCAATGACCAATCCATAAACATCTGTCTCATTCATGAATGACTCAGTCGTTCAAACGAATCGTTTGAACGAATGAATCAATGACCCGCTCATTAAGACGGTCGCCTGGCGACACCTAGTGACGGTTTAGTGTTATTTGATTATACACTCAAAATATTCCACAACAAATCCTTTAAATTTAATGATATTCAGAACAGAACACAAATAAAAAAATAACTATAATAAAGCCAAAACGAAATAATTTAAAACAAAAGTAAAAGTAAGTGGTGTTAGGCTCACGTAAATCTCTCTTTAGAATCTAAATGTTGCAACATTTGCGATGTATTTGGATGCTAAACTATTCTTTATTACAGGCTTTGTACTTCACTCACGTTCCAATATCGACGGAAAAAATCATCCTCTTCACTTGTGCAAAAATGTGCTTGGAAAAATCACAGTGGAGCGGTGCTTACTGTGAATGATACAAATTGTACTACTGACTATTTCAACATAGCAGTGTAATTTGTATATGTTAGGTTGAATGTTTTATTATTGTGTGTGTGTGTGTGTGTGTGTTTGTGTGTGTGTGTGTGTGTGTGTGTGTGTTTGTGTGTGTGTGTGTGTGTGTGTGTGTGTCAGTGTGTGTGTGGGGGTCTGGGTGGCTCAGCGCGATTGAACAGTGAAACATACTCCGTCATTTTCTTCATACAGGACATCATTCAAACGTCAAAGTGTTTACTTATATTTGTGTACACTCGCAATAAAACACAACATTGTGTTTTTGTTAAATAAATTAAAGTAATACGTCCCCCGAAATGGCGCTAATTTTAAAATGAAACTAAAATGCTCACGGCTGCACGGGCATTCATAACTCTGCGCGCCCACGGTGAGGGACGAGCAGAACAGAGCGAACGTTGTTTAGTTCATTCCTACTTCCATAGGAATTAATTGAAAAAGCTCACTCTACTCTGCACCATTATTAATGAATTGTGCAGACGTCCTTATTTTACTTTCGCTTTTTACCTGATTTTGAACACAAGAGGGCAGTATAACACTATGTATGATTTGGAAAAAAAAATTTTTTGACTAAACAACCATTCTGGCTGTTTTTAAACTTAAACATTATTCTCTAATTGCTCTCACCATGCCCGTTTCTGAAACTCTGCACATGTCTACTGTCTAATAAATGTGATGTGTCTGTCGGGTTTCATGCAATTTCAAGTATGTTAAGAGTCTCAAAAGCATCAACAAAGAATAATAAAGTTTGATGCGTTGCCACGGCAACAGTATCTAAGATATCAATAATCCTTTCTCAGGTCTACATCTGCCGTGTGTCTACATTATACACATAAAGTTTGAAGCAAATTGGGTAAAAATAAGAGGGTGATTTCAAAGCCTTTAGGAAGTGACACACTTCCTGCTGCCAGTTGGTGGCGCTATAACTTTGACTCACAATAGTCACATCCATGTGATCGGACTCTTACAGCGAACACACTGCTGAAGTTTCATCAAGATCAGTTAATGTATGCAGAAGTTATAACACACTTCCTGTTTCCTTTATTCGCCATAAATTCGTTTCCTCGCCACGGCCAAACCGTTCGAGATATCAAAAATCCCCTGGCAACTTTTCATCCTCAATGTCTTGACTTCATGCTGACCGAGTTTCGTGGCGATTGGTTGAATTCTCTAGGAGGAGTATATCGAATTCCAGGGGCATACGCTTCCAAACAAACCATAATAGCCGACTTCCTGTTGGGCTGGGGTAAAAAGTAAAAGTACAAAGGATATATGAATCGATGAGATCTATATGTGTACCGAGTTTCATATTATTACATTCAAGCGTGTTTGATTTATGGACCAAGTTTTCGGACCCCGTTCCAGGGGGCACTGTCGAGCCCCCCTGCCACGCCCGGGTACCAGCTTCAGCCCGGCCCTGATGGCCACGGGTTCTGACCCGTGTGCAAAGTTTCAAGAGTTTTTGAGCACGTTAAGGCCCCCAAAGTGCGCTGAGAGTCTCAAAAGTATCCAAAAAGAATATTAAAGTTTGATGCGTTGTCACGGCAACAGCATCTAAGATATCAACAATCCTTTCACAGGTCTAAATCTGGCGTGTGTCTACATTATACACATCAAGTTTGAAGCAAATCGGGTAAAGCCTGTTTGATTTATGGACCAAGTTTTCGGACCCCATTCCAGGGGGCGCTGTCGAGCCCCCCTGCCACGCCCGGGTACCAGCTTCAGCCCGGCCCTGATGGCCGCGGTTTCTGACCCGTGTGCAAAGTTTCAAGAGTTTTTGAGCACGTTAAGGGCCCCAAAAGTGCGCTAAGAATCTCAAAAGTATCCAAAAAGAATATTAAAGTTTGATGCGTTGTCACGGCAACAGCATCTAAGATATCAACAATCCTTTCACAGGTCTACATCTGGCTTGTGTCTACATTATACACATCAAGTTTGAAGCAAATAGGGTAAAGCGTGTTGGATATATGGACCAAATTGTCTGACCCGTTCAAGGGGGCGCTGTCGAGCCCCCCTGCCACGCCCGGGTACCAGCTTCAGCCTGGCCCTGATGGCCGCGGGTTTTGTCCCGTGTGCAAAGTTTCAAGAGTTTTCGAGCACGTTAAGAACCCCAAAAGTGCCCGAAAGCATAAAAAAGCATGAAAAAGCTTAAAAAAAGGAATATTAATGTTTGATGCATTGCCATGGCAACAGTATCTAAGATATCAATAATCCTTTCACAGGTCTACATCTGGCGTGTGTCTACATTATGCACATGAAGTTTGAAGCAAATCGGGTAAAAATAAGAGGGTGATTTAAAAGCATTTTGAAAGTGACACACTTCCTGCTTCCAGTTGGTGGCGCTATAACTTTGACTCACAATAGTCACATCCATGTGATCGGGCTCTTACAACGAACACACTGCTGAAGTTTCATCAAGATTAGTTAATGTATGCAGTAGTTATAACACACTTCCTGTTTCACGTTTCTCGCCATAATTTCGTTTACTCGCCACGGCCAAACCGTTCGAGATATCAAAAATCCCCTGGCAATTTTTCATCCTCAGTGTCTTGACTTCATGCTGACCGAGTTTCGTGCCGTGTGTTTGAATTCTCTAGGAGGAGTATTTCACATTCCATTGCATGTGTTTTCCAAACAACCCTTAATAGCCGACTTCCTGTTGGGCTGGGGTAAAAAGTAAGAGCATGAAGTATATATGAACCGATGAGATCTATATGTGTACTGAGTTTCATATTATTACATGCAAGCGTGTTTGATTTATGGACCAAGTGTTCAAACCCCGTTCCAGGGGGCGCTGTCGAGCCCCCCTGCCACGCCCGGGTACCAGCTTCAGCCCGGCCCTGATGGCCGCGGGTTCTGACCCGTGTGCAAAGTTTCAAGAGTTTTTGAGCACGTTAAGGCCCCCAAAAGTGCCCAAAAGGTAGTAAAATAATAATAATAATAATAAAATATAGCTGCGAGCAGCGATTACGGGCCCAAGCCGGTGGCACCGCAACCCCGGTGCCTTTAGTTACCTAAAGGCACCGGAGTGGCGGTGCCGCCGGCTTTGGCCCTTCATCGCTGCTCGCAGCTATATTCATATATATATATATATATATATATATAAACAAGCCGGTGGCACCGCCACCCCGGTGCCTTTATATATATATATATATATATGTCTACATTGTTCAATCACGCCTCACACACACACACACACTTTTGCAGAGCCCACACCAATGCAAGCTCTATAGCACACATCTTCTCAAAGGTCAAAGCGGAGTTACGATATTGCCCGTCATGCACAGTAACCGTAAAGGCACCGGGGTGGCGGTGCCACCGGCTTGTTTATATATATATATATCGTATTATTCTAACTTGTAAAAAACTATTAACTTTTGTTAATATTCAACCATTTCACAACTAACTTTTTTCCATAGATCAAACACAACATAATTATATGGTGGACTGAAACAAAAATTATTAATTAAATAAAATTATTGTTTTCCTCTGAAATAGCAAAAGCATCACACACTAGCTGTACCTGCTCTAAATAAAAAAGAGTAATTCAATAAAAATACAAAATCGAACTAAATAAAATAAATTATTACAAAAACAAAATCAAACCAAAGAAAATATATCTTCGAAAAAAAAAGCGAGTGTCATGAGGAAAGGCGCCTCAGGAATCGTCAGGATTAACTCCATGTGTAAGGAATTTTGATTGATTTTATTTGTCACTTGAAAATTATTGTTAAATGTGTGCCTGCATAACTTTAATAAGATTTATTTTCTTTGATTTGATTTTGTTTTATATAATTTATTTATTTCGATTTTGTATTTTTATTTAAATACTATTATTTATTTAGAGCAGGTACAGCTAAGTGTGCGATGCTTTTGCTATTTCAGAGGGAAAAAAACACATTTTATTTCAAAAAGGCTTTTCAATTAAATAAAATGTTCAAGCTTTGTTTTCGTTTTATTATTTTGTTTGTTTTAAGCTTTGTTTAATTTATATTGTTAATCATCTGACACAAAACAAATGCATAAAGTATCATTTTAACTTTTAAAAAACTATTAACATTTGTTAATAGTACATTGCCTGTCTTTTGTTAATAGGACAAAACATAGTTATTATATTTTATAATATTTTATAAATATATAAAATAAACATTTGTAATGAAATCGTTCAAAAAAATGATATTAGCATTGTTTTAAACTTTGAAACTAAAGTAGCGCAATGCCTGGCCACTCCCGCGCCGCCTCCTTTTCACAATCCGAGGGAACCATCTCCGGAATATTAACCTCACTCCTAGAAGTCCAATTCTCATTATTCATGCCTCTTACCTGAGATTGATTGCACACACACACACACACACACACACACACACACGCACGCACTCACACGCACACACACACACACACACACACGTGTCAAGTCACTTACATTTTAGATGCAATATTGACTTTTTTTCTGTTTCAGCAGCGAAAATAGTTCAACAAAGATCACAGCAGAACCATCGAGCATCTCACAGCAACGCGTTCTCATTACTGAATGATTCAGCATTTTGAACAAATCGGTTGACTCAAAGATTCAACGACCAATCCATAATCTGTCTCATTCATGAACGACTCAGCCGTTCGAACGAATCGTTTGAACGAATGAATCAATGACTCGCTCATTAAGACGGTCGCCTGGCGACACCTAATGACGGTTTAGTGATATGTTTAAAAGTATCATTCTTTCCAACGATTGTTAATTAACTCATATTTGAAACATAAGCTATATATATATATATATATATATATATATATATATATATATATATATATATATATATATATATATATATACACACATATATATACAGAGCCGGATTAAATAAATGGACTACACTAGGCAGGCTGCATTTTTTGGGCCCCCCTCCACCCATGTTATTTATGAATTGAAATCTGAAACTTACCAAAGTTACTGATAAAAGTTAATTCACATTTTACATAGCCTAGTCTTTGGTTACAAATTGGTTGTTTGTATGCCAAAATAAGTCATGTGTTGTAAATTAAACAGTCTATCAGACTATTTTTGATATTCATTATTTATACGTCATTACACGGCTCTATTAAATGCTATTAAATTATCCTCATCTTATCGATTGGGAGTGTCATTGTTAAGGCAGTAGTGCCAGTAAATAACCAATAGGTAAACTATGTAAACAGAGCAAATAAGTTTATCTTATTTGCTCTGTTTACATTTAATCAACACATTCAATTAAGATTTTCTGCAAAATGCAATAGCTTACAACATTTATAAATGTTGTAATTAAGAACAAGACAAACATGACCCCTTCACATTCATCAAAACCATTTAGAATCTGTCTAACAATAATAAATATAAGGATGGAGGATTTAAACTATGGAAAACTAAAGGTATTCAGACTATTAAATACTTGTATATGGATGGAATACTTCTTACATTTCAAGAATTGTGTGATAAACACCAGATTCCCTCAAAACATTTTTTAAAAAATATTCACAGCTTAAAAGTTTTATGTCTTCCAGGTGTACAGATATCATGTACATTCCCAAACTGTCATTAATAGAGGAAATAATTGGTAAAAGAGGTGAAAAGGGCCAATTGTCAAAATATTATAATTTAATAATGTTTAACTCTAAAGAGTCTGCTGTAGACAAATTAAATGCATGGAGGAAAGACATTCAAGAAGAAATAGAGGAATTTGAATGGACTGAAGCATGTTTAAAGGCGCAAAAACAAATAAACACGCAGCTTAAATTATTACAGTATAAATGGTTGACAAGGGTTTATATAACACCTGAAAAACTCAATCATATGTCTAGCAATATTCCTAAAATGTACAAAATGCCAAAATTATAAAGGAACTCTAATTCACTGTCTATGGGAATGTTCTGATATACAGAAGTTCTGGAAGGATGTCATAAACTGTTTGTCAGCAGGGCCTGCATTTCGTTTTGAAAAATGGAGGGGAAATCCCCCCTTAGGTGATTCTTTAATTTGAGGTGGGAGTTTAGACTTTTTTTTAAAATTAGGCCTACATTTATCTCCTAATGGGGTAATTTTGTTCTTAAGAATTTACGCAACACAAGGAAGCTTGATTTCAATCTTTGAATTAAATTGAAAAAGGTAGCACAAAAGTACAATAGAATAAAGATACCTATAAAGAGAAAAGATTTTGCTTATGTCTGACACCAGTATTCTGAAATAGTACTACAGAGACTGAATAAAGTAGGCCTAATCAAATGCAAAATAACAGTGGGTAGTGTTTTAGTCCTGAGAACTAAATTAAATACAGGATATTAATCCTGATTCCTTAAAATGAAAGCTACGTTTTGTTGTTTTGACAACCAAATTAATGACAGACCATGGCTGCTGTCACTGTAAGAGCTCAAGCACAGATCCTGTAGCCACTACGGTCACGTGCGATGTATGCTTATTGAAGACATAACCGACTGTGTTTAGAGGATACTCACCAAGACCGAAATTGACATAATTTTCGCATGTTTTTTACTGTTAAAGCGATTTAATCCACGAAAAATAACTGTTGTTACCCGCGAGCTTGTGAGGCGGCTTGTATGTGTGCAGAAAAAAACATCTCTCAGACAGCGCGCAAAAACATCTCTAAGACAGCGCACAAGTAGCCTCCCGAATAGTTCAAGATCGCGTGAATGTTTAAACTGGTAAGACTTAGCCTAAGACGTCCAAATGGTAACCTGTAGTTAGGCCTACTCATGATGCAATGCTGGCCCATGCATGACAATTCCGTCTATTCCGACTCCGAGACGCGAGTGTATTATCGCCGCCTGAACGAGATAGGACATTTGTACATTTTTTTATTTTTTGTCCCTCTTTCTGGGCCCCATCCCGCCAATAGGGCCCTAGGCACGTGCCTAGTTTGCCTTTGCGTTAATCCGGCTCTGTATATATACACAAAAATAAAATAAACACATTTGAAGCGTGTTTGCTTACTAAATTGTGAGCTGAACGAAAGTTGCAGCAAATATCAGCAACAGGAGTCAAATTTCATTAATCACGAGAGTGAAGAGCTGACTGAAAAGATGATGACGGAATAGGCTATTTTATGTAAAAGCGCCTATTTAAGCGAATCTATCATTATACTCTTTTGTTGTTGTGTTTTCCGTGAAAAATAATAGACTATTGAACTCACAATTCAAGCACGCGCTCTGCACGCGCCACCATTATCAATGTCCGTGTGGACGTCCGCGATCGAACAGTGGAAACATTGGCTACTCCGTCATTTTATTCAAGAAGATCATTCAAACTGCAAAGTGTTTACTTATTTTTGGATACTCGCAATCAAACACAACATTGTGATTTTGTAAAATACATTCAAGAAATCCGCCCCCGAAATGGGGCTTCTTTTAAAATGAAACAAAAATGCTCACAGCTGCACGTCTTGTGGAGACGTCCGTTACTTTCGCTTTCAAGTTAGCGATTTTAAAGCCCCCAGCGGAGTCACGGTGGGAAAATATTCCCATAGTAGCATCAATTGGCCTACCTGATTTTGAACACAAGAGGGCAGTAAAGCACTATGAATGATTTTTTTTTTTTTTTTTTTTTTGGCTAAACAACCATTCTGGCTGTTTTTAAACTTAAACATAAATCTTAAATTGAAAAAAAGGAATACAATGGGTTTACTTCTAATATTAGTATAATTTTATAGAAAAATAAATGGTGTATAATTACATTTTAGAAAGATATGAGACATTTCCTGATTCTTTTTTTGACATAATCCCTCGCCATAGCAAAACCGTTTGAGATATTCAATATCCGTTCACAATTTAGCATCTTTAATGTATTTTCATCAAGTTGAAAAAGTTTTGTAACTGTAGATGAAACTAACCCCCCCCCCCCCCCCCACACACACTTTTGTCACAAAAGGTGGCGCTACTGAGCCCCTGCACCACGCCCGTTTCTGAAACTTTGCACATGTCTACTGGCTAATAAATGTGATCTGTCTGTCGAGTTTCATGCAATTTTAAGCAATTTCAGGCATGCTAAGAGTCTCAAAAGCATCCAAAAACAATATTAAAGTTTGATGCGTTGCCATGGCAACAGTATCTAAGACATCAATAATCCTTTCACAGGTCTACATCTGGCGAGTGTCTACATTATACACATCAAGTTTGAAGCAAATCGGGTAAAAATAAGAGGGTGATTTCAAAGCATTTTGAAAGTGACACACTTCCTGCTGCCAGTTGGTGGCGCTATAACTTTGACTCATAATAGTCACATCCATGTGATCGGCCTCTTACAGCGAACACACTGTTGAAGTTTCATCAAGATCAGTTAATGTATGCAGAAGTTATAACACACTTCCTGTTTCCATTATTCGCCATAAATTCGTTTCCTCGCCACGGCCAAATCGTTCGAGATATCAAAAATCCCCTGGCAATTTTTCATCCTCAATGTCTTGACTTCATGCTGACCGAGTTTCGTTGCGATTGGTTGAATTCTCTAGGAGGAGTATATCGAATTCCAGGGGCATACGCTTCCAAACAAACCATTATAGCCGACTTCCTGTTGGGCTGGGGTAAAAAGTAAAAGTACAAAGGATATATGAACCGATGAGATCTATATGTCTACCGAGTTTCATATTATTACATGCAAGCGTGTTTGATTTATGGACCAAGTTTTCGCACCCCGTTCCAGGGGGCGCTGTCGAGCCCCCCTGCCACGCCCGGGTACCATCTTCAGCCCGGCCCTGATGGCCGCGGGTTCTGACCTGTGTGCAAAGTTTCAAGAGTTTTCGTGCACGTTAAGGGCCCCCAAAGTGCGCTGAGAGTCTCAAAAGTATCCAAAAAGAATATTAAAGTTTGATGCGTTGTCACGGCAACAGCATCTAAGATATCAACAATCCTTTCACAGGTCTAAATCTGGCGTGTGTCTACATTATACACATCAAGTTTGAAGCAAATCGGGTAAAGCCTGTTTGATTTATGGACCAAGTTTTCGGACCCCATTCCAGGGGGCGCTGTCGAGCCCCCCTGCCACGCCCGGGTACCAGCTTCAGCCCGGCCCTGATGGCCGCGGTTTCTGACCCGTGTGCAAAGTTTCAAGAGTTTTTGAGCACGTTAAGGGCCCCAAAAGTGCGCTAAGAATCTCAAAAGTATCCAAAAAGAATATTAAAGTTTGATGCGTTGTCACGGCAACAGCATCTAAGATATCAACAATCCTTTCACAGGTCTACATCTGGCTTGTGTCTACATTATACACATCAAGTTTGAAGCAAATAGGGTAAAGCGTGTTGGATATATGGACCAAATTGTCTGACCCGTTCAAGGGGGCGCTGTCGAGCCCCCCTGCCACGCCCGGGTACCAGCTTCAGCCTGGCCCTGATGGCCGCGGGTTTTGTCCCGTGTGCAAAGTTTCAAGAGTTTTCGAGCACGTTAAGAACCCCAAAAGTGCCCGAAAGCATAAAAAAGCATGAAAAAGCTTAAAAAAAGGAATATTAATGTTTGATGCATTGCCATGGCAACAGTATCTAAGATATCAATAATCCTTTCACAGGTCTACATCTGGCGTGTGTCTACATTATGCACATGAAGTTTGAAGCAAATCGGGTAAAAATAAGAGGGTGATTTAAAAGCATTTTGAAAGTGACACACTTCCTGCTTCCAGTTGGTGGCGCTATAACTTTGACTCACAATAGTCACATCCATGTGATCGGGCTCTTACAACGAACACACTGCTGAAGTTTCATCAAGATTAGTTAATGTATGCAGTAGTTATAACACACTTCCTGTTTCACGTTTCTCGCCATAATTTCGTTTACTCGCCACGGCCAAACCGTTCGAGATATCAAAAATCCCCTGGCAATTTTTCATCCTCAGTGTCTTGACTTCATGCTGACCGAGTTTCGTGCCGTGTGTTTGAATTCTCTAGGAGGAGTATTTCACATTCCATTGCATGTGTTTTCCAAACAACCCTTAATAGCCGACTTCCTGTTGGGCTGGGGTAAAAAGTAAGAGCATGAAGTATATATGAACCGATGAGATCTATATGTGTACTGAGTTTCATATTATTACATGCAAGCGTGTTTGATTTATGGACCAAGTGTTCAAACCCCGTTCCAGGGGGCGCTGTCGAGCCCCCCTGCCACGCCCGGGTACCAGCTTCAGCCCGGCCCTGATGGCCGCGGGTTCTGAGATGTGTGCAAAGTTTCAAGAGTTTTCGAGCACGTTAAGGCCCCCAAAAGTGCCCAAAAGGTAGTAAAATAATAATAATAATAATAATAATAATAATAATAATAATAATAATAATAAATAATAATCCTTAGGAAAACAATAGGGCCTTCGCCTTTTCAAGGCTTGGGCCCTAATAATAATCCTTAGGAAAACAATAGGGCCTTCGCCTTTTCAAGGCTTGGGCCCTAAATATACAACCTCAGTCCAACAGCGAACAATTTCCTTCTGTACGCCGCCATACTTGTTGAGATGAAGGATGACGATCTCCCTCTGTCGGTTTTGACAGAGAATTGCACCCTGAGGTCCAAGGCAAGCCTTGTGAATATTTAAGATGACTGTCCGAAACCTTAGCGAATGACGCACTTTATACACGTTTTAAGATGACCGAATCCTTAGCGAATGACGCTCTTTATACACACATTTTCTGCCAGCCTCGTTATTAAATGATTTGTCGATTGTTAAACCTAATGGTTTACCTACATAACCATTAAACAAGAACCCAATATCTGATAGTGATCTATATGCCTATTTAGTTTCATTTTCTCTATCTCTTTGGCAGTCATAACGCCACAACCAGGTCTGCAAGCACACTCCTTTCACCATTGCTAAACAAAATGCCATGACATTTAGGCCTATAAAAGCTTGATCCTGTTTTACAGGTTTAGGGCCTATAGTGTTTTCTGGTTTGATCATTGTAACCTTTATCAACCCTCTCTCATATGAACCGAATAACATTGACATGACAAAATGTCGTTTATCTTTTTTTCTCTTTTATCCTTAGTTTCTACATACAGTTTTATGATTTAGGCTTCAGATAATTATTTGTATCTACAAAATAAAGACTAAAGGGAGACAGAGTTATTTCAAGTGATTATTATATATTCATATATAGCCTATATATATATACATAGGAGCCTGATAAAAATTTTAATATTAAAGAAAAACGTTAGACGGACATAGAGGCTTTTGCATCTGAAGTATTCATGTATTATTATATACTTTATATATATACTTTATACTTTATACCATACCATATACCATACCTTTATACCATATACCATATACTTTATACGTCCGTCTAACGTTTTTCTTTAATATTAACATTTTTATCAGGCTCCTGTAGCCTATAGGTTTCTACCTAAGTGCCGACATTTCTGAATGGGCTGAGGCTGGGATTTAGTGAGTTTGAAGTGAAAGTATTTGATGAGTGTATACTATGTGCGAAGAGCATTCACTCAATATTATTATCTCATTTTTGACATAGGTGGCTTTTAGAGCCTTTTGCATCGGAGGTCTTCACATATAAAGTTTTAGTTATAGTTAATGATTCAACGCTGAAGGCAGACACAGATGTTTTTTGTTCATGGAGTTATCAAATTGATTTCCAAAAGTTAGGCCATATGAGTGAGTCTTGTCCAAATGTAATTTCTATTGATCATCAGTGCTGCAGACTCAAGAGTCCTGACTAACCTCTCATTAAGAAAAGTGTTTGTGTTTGTGAAGGATTCAAGCCCTGAAGACTTTTAGTGAACCTTCAGTTGTCTCTGTTATTCTTTATGGAAATACCTATTCCCAAACAATCGTATAAAGAAAAACATATTTGGTAGTCTGAAAAGTCAATGTAAATAATTAATGCGATCACTAACTTTGAAAAGCATGGGGAGTTCCAGTGGTTGTGTTTGTCGTGATACTCGAGAGCTTTCAAGACGCACTTCCTTTTCTAAAAACTCACAGAAGGGAAATATAATGATGTTGTTTGTTATTGATCTTTTAAATGTCATCATGATTGATTTTGCAATACTAGATCTTAACTAACATTTTTGGCAATGTTATTCACATAAAAAAAAGGAACATTAAAAATCTGTTCAAAACTTTTACAATGCTTAAAGGGTTAGTTCACCCAAAAATGAAAATTAAGTCATTAATTACTCACCCCCATGCTGTACCAACCCCGTAAGGCCTTCGTTCGTCTTCGGAACACAAATGAAGACATTTAGGATTAAATCTGAGAGGTACATAACTGCTACATAGGCTCCCTAAGGGAATGAAACTTGACGGCCCAGAAAGTCATTGAAGAAAATGTTTAAATATTCCATGTCGCAACAGTGGCTCAACTATAAGTTTATCAAGCGACGAGAATACTTTTTGTGCGAAAAAACAAACAAAAATAACGACTTTATTCGACTATTCCTTTTCTTCCTTGTAGGCCTGAAACGAGACTTCAAGAGATTTCCACGACGCATGCGCGAGAATTGCGATCTCCTTCAACTACTTCAGTTAAGTTCTCGCGCGTGCGCGTCGTGGAAATCTCTTGAAGTCTCGTTTCAGGCCTAGTAAAATCAACAAATAATCGTGATAATTAATCGTGATCTCAATATTGATCAAAATAATCGTGATTATCATTTTGGCCCAAATCGTGCAGCCTTAATCAATAGCATAGCACAAGCAGTTTAATGGGCAAAAGGGATTTCTACTCGTTTTTTACGTAACCCAAATCCTAAAAGATTCCTCTAAACCAAGGCTAAAATCTGAAGTCTCTGATCATTAGTTTGACATTGTCACAGACAGCTGTTTAAGACAGCCGTGTCAGAAGATTTGACTCACAGTCCTATGATGGCTGTCATGACGGATCCATTCAAACATACATTAAAATACTGAAGTAGCTTACAGATTAAGTAGAAAAACAATGAATATGCAATAGTGCATGTATTTATCAAAATCCTCCTTTCTAATTAAATTTTTTTCTAGCTAAATAAGTTAGTTCCCCTTCAGACAGTCACTCTCGACGTACATCAGAGATGATCTAACAGAATGGAGATCTCGCTTGAGAGACCAATCCACTTCGAGTGTAAACTAAAAGAGCCAATGCACATTGACATGCGATAATTTGCAACAGCTGCTCTGCCTCGCATTTAATGAGCAGCAGGTGCGTCACATCTTTGTCTTTCGCTTCGGAGCCAGACGGTGAATGCTGTTCCTCCTCTGCAAAGGATCTGTCTTCGAGTGGGCTTTCACACTGGCAGTTTAGTTCGTAACAGGGCGCGGTTCGCATGAAAAATCGCTAATGTGAACGCTGTCATGCGGACCCGGGTGCGCACTGGGGTACCGAACCCGAGACTACCTGGAGGAGGTTGTCTGAGTTCGGTTGCTCCCGAACCGTGCAGCGGTTTGCGTGAATGTGAAAGCAACACGGACTCGGGTGCGTACTTGTTCAGGAAGTAAAGTAACCTGCTCATGCGTTTTAGCTTATTGTGATGTATTCAGTTAAATAAAACACTTGTAAGGGATGATAGTGTTGATGATTTACCTTGGATACGAGCGAGAGTGAGCCTGCAGTGTATTCGTGCATTGCGCGTGGAATCAGGGCAGCAAATTTGGAAATCCACTGTCTCCTCAAAAGAGTCCGTTTGAAAGCAGCAGAAGGCCATCTTATGTGACACACGCACAGTAAACCTGTATTGTTCACTCATAAACCTGTATTGTTCACTCAACTGCGCATAATAGCAGCGAATTAATAAAAAACACAATATTGACCCGCATTCTGTTTTCTATCATGCGCCGTGCACGTTTGCGATGACGTAATATGCACGCAAACGCACCAGGGTTCAATAGAATCAAGTTGAGTGTGAAACCAGACCAACACTGCGGGGGGTGCCAGGAACAAACACGCTCGGGCTCGGACCGCAGCAAACATGCCCAGTGTAAAAGCCCCCTGAGTGTACTGCTGGACGAGTCTCTCTTTGGAAAGAAGCCTCTGCAAACTGATGTCGATGTGATCGTGATCTCTCCGGGTGTGTGCCTTCAATGAGTTGCTGTTTATTCAGCTGTGGGTCTCAGTGTTGCGTTTCCCAAGGAGTGAGTGCTAACACAGGCTTGCACTTTCGCCCTGGTGTGCAGCCGCGGTCATCTCCCTGTGCGCTTCGGCACCAGAGAGAGCAACACTGTAAAAGAGCTAAACACGATCTGACCCTGCCTCTTTTCAAGATGTCATTGAGAACATCGTGTGTTTCTGGATGCGGTCAATGTCTGACTCCGGCTGACAGTCATGATCACTGTATCACGTGCTTGGGCTATAGGTACGCTGAGATAGCGTTCATGGATGACTCGTGTTCCCACTGCGGGGGCACCTCACTCCTTTGTAACGCCCCCAAATGGTGGAACTTCTAAGAGAGCGCGCTGGCCATTCTCCGGGGGTGCCAGTCGTTTCTTTTGGGGCTCCTCCGGATGATCAAATGTCGGTTGCTACAGCGGAGGGAAAGCTGCAAGTCTCGGGCTCGAGCGGAACCCTCCACCGTGTCCCGAACCCATGCGGCTGAACGATTGGTATCTCAGGGCGGCCCGTGCTGGTTCTCAGCGCCCCGCTCCAGTGCCTTTCTTTCCGGAAGTGCATTATGAGGTTACTAGATCGTGGACGGCACCTTTTTCTATTGGAGCTCCCCCTGGTGGAGTGGTCTGTGGCGATGCAGCTGTGTCCCAAGGCCTCTAACTTTTGGCGGGGTAATCCGCGTCTCCCCTCCCGGGCGTATAAGGTCTCATCCTCTCTCGCGGATCAGACTTATTCAGCCTGTGCAGAAGCTCCCTCCGCCCTGCATGCCATGGAGCTCCTGCAGGTCTACCAGGCCAAAGCGCTCAAGAAATTGCACGAGGGTAGTAACGACCCAGGAGTTATGCAGGAACTGCGTACAACGATGACGAAAGTCACTGCGCACTCCCTGGGTTGGGCGATGTCCACATTAGTGGTCCAGAGGCGGCACCTGTGGCTGAACCGGGCGGATATGCGTGAGCCCGAAAAGGTAGGAAGCGTTAGGGCAAGTGGCCCTAAGATGGGTGGACGGTGGACGGTGACGGCTGGTGGACGGTTCCTCCGGATACGGGCAGATGGCAGGAGTCCGCCGTTCCATGCTCCTCCCCATCATGGTGGATGGCAGCAGGCTCCTGGTGGCAGCGGAACTGTGGAGACCACAGCATGCCTGGACACTTGTTCTAGGGGAACTCCTGCTCGTAGAAACGAAGGGTCCGACCACGGGCCGAAGGTTTGGCAACAGTGCGGGGTAATGGAAACCCGGTAGGTGCCGCTCTGCCACGCCAATCTCGGGACTCGGCCGTAAAGCCCGTGTTGAAGCGGCCTCATATGACGCGACCCCAGTGGCGTTACTGCGGCTGCAGATGCCATATGCCCCAGGAGCCTCTGAAAATGATGTTTTATTAACAAAGTTTAGGAGAAGCACGTTCAGATAATTAACCTAATTAACTCGAGAGGAGCTTAACTATGTTTCATGAAATTAAACAATCCGAGGGCCAAGCCTTGTGAATATTTATGACTGTATGATATAAATGACTCACTTTATTCAGATTTTAAAGATGACTCAATTCTTAGTGAATGATACCGTGGCAGAGAGAGCTCAGTGCGCTGCAACTGAAGAAAAAACATGCAAATAGAAAAAAACACCCGCAAATTAAGAAAACATCTTAATCAGTTTTACAACACACGTGTGCTCCAAATACTCACAGCACAACCAAATACAGAAATGCGCGGTGCAAAAGTTCTCAACACTACCAAATACAAAAACGCGCTGCAAATAGCACTGGTCATGGCCGCTAATCATGGCCGTCACGCCGCCTGTGTCTTCATCTGACAAGATGGCCGCTGCGCCTGTGTCGTCGGACAAGTTACCCGGTATGCCAGAGCCTCAAGCTGTCAGGGCCACCATGCTAGAACCTCCAGCCGCCACGGACACTACGACGCCAGAGTCGCCAGCCTTCACGGGTGCCTCGCCAGAGTCTTCAGCCGTCATGGACACCACATCTGTGTTCCCGGTCATCATGAGCGCTGCACATAAAGACATTAAGGCAGCCCCAAGGCATTTGAGACTGGCTTAAAATCTGGAGGACACACCGTTGACATCAGTACGAGGAGCTGGCATCTCCACAGTAATGCCAAGCGTAGGGGTTTCTGAGGTGGTCCCACTGTCGACAGTACTCCCCGTTTCGGCGATGGTTATTCTGTGTGTTTGGGCCGTGCACTGCTTGTCAGTCCAAGAGTCCATTCCAGAGTCCAACCCAGTCCATGAGTCCACTCCAGAGTTCGCTCAAGAACCCAGCCTCGTAACCTATGAACATCCTGTCTGCCTTGAGATGACCACAGAGGTTGCCCCTGAGTTCCCTGTCTGCTTCAAAGTGGCCTCAGAGGTCGTATCTGACCGGAAACACCCTGCCGGTCCCATTAAGTCAGTGGAGGATGCCCTTGAGCTCCCTGCCTCTTTTGACAGGGCCTCTGAGGCCAATATTAACCTCTCTGTGCTCTGTTCCTTAGTTTCGCTGCTGTGATGGTCGTCTGCTCTGCCGTGGGGGTCTTCAAGCCCGTCTGAAAGGCAATCTGCTCGGCCTACTCCGCCCTGGCAGCCTGCTCCGCCCTGGCCGCCTGCTCCACCCTGGCCGCCTGCTCAGCCTCAGTCTCCAGGCCCTCTTCCGCTACACGAGCCTGGGCCTCCATCCCTCCCCCGGGTCCACCTTGCTCCACCTCCCTCCTGGACAATTTTATGAGTGTCTGGAAGCCTATCCTTTGAGGGGGGGCTATGTCACGATCTCCAGTGAGAGGGCCCGTCATTACCACCAGAGGGCACTCAACCCCGGATATTGTCATTCCCTCATGAAACTACATTTCCCATAATTCACTGCCTGGACTCATCATCCCTGATTGCATCCACCTGTGTCTCATTACCTTGTCAGTCTCAGCCTATTTAAATCATTTACACTCATTCATTCTCTGCGAAGTCTTGTATGTTGTTGCCCTGCATTTCTGAGCATTTCTCTGGTTCCATGTATTTCGGTCTTTGGACTCTCTGCCTGCCTTTGGATTACCCGTTTGTAGTGCTGCACGATTAATCGTATCGCAATCGTAATCGCGATGTCAAGCCTATGCGATTATGACGCAAAATACTGCGATTTTATATGAAATAAACAAATTAGGGCTGTTAACGCAGCATCTGTTATTTTTTGTCATCCTTTGGCTAGTGTTACATGACCCCGCTCTTATTCACGCGAATGCTTTAGTTTAAACCATTCAGCCAGTCAAAAGAGAGCGCGCTGCCTGTGAATGTCCTGACTGAAAGACGCGCGCCAGTATCATGCGCATGCACAGACCGCGCGCCAGAATACAGTTCTCTTTCCGCTTGAAGAGAACGAACAATAACACACACAATTATGCCAAAATATCATTTATCGAGTGTCTTCATCATAACATAAGAGCAGTCTTATGATGGTCGTCGACGTAAAGAGTTGTGAGAGAATAAGGCGCGTGTGAGATCCACGTCTCTGTCAGCAACTCTTAAAGGGCCAGCATCCAATAATGCTTTCTGTCAGTAAAGTTAATCAAAGAACAAAGGAAACAGAGAAAAACACTCACTGCTCTTGACCAAATAACTTGTGTAGCTTTAAATAGGATTTTAGTCCATATAATTTATAATTTATGCAGCGTAGACTGTTTAATAACTTTATTCAATTTCTGTATGTCCTACCTGTTAGACAGGAAGAGCAGAGGTAAATATGACATTTATTATGGGTTTATGTGAGGATTGTTTGAAGTTCACTTAAATTAAAATTAAATTAATTTTTATCCAGACATCAATGGCTTATTGATCATTATAGGTGTTATCAATCATTTAGTTGTTGTTGATAGTTTGAGTTGAGAAATACACATTTCAGAATTATCACTAATCTGTGTGTGCATTTTGCTTTAGAACCAAGCAAGTTGACTCATGAAACCATTTGTTTATTATATCGCAATCGCATATCGCAATATTGACCTCAATAATCGCAATATGACATTTCCCCCAAATCGTGCAGCCCTACCCGTTTGCCTTGTACCCAACCTTGTGTGTTTTGTTTGTTTGGACTGCTTACCTGTGTTTTTACCTGTTGCCTGTACATTTGATTACGTGTCTGGATTGCCCCATCATTAAAAGCTGCATTTGGATCTCAACCCTTGTGTCTCGAAGCAGTTTGTTACACATATGACCTGAATAACATTGACATGACAATATGTTGTTTCTCCTTTTTCCCTTTTATCCTTAAAATAGTTTCTACATACAGTTTTATGATTTCGGCTTCAGATAATAATTGTTTTTATCTGATGAAATAAAACACCAAAAGAAGAAAGTGTTATTTCAATTGATGTATAAAAAAAAAAAAAAATAAGTTTAACTTAATGATAATAACCCTGAAGGGAGACTAATGTTTTTAGTTCCAGGAGTTATCAAATTGATTTCCTATTCCCAAACAATCATATAAAGAAAAACATGTTTGTCAGTCTGAAAAGTCAATGTAAATAATTAATGCGATGACTAACTTTGAAGTGCAGGGGAGTTCCAGTGGGGCTGTTTGTCGTGATACTCAAGAGCTTTCAAGTCACGAAAGATGCACTTCCTTTTCTAAAAACTCACAGAAGGTAAATATAATTATATTTTCTGAATATGGTGCAATGACATCCCTTAAATGTCATCATGATTAATTCGCAATACTAGATCTTATCTAAACTTTTTGGCAATGTTATGCACATAAAAAAAAAAAGGAAAATTAAAAGTCTGTTCAAAACTTTTACAATGCTTAAGTGCTAATTATGGTATACTCTTCAAAGCTCTGCATTGTTTATTTTATTTTATTTTATTTATTTATTCCTTCCCCTCGGGCTTTTCTGAGGTAAATATAACATTGACATTGTTTACATGCTGTTTTATCTACGTTTTTTCGCGGTTGAAACACTGTTAAGTTGTAGGCTCTTTCAACATACCTTCTGATATTTGTTTATTCTGTTTATTTTACGCTGTAACTACACCAATAAAGCAGAAGAGATGTAAGGTCTTTTTACCGTCAAACACACCCTTGAACTCTCGGTTGACAAACCTTGCTTACTTGAGTCATGCTGGTTTAAAAAATGCGTGAAGGAGTAAATTCAGCCAATTTACTAGTCAGAAAACCAGTCAGTATCTGGTGTGACCACCATTTGCCTCACGCAGTGCAACACATCTCCTTCGCATAGAGTTGATCAGGTTGTTGATTGTGGCCTGTGGAATGTTTGTCCAACTCCTCTTCAATGGGTGTGCGAAGTTGCTGGATATTGGCAGGACCTGGAACACGCTGTCGTATACGCCGATCCAGAGCACCCCAAACATGCTCAATGGGTGACGTGTCCTGTGAGTATGCTGGCCATGCATTAACTGGGATTTTTTCAGCTTCCAGGAATTGTGGACAGATCCTTGCAACATGGGGCCGTGCATTATCATGCTGCAACATGAGGTGATGGTCGTGGATGGCACAACAATGGGCCTCAGGATCTTGCCGCGGTATCTCTATGCATTCAAAATGCCATCAATAAAATGCACCTGTGTTCATTGTCCATAACATACGCTTGACCATACCAAAACCCCACCGCCACCATGGGCCACTCGATTCACAACGTTGACATCACAACGGTTTGCGCTCACCCACACGACGCCATACACGCTGTCTGCCATTTGCTCTGTACAGTGAAAACCGGGATTCATCCGTGAAGAGAACACCTCTCCAAAGTGCCAGACACCATCGAATGTGAGCATTTGCCCACTCAAGTCGGTTACGACGAACTGCAGTCAGGTCGAGACCCCGATGAGGACGACGAACATGCAGATGAGCTTCCCTGAGACTGTTTCTGACAGTCTGTGCAGAAATTCTTTGGTTATGCAAACTGATTGTTGCAGCAGCTGTCCGGGTGGCTGGTCTCAGACGATTTTGGAGGTGAAGATGCTGGATGTGGAGGTCCAGGGCTGGTGTGGTTACACGGGGTCTGCAGTTGTGGGGCCGGTTGGATGCACTGCCAAATTCTCTGAAACGCCTTTGGAGACGGCTTATGGTAGAGAAAAGAACATTCAATTCACGGGCAACCGCTCTGGTGGATATTCCTGCAGTCAACATGCCAATTGCACGCTCCCTCAAAACTTGCGACATCTGTGGCATTGTGCTGTGTGATAAAACTGCACATTTTAGAATGGCCTTTTATTGTGGCCATCAGCCTAAGGCACACTTGTGCAACAATCATGCTGTCTAATCAGCATCTTGATATGCCACGCCTGTGAGGTGGATGCATTATCTCGGCAAAGGAGAAGAGCTCACTAACACAGATTTAGACAGATTTGAGAACAATTTTTGAGAAAAAAAATACCTTTTGTGTACATAGAAAAAGTCTCAGATCTTTGAGTTCAGCTCATGAAAAATGGGGGCAAAAACAAAAGTGTTGCGTTTATAATTTTGTTCAGTGTATATTGTTTGTTTGATGCCTTTTACATAATAAAAATGAAGCTGGTTAAATTAAATACCAGTCTGTGCCTGCACAGTGTGTGTGTGTGTGTGTGTGTGTGTGTGTGTGTGTGTGTGTGTGTGTGTGTGTGTGTATGTATATATATATATATATATATATATATATATATATATATATATATATATATATATATATATATATACACATATATTAAAGTCAAATATCTTTGGTATTAAAGTCAAATATCTTATATGCCTTATTTGGTTAAATATTTCTATAACTAAATTGACTGCTGCCTCTGGTAACCAGCTTTCTAGTCTCTGCTAGTTTCATACCACTTGCAGCACTCGGTCACAGTTTATTTGCTGACAGATTAAGTGTTCATTACCTCACATAGCAGCAAGTGGGTTAACAGATGAATCAGATTTTTTGAGGGACTGAGATAAAATTCCCTAAATAGGGTCTAGTAATGTTAATGGTTAGTAATGCCTCTTTATTTTATTGTATTTATTTTTTATTAAAACATTGATGAAATGAAAACAATAATCGTTTCAATACACTTGCCAAGATATGTGCTCACACTCTGTAGAGAGAAATAAACAATGATTCCTAGCACTGATAACACACATTTGGCAATAAACATATTTGACTTTTTCCAGTAGCCTATGTTTAAACAGAATTTAACTTTAAGATAAGTTCAATTCTGGATATATATCTATAACCAATTAAGTCTTATGTCTTTACCCAGAAAAACAAGACAGCTCAGTTATTTAAGTGTGCATAAACTCCAATAACCATCTCAAGTCATATTTTTAGTTATAGAGAATAATCGTTTTATTAAAGTAAAAGATTACAGATTTCAAGTCAGCACATGCTATTTTTTGCCCCCTACTACTAAATCTCTGTTTTGCCTTTTAAGACCAAATGTGATGTACTTAAATATAGAGCTAAAGGCATGATCTCTCAGGCCATATATGAGATAACTTAGACATCCTGGTAAAATCATAAACTCTAAAAAACAAAAATACATTATGTGTAACAAAGTCATATAATCAATATACAAATAAATTGTACACTGATTAAATAATACACCGATTAAAATGGATGCAGCACAGAGACCCAGCTGTATTAGATGCAACAGAACAGTCTTGTTGGCTGATGCCTTATCACAAGAGGTTGTTTTTAGAGACATAAGTAAAGATAATAACAAAACAAGTGAAGGCTAAATCCAGATTCTTCTATGCAGTCTGAAAAAAGTAGTTTTTGAGCAGAATTAAGGCATTGCTGTGTTTGTACTATCAATGGTGGAAATAATCAACTCAGACAAGCACTGAATCAAACCCATCATCCAAATAATGGCCATGTTAGTCAGGGGCGCAACTACCCAGTGTCAGAGGGGTATGCAGCAACATTTTTTGCCTACCCTTCAGGGCTACACATTTTTTGTAGTCAAGAAACAATATAGCCTACAATAGAAATTCAGAAGATGTATTCTGTAATGTCCGCTATGTGATGCATTATAGAAACACAAGACGAAACGAGATGAATATACAAATTCACATCAGACTTTACTCAACAGAAGCTTCTAAGCAAAAAAGACATAACCAAACAAACCCAAAGCATGGTTTCGAAAACAGACCTCAATAATAGAACAAAGATGTCTGCTATGCTGATATACAAGTTCCTCTACATTGGTAAACAACATCAACAAATTACATCTCAGCTGTGCATTATAAGAGAATATAATAAATTCTTACATTCAATGAGGTTAAATAAATATGATTTAAATACATTTATCAGTATGCATGTGTGCATATATGCAGGGTTTTGATGAAACCACAACACAGTATGTCCACCTCTTACAAATAATTTTTATTAAAACAAATCATAGGGCCATTTAAAAAAATGAATTGATCAATTTAACTGATAGACAAATAGACTGCACAAATGCATTGGAAAGGACAGAGCAGTCATGTCAAACAGTATGGATAAACTCTATTAAGATGGTTGGACAAGAAAAAAACAGAGCAAAATATGAATTCAAAAACTGTGCATGCTGTTACAGACCACTGAGCAATAATCAACTCTAGTATTTAAGAAAAAGGAAAAGCTGAAGATTCCCCAAACACATCATATTAGTTTTTGTTTAAAGAAATTATCTGACATAATAAATGCTTTAGCTGTTGCACAAGTCTGTTTTTATAGATTTCCAGAAGGATTAGAGGCTTAAAGTCTCAAATTTGAACTATTGTAAATTCATTGACAGTGTGATAAAAACAGTTGTCATAAGATTAAATGAACAACAAACATTTTACATCCTATATTTGTGGTTACTGCACTGGCAAACATTGTGACAAGTATGGTTTAATGTGATTGGCAAATACATGCTTTTCCATAAGTCAGTTATTTTTGTGTGGTTGATCTCAAATATCTCATCATCATGTAAACTCATATTTTAAACTTTTAGAGAAATATATTTTTGTATCTTAATAAGGAAAGAATATTATCAACTAAAGCCTTTTAGATAACATTTAAATAGTTTTTTTTCCCCATCAGTTAGTATCTATTTTTCCTCCTCCTATTGCTGTATTACATCTATTTTGCTTTTTGAGACCAAATGTGAAGTAGTATTTAAATAAAAAGCTAAAGGCCTGGTCTCTCATGCCATATATAAGAGAACTTAGACATTTGGGGAAAATCATAAACACTACAAAGCAAAAATACATTACATGTAATGATGTCATATAGTCAGTATAAATATAAATGACTTCTTGGATAACTCCAACTAAGATGGATGCAGCACAGAGACCCAGCTGTATTAGATGCAACAGAACAGTCTTGTTGGCTTTTTTGGCAGACAATTTATCACAGGAGGCTGTTTTAGCCACGGCTGCTATAGAAGCATAAGTAAAGATAATAACAAAAGTCACTACGACAAAAAATACACATGTAAAAGCTATTTCAAGTTTCTTATATATCTGCAGTCTGAAAAGAGTAGTTCTTGAGCAGAACAAATTCATCACCGTGTTTGTTGTATCAATGGAATAGAAGATAATAATCTCAGACAAGCACTGAATCAAACCCATCATCCAAATAACACCAATGGCCATGTTAGTTCTTTTGTAACTGGTCATTTCTGCATGTCTGAGAGGGATGCAGATGGCCACATATCTCTCCAGTGACATCAAAGCCAGATTTAGTACGGCAACCTGATAGAGGGATTGTGCAGCCGCAAGAAGAATGATACAGACATTTTTCAAAATAAAAATCCTGCTTACAGCACACACAAATAACACTACACTCATAAAGAGATTGAGCGTATCGACCCAAAGCATGTGACCAAACAAAATGTAGCGAGATGTCTCCTGAAAAACAGTCTTTTTCCTCAAGGTGAAGATCATGACTCCATTGACATAAAGGAAAATAACACATGTGGTCACACACAAGAATGTTTTCACCGGTGCATCTCGATCTACCAGGAATGGACTCTGAGTGAGGTTAGATGTAGAACCATTAAAAGCAGACATATTCAGAAAAAATAAAACATGAAGATGTTAACCTAAGATGCTGGTATAGCACACTGACTAATACTGCAATCTACAATGTCCTTGGATTGCATAAAAATCTCCAGGCTTGTGTGCTGTTGATGGCACAGAGTGAGAAAGATCAGAGCGTGGCACTTTAAATATTGTTAAATTCATTATTATGTTACGTACGTGTTGAATCCCAGTGGTTGTTTCGTGTATGTGGGGGGAGGTCTGTGTGTGTTTACTTTGTTTACCTTGTAATCTGGCAAAACCTCCAGGAGGTTTGTTGGAAGCTAGTTATTATAGCTAATAAAGTTTTAAATATGGATATTTTTCTCACACAAACACATTGCTTCGCTCCAGAATGCCTTTATTTAACCCCTGGAGATGTACAGTATGGATTACTTTTATGATGGATGGGTGAATTTTTTTTGGGTTTCAAAATCTATACTAAAAATCATTATAAAGCTTGGAAGAGGCAGGATATTTCTAAATATATCTCCAATTGTGTTCGTCTGAAAGAAGATAGTCATACACCTGTCTTGAGGGTGAGTAAATCATGGGGTAATTTTCATTTGTGGGTCAACTATCCCTTTAAGCTCTGTAAATTACTGTTAATTAAACTTTTAAAGTCTGCATGTAATCCAAATGGACCCGATTTCCATTGTTAGTGCACATTAATAATCTTGTGGTGAACAATTAATCCGTGCAAATAAATCCAAAATTTGTTTGTCTTTGTGACACCCTATGTCCATTTTGTGATTCGGGCCGAAAATAAATATTTTCTTTAATTTGTTAAAGCTCCAGTCCGTAACTTTTTTGTGTTAAAAATGATCCAAAATAAATGTTTGAGCAAGTACATAACCAGTGTTCAAAAGTAACAGCTTGCCTTAGCTCGATTCAAAACGGTAAGCTTGTAATAATAATTTAATTCCAGTGGTACTGGTGGATTTCCGCAGGAGATTCGAGCATGTCTTTGCGTCATTACGTCACATCTGTACACATAAAGAAGGAGTCTCGGCTAGAAGGCTATATTGCGAGTGAGGATGTTTGAGGTGGAGATTTATAGCCTTTTGTCACAGCACTTGATATAATTAAGCTTATTAATTTGATGGCGGATTTAGAAAGGTTCAAACGACAATCACCAGTGACAACTAGAGATTCACCCGTTGTAAAATGCAAAAGACTTTGGACTGAGAGTTTGGAAAAAGACTGCAACCGGACCCATGCGAAAACAAGGATACATATCTGTAGGGCTTTAAATGTAGTCACGCAATGCTGATGTTGTTAACATCAACAATTTGAGAACAAAGTATAATTTGCACGTGATATGATAAACGATCGTTAGATTTAATCAGCGAGATTTACTGCAATGCTTTTTTTCAGTTATTTGGTCAGAACAAAAGTGGATGTTACCTACTTGTTAAGAGGACATTTTCTGGTGAAAATTATTATGTTGGTCATACTTCCAAAAAGTAGAATCTGTGATTCTGAATGCCAGTATCCACACCGGCGCGGTGACTGACAGCTGCACACTCTCCTCAAATATTGTGTTCATCCGCGCTGTGCCGTGTCGAGGGTGTCGAGGTACAACTCACGTAAAGTTGATAATTCCGCGAATGACTGCAATTGCAGATTTCGAACAGAGATGGCGACAAAGAGGATAAACTGCGGACTGCAGCTTTCATTTTAATAGAGAAGTGATACTTTGGCATAGAGCAGCATAGACATAATATATACATAGACGCCCTATTGGCCGCTTTGAAACGTTGCTGCGATACGTCAATGCGTCCACCTTTTTTTTTTTTTTACATTTATCAATCGATTTCAGTGGTTTGTATGTGGTGTACAAAAAGTTCCATCTCTAGTTATTTAAAATCTCGATAGTAAGACTTATAAAATATTTTGGTAACACTTTACAATACGGGTGCACTAATATACATTAATTCATACTTAAATAATGTACCGATAATCATGAGTTAATGAATGACTCATGAAGAACTAAACCATTAATTAATGATTACTGCATTAGCAACTAATAAAGAGTCTATATGATTAATAGATTAAGTAATAGATTAATTGCTATTAATTAAACGTGTCATCATGTTAACATGTTAACATGTTGTCATCATAACATATTTTTTTTAACTAATAGTGTAAATTAATGTGTTAATTACCATTAGTCAAAGCTATGCACATCAACTTCCAGTTGTCTGTTTTAATTAATCATTAGCTAATGATTTGTAAAGGTATCATTATGTTATGACTTTACTTGTTGAGGCACTTGTTGTTAGTTAATAGTCATGTGCCTCAACAAGTAAAGTCATAACATAATGATACCTTTGCAAATCATTAGCTAATGATTAATTAAAGCAGACAACTGGAAGTTGATGTGCATAGCTTTGACTAATGGTAATTAACACATTAATTTACACTATTAGTTAAAAAAATATGTTATTAAGGAATTAATACACAATGACATATTGAATTAATAGCAATTCATCTATTACTTAATCTATTAATCATATAGACTCTTTATCAGTTTCTGATGCAGTAATAATTAATGGTTTAGTTCTTCATGAGTCATACATTAACTCATGACTATCTGTTCATTATTTAAACATGAATTAATGCATATTAGTGCACCCGTACTGTAAAGTGTTAACAATATTTTTTTAATAAGGAATTGTCAAAGCTCAGACTTGTCGTGTATCTGGCTTTTTATTCTTGGATAAGAATTGTGAAGACCCCAATACTGAGATATAATATAATTTTCACATTAAATGAAATAAAGTTTTCTTATTGTGGAAAAAGCATTTTCTGTAATTGACCCGATTTTAGCAATAACAAAGATAACTGATGTATCCTTTATGGTAATACATATGATATGGTACAACTACAGTGCAATGCAAATAGTAAATATAAGATAAAGTGAGAAGTAATAGTAAATAGTTTAGTCAATAAAATAAACAGTATACAGCAAATAAAATAGTAATGAATAGTATAATTATATACAGTAATATCAGAAGTACAATAATGCAATCATAAAAATATTGACAATAGCATATAGTTTATGTATAATACTATAATAGCAATAGAATAAGAAATATCAATTACAGAATATAGACAATAAAAAATAATAAGTTAAATAGCGACTATGAATAGTACAATAATTTAACAGCATAACTATAATAGATTGATAATCGCAAGTGGTATAATATAATAATAATAAGAAGAAGAAGAACAGCAAATACAATGTAATATCAATTGCAGAATAATATAAATATGAAAAAAAAATATGAAACATTATAGGCTAATATTGATCATTAAACTGACATTTAACAAAAAGAGATTTGTGTCATTTTATTTTATGTAGGCCTACATACAGTGAAGAGAATGTATAAAATAATTGATATATTTTAAAATATTTCTACATAGGCTATATAAAATAAAATGACACACAAACCTGTCTCTTTTTGTTAAATTTCAGTTTTATTGATCAGTAATAGCCATTATAAAAGTATAAGTAGCCTTAAAGGTATAAGAAGCTATGAAAGACAAGAAATAAATTAAACGATTCAGTCAAACATTTAGCAGGATACAACGTTAAAATAGCCTAAATATAAAGTTATGAAACTTCACTTTTGCCCTCAGCCAAAACGATTGGCCAGGGAACAAATTATAAATTAATGAGACCAAAGATCACCCGTAAGATATACACAAGACGAATTATATATCATGTTTAACCACTAGACTAGAGACATCAGAGCCAGCGGCAAACGTCAGAAGCACTAGACGGTGGGCCGAGGGGAGATTTCGTGTTTTCAGACGATCTGTGGGGATGGATAACCCAGTTTTTTATATTTAGCCACTATGCTTTTCAATAAAGCAAATAAAAATGGTTGCCACTCACATACGTTGTACGATACGTTGTACATACTATAATATCGGTAACTTTCTCCAGGTTATTTTCCCGGCGAATAGAGCAGGCGGCTACGTGTGGGGTCCGACTTGCATGACGTATTTGTTGCCTTCATCCAATAGACCCCTTTTCAGTTAGTAAACATGGTAACTTTTTTTGTGGGCGGAGCTTATGTGGTGGGTTGTTGGGGTGGGGTACATGAGCGCAGAGCGCCCGGTGATCACCTGAATCTCACAACTCCGAAAACGTCAATCAATTTTTTAAATAGGCGCTATCTTTATAAATAAACCACAGATTTGAGCTTTAAACAACTACATTGTTGACTGAAAAACTATTAAAACTACATTTCTGTCACAGTGTCTGGTTTGTCATGTGCTTGTGTTCTAGTTCTGTTTATTGTGAGCACATGGCTTGTCATGTGTCGTAGAGGGGGACATGGTCGTCAGGAACTCCAACGTCATTCCACAGGCCAATCGCCCTTCAGCCAGGTACCTGTGCACCTGGTCTCGTCCAGTACAGAACCTTTGCCGCTGGTCCCGTCCAGCACAATGCCTTCGCCGCTGGACCCGTCCAGCACAGAGCCTTCACCGCTGGTCCCGTTCAGCCCTGCCGAGCCTGTGCTTCACGTCAGTCTTGCAGAGCCTGCGCTTCACGTCAACCCTGCCGGGCCTGCACTTCACATCCCGTCTGCCCTGCCAAGCCCGGTGGTCCAAGAGGAACCGACGTCAGGGGTCTCTAGTTCGGTGGTCCGGGAGGACTCGACTTCGGGGGTCTTGGTTCCGGTGGTGGCCAAAGAGGCGGCAGCACCTTTGATCCAATCAATTCCCGATGAACAAAATCAAGTCCCGCCCTACATTTTTTAGTTTGAGATGCCGCTTCACTCAGTCATACACTGTGCGTCTGAAATCCAACACTGTCTGAGTATGAATTTACTTCACGACTGTTAAAAAAGTATGCTCTATATAATATGATTATGGGTAGTATGAATTAAATTTGTACGTACAAAATCTTCCATGTTGTTGCTGTCATGTGACCTACCAGCATCAGTTGCTTCCATTCACTGCCATTCACAAATCCTCTCCTGTGGCCTCATGGGATAGTAAAGTGTCCATCGAATCCGCACTTCAGAATCTCGGAGGAAGTAATAGGTCATCCGGATACTTCAGCTACTGTTTTTCGAATCCATAGTGAAGGAACCGTGAGACCTTTGAAACACACAGACAACACAGTAAAGATAGAACTAAACAATAAAGATAGAATTAAATTGAGGTCTTGTCCACACAGAGACGCGTTTAACTGTATATGTAATTTGTTTGTATCATATTGGGGTTTCGTCCAGACGGATCCGGCATTTTGGGAGCCTGAAACCGCAATCTTTTTTTAACCGGGTCCCAAAGTGGATAAATCTGAAAACAACACCCTTGCGTTTCCGTGTGTACAGCAAATCCGTATATTTTGTGAAACAATGATGTTATCACAATACGTGTCGACCCTAGTCAGACACCTTGCTTGTCTGTTGTCTGATTAAGAAATGTCATATTTTGTACCAGGCCATTTATGGTTGTTCAATAAAGTTCTTGGTAAAAAAAAAAAGAAGAAGAAAAAGTTACTGAGCCAATTATTTATTATTATTGTATACAGCACACAAGGTTTAAGCGCATGCGCCAGGGGCCCGTTTCAATAACGAGGTTCAACCAACTCTTAGTTAAAACTTGAACTCTGAGTTGACTAATGCTGGGCGTACACCTAAAGACTTTGAAAAGATTTAGAAAAGACTTTATAAGATTATCAGCTCACATCTAAAGACTTGGGTTCACAGTTTTTAGTCTCAGACGAAAGATTTTACAAACACTGAATCTTTTAGTGACACTATTTACAGGACTACAACTAGATTATTTTAGCTTTTTATTCCCACCAAATTCCTCCCATCATGCTCAGCAGTGATTTAACAAAAATGGAGGAGAAGCAGCTACAGTTAGCTACTGTATCACATTATGTTGTATGATCCAAAATATTTCTGAAGGTAGGCCTACAGTGGTGGTGGTGTATAAGATAAGATAGACCTTACATTCCCACAATGGGGAAATTCTCAGTGTTGCAGAAGCACAGTGGATAGTTAAAAAATTTTTTTTAATAATAATGTAAACAATATATACAATAAATAAACAGTGCAGCGTGTAGTGATGGTGTTCTGCAGGGGGTGGGAGTCACTGTCCAAATTATGTGATTATCATCATTAAATAATAATAAATTATCATTATTATTAAATTATATAAAGGCAACCATACAGTCATGTGAAAAAAAAATAGGACACCATGAAAGCCTGTCTATTTTTCAACATACGGACATGTAATAACAATTTTAACAATACTGAAGGACCCAGTGATTAAACTATTTAAAAATAAGGAAGGCATTTTTAAGACTCTTTGTGAAATGTAATTTTAAAAGAATGCAATTTTTGAGGAAGAATAAATTAGGACACCCCCCATATATTTCCCCCACACTGCTTATGAGTGTGGAAAAGGATTTAAAAAGATATCAAAGGACTTTGACATCAGCCATTCCACCATTTTACCTCACTGAATTAATTTCAACAAAGGGGGGTATAGTTATTAGGGGTCCTAATTTTTTCCTCCATTAAAATAGGCATTTTTATGCATATTTTTAGTTTGATGAGTAAAAAAATGTTAATTTATATTGTTTAATTACAATAAATCACTTTCTTTTCCAGGAATGAAAAAAAAAATCAAATTAGACATTATTATGTGAACATTTCTCAATAAAGAGTTGACTATTTAATGGGATGACAAGCTCGACAAGGCGCTCCTCTTTATCCACGGTCCATTTTCGCCTACTTGGCGCTCGTTGTGTTTCCACATCCGTCGACATGTTTCTTTATTGTGACCTCTATGGTTGTGACTGATGGCTCCCTGTTTCCTGTTTCCGTTTTTCTGAGAACGATTTTATTGGTTGTTGATTGTTTTACGTCACTATGACTACGCTAGGACTTGCGATAATATCAAACATGTTTGATTTGAAAGACTAGAGAAAGACTGGCATAAATCGGGTCGCCGACTGCAGATTATCACCTCACATTTAAAGATCGAGACGACGGGAGAGCGCCGAAACTCCAGTAAGACTCCTAAAAATGGCCGGTCTTTAGTCTGGGACTGTGAAAATCCTTTGGTGTACGCCCGGCATTACCCTGAGATGGGAAACTCTGAGTTTTTGGTTACAGAACAGCTGAAGTGAGTAAGTTCAATCAACTCTAAGTTGACTGACTTAAGCGTGTGCACCACAACTAAAAAGCCATTATCAATGGAGCGCAGATATAATGAGTCACCATGGTAACAGCGCCAGACAAAAAGAGGGCTGCATATTTCTCACCAGCAGTACGCAAAAAAAAAAAAAATTTAAGTAACACGGCAGCAGCGGCGATCGAGAGAGTTAGTTTGGGAGAAAATAGTTGCTCGAATCAATGCGTAAGTTTACATTTTAATTACTGTTATACTGTGTTGGTTGTAATTACCAAGTAATCTAAATGCTGTCATTTAGTTAAAGGGATTACTCTTAATTCTTCTGTAATATAAGTAAAATATGATGTCATTGCATACTGCATAGACTATAGAACAATTCTGTTTAAAACAATAGTGGATTTAGCATAACATTTTTAAAAGGTATATTTTTAATGTAACCTTCACTCTCTACACACTTTGGTCAATTCAAGAATAATTCATGCAATTGACCCTTCGCTAAGCCACGCCCGAAAACCGCCACTGGCCAATCGTGGCTTAGCAACCGTAACTAGGCGCGGGAGGTCTGTCAAGCTTTCGAGCGAGGGAAACATGCCGACGCATTGTGCGTATGGATTGTGCAAATCTGATACCCGGTATCCTAAAAGTTTGGACGGTGGGGTGGCATTTTTTCCCTTCCGGAAACCTAAAAGCCAAAGGGGAGAAATGCCGGGCGTGGATCAAGCAGTGTGGGAGACCCATTCACAACTAAATGTCGACAGGATTAACAACAACAAAAAACCTATTGCTTGGAAATAATGGCGGTTCTTTGTTCATAATGCATATATTTGAACGTAAAATAAGACGATTAATGGCAAGACGGAGGCTCACTGACATACTTTAAAATATATTTCAGCATTTTGTTAATCGACGGCCTACCCCTGAGTAACTTTACCCCAATCCGATCGCGGCTCTCCCGGTGTTAGATTGATGGACAAGCTGTTTGATTTGTAATTATTAGATTATTTTCACATTTCACTTACCCTGCTGAGCATGAACATAGCTGTTCCTCCATTTGTGCGTTTCCCATGTGAATGGTCTGCTAAGGAGGCGGCTGCTGCTTGCGCTGGGACCTAACGTTATAGGCTTTAGCTTCAATTTTGATGAAATTATTCTCTAATCGGTTGCATATTATGTCGTGGATATATCCCTCGAATGCATACTGCTGTCCCTTTTGTCTTGCTCTCTCAGATATTTCACCTGTTCGCCAAAAATGACTAATTATCTCCTTGGGAATGTCTGACACTGGTGCATTTACACTCCAATAGACGTGGCAGTCGCGAAAGCTTGACAGGCGTAGCAACAGTAACTAAGGAGGGCGGGGCTTAGCGAAGGGTCAATTGTATATTGTTAATTTGAAAGCATTAAAAGTGCAGTTTTGTCTCTTTTTGTATTGTTCAAGTGGTTGAGGTTGATATGGGATTTAGAAAGTAATTAGTAATAAGTAGACCAATACTTTCTAGAAATAGTAATTATTACATTAATCTAATTAAACTGTTGAAGATGTCATTTGTAGTTAGTAATTAATATATTTTAGAGTAACTTACCCAACTGTTATAATATCAGAGGTGAAACTGGAAGAACAGTATGTTATTCAACCTAATTTAAATTTTCATGTTGGTGCAATCCTGCAGGCATTAAAAGAACATGGCAGCAGCTGAAAATGAAATATAAAAACATAATTCAATCAGGTAAGGCTTGAGCATTTTATGGATGTAGGGTACCTGACTTTACAAACATTTCACATATTAAATAACTAAATAGCATCCAGTGTTTAGCAGTGCAAAAGCATTTTTGACATAGGTCTAATTAGCACAATTAAATGTTCATTCTCATTTGACTTCTACTCAGCCAACAGAAAGAAGGAAGAGGCTCACACAGATGGAGATGAAGATGCAGAGGAGATGAAGATGGAGATGCAGATGAAGATGCAGAGGAGATGGAGATGCAGAGAAGATGGAGATGGAGATGAAGATGCAGAGGAGATGGAGATGCAGAGAAGATGGAGATGGAGATGCAGAGAAGATGGAGAGGAGATGGAGATGGAGATGAAGATGCAGAGGAGATGGAGATGGAGATGGAGATGAAGATGCAGAGGAGATGGAGATGCAGAGAAGATGGAGATGGAGATGAAGATGCAGAGGAGATGGAGATGGAGATGAAGATGCAGATGATATGGAGATGCAGAGAAGATGAAGATGCAGATGAAGATGCAGAGGAGATGGAGATGCAGAGAAGATGGAGATGGAGATGCAGAGAAGATGGAGATGGAGATGAAGATGCAGAGGAGATGGAGATGCAGAAAAGATGGAGTTGGAGATGAAGATGCAGAGGAGATGGAGATGCAGAGAAGATGGAGATGGAGATGCAGAGAAGATGGAGATGGAGATGCAGAGAAGATGGAGATGGAGATGCAGAGAAGATGGAGATGGAGATGAAGATGCAGAGGAGATGGAGATGGAGATGAAGATGCAGAGGAGATGGAGATGCAGAAAAGATGGAGTTGGAGATGAAGATGCAGAGGAGATGGAGATGCAGAGAAGATGGAGATGAAGATGCAGAGGAGATGGAGATGCAGAGAAGATGGAGATGGAGATGAAGATGCAGAGGAGATGGAGATGCAGAGAAGATGGAGATGGAGATGAAGATGCAGAGAAGATGGAGATGCAGAGAAGATGGAGATGGAGATGGAGATGAAGATGCAGATGGAGATGGAGATAAAGATGCAGAGGAGATGGAGATGGAGATGCAGAGGATATCGAGATTGAGATGGAAATGCAGAGGAAATGGAGATGGAGATGCAGAGGAGATGAAGATGCAGATGGAGATGGAGATGCAGAGGAGATAGAGATGGAGATGAAGATGCTGGGGAGATGGAGATGGAGATGGAGATGCAGAGGAGATGGAGATGGAGATGAAGATGCAGAGGAGATGGAGATGGAGATGCAGAGGAGATGAAGATGCAGATGGAGATGGAGATGGAGATGCAGAGGAGATGGAGATGAATATGCAGAGGAGATGAAGATGCAGAGGAGATGAAGATGCAGAGGAGATGGAGATGGAGATGCAGAGGAGATGGAGATGAAGATGCAGAGGAGATGAAGATGCAGAGGAGATGGAGATGCAGAGGAGATGGAGATGAAGATGCAGGGGAGATGAAGATGCAGAGGAGATGGAGATGCAGAGGAGATGGAGATGCAGAGGAGATGGAGATGAAGATGCAGAGGAGATGGAGATGCAGAGGAGATGAAGATGCAGAGGAGATGAAGATGCAGAGGAGATGGAGATGCAGAGGAGATGGAGATGCAGAGGAGATGGAGATGCAGAGGAGATGAAGATGCAGAGGAGATGGAGATGCAGAGGAGATGGAGATGCAGAGGAGATTGAGATGCAGAGGAGATGGAGATGCAGAGGAGATGAAGATGCAGAGGAGATGGAGATGGAGATGCAGAGGAGATGGAGATGAAGATGCAGAGGAGATGAAGATGCAGAGGAGATGGAGATGGAGATGCAGAGGATATGGAGATGGAGATGCAGAGGAGATGAAGATGCAGAGGAGATGGAGATGAAGATGCAGAGGAGATGGAGATGGAGATGCAGAGGAGATGAAGATGCAGATGGAGATGGAGATGCAGAGGAGATGGAGATGGAGATGCAGAGGAGATGGAGATGGAGATGAAGATGCAGAGGAGATGAAGATGCAGAGGAGATGGAGATGGAGATGCAGAGGAGATGGAGATGCAGAGGAGATGGAGATGCAGAGGAGATGAAGATGCAGAGGAGATGGAGATGCAGAGGAGATGGAGATGAAGATGCAGAGGAGATGGAGATGAAGATGCAGAGGAGATGGAGATGCAGAGGATATGGAGATGCAGAGGAGATGGAGATGCAGAGGAGATGGAGATGCAGAGGAGATGGAGATGCAGAGGAGATGGAGATGCAGAGGAGATGGAGATGCAGAGGAGATGGAGATGCAGAGGAGATGGAGATGCAGAGGAGATGGAGATGCAGAGGAGATGGAGATGCAGAGGAGATGGAGATGCAGAGGAGATGGAGATGCAGAGGAGATGAAGATGCAGATGGAGATGGAGATGCAGAGGAGATGGAGATGCAGAGGAGATGAAGATGCAGAGGATATGGAGATGGAAGATGCAGAGGAGATGAAGATGCAGAGGAGATGAAGATGCAGAGGAGATGAAGATGCAGAGGAGATGGAGATGCAGAGGAGATGAAGATGCAGAGGAGGTGAAGATGCAGAGGAGATGGAGATGGAGAGGAGATGGAGATGCAGAGGAGATGGAGATGAAGATGCAGAGGAGATGGAGATAAAGATGCAGAGGAGATGAAGATGCAGAGGAGATGGAGATGCAGAGGAGATGGAGATGCAGAGGAGATGGAGATGGAGAGGAGATGGAGATGCAGAGGAGATGGAGATGCAGAGGAGATGGAGATGCAGAGGAGATGGAGATGCAGAGGAGATGAAGATGCAGAGGAGATGGAGATGAAGATGCAGAGGAGATGGTGATGCAGAGGAGATGGAGATGCAGAGGAGATGAAGATGCAGAGGAGATGGAGATGCAGAGGAGATGGAGATGCAGAGGAGATGAAGATGCAGAGGAGATGGAGATGAAGATGCAGAGGAGATGGAGATGCAGAGGAGATGGAGATGGAGATGAAGATGCAGAGGAGATGGAGATGCAGAGGAGATGGAGATGGAGATGGAGATGGCCCTGAGCCTGAATGCTGGAAGGCCAATGGGTGAGGGAATTCCTGGAGGCACTTCATCAGAGCCAGTCACTCCCGAAGATTCAAGTGCCTTCATAAAATGTATAAGATGTCTACATATGTGTTATTTTTTATATAGGCTGTTTTTGATATTTCCATATATTTTACTTTGGGTTGGGTTTTTTGTTGCTCCCAACCGATTCTGATGGTAATATCTGTCTTTTGGAGCCTCCTGTCCCAACAGAACCCCAGACAGTTGTAAGTAGCCAATACACCAGATATTATGACAAATAGTATTTATAAAATGTGCTCAATCAAATGCTCATTTTCCCATGACGATGGGGATGAAGAAACAGTTTCTGCTGCCACAGAGAGGCCTACTGGGAAATGTTAATATTGTCTACACATCAAACAATCTACACATTCAAATTTCTTCACATTATTTATGTAGAGTAGCCTATAGAATCTAAGTTTATTGAGAACAGCAGGAGGAAGGTCCATCAACTTCTGGTGCACAGACAAACACAGTTCAGTGGTTTTCAGTGAATGCCACAGTTTAATTTTGTAGAATGTGTTTAGAACTACATGATGTAACTCTAATCTACTGTATTTTCAGTTGCCAGTTAAGAAGTTATTTTGACTTCATCTTATTAAAAAAATTGGAGAAAAAAAACCCCAGCAATGAATAAATGTACCGAAAGAATGAATGAGGTGTTTAAACACCGCTTCCTCTTTAAAAAAGGGGACGAGACCGAAATAAACTCTGGGTTTACGGAAGTAAACCTGCTCCCGACCAGGTTAGGTTCACAGAGTAAGTTACCATGGTAACTGACTCTGAGTATAAGTTGCCTCTCTTTCAGAACCCCTGCTTTCTCAGGTTTGACTTACCTCCCATTCTGAAACAGAAAACCCAGAGTTTCCTTCATTTCAGGGTTAACATACTCAGGGTTTTCACTTAACCTCCTTTCTGAAACAGGCCCAAAGGTCTTCTTTGTTTTTATTGTATCTCTGTGGCAGAATTACAGTGCCACATTCTTGTCTGGAATGTAGACATCGTTTTAAGTCGGTTTCAGTGGTTTCGTGTGTGCACAGTTATTTCTTGAGACAGCGCCGTATTTACGGAATTTATTTTAGAACGAGGGAAAAAAAGATCGGATAGGGAAAGCTCTGGCTTCGTGTGGATGGCCTGAGGGTATAAATACACAAGATAATGAGAAACAGGCGGCGGACATAATCAGTAACCAAGGGAAGAAATACCGAAATTTTGATTGTCTTTTCTTCACTATAATAATGTAGAGGGATGTGCCTGAAGCCGAATACTATGTTCGGAAATTAAATTGAGCATTCTACGGAGCCCCTAAAGGGACATGGTGATGGAAAAGATGTGAGATGGGAGGAACAAATATATTTGCTTTTGCGTTCTCTTCCAATTATAAAGTTGGGTAATTATATTGATGTAATTTGCGGGCATCAGAGAGCTGTTATCAATGTGCCTATGCAGGGTTTCAATACATGCTCACATTTTACTTTCACTTTCCAATTTGCGATCACGCATACTCTGTGTATAGGGAGCCGCAGTACTGACTCTAAAAATCAAGCATGGCTTTGAATGTATTTTTGAATGTAAACAAACAAACAAAAACACTCACAGTGTACGCATACATATAACAGTTTACATACATTTTTTATGATCAAAAGAGAGACATATCTTATATGTATCTACACAATCTACATAATCATGTTAGCAACAAAGAAATGCTTGATTAAGCAGTCAGTACTAATTTACACTTTCATTTTCAAGTACATTTTGATGTCACATATGTTCCACAGTTCATGACTAAAGAAAATGAACTGTAATTATGTTTGTAAGCCAGGCTCAATCAATCCAATGGAGGCATCCGATCAGTGGGGAAGGTCTCTGCGTGTTACTGTCTTTCCGCGTGGCAAAGTAATTTGATTAAATGTAATACATTTTCTCATGTATTTTCTCGTTATTTCATCTGACTCCATAAATGAAAAGGTTTTAATGATATCTGTGCATCATTAAATGTAAGCGAATGTTTGACTTCTGTTTTGAATTATTTTTGTCTCTTTACTGAAAATAATGTCGAGTCCATTAGAATAAAATCTAATGTTTACAATTTTTTATGTCAGGTAAATGCATCATGCTAATTTCATAATCAATACAATAACATCAAATGAGTAAAAGATGTAGGTTAAACTCGACATTTAGAAAAATACATAATGCTGAAGCCCTGAGGTTAATCATTATGGGCTAATCTGAGGGACAAATCACCCCGAGCCTCTCGTTGCATTTTATTAAAGGCAGAAACCTCTTTTCAAATGTAAACACAGTGGGAATTTACATTAATCACGGTCCCAAACTTACTGGAGGCAGAAGTTGATTTACATGGAAACATTTGCTAACGATGGGAATTTACATTGAGTTTACAACTTTGAGAACAGGAGGCCATTTGCCTGGAAGACACACCCTCCTTTGTGTGCAATTTATCTTTATTACCTTTTGTTTGACTTTTTTGGAAATTAGACATTTGTACCAGTCGAGACATTTCAAATGATACCAAACATGTATAAAACTGTATGATAATTGTTCACATTTAAACCATATAGATTTTAGATGAATTTCAGGTGATATCAGCATGAGAGAGAGAGAGAGTGGGGGAAGAGGGGAAGAGATGTATTCTGAGGTGAGACTTTCGTCTCAAATGGTGAGTTCAAATGTTAATTTCCAGAAAGGTCCTTTGTCTTCTCAGGGAGTGGTCGTTCCTCAACCATGCAGACTGTCTGGCATTTCCTAATTTCTCAAGTCTTACATATTCATGTCATATGGCTGGAAAGAGTGCAAAACATGGACAAATAAAACAACCCTTACAAAACACCTTCTCATATCTGTGGTTTCTGCACGAACCAAAAATTGTTTGTTAAATACATGGTTGCATGTTTTGCCAAAGGTAAGCTATTTTTGTGAGGTTCATCTCCAAAATCTCATTGTATAAAGACAAAAGTTCATATTTTGCAATTTAAGAGAAATTTCCTTTTTTTGCATCTTAATGATGAAATAACATTATCTATTAAAGCCTTGTAGATAATATTTCAATAGGTTTATACCATGACGTTTCAGCCTCCTCCTGCTAAATGTATCTCTGTATTACAACTGTTTTTCCTTTTGAGACCAAATGTAAAGTAATATTTAAATAAAGAACTAAAGGCCTGGTCTCTCATGCCATATATTAGAGGGCTTAGACATCTTGGAAAAATCATAAACATTACAAAGCAAAAATACATCACATTCAATGAAGTCATATAGTCAGTATAAATATAAATGACTTCTTGGATAACTCCAATTAAAATGGATGCAGCACAGAGACCCAGCTGTATTAGATGCAACAGAACAGTCTTGTTGGCTTTTTTGGCAGACAATTTATCACAGGAGGCTGTTTTAGCCACGGCTGCTATAGAAGCATAAGTAAAGATAATAACAAAAGTCACTACGACAAAAAATATACATGTAAAAGCTATATCAAGTTTCTTATATATCTGTAGTCTGAAAAGAGTAGTTCTTGAGCAGAACAAATTCATTGCTATGTTTGTATCATTGGAATAAAATATAATAATCTCAGACAGGGATTGCATCCAGCTTAACATCCAAATAACACCAATGGCCTTGTTAGTTCTTCCGTAGGTGGTGATTTCTGCATGTCTGAGAGGGATGCAGATGGCCACATATCTCTCCAGTGACATCAATGCCAGATTTAATGTAGAGACCTGATAGAGAGCTGTTGCAGCAACGAGAAGGATGAGGCAGGCAATTTTCATAACAAAAAGCCTACAAACAGCACACACAAACAACACTACACTCATTAGAAGATTGAGCGTATCGACCCAAAGCATGTGACCAAACAAAATGTACCGAGATGTCTCCTGAAAAACAGTCTTTTTCCTCAAGGTGAAGATCATGACTCCATTGACATACAGGAAAATAACACTTGAGGACACAGACAAAAATGATTTCAAATCTCGATCCACCAGTGATATAGTCTGAGTGATGTTAGATTTAGAATCATTCAAATTAGACATGTTCAGGAGCATAAAAAAGACCAAAAATGCTGTTATAAAACACTGAATTATAATGCGATCTATAGTCTTTGTAACTGCAAATCTCCAGGCTTGTGTCACCTATGTCGTTGAAGGTAGAGCATCAAACTTTAAATATCAATGTGAAGCATCTGTCATGAACTACGTATGGAATCCCAGTGGCTGGTTTGTGTGTCAAAATGACTGTGAAAAACAACAACAACAGTAACACTTGGTGTGTATTTCACCAATAAGTGCCTGACTAACAGCATCAAGTATAGCAAATCCCAGTGGTTTATGTTTCCTTGTGTGTTTGTGTGGAAATACAGTATGTCTTTAATTATTGAAGCTATAAGATTCTGTACTTAAAAACAAAATTAGGCAAAAGATTTCTCTGATCTCACAGTTGGGAAAAGCTGATTGTGTGGCCAGATGGTCAGTTAATGAAATTAATATATTTAATATCTCCTTTAATTTGTGTATTAATGGAGTTTAAAGAGTTTTAATGGAGTGTTTAAATCATTATTCGTTATTACACAGCTCTCTGGGAAACTTGGTCAATCGTGGGATTCAGCGATTAGATATTGTCCATGTGAAGTAGTCTAAGTTTATAGTGGTGAATGGCAGATCAGGGGTGTGTTTCCCAAAGTATGTTAGACAACTATGGTCGCAAGTTCCATTGTTATTATCAGCATAGTTCAACGAGTATGGTTTCCCGAAACCATAATTCTAATGAACATTCGCAAACAGCATCGCAAAGTTGTGTGGTTAACGACAGCTCTCGACCTGAGGTTAGAAGCATTAGTTTCTTGTTTGTATTAAATGTGAATAAAGTTTTAATTTATTACATTAAATACTTATCATGAGCAAAATTTGCAAGCGGACATACAATCTATCTCTTTCATTTCTAATATAGTTATATATAATATATAATATATAATATTCTAATATTCATTTCTATATTTCTAATCTTTAAGTTTGTCTGTAGATTAAAAGCACAGTTTTTAAAGAAGAACGAGCCATTGAATCTGGCGGAAAGTGTAAAAGTGCAAATAGCCCGCCTTGTTTGCAGAGGCTATTTACACTAACTCCGCCCACTGACGTCTGGCCAGACAAAATTACGGAAGATGACGAATTGTCGACAGTAGCGATAATGTTGGTTGGAAAGAACCTATATGAGGATATATGCGCATATATGAAACCTATATGCAGTTTATATGCACATATATGCTTCATATATACAGCATATATGCACATATATGATAATATATATGCTGCATATATGCGTATATATTGCACATATAGGCAAAACTGAGGTGCATATATGTGCATATACAGGCATATAGGTATCCTGTATTGCTTCTTTTTATCCACATATAAGCCCTATATGTGCATACATGACTCCTATATAGCTCATGGCAGGATCTGGTCATTATACCTCACTTTGGCAACTGTCATACATGATGCCTAGCTCATATTTTCTATTATCGAGGCAATAACTAGAACTAACTAAAAAAAGAAATTATGCAAGAACTGTATATGTGCGAACATGTGAAATTGGTATCACATGTAATTGGCATGTTATGGAATTTAACTATGGCAATTAAGTGAGAGGAGATGGAAAGCTATTACAAGGTCAATTCTTCCTTGTATGAAGATAGTGGAAAAGAAGGAAATAACAAAATGGTTTGGGTTTTTTTTATTTTGTCAATCAAGCCCTTTTTCCAATTTCAAGTCACTTCCAGATTTACATTACAGCTCATACACATCCACACATTCACCGTTCCACCAAATGCAATGCAAAATGCAATGTTTTCTGTATTGTCTTAATGCAGTTTCTATATGAATATGGCTGAAAGGTCATTACAGTCTAAATGTAGCAACAACAAAAAAAAAGAAAAGAAAAAAGAACAGAACATACATTGAAGTAATCATCTTCATCATCATCATCATCATCCCATCTATCTGAGCATTTCACTATGGTTAATGAATTTAAAGACAAGCATTTTGAGTCTGTAAAGTTTTTAAAAAATCGAAAACCCCAAAGATCTGTATCTCTGCTAAATGAATCTAATATATGTTTGAGATGGCCTTTATCTTTTTTTTTCTTTTTCTTTTTCTTTTCTTTTTTTTCCAAAGAATTGTTGTTTCAACTTATACTTATCAAATGTAAAAGAAATGTGTCAAGAACTTGATATCAAACTCTGTAATTAAAAAAAAAAAAAAAAAAAAAAAAAAAAAAAATCTCCACTATGATGCTACCATGGCTACAGCGCCGCGTAGTTGATGACGTCATCCGCCTGACGTTTGACGATTCGCGCCGAAAGATATCAGCGTTGGAGATCCGCTATGTCCTACTTATCATCAATCGTAAGTATTCCTTTCCTAATTCTAATATTTATTAGCAGGGTTTTTTCTGGAGATGAATATTGCGGTGGCAGAGAAGTATAAACTTAGAAATTGTATGGGCTGAAAGTGTAACACGTGTTTGGCAAAATACATGCTATGTTGTTAACTGAGGTAAAGTTAGTGTGGGTGCTCACGTAGCCGTTGATAAGATTCAAATTAGAATTATATTTATGTGTCTCTTTCTAGAGGAATTCGTAGAGGGTTAACAAAAGTCATGGCCTAGATACAGTTCATGAGAATAAATGATGCTTCTCTGCCTTCAACGGCTCAAGAAGTCAATCGGCTCCAGAAAAAAACCCTGGGGAATTTGAATTTGGGAGAAATTGGAGAAAGACATTTTTTTTTAATTGCGTTCACAACCAGGTTTCCTCTCCAGAGCCTTATCAATGGACTTTGGAGGGTTGTAGCTTGCGTTCACAGCTGCAGGAAATGTCTTTCGAAGAGTAACATTAACGTTAGGGCACTGAGTTGCTGGGTGCTATTCTGCTTTAGTGATTGTAATTGTTTTTTCTTTAGGCTATATAACTTCTTGCTAGAAATCCCTCAAATGAAAAGTGACCTCACCATTATTGCTCAAAAGGTAAGTTCCACTGATTTTCATTGCTTTTTAAAATTGTTTCTCAAGCAGAGCTGTAGAGACTTGTGATGTTGGGCTGATTGATAATGATAGTGTTAATTATTTGATGTATTTGCACTTTAATTTATTGAAGAGAATGACTATATTTTTGTTCTATGAACAGGACTGGAAGGAGTCCTGTGGAGGATCTAGATGTCTCCTTCTCGACTTTTGGAGAAGTGCAACCGGTGAGTAACCCCCTTGCATTTGTATTTATTTATTTAGTTTACTTGTTACTCAAACAGAGCTATATGGATTTTTATGATGTTTGGCTGATTTTTATTTTTATTTTTATTTTTTTATGTTTGGCTATGAATTTATTGACATGTTTAATGTTTTCCAAGCCCCCCCTGTAAATAAGAATCTATAGTGGCTTGCTTGGATGAATAAAAATTGTTGTAGAGTTTTACTAAGTTTCTTTTTTCTCTAAGACTCCAGAGAGGAGACCGAGCCCTTTAAAGAGAGTCCCATGGTGACTCAGTGCTTTCGAGAGACACCACAGGTGTGTGTAACCCTTATATACCTCAGATTTTTCTGTACTTATTTTACTTAAGGCATATGTAGTAAGGATGGGTATAAACTGTGTGCTTTGTAGGAGCCAATTAGTGTTATAAGAGACAATCATCCTTTTCTCCTGCCCCCCTTCGCTCCTCTCCACCCACTGTCTTTTCTCCTTCCCTACTCTCCATCCAACCTCCTCCTTCTCTCCTTTAATAACGTTTAGGGCAATGATTAATTTGTTTCATATCTTTATCATTAATCTGCATTTATACATCATAACCTATTAACTTTTGGGAAGCTAAGCATAATAATCAATATGAAACATGAAAAAGTTTCTAAAAGTTGCCAATAAATTAATATTGTGATGTGAAATTATTTTTCAGATTGAAGTTATAAAGGGCTCTGGGGTGTTTTGCCAGGCAGAAGCATGGAAAGCAGCCCGCCTTGCCACCTCTGCCACTGCCATGGTGCGGGATCTGCTGCTGGGCACCTTTGATTTGGAGACTTTGCTGAAAAGCAACCTGAATGGTACTAAACAACATGTTCCTAATCTCTTCTGTCCTTCAAAAAAACAAGTCAGTCATATTCTGTGGAATAAATATTGTTTGTGTGTGGGCATACCATCGCTTTTTACTTGCCATTTTTGTATTTCCTTGCACCTCAAGAAAATGTGATGTGTATATAAAAAATCTCTTATTTTCACCACCTTCATTTTACCCCCCTTTCATAATTAATTTTGAAATATTACTTTAAGGTGGGAAGCCAACCAGAGGGGATGGGGAGCAGCTGGTCCCCCTTGACCAAATTAAAAAGGCAGCCATTATTGGTGAGTAAATGCATAATGCGTTGAGAAGGGAAAACAAAACTTTTAAGACTTTATAAGTTCACCACTTTAAAGGGACTATATGCAACTTTTTCCCCAAAATAAACGTAACAATAGCCTTTTTATTTTACCATTTATGACTCAAACATCTCCTGTTGAGCATACTGACTCCTTGTCCGCTCACAGTGGGTGCACCTATAAGCCTATATCCTATTTTTCCTATTTTCTGTCGGGTCGGATTTTTCCCGCGCTGTCTGCGGATGTGACGTCAAGCGCGTTCATGTTAAACGTTTCAGATCACTCTGCCACCACCGCTTGTCAGCACTTATCTCAAACAATATATGTATTTGACTGTTCTTACCTCTGTAAACATAATGTTGACCTCCTTGCAGCAGATGACTTGTGAAGTGTGCACGTACGAGAGCGAGCAGAAAGGAAGAGCAGTTCTGTTTTTTGGCCACAGGTGTCAGTCGCGAGTTTAAATTTCAGAAAAACGCATATAGCCTCTTTAACCATAGCCTACTTGTATCAACGTTTATTAGGCATCAATGGAGACTGTATAATGTAGGGCACCCATTATTGTTACTGTATCTGCTTGGAACCTATAATACTAATTCATTGCTTGCTCACTTCTTGATCCTACCTTTCCTCTTCTAAAGCCACATTTCTGAAATTTTTCTATCCATGAATTTTCTCTGCTTTGGATGCACATGATTGACCGTGTGACTGTTAACAATGCAGTTCCCATGACGGACATGTGCCTTTGAAAGAACAATGCCACTAAAAAAAAAAGGGGGATGATGTTTCCAATTAGAATTTCTTTCAGATTTAGCAGAATGCAATCAGAATCTTCCAATTGACGTGTTTACATGACGCATTTTTTATTATGATCAGCCCTTTATCCAAAATGTGTGTCCAATCGCAGCTGTACTGTAAGCACTTTGGGTTCCTGATGAAGCAATATATTGTTATTATTATTATACTGTCTTATTATTTTTGTCTTCTCTAGATGCTACGTTGAAGAAGTGGCCGGCAGCCAGCCGAGGGCAGATAGGCACAACTATCAATTCGAAGCTCACGGAGCTGAGAAGATCAACAAGATAAATTGGGTTTTTTTTCTGTACAGTTTTTTGTCTTATTTTTGTTCTTGTACTATTTGATTGTTCTTGAGTAAATAAATAATTTAAATTTCTACATTTTGGGCTATTATTTGTTGCCTAGTAGCTATGGATTTTAATAATTATACTAATATATAGGTAAACATATAGCTGGATATATACGTGCATATATGTACCTATATAGGTACATATGTGCACATATATAGGTACATATATGGGTACATATATGCACCTATATAGGTACATATATGCACATATATAGGTTCATGTATGCACATATATATGCACCTATATAGGTACATATATGCACCAATATATGTACATATATGCACCTATATATGTACATATATGCACACATATATGCACCTATATAAGTACATATATGGACGTATATATGTACACATATATGCACACATATATGTACACATATATGTACATGTATGTGCATATATGTACATATAATATAGGAAAACGGCCAATTTTATATATGTCACATATATTGAAATCCTATATCAAAACCTATATTAAAACATATATGTTTATATAGGTTCTTTCAAGGCGCTTGGCCAAAGGTTTTGATGCGAATCGACCCGAGTTCGAATCCACCTTTTGCCGAACTCGCTCTACTCCCTTTTCCCATCACATATAAGATTGGAATGGCATTTATTTTCAATAAAAACAAAGAAAATATTCGAAAAATATATGGAAATAAAGTGTCTAACGTGTGTTTAATAATAACGTTTTTATCAGTTGGGGTTAGGTGTAGGGAGGGCTTTATTTTCCCATTAAGGCGGCGCCCATTTAATAATTTGAACAGATAGTAATCATTTACACTCTCGTAAATAGCATCAGTCACTATTTATAAGTATAAATATCCTCCAATACTATTTACACTTTTAGCAAAGGAAATAGGCCTACTGCTATTATTACATTGCATATATCGCTATTTGCACTTAGTGTAAATAGCAGCAATCGCTATTTGTACTTAAACAGCATCTCTCGCTAAATAGCATATTTTCACTTAGTGCAAATAGGCGCTGTACGGAAATTTCAACATGGCGTGAACGCACATTAATTTACCATCTAGTGAAAATAACTTCAGAGGACTAAAGTACTGTATTACTGTAATATTACGTAAAATTGTTGCAGTGCTAGTTTTGTTGCTTGGCCGAATATTTTGTATATTTTTTAGATTCATAGCGTATATACAGTTAAAAGACAATGTAAAATAATATAATTTTGTGCTACTTCTTTACTTTCATATAAAAAAGAATCTCTAATTAATATCCTAGTAGTAGAAGTGTTGTCCCACTTGCTGTGTGAAAGAACAAATAATTATGTGTCTTATTTATTTTATTATGTGCATTAAAATAGGATATGCACTTACAGTGTTTATCTGAACCCTCATAATCAAATCATATCAATCTTGAGGGTTACATCAGAATCTACTTGCACACAGTCCCTTGTGTTTCCATTATTAATCACATTAAATATTTAGTATATGTCTGTGTGTTTGTACAAATAGGTCTCTGGGGGTATGAAAAGTGGTGTTGACGTCTACCTGAGGTGGTTACTTTGGGCCACAGGGAGAAGAAAACCTTATGTTTGGCACATGATGTCCTCTAGATGTGTGCCCTTATTATCGAGTGTGCTATGTAAACATTAAAGTATAAAATAAACACACAATCTTCAGGGGATATTCTAAGAAGTTGTCATGTAGTGACAGGCATGCTGATGAAACTTAGCTACTCTCCATTTGTCTAAGAATATAACAATGTAAAGAGCTAATTACAAAGTTTCAATAAACATAAATATGATCTATCATGGTTAAAAGACTCAAATCATCCAGTCTTCTTCACGATAAAAAACTATTATACTAAAATAAATAAACAAAGAACATAGCATATGGGCTGCATATGAATATAGCTCACTGATTCTTGAAATAAACAAAACATGTCCCCCATTAAAATGTTGCAATTTGCCTTAAAAACCAATACATTATTAGAGGACCCCCGTAGAGGTCAAAGTATCAAACCTAAAAAAAAGTGTTTTAAAATGCCCAAAACGGCACGTGAGACCAACTAAACAATTAAATTCCAAATATGGTTTCTGTCATTTACTGTAGTTTTTATCACGCTGATGTAATTTCAAGTGTTTGTTTTTAAAATAAGTTTGTTTTTAGTTAGTTATTTGATGCGCTGGTGGTGACGTCATGATTGACAGCTGTGATTGACAGGTTCTCTGAGCGAAGTAGTCACTGAAGCACCAACAGACTTTTTTTGAGGATCTTCGGAGGATATTGGAGCTTTAAATTTAATAACTAAATTTCTATAATTCATTTTAAAAAAGTGCAGGAGCGTGTTCTTGAGATTGATTTTGCGAGAGTGAGGGCGGAGCCTTGATTTCGTGGCTTTACTTCCTGCTCACTACTGCGCACAGTGCCGTCGCAGGAGGGGTGCGAGGCCCTGTGCGAACTTGAAATGCGAGGCCCCTCCCAGGCTCTGAACGTTAGAATAATTGGCTGCGCAGCTTACTTGTTAGCCCTGTCCGCTTAAATGAATTATAAATAAACATAAAAAAACTAATAGGCTATTTGCAGTATATTAAATCGTTTTTGACCTAATTATTTGATACTGAAATAACACGCTCTGACGGTGTTGCATCACGTGCACCTGCGCAATAAAGCCTATGATTTCCGGAAATAGTACTATGTCAACTAGTGATATCAGCACAATAACTGTTGGGGAATGTGCAACATAATTTAGACAATTGTTTTTGTCATATTGTTATAATAACTGACAGACACTATCATTTCAGCCGCTCTGTGCATGTCCTCGCACAGAGTGAGGCTGAAGCTCAGCTTCGCGGCTGAGACACGAATATATTTTTCAAATGTTGAAATCTGTTGAATAGAGTGTAAATTTAGTTCGTGGGTAGATTAAATAATGATAAGCGGATAATCACCCGTATGGAGATCATTAACTTAATTTTTTTTTTACAGGCTCAAAGCAAATACAGCACAATTACGCATACCGTCGTTGCGTACGGGTGCGCCTGTAGTTATAAACATGATTATTACTAATTTATACGCCAATTCTTATATGTTAATTCATATAGCCTACTCAAAACAGACGGGGCAACCTAACGCAGACAAGTTAGCTCACCGTTTTTAGGTGATATGCCATGTTTGTAGTCGAGCTAATATGCAAACTGTTGCTTGCAAACTTTGCATTCGACTTTTTTTCCGGTTTCTATTTTCGTAAAATGCTGCCACACTGTCGATGTATTTGACATGGTAAAGGAGGACTGACAGTAAATTAAACGCTCGCAATTAAATTAATATTCAGCAAACCTCCATACCAATGCCTTCTAGTACTTTCTTCAATCTGTCTCCAGTGGGTTGGGCTAATCCAAAAAAGTGAAAACAAGGGGGGTGTTCTAAAGACAGGCTGTTAACTGTGAAACAGGGGTGCTCTGAAAACACCCCCATTATTAATTAGTGCTTTTCGCCTGATGAAATTAACACGTCAAAAAATAAAAAAAATTCAGAACGTATCGACCAATAAATCGACTAATCGACTTGGAGATAACAGCCCTATGAAAAAAACCCTTAATTGTTGGGGGGAGAAAAAAAACAGCAGGATTGTGAGGCCCCCTAGTGGCGCGAGGCCCTGTGCGGTTGCACAGTTCGCACTGGTCGTCTGGTCCCGAAATCCCTTTTGCGCAGACTCAACATCCAAGATGTCAGCACCATATCGGGATACTGGCGGCTTCACTTCTGACCAATGGAAGAGAGCGAAGGGGGTGTCGTCCATATTTTTTTACAGTCTATGGTCCAACCAAGGGGGTAATCCACCAGCCGGAAACTGAAGACTGAGGACCAAGGAGTAGAAGGGAGTGAGGAGTCTAATGGAGCCGGGGGGACGAAGGGACGAGATGAAGCCAGAGAAGTGCAGTCCAGAGGTGATGGAAGGTCGACGAGCGACCAAGGCGGATCCGGGGGGGCGAGGAGCCTGGTGGAACTGGTGAACTGATGGGCCATGGCGGAGATGGAGGTAGGAGCCAAGGGTGAGCTAGTGGACTGATGGGCCGATGTGGAATCCTGGACTCTGTGGCTGGAGTCGGATCCCAGGCATCCACTGCCCAAGATGGTGCTGAGGACTGGAAGCCCCTCAGCGAGCCCACCATTCCGCTGGCGTGCAGAGGGCGAGTGATGGGGCTGACAGGAGGCAGATGAGATGAGGATGGTGGCTGGATGACGAGAGGAGGCGGGAGAGGGAGGTTGGGTGTGAATTCAGGCTCAGGAACCGACTCAGGCGCAGTGGCGACCATCTCCGCTGAGGGCTCGGCCGGTGAGGCGGCGGCATTCTTTGCCGTGACGGATTCTCAGGCGTGGCCGGAGACGAGGGCTCAGGCGTGGTGGCGACCATCTTGGCCGGATATGGATTCTCAGGCGTGGCACTGGCCACTTTGGCCGGAGACTAAGGCTCAGGTGTGGCATGAAGCTCAGACTGGGCAGGCATGACTTGAAGAACCTCAGGCTTGACAGGCACAACGTGAAGAAGCTCTGGAAGGGTGGTCTCGGCGAGACAAAACACTGGAAGGGTGGTCTCGGTGGGGCGAGACTCTGGACGAAGATAGGAGGTGTGGCAATGAAGATGGCAGGTGACGTTGATCCAGGTATTGTTTGAACGTACCCGTGATCGCTGCTGCTCAAGCTTGCTGGTGCAGATGATCGTCCAGTCCGTACCAGAAGACAGTCTTTAGGACACCATCTGCCTAGTCCACATGGTGAGAAATTTCAAGGAACCTCTCGACATATTTCTCAAGCAGTTGGCCTTCCTGGAAACAGGTTACAAGCCGATCTGCAGGATTCAGTAGGGTACCGAGAACGACCATTTTCTCCTTAATTCAGTCGGTACATAATTACCAACTTTTTGGGTATGGGTACGGTTCTTCTGTCATGCTTTGGCTGCGTGAGGAATGTTCAGGAAGACGGATCAGGCTTAAACGCTATTTATTTCCAAACAAGACACGTACCAAACTTAGCAAGCAGTATAGACAGGAACCGACAAGGAAGAACTGAATCTAGGGAGACCCATGTCTGTGATGAGGATGATGACAGGTAACAGGTGAAACCGATTAAAGGAGAACTCCGGCGCAAAATGAACCTTTGGTCTAATAAAACATTGGTACCTAGTCAACCGTACGCCATTCATACAGTTCAGAAGTTCACTGAACTTCATACAGTTCAGCTCACTTAGCACGTCGTTCGTGGTTTGATTAGTCGAGACTGTTTTCCAAAGATGGCTCCTGTCTGTATACACGAAGTGGACTGTCTTTATCTTTATCTTCTTATTAAACGGTCTGTACACTTACAAAGTTCTCAATGCTTCGTTTTGCATGTAGGGACCCTCATTATATTACTGTGTTCGTGTGGGGCTATTTTGAGCCTTGTTAGTGGTATAAACTAGCGATTTCTTTTTACTTATTATATTTATTACTTTTTTATTTATTACATATGGCCAGCAGCCATATCACCCTGTAGCCCAAGACTGGTTGCCCACTAAAGCTAAGCAGGGCTGAGCCTGGTTAGTACCTGGATGGGAGACCTTCTGAGAACACCAGGTTGCTGCTGGAAGAGGTGTTAGTGAGGCCAGCAGGGGGTGCTCACCCTGTGGTCTGTGTGGGTCCTAACGCCCCAGTGTAGTGACGGGGACACTATACTGTCAAAGAGCACCGTCCTTCGGATGAGACGTTAAACCGAGGTCCTGACACTCTGTGGTCATTAAAAATCCCATGATGTCCTTCGAAAAAGAGTAGGGGTGTAACCCCGGCATCCCGGCCAAATTTGCCCCTTGGCCTCTGTCCATCAGGGCCTCCTAATCATCCCTATATATACTAATTGGCTTCATCAATCTGTCTCCTCTCCACCAATAAGCTGGTGTGTGGTGGGCGTTCTGGCGCAATATGGCTGCCGTCGCATCATCCAGGTGGATGGTGCACATTGGTGGTGGTTGAGGAGATTCCCCCCTACCATATGTGAAGCGCTTTGAGGTCCCAGAAAAAGCGCTATATAAATGTAACGAATTATTATTATTATTATATGCCCCCATTACTAGCGTTATACGCTAAACAGTTTTTAGAGATAAAACTCTTTACATTCGATTATCATGAAAACAAATCTCTGAGAACGGTTGACTAGGTACCAATGTTTTATTAGACCAAAGGTTCATTTTGCGCCGGAGTTCTCCTTTAACAAGGAAACACATGGTACAAAAACACAGAAGGCAAAAAAAGTCCAAGACAGGTGTCACAGTGACAATCCCTTTGCCATGTCAAAAGTAAATATCTTTAATCAGTTTGATTCTCGATTAGTTTATTAACACCATCAATTGTGTGTCAACACCGTAAGATTGGTTTTTGCATTTTTATAAAAAAAATGATGTTTCTTTTGTTGAATTGAGTGTGTTCATACATTCAAACACCAACTTATCTACATGCATCAGTGTCTTGTGTGCACAAAAGATTGTATATATTAAAAAAATTAAAATTAGTAAACTAAATGAAGGTAATTTAAAATGGCTAATACCAAAATAATGTAAAATAATATTAAAAGTCTATACAATGCAATTTATCACTTAACCTTGCTAGGCACACCATTTGTACATACTTAAGTGTTCCCCTGTCTTTTCATATTCAGCTGTTCCCCGTCATGTTGATTAGTCTCCCCATGTGTTTCTGATTAGCCACACCCCCTTGTTATCTTGTTTAGCTTGTCTGGTTGTGTATTTATACCTCCATGTTTCAGTTGTGTTTTGTCGGTCGTTGTTTCCTGTAGCTGTTCCGTGTTCCGGTCCCAAGTTTTTTATTCTGTATTTTACAGTGGATTACTGGTTTGTTTAATGTGGTTATCCGTTTGCTTGCGTTTGAATTCACTCTCCGATTCATTCTTGCATTAGCGTAACACAGACGGAGTTGACAAATATAAACTTTATTGCAGACACAAGTCCATATAACACAGCATAGAAAAGAGATACAAAAAATACATTAAAAATTCTATAGGAGATACAGGCTATTGCACCAATGTCGTCTTAACCTCGAAGTATGTCTATAACAGCTTTTAAGAGGATTGACTAGGGCCTCAATTATACTGTTTACTGAATTGTCCAGACGACCCAGAAAACCAAACATCAGTTGTCTCAAGAGCGCCTCCCAAGTCGGCACTCTATTAGACACGAACAGATGACTGGCACTATGCCACCTAGGGACACGAAGCAGCAATCTCATCGCATCATTGTATGCTACCTTAAGCCTCTGCATACTCTTTTTCTTATAATTAGACCACAATTGAGCAGTATATAGCGGTGTGATGTAGGTTCTAAACAAAGAGCACTTCACATTATCAGAGCACATTGAAAACCTCCTTATAAGCATGTTAGTAAATTTTACAATATTACAACGAACAAAAACAATAAATTTTACAGCGTTGACGGTATAGATCTTTGTCATCCGTCCAGTCATTGGATATAACATGACCTAAATATTTAGCTTCCTCACACACAGAAAGAGGGCTGTCTGACAGATAAAAAGTCGGAAAAGTTGATTTCTTGTCCTCATCACTTCTAACTACCATTATGTGGCTTTTTTTAGCGTTACTTTATATCATAATCAAGGCCAGGGCCGGCGCTAGCCATTTGGGTGCCCTAAGCACAAATGCTTGGTGGTGCCCCCCCCACCCACTCACCCAAGGAATAACAACCATTCAGAATTTCTTAGTCTGATGAAGCACAATATAATAATTCTGTACATAATTGATATATGTGTGTGTACTGTGTATAATTATTTTGTATATATATAAATACACATTTGCATTTATGTATTTAAGAGATATTTGTTATTTATATATAAAATATTTAAATTTATATATAATATAAATTATATATAAATATATACAGTATATACATGCAAATATTTCTTAAATATATACGTGCATATGTGTGTGTATTTATATATACAAAATAATTATACACAGTACACACACATATATCATGTAGACACAAACTTTTATTTTGGATGCGATTAATCTTTTCCCAGCCCTAATAATTTGACAACTCTGTGAATATGAAAATATACAAACACTGAGATTGTGTGTTTTTTTTTTTTTTTTCTAATTGCAGTTTCACCAACAGATGTCGCCCTTGGGCCTTGGCCTATGAACCTCTTGAAAATGACCGCATTATCCGCATAAAACAACAACGAAAAAACGTATCTAAGCGGTCTTCCTTTTCTCCCCAAACAAACTAACTGCATCTTAAACAGGCCAAGTTTCAAAATTTTCCGGGGGAGAAAGCCCCGGACCCCCGTTAAAATAAAAGATTCAACATGCAGGGCTAAAAAAGCCCCGGATCATTTCATTTGCACTACTAGCGACGCCCCCCCTGGACATGCATACACGACGCAAGGGCGCCCGCGCTACAAAACTAACATTTTTATTTAAAACATTGTCTTACCTGCAAAGCGACGCGCGAGTATCATCCCGCTGTCTATTCTTTTTCCTTTTTTCGCCCCCGACTCTTGGTGCCTTTTCGAGGCCATGTCTGAGGTCGGTGTCTGCCAAATTTGACATTGATTGAGGCATAATCGAACAGACCACTGGGAGGTGGGGAAGGGGGGGCACCAGAGGGAGACGAAAAAGGAGATTCACCTTTTTCTCGACTAATTTGGTCTAGGCCTATATTACTTTTGTATTGCTTTTGTATATTAACATGCTTCAGACATATTTTATTTGTTATTTATACTAGTAGCCTATTGTGATGATTTTTCACGACCCAGATTTTTTGGTGCCCCCCCAAGCACTTGGTGCCCTACGCGCAGCGCGTGATGTGCGTGTGCGGAGCGCCGGCCCTGATCAAGGCCATACTGAGAGCACACCTTCAGCATCTGCTGCAGCCCAGCACTATATGGACAGAGCAGGACCAAGTCATCTGCATACATAAGATGATTAACCGTAGTATTGCCCACAAGACAGCCAGTTTTTAGCCTATTTAACTGGTTTGATAATTCATCCATATAGACATTGAATAAAATAGGAGACATAATACCACCTTGTCTCACTCCATTGCTAACATGAAAAGGAGCAGATACAACATTGTCCCATTTAACCTGAAACATTTGATGGGCATACCAAAACACTAAAATTCTCACTAAAAATTTAGGGGCACCTCTATCTAACAGTTTTACAAACAATCGTTCATGATTGATTCTATCAAATGCCTTTGACGCATCAATAAAACATAAAAACATAGATGAATTCAGACTCGTGTACCTGGACACAATCTCTTTAAGAGCATAGATACACAAATCGGTTCCATGCCTTCTCTTAAACCCAAACTGATTATCAGCAGTAAGGACATACATTTCTAGCTTTGTTAGCAGTATTCTCTCCAGTACTTTAGACAAGATATTGGCCAAAGCAATTGGTCGATAGTTGTCAATACTGTTGAGCTTACCAGCCTTGTCTTTAAGCACAGGCAATAACATTACAGACATAAAAGTATTAGGCAGGACACCATGAACCAGACAACCATTAAAACACATAGACAACAATGGGCAGAGCCTATGGCTGGCATATTTTAGATGTTCTGCAGTAATGCAATCCATACCACAGGCTTTGTTGTTCTCCAACATATTGATGGCATCATAAATATCTGCTGCCCTAATTATCATATCTGCCGAGAAATCAATATGTTCATGATTGAGTCCAACTGGGTTACTTTTAACACAATTAAACAATTCAGAGTAGTGCTCTCGCCAAAGCTCAGCTATTTTTTCTGGGCTACTAATATCAGCCGGTAAGGAAATCTTATTGTTATTCATTACTTTGACCTCTTGCCAAAAGTCAGTGAGGCTGTTTTTCTGTAACTTTCTGGCCAGCGAGTCTGCTCTCATTGTATTTTCATTTTTCTTAATAAAACGAAGTGCATACTTAACTCTAGCATTTGTCTGTTTTTTCATATCAAGCAGTACCCCATGTCTAGGCTTACCTGCCTCTGACCAGAGTCTAAAGGCCTCTCTTGCCTCATCATAATACCCAGCCACAAACTCATTCCACCCAGGTCTGATGTTAAGTACCTTACATTTCGTTTTACAAAAGGGTTCACTGGCAGCATTTAAACATTTCACAATACTATCATACATGGCACAGAGTTTTTTAACATGTTGCACATCCTTACAATTAACATCTGAGCACATTAGGGCCTCATGGGGCATAACAATATTATTTAAAAAACGTTCAGTTCGCAATGAGTATTCAGCCACCTCCTCTTTACTCAGCTTTGCCCAGCCCAGTTTACTTGAGGAAGCTACATTATTATTTCTGGACAACAGAGGAACATTCTCAACATCTAACAGAGCAGCAATTGGTATGTGATCAGAGGTGGCAAGTTCATAGCAAATCTCCACATTTTCCAGTGAAGCATGAGCATCAGCTGTGGTCACAACATGGTCTAACCACGATGTTGTGTTCCACGCTTCACTAACATAGGTAAAACTTGTATCAGGTAGCAGAGCTATACTTGATAGAATTAATTTAGACTCATCACAGAACTGCTGCAAGTGTTCTGCAAATAAAGATTTGCTATCTGACATGTCAGCATTAAAATCACCCATAACATAAACACAAGATGAACTATTATCCTCAATAAATGACTGAATAAAAGCTAACCTGTTCAAAAATTCATCCTCATGCTCATATGATTCATACGGTGTATAAACATTTAAGACAGTAAATTTCTTTTCATTAAAATTACACTCCGGCCCTATTGCCCAGTCAACATTTAAGCGCACCACATTCACCATTGAATCATATTTGATGTTCCACAGTACTGCAACACCACCAGCTATCCTACCTCGAACCATCTTTGTACTAAGGTCAGTAGTGGACTCTCCAGCCCCATGAAAGTTCACATAGTGTTCAGCTTATCCAAATCTTGTTTTGCCAGCCAGGTTTCTTGCAGGCACAAAATGTCACACTCATCCAGCATTGTGTCCACAACAAGACGTTTTGATCTATCAGTAGCAGTATGTCCTACTCGCAACCCACGGCAGTTGTATGAGACAACACGCATTTTAAGTTTTATCATTCCCACCGGAGCAGTTGGCCTTCACCCCGTTCTCGCCCACAACTACAGCAGGCACCCTAGCAACATTAACATGCAACAGCCCCTCATCTTGAGAGCGGGGGGCATCCTCTGGACCAGACAGAGCTCCGTCTGCTCCTCTAGAGCGACGAGGCTCATAGTAGCGTCGGACAAAAGTCCCAGCGGGCCAAAGCTCCGGATCGTATAGCTCAGCCACGTCATTACATTCAGCAGAAATACAGAAGGAACTAAATCTACTCTGTGGCGCCTCTATTTTTCTGCATGTCACTTGCCGGACCAGCTTAATTTTTAAGTATTCACCGACAGTAAGTGCATCTACACTGAGATCAAACTTTGTAGCAAATACCTTAACCATCTTTGTTTTGACAGCCAGTATATTACTACCTACACCAGTCCCAATTATGCCAGTTTTCTTTCTCACATACCTCGCTGATTTTTTTACAGTGCAAGGTGTGGGGCTTCTATGGGCAGGATTCTCGAGTACTTGTTTTAGCCGAACCTGCTTCAGTCGGCGCCCATCCTTTACCACCATGCTCCACGGAGGCGTCTGCATTCGTCCCAGGGCTGGATCAACAGACTGAACTGGTTGACTACAGCCAGTCTCACCATGCGTTGCTGTCAAACATCCGTCAGCCCCAGAAGGAGGGCAGGAGACAGGATCGCCCATTGGCTTCTCGATCACGGCCAAGGGACCTGTCACTCTAGGCGCAAGTCCCGGTTGTGTCTCCACAGCAGAGAGGCAGGTAGCCGAAAGAGTAGAAAGAGTATCGTCCGGGTCACGGTGCCCCTCCACAACAGACAGCCGGCTGTCGAGTTTCTCAGAAACGTCCCGCAAAGTTTCACAGGCAGCGACCTGAGTTCCCATAGTTCTTTTTAGGTAGTCAATGTCAATATTGATTTGCTGCATTTTCCCAAACAGCACCGACACATCAATGTGTTTAAATGAGACGGGGGGTAGTGCATCCAGGAAGTGCGATACAAATCTTGGGATAACTTCACCGCACTCATTAAGCGCTTGCATGCACATTTTGACATTGTTAATGTCCTTCTTTTGTCCCCTATGTGAGATCCATCTTTTATAATGTGGAAGGAGCTCTGCCAAAACAGCCTTTGAAGCCTCAATCCGCTCAGAGCTGAAACTGCTCGTTACTATCGACACAATATCATCATTGCTTAGTGTTCGCATTTTAATCACAATAAAGTTCAGCAACTCATCTTCGACTATAACTCTACCGTGTTCAGTATGGTAAATCTCTGGTTTAATTCGAGAAAACTCTCGTGTACATTCTCCCACAGCATGCCGTGCAGCTGTACCAGCCGCCATCTTATGCACAGAGGATCTTCCAAATGTCAAGTTACTAAGTGAGTAAATGTCAATTTCTATAAAAAAAAGGTAATTAAATAAAAAAACCTGTTCCTTTTCATGTTATGATACATTAAACCCGTGTTTATGAAGATATCCAATTCAAAATAATGTAGTTTCGATTTTTTTTGTTTGGCACTTTTCAAAAGTACTTTTGTCCCTTGTTTCAAGTATCAGTGAGCTACATGCATATAGAATGCATTAATTAAGTATAGTTTAGGCCTATTTTAATTTAGACAAATACACAGTTATGTAGCAAATAATGCAAGTTCTATTCAATTACTGAATAGAACTTCAGTGGAGCTTTCATATTTTATGTATCCTATCACACACCATTGAATAATTTTCAGACAATTAATAAAATGGTGTATGCTTTCAAAAATTAGTTGTTGGTATAATAGTGTTTTTCATTATTTGTTTAGATTATCATACTAACACTCGAAAAGTAAAGGCAATTTGAAAAGTAGCAAAAGCAACCGATGGAGGCATGGTAAAAATTCAATACTGTTTTAATGTGACATAATAGGCTACAGCAACAAAAAACACAAACCAATCCACCGGCTATATAAATAGCCTTATGAAATAATTTTTGATAAGGGAAGTGTTAGGCCCTATATACTTTCTAGTTACTTCGGATCGAACCACACAGACACTTCCATCCATCCGATCCATTCTTTATCTCCACTTTGTACTGATGAGAGTGCCGAAGTGATGACGTCAATTTGTAGGACAACTCGGAAGCTAGCGGCGCATGGGTTCCCTCGACCGAAAAGCTATGCATTTTCGGTCCGTGTACGTTGCGTTCATTCATTTTTCGATTTAATATTGAAAGTAGAAAAATGAGAAAACGGCTCATTTATTCTTTTTTCTTTTTCCAACAAATTAAAAAAATCAGAATTCGGCTTGATTTTTATATTGTTATGTTCAGGGATAGAAAATAGAAAAATGGCTTGAATATTCGATTTCCACGTGTGGGCGCGCATGAAACGCCCCTTTCCGCTGATTGGTCAACCAAAGATCAACGCTTTCAGTTCTTCCACAGTTTAACAGTTTCCAAAGAATAACAGTCCTCTGCTGCTGGACGGATTCTTTGAACAAAAATCGCGCTGGGCAGGGACTAGATAGAAAGGGGTTTCTTCTCTACGTGCCAAAGAAATACTCGGCTGACTCACTCGAACTCGATTCTTTGAACAAATCGGTTGCGTGAATGATTCAATGTCCCACATACAGCCAATTGTTTCATGAATGAATCAGCATTTTGAACGAATCGGTTGAATGAATGAATGAATCACTGACTGACTATGATTAAGACAGTTACGTGCTGCCACCTACTGGGGGTCTTACTCTCATAATCTAAGTATTGTTTCATTTTGTCATTAATAATTTCATATTTAAAAGGCTATTCAAAATATTACATTTAAAACGTTAAAATCATAATAGCCTACTATGTAGGCTAATTGTAATTACTGTGTAAATCCTCTGAGCAGCATTAAACAGTTAATAGTAGCCTAGCCTATACTGTAGGTCTACATGCCACTTCAGAATTCAGATGCAGCTTAGGTTGATACTAATTTAATTTGATTGGTAACAGCTTATTATCTTATTATTCTAATTGAATTTGTCGATTAAATTTCCAATTTTTTTTTATAAAAGATGACAAATAGCCTAGGTTATATTTAAAAAAAGATTAGAATAATTGCCCTTGCAAAGGTAAAAATGATTATAAGCTATGAAAGCTATAAGCTATGAAAAGCAAACAAACAGACAACAACTAAAAAACGAATAGAATAACAACCAAAATAGATGCGCTGTGACATTGACACTATGCAATTTAAATCTTTTCAAATCTATCATATTTCAGCTTCATCCCTTGTCCAAAACTCAATGTGCAGTCTAAAATAATAGTTATGACTGCTGCATATTTACACTTAAATGGATACTGGTCTGTGCGCTGTCAGTGGGTCACCCAGCTGTGAAGTAGGCTGTAGGCTAATGATGGGTCATGTGGGTGCAGATGCGAGATCTACATAATATTTCTGAAATAATCAGCTAATATTTCTCTAGTGTAGATTGTCGAAACCATCCCTATAGAGAAGAAAGCCCTTTCTAGGCCCTGCCCACGCGATTTGTGTCAAGCATTAGTCCGGTTGTTGGATGAGAGAGAGTTTATTTGTAATAAACACTTTAATCCGTCCAGTAGCGGAGGACTGTGGAAGAACTGAAAGCGTTGATCTTTGGTTGACCAATCAGCGGAAAGGGGCGTTTCATGCGTGCCCACACGTGGAAATCGAATATTCAAGCCCTTTTTCCATTTTCTATCCCTGAACATAACAATATAAAAATCAAGCCGAATTCTGATTTTTTAAATTTGTTGGAAAAAAGAAAAATGAATAAATGAGCCGTTTTCTCATTTTTCTACTTTCAATATTAAATTGAAAAACAAATGAACGCAACGTACACGGACCATTTTCCCCATAGACTTATTGAAAATCGCAAAAAATAAGATCTGTGTTTAACAAAGAGTTGTGACACTTACACGTTTTGTCTATCAAGATCATCTTTACAAGTTAATCCAAAATTTATACATTTCGAAGCTTATATAAAGTTTTTAAAAAACACAAGCCGACACAATAAAGTTTAAAAAAACCTCATGCAGGTTATAACTGTGTGTTCTATGTCATAGATCAAAACGTGAAAATATTTAGAGGCTTTGTTCACCACAAACCTTATTTCAGGCGATTTAGCAAAAACCCATTCAAAAATCCCATAGACTTTAGAGCGAGGGAACCGGGGGTGCTAAAATGCTAACTCACTTCCGCGTTTTGGCCTACAGAGTGACGTCATCACTTCGGCACTCTATACACAACAGGAAGGAGCGATGATTCAGTTTTTGAAAGATAAGCGTGGGATATAGTAGTTGGCTACATACGATCTATTGACATACTGGTGTTGTAGAAAGAGAATAACACATCTGTCATTGAAGTGCAACGTAACAATACAGTCTCTCCTCCTCTTTGCTTGCAATGTAACGCAAGCTCATGCATGCCGCAAGATGGCAGTAACTAACCTTGTCAAATCAAAACACAGAACATGAGGAAGTGGGTTGCTTTTTTTCACAGTCTATGGTTGCTAAGGAAATCAAGCCTGAAGGCGCTGTAAACAGTGCACAAACGCTTACTGGATTCATATTAATGCTCGTTTTACAATCTTACCAGCTTTGCTGATCAATGAATGATTGGGGCGATTGTGTAAATCGTGGTACGCGTGCTAATTATAACTATTCTGCTTTGTTTATGACGCTGTGAAACCGGGAAAGGAGCGTAGATAGTCAGGTCCCTAGTTAGCTGTTCAGCTAGTTTTAATTTACCCTAGTTACAAGATGGATAGATATCTGTAGCAAGACATAACTAATAATGAAAATTTGTTATATAAACCTGCTTTGGTGCACCTAAACAACCTGTTACAGTCTAAAAGTGTATTTATAGCCGAGATTAATATAGATATAAAAATATGTAAACAGAAATAGTGAATATATGTTGGAGCAAAAAAGAATAATTAAACAGAACATATATAAATCTAAAACCAAATATAATAGTTGAATAGGCTAATGCAGTGTATGAAATTGGTTATATGACTATTTGAACAGATGCATGTGATAACCAACATTCTGCATAATGTAATTTCAGGACTCTTATGGCAGAATTGCATATAATTGGGCAGATCATTGGGGCCACGGGTTTCCCACAGAACAGCCTCTTCTGCAAATGGGGTGTACACACAGGTGTCTTTTTTGTTTTATTGTATACTATTTTATACTGTGTTAACTGAAGTAACGTTAAACACTAGCTGTACCAAAAAACACTGATCTTATAGACCATTATTGTGTTTTCCTTACATTTTTTAAAGGTATAAAGATTGTTTTAATGCTTATTTGATGTGCCAAACTTTATATAAAATATAAATTACACAAAGGTTTTCATTGTGTGCCATTCAGGAGGAGCATGGAGGTTGCTTGCTGGTCTGAAGGAAGGTCAAACTCAAGTGGACATGCCTCAAACAGGGGACATGGCATACTGGAGCCATCCCATTGATTTGCACTACACTACTAAGGGCCTACAAGGTATTTGTATTAGAGGTCGACCTATAGTAGATTTTACCGATACCAATAACTAGGTTGGACTGCACTGGCCGATAACCGATTAGTCAAGTCAAGTCATCTTCATTTCTATAGCGATTTTAACAATGGATTGTTTCAAAGCAGCTTTACAGAGATAAACATATAATTTAAGGTAACATAGATTGTTTTGGCTTTATAGCGGTTCTTGAATAATGTTATTTCCACCTAAAGTTAATTTTGATTGATTCACCCGTCGAAATGATCAGACTTTAAACGCGAACCTGTGATTAACGCTGACGGCGTTCACATGCTCATTCAGAATTGATTCTATAGTTATGTGCTTTTGAAATTATGTTTGCGCAGGTTTGTAATTCCATACAACCCAGCCTAAACAAACTACTTGTCTTGCCTATAAATTTTGATACAGAATTTTGTTTTATTTTATCACTTCGGGCACGCGAACCGAAATTCACAACGCTTTATCTGTAGAGTGGGAAAGGGATCCTCCATAGGGAGAGGATAGTTGACACTTCAGCACTGCATTCAGCACTGCGGATCTCCTTCGTCAGATCTGGATACGGCCTAGATCCGGCAGGCTGCGGGAAAACCTCGGGATAAACAAAGACACTAATATTAGCGTAGATACCATTCTTCTTATGATGTAACGAGTACATCAAGATTTAAGGGAAGTGTTCCCAGTTCCGGCTGACCTAATCTATGCAGCCTAACATTGAATTATATAAGTCTATAATGTATTATGTGTATGCTAGGTCAAAGAGATACCATTACCGGACAATGGTAGGAAGACTGTTCTAAAGTTTTGGTGCTAAATAGGAAAAGGATCTACCGCCAGCAGTCGATTTAGATATTCTAGGTATTATCAACTGGCCGGAATTTTGAGATCGCAATAGACGTGAAGGACTATAATGCGTTAAGAGCTCGCTCAAGTACTGCGGAGCTAAACCATTTAGTGCTTTGTAAGTAATCAACAATATTTTAACATTTATACGATGTTTAATAGGGAGCCAATGCAGTGTTGACAGAACGGGGCTAATATGGTCATATTTCCTGGTTCTAGTAAGAACTCGAGCTGCGGCGTTTTGAACTAGCTGTAGTTTATTTATTAAGCGTGCAGGGCAACTACCCAGTAGAGCATTACAATAATCTAGCCTTGAGGTCATGAACGCATGAACTAATTGTTCCGCATTTCCCAATGAGAGCATATGTCGTATTTTAGATATATTTTTAAGATGGAAAAATGCAGTTTTACAGGTACTAGACATGTGACTTTCAAAAGAAAGGTTGGTATCAAAGAGCACACCCAGGTTCCTAACCGACGACGAAGACTTGACAGAGCAGCCAACAAGTGTTAGACAGTATTCTGGGTTATTACGTGTGGAAGTTTTTTGTCCAATAATTAGAATCTCTGTCTTTTCAGAATTTAGTAGTAGGAAATTACTAGTCATCCAATTTTTTATATCAGCTATACATTCCGTTAATTTTGTGAATTGGTAAGTTTCGTTGGGTTTTGAAGAAATATACAGCTGAGTATCATCGGCATAACAGTGAAAGCTAACTCCATGTTTCCTAATGATATCTCCTAATGGTAGCATGTACAGAGTGAACAGCAACGGTCCTAGTACTGAGCCTTGTGGTACGCCATACTGAACTTGTGATCGATAAGACATCTCTTCATTTACTGCTACAAACTGATAACGGTCAGTTAAGTATGATTTAAACCATGCTAGTGCAATTCCACGAATGCCAACATAGTTTTCTAGTCTATTTAAAAGAATGTTGTGGTCAATGGTGTCAAATGCAGCACTAAGATCGAGTAACACTAATAGAGAGATAGTAAGAGATTAATCAACTGATAGTTTTTAAAATGGATTTACTGAATGAAAACTAAACTTTATTAACCAGAAAAACAAAACAAAAAACAATACTGAACCATGAAAATGTACCATACTTTTTAAATGGAATAAAAGTATACATATTAATTATCCATTGATAATTAATGTTATTTCAATGTGCGTTAACTAATGTGTAAGAGGTGCATGAATGTTTAGGCCTAACTGTTTAACAGACTTTAAAATTGGAAAATGTATTCCTAAAAGAAATTAACGCTCTAACAAAGGCCATAGGATTGAAATTACACACATTTATGTATACTCTCACACTTTATTTGCTTCTATTTTAGAACACTTTGTGGTTAACTAATCAAAATGACAAAATATGGAGGTCGCACACCGGACGAGAAGCGTAGGGGCTAGGACAACTCACAGATATCACACTCCGGATACGTCTCATTCAATTCAAGCTGCGGTCCAAAACAGTTTAATTACCAAACATGCAAAAATTCACTTAAAAATTAACAAAGTGGCATAGAAGAGTTTGAAGTTCGGCGTTTCTGATTTGTTTTTGTTTCTGTCGGCTGCATGAACATATCAATTTGCTTTTTCACGTCACTAGCATTAATATGCAAATTCTCTGGCTAACGAATGCATAAAAGTGAACTGCTGGATATAAACTAAGGTACTTTCAAATAGATGGTAACTCTCATGACATCAAACATTTGGGTCGTCGTGTGTTTTTGTCACATTATTTTAACTGCTTGATGTACTACTAATGTTAGGATCCTCTTAAATCTCAACAGCAAACATTTTGCTGTTCTCCACTAATGCAGCATCTAGTCAACAAATTAATTTCTTTATAATGAAATGAAAGCATGTGCTGTAGTTTACTGTGTACACCGTTTCATTGTCAATGTTTTAAATCCGCATCTGAAGTGTCCTGCTCATATCCGTCTCACGTGTCAAAACCAAGCGCCAACCTCCCTGTCTCTCTCTTGAAACCAACACGGAAGTGAATTAAACTGCACTTCATCTACTGGCCGCTTGAGGCAGGCTGCAGAAGTGAGTCAAATCTGTAAAAAACATGTTTACAGCCTGGATCAAAAAGTGGTTTTGGTCTTTATAGCTTATTTTGCCCTTCATGACAACCGAGGGGGGTGAATTTTTTTTACAACAATAAATTATATTAAGCCTGCATAATTAAGGGCGTGGCCACTTGAGTGACAGGTGGATTGCGGCCGTTTGCATGCTGCCTTTTACTGTCTATGGTCTGTTAGCGTCATATGTCCAAGTTCCGCTGCATGCAATGGCACGCAATACACGACAGATCACAATACATGTGACAACATTTCAACTGAAACGTTTTCCCTGGTGGCAGGTGCAAAAGCGAAGGACAACGTAAATAAAGATGAAGGGAGGGGCGAGCGAGCGAGTGTGTGCTTTAGCCAGTAGGAGAAGGATATAGGGGAAGAAGGAAAGAAAGACAAGCCAGGACAAAAAAAGCGAGCTAAAACGAGACTTCGAGAGATTTCCACGACGCATGCGCGAGAATTGCGATCTCCCTCAACTACTTCAGTTAAGTTCTCGCGCGTGGGCGTCGTGGTAATCTCTTGAAGTCTCGTTTCAGGCCTACAAGGAAGAAAAGGAATAGTCGAATAAAGTCGTTATTTTTGTTTGTTTTTTCGCACAAAAAGTATTCTCGTCGCTTGATAAACTTATAGTTGAGCCACTGTTGCGACATGGAATATTTAAACATTTTCTTTAATGACTCTCTGGGCCGTCAAGTTTCATTCCCTTAGGGAGCCTATGTAGCAGTCATGCACCTCTCAGATTTAATCATAAATATCTTCATTTGTGTTCCGAAGACGAACGAAGGCCTTACGGGGTTGGTACAGCATGGGGGTGAGTAATTAATGACTTAATTTTCATTTTTGGGTGAACTAACCCTTTAACTATTGGCTTTACTTCTTCAAACAGCTGTCACTTTAGCGCGAGGCCAGTAGCATATAGCATTAGCACCTCAGCTCCACCCACGTCCCGCCTCTTTGCCCATTTTATTTTATCCAGGAGTGACGAGAGGTGACGCGCTGCCAAGATGGCGACGGCCGGCTCCGCCCACTTTAGGCTTCAAAAACGCTCTTCAGAAACCTACGGGTGACGTCACGGACACTACGTCCATATTTTTTTACAGTCTATGGTCAAAACCAAGCGTGCCGCACAAGCCCTCAAAAGTGAAGCCAAAACATCTCGATCGCCCCCCAGTGACCGGTCCTAGTATAGGTCATAAACCCCGCCTCCCCATGTTATTTAACGGGACGTGAGACCAACTAAACAATTAAATTACACTACACATATCCTTTTTCCAAAGATAGTTTCTGTCATTTACTGTAGTTTCTATCACGTTGATGTAATTTCAAGAGTTTGTTTTTAAAATAAGTTTGTTTTTAGTTAGTTATTTGATGCTAGAAAAACGGTGCTGTGACATCATGATTGACAGCTGTGATTGACAGCTTCTCTGTGCGAAGTAGTCACTGAAGCACCAACGGACTTTTTTTAATAATGTTGACTATGTGGTTAGTAGTTGTATTTACCTTATTTTAACGAGGTACTGCAATCAGCAGACATCATTGGAGAGCAGACGGAGCAGACAGAGGCCACTTAAGAAAAGTGCAGGGGCGTGTGCTTGCGATTGATTCTGCGAGAGTGAGGGCGGGGCCTTGATTTCGCGGCTTTCCTTCCTGCTCACGACTGCGCATGTCTGGTCCCGAAAACGCAAGTGCGCAGACTCAAGTCACAAGATGTCAGCGCCATGTCGGGACAATGGCGGCTTGAGTTCTCTCCGATGGAAAAGAGCGAAGGGGCGTCGTCCATCTTTTTTTACAGTCTATGGTCAAAACAAATAGCACGAGGTGTCAGTTATTCCACCTCTAGAGGCCGCTCTCGTACTGTATAATGGCAGGGCACCCTTCTCAGCCACTCCAGCAATGGACGGAATTCAGAAAGACTATCGGATTTTTGCCTATAACTGATTGTTCCAGCAATCGGCTATCGGTGCCGATTAATCGACCTTTAATTTGTATTATGTTTTAGTGCCACTTAAACAAGATTTAATATATAGGATGTGTTTTCTACTTCTAGGATGGCCAAAGCTTCACCTCCAAGTGTGGCATCAGGACTCTTTTGGGCGATGCCAGCTGTATGGTTATGGTTATATCCACGTACCATCAAGCCCAGGACAGCATCGCCTGCAATGCGCTACATGGCGACCGCTGGGATCCTGGCAGGATCAACTTGCCGAGATGTTTGTCGGAGGAGGACCACAACTGCGCTCGCCAGATCTCATTTACAGTGGCGCAGACCGATACAGACTCCACACGGTTGGCATGGGCACAGTTGAACTAGAGCTGTGCGTTATTCTACGCCACTTTGACAGATATGGTGTGGAGAGCTGAGAATGGACTGTGGACTGACACACATCTCAGATCAGAGATATGAGGAGTGAATAGAAGGTAAAATATTTTGTTATATTGGAAAGGAGTTTTTAACATAATGTAATGTGTGAATGTAAAGGTGAATAGTTAAGTATGTAATCCAATGAGTCGAGTAAAATGGCAGAGATGGATTTAAGTCTACAGACCATACTCAAACCATACTTTTTTAATTACAATTTTCTACATTTTTTGTACACTTTGTATGTTTTATTGAATTGTATTTTGTTTTGATGCAGTTAAATTTGGCAGTTTTCAAAGGTGAATCATATCTGAATCAAACATTTTTAAATCGTTCATCATCAATGCATGATGGGAAAGACCTTTCAAAGAAAAAACTGACGTTCATTTGTATGAGTACATAGTTCTAGTTTGTTTGTTTTTTTATCTTTATGTAACAGGCTTTTTGTAGCAGGATCTGTGTTTTGTAGATAGTGAGATACAACTCTGTCACGTTTTGCTAATTTCCTGTGTGGAGTGTCTAACTGTTTTTGTGAGACTAAAAAAGACAAAAGAGCAAGTTAGATCACAGCTAATTTTTGTGATAATGTATGTTTCATGTAATATTGAGGAAGTTTAAAACTCAAGGTTTTCAAAAACACAACTTTGTTCTCTGAATGGGCATGGAAACAATTAATTAAAATAAACGGTTGACACCATCCTGTTTCAGAAATGGAAACATTGGCTGTTAGAAGTATTTTTAATGCACTGTTTCACGTCCTGCTTATACTGAAGGTCATCAGTTCCTCTCTAAAATTTGTTTCTTTATTTAGACAAAAAGAGAGCTGGGGGAGGGTTGTTTTTTTTACGTTGAGGGTGTGCAGTTGTCATCATTTGGTGGCTCTGCTAATTCGCTGTTAAAATCTGTCTGCTTTCTTCTAAGAGTTCTCAAGTTTGAAAGTAGGATACCCTCTGTGGGAATTGCGTCTGCATTCTGTAAACACAAGCTGTGGAAGATATTTCAACAGATAAACTGCTGTGCTAGCATACTTTCTGTGTTGTGCGGTTTAACTGTTCCCTTAACATACCCAGCTAACCTATTTAAAAGTGCACTCATTTGTTCTTACTCATTAAAAATGATTTACAAACAAATAAATGGATACTTTGGAAAAATGTATTTAAAATCATGTATACTCACACATGAGATAAGCTATCGGTAGCCTAAAGGCCACGATAACTGCCATCAAAGTTTAGCACAACACTGGAATTTCCACATGAAAGAAGGTAGAGCCCCAGAGCACAGCTACCTTTTACGTAATTGTCATGGACCAATCGCAGTTCAGCGTGAAGTTTTCCAGAACGTTTGTACTGGTGAGCACCTTTGTTTGGCCAAATTGTGTTAAAAATGACATCATATTTGTTCTTTGATTTTGCAATGGAGAGGGTCGCCATGTGGGCCACCATTTTGAGATCACCTGACCAGGTAAACTCTACACACTTTATCCTGGTTACCCCCATTAGTATAACACGTTTGCTCACGTAATAAATGGCTGACTGTGATTTGCTTTTTTGTGTGATGTCCAACCCGACTACTATATCATGTTCTCACAAATGTGAATGAAAAAAAATTAATAATCATTCTAATTCTATGAAAATATATAAGTTCACTATATAACTATAACACCCCCCCCCCCCCCCACAACAACTCTATGAACAAATTTTTAATGTATTGGTGTGGACGCTAAGATGGTTATTATTTTTATAGTTATCATTCTTATGGTTGTAGAATAGGGCAGTCCACACCACAGCTATATCAATAATGACATAGAGGAATAATATCATTGGAATCACCTTTAGATTTTTTTGTTCAGCAATTTGACTTTGAATCAGAATCCACCCTACTTTTAAAAGCTTGAGCATATAAATTGGCAGACGTCTTAACTGCACTGCACACTTAATAAATATAAAGTTATCATGCTTTGATGCTTATAGTTACTGTTATAGGTCTTTTATAGTTCTCGTTCTTGGTGTGAACAGGCCTAAGAAGTAGGTTGTTAAGGATTCTTTCCTGAATTTTTGTTTAATTAGGGAAAGAATTCATAACATCTTGTTTCATTCTAAATGTTTAATTCTCTGTTGAGTGGATAGCAATAGCCACCATGAGAATGCCATCATGAGTTGAACTAAACACTTTGCCTCACATATTGTCCACAGTGCAGGGTAAATCTTCAGGGGAAACTACTGTGCTGAAAAGGAAGTGTTGTGTCATTTGGTTAAACTGTGCTGCTTCCTTTTCCTCTTTTGTCATTCCTTGAGTTGAGAGCAAACTGTTCAGAACAAGAGGATGGCACGCGAAAATATCTGATATTACTTTGAAGCTCAAATACGTGTATTTGTTTTTTTCTGTTGAGCGGGACACAAGAAACCGTTGAGGTTATCGAGTGGAAACTATGTAGTGTAAATTAAGCATGGTGGCTTGTGAGGAGATCTATTGCGTACGTTCATTGGACCTCTGACTTCGTTGGTGAGTTTTGTTTGTTTTTTTTCCAGATCCATTGTGTGTTGTGCCAGCATCCACATCTCAGTAATGTTTGGTTTCTGATTCAGGCCGTTGGGTTTGAAGAGAAGAAGACAACACCAGGTCATGCTGTAGCAATGCTAAAGTGTCGACAGCATTATATCTAGAAGTGCTCGAGACCCTTTAACCATCCTGTAACCATCCATTGCCACACTCAAAGACTGAAGATAAATTCCAGCAACGCTGACCATGAGAGCGGAGTGCTTATTTCTAGTATTGCAATGCCTGTTGGGATTTGTGCACTATACCAAAGCATTGTCAACATGCAATCCTTTAGACCTGGAACTGATAAAGAGAAAGCGCATTGAAGCCATTAGAGGACAGATACTGAGCAAGCTACGACTGCCTAAGGAACCAGAAGTAGATGAGGAAAAGGAGTTAGAAAACATCCCAGCAGAACTGATCTCAGTGTATAACAGCACTGTCGAACTTAACCAGGAGCAGGCGGCAGATCCTGTACACCAGCCTATAGAAGATCCTAATGAGGAGGGATACTATGCTAAAGAGGTGCACAAGTTCACAATGATACCGAGTGAGTGGGTCTGTCTGTCCTTTCTCTATTGTCTTGCCTGTTGATTATTGAATGATTATTACATTGCCTTTCTTAGTGTTAGAGCCTAAGATGCTATGTGAGGTGCATCTGAGGTGAATCAATCAAAGTTAACTTTAGCTGGAAATAACATAATTCAAGAACCGCTATAACGCCAAAACAATCTGTTACCTTAAATATGTTTATCTCTGTAAAGCTGCTTTGAAACAATCCATTGTTAAAAGCGCTATATAAATGAAGATGACTTGACTTGACTTGTGCCTGCCAATTTCCTCAGAGAGCTGAGGGCGTGTGCAAATGATCTGACCACAAACAGGAAGGAAGGCTGCTAAGAGATTGCTAATGAAGTGACTCAGATCCTGGATTTAATGTTTCTTGGTAAACTACAGTATCACTCAGATCCAATCATCCCTTGATCTATTATTGTCTCTTAAATCCATATTTGGACTACTTATTTGGGGATGTTTTAGTGTTGGTTGCAAAGACAATGATAACAGTCACTCGTTTTGAGGTTTCACATGCTTTTCACAAACATTATATATATTTATTTATTTGTGGTCAGTGATATGTTTATTTTATTTTTAGATTAAAAAATAAAAGTGTCACTCAGCTCCAAAATCCCTTGATCTATTATTCTATATATTGTATGTGTATGAGTTTATTCAGATGATTATGATTCATTTGAGTCATCATTGAAGTATTACCTTTTGATTGCATTTTGTAAACTGATTACTTTTATAAAGTACCAACATATCAGTTGTACAGGATGGCTATTGTATTGGTACATATGGAGCCCTGTTGTCATTCTCATAAAACACATCCTTTGTTCTCTACTTTTCCTTTGGCACTCCATTCATACAATGTCTTGTAAAATATAAAACATACATGCTTATTTCTAGACATATTTCCAATCAGTTTTGCTGTCTGTCTAATCCCCAGTGAAGGATAACCCAGAAAGGTTGATATGGTTCAACATCACAGAAATAAAGCACAAATTGGGTTCGAACCCCATGCTCTCCCAGGCGGAGCTCCGTTTGCGCATCAAGGAGCCTAACATGCCTAATTCAGAGCAGAGGTTAGAGCTGTACCAGGACACTATGGAAAAGGCTCGATACCTGAATTCACGCTTCATCTCCAATCAAATGGCTGGCAAGTGGGTGTCGTTTGATGTGACGTCGACCTTAAAGGACTGGCTGCAGAACACGGGTGAGAATCAGTGCTCCCTCCCTGCCACAAGCTACAGTACACTTTGCTGTATTTTAGAGCTATAAATGCCATGTATCTGGCAGAAACTAAACCAGTATAACCCCCCTCCCCCCCAACTAAAATAGCCTAGTCTAAAAACGTTGTAAAAAAACCACCTTTTTAATTTACTAAATTGAATAACTATAAGTAAGCTGTCCCACATTTTGCACACAAACTTGTTACCACGTGATTTGTGATCCCCCCCACCCAAACAAAATTGTGACTTTACAATTGAATTGACTGACTGCATATGAGGTAAGTTATATGCAAACACTTTTTTATTTATTTGTAATAAGTTATTTAATAACTACAAAGTGGTGTTGGTACTGAACTAAAACTAAAATGAAAAAATAATTGGTAATTGAAATAAAGCTGAAATATAAAAATATAAATATTAGATGGAAAAACTTAATATTTACTTTATATGAAACAAATATTAGAAGTTTTGCCTTGGCAGATACAAATAAACAAAACAACTTAAATAAAAACAAATTAAAGCTAAATAGATATATACTCAAACAAACATTTATAATAATGACAAAAGCACATAACACAATTACTGAAACTTAAACAAAAAAATAAATAAAATAAAATTAGAACTGATCATAAAAATTAAAGCTAATCCAAAATTTGTATTCAATTAGTACATAAATAACCTGAAATTAACTCTGCTACAAACTAAAATTTGCAAACCTGTCACATTCTAAACCTGTTACCCTTTCTGGTGTAGTTCATTTTGCAGTACAATTTTTATTTGATAGATTTTTCTATTTAAATTTGATGTTGACAATGTTTATTTTTGTATTACTGAAAACACAGACACTGTTGGTTTGTAAAGAAGTGTTTATTACATTAAATGAAATGTATGCATGACAAATGAAACTTTAATGTGATTCATAGAGGCGGAGCAAGGCTTTCAGTTGAAGGTGGCCTGTAATTGTAAAACTGAGGATTTTCAATTCAAAATAGCAGGTTTGTGAGTTAAAATTCAAATCCTGTATGTCTTGAAGTTAAAAGGACAAGCTAATATTGCTATTTGTGTATGCAGGTTTATCTTCATCACCAAGAGGTGACAAAGGCACCTTAGCAGAACAAGAGCCAAAGCCCCACATTTTGGTAATGTCTCTTCCTGCTGACGGCCACAGCCCATCAAAATCTCGCCGAAAACGGCAAACTGATGCAGTTTGTACCGAGTGAGCCTTTTATGATTCAGCATGAAAGAAAACTGACATTCCTTTTATATATAATGTCTATGTATTATATTGAAAGCCTCACAGTGTGTCACCTTCATGCTTAATGCAGAAAGTCTGAGGGCTGCTGTGTGAGGAGCCTGTACATTGACTTCCGCAAAGACCTGGGCTGGAAGTGGATACATGAACCTTCTGGTTACAATGCCAACTATTGCACTGGCTCTTGCTCTTACGTCTGGACTTCAGAAAACAAGTACTCGCAGGTACCAATCAGGACTAACAGATGTTTCATAACCGTTTAGAAGTGATGTGTCTGATATGGTCTGATTTTGTTTGCCTACAGGTTCTTGCACTGTATAGGCATCATAATCCTGGTGCATCTGCTCAACCCTGCTGCGTTCCTCAGGTTCTAGAGCCACTGACCATCCTTTACTATGTGGGGCGACAACATAAGGTCAGAATTGATTTGTATCACTTTTATCAGTGCTCAACTGAAACGTAATCTAATTAATGCTCAATGTAACTTTTCTCAGGTAGAACAGCTGTCAAATATGATTGTGAAGACCTGCAAGTGTTGCTGAAAGTGTCGTTTCCGTTTGTCCGGATCTTGAGGCCCAGTACTTTCTGAGGGGAACTATTTTATTCCTGTTCTTTTTTTTTCTTTTCTTTTTTTTGTCAACTTGTCCTTTATGTTTTACTTGTCTCCACTGTATCACATTTATATATTGTAGTATTGCTTGTTTTGTTTTGTACTGTACATTTGTTTTTAATAACATTCTACATGCTGTACATGTTGTCATAGAAGTGGACATATTCGTTGTTTGATATAAAGATGCCTGAACATGCCTAAAGATGAAACAGCCTTTTTCCACCTTAGAAACATTGCTAAGCTACGTAATATGCTATCAGTCGCTGATGCAGAAAAGTTAGTTCATGCATTCATGACCTCGAGACTAGATTACTGTAATGCTTTATTAGCTGGTTGTCCTGCATCTTCAATAAACAAGCTACAGTTAGTCCAAAATGCAGCCGCTAGAGTTCTTACTAGATCAAGAAAATATGATCATATAACACCGATTTTATCATCACTTCATTGGTTACCTATAAAGTTCCGTATTAATTACAAGGTATTGCTTTTGACTTATAAAGCTCTGAATGGTTTAGCTCCAGTCTATTTAACGGATCTTCTATCGCCTTACAATCCATCACGGTCTTTAAGATCACTAAATTCGAGGCTTCTGGTCATTCCTAGGATATCCAGATCCACCAAAGGAGGCAGAGCATTTTCACATTTAGCTCCGAAGCTCTGGAATAGCCTTCCTGATATTGTTCGTTGCTCAGACTCGCTCTCCCAGTTTAAAACTAGACTGAAGACGAATCTATTTAGCCAGGCATTCATATACAATTTTTAACTTACAGTAACTGTGAATTTGGCCTCTAGTTCATAAACGCCAGAGGAGAACTGGCCCCTGACTCAGCCTGGGTTCTCCCAAGGTTTTTTTTTTCTCCATTGGGTCATCTGATGGAGTTTTAGGACACCATTAGGTCACTGGATGGAGTTTTTCGGTTCCTTGCCACTGTTGCCTTTGGCTTGCTCAGTTGGGGATATTCAAATTAATTAACCAATCATACCATTGATCAGCTCTACCAAACTTGGGTGTCTTTTTCTCCAGTAATAAACAAACATTGTTAAGTTGTTTTGATTGATACTGTGAAGCTGCTTTGATACAATCTGTATTGTGAAAAGCGCTATATAAATATATTTGACTTGACTTGACTTAAAGATGCCTTGTGACTGAACATTTTTAGCACAGTTCAGGTGTAGGTTTTAAATTGTTTTATTTAACATTAAAACACCTGTCTCTTTTTTTCAGAAACATCTGAATAAAAATGTTCAGATGAAAACTGTTGGACATGTGTTTACTGTACAGACCGAATAATGAATAAATGATATTTCTCTCAGGTCTGTTTTCAGAAGATTCTGTACTTCCAGGTCAACAATAAGCATTGCTTTAACTCATTGTTCTGATGCCTGGACTCCATTTATGCCTAGTTATGCTGTTGGCAGCGAAAAAACATCTTTGTTTTTAAATATGTGCTTGCATGTTATTTTTTCATTATTTTATAACTTATTTTTGTTTTTTAATTAATCCTTTTAAAACACTGCTTTAATATCATTAGCTCCAAAACTAAGCAATGTTGCTAAAATGTAGTAAAATTAAGTTTTTTTTTAGAGCCAGAGCTGTTGGTGTAACTTTATTGCTTTATAATTGTGATCACCCTTCAATGTTTTTTAATGTATGTTGAGCTGTTTTTCCCCGTCTCCACATTTGTTACAGGTGTTCAGGAAAGGCAATTTCCTGCCAGCTATTTTGTTGTGGCTTCAGAGCTGGCAAGGCTTTTGTTGTTCGATTTTATAAAGGAAGTGAATTAAAAGTGGTATGTTTATATGCTATAATACGCTGGTATGTTTGTACACAGCATTTTATTTAATGATCTTTACTAAAAAATATGGTAAATAAGGTGAAAAAATAATAAATGGTACAGTAGTGGCCAAAAGTGATTTGTGGAGGGAATTTTTGTTTTAATGACCATGCAAGTTTGATTAAAATGAGAAAAATGTTTTATATTGTTTTTAAATATTTTAAATATAAGAGCAGAACAAAACACTAAACTTGGTTAAGTTTTTTTTTCCTGACAAAATTATTTGGCAAAAAAGGAAAACTACAGCTACAGGTTCTATTTACAGGTTTTATATGAATCCCATGGAGAGATCATGGATAAATGTATATAAATGTATAAATCAGTTCAGTTCAGTAATACTTTTTTAATCCCCAAGGGGAAATTCTTTGTCACAGTTGCCCACATAATAAACAACAAGAAAGATTATAAAAGCATTTCCGTTATTTGGATATGTTATAATAAACATATTCATTAAATCTAATGTTCCAGTGAACAAGGAAATAGGCTAAATAACAAGAATATTACACATTAATTTTAAAACAGATCATATTAAACAGATAATGTTGCACTTGCGAAGCAACCAAAATATTAACAATTTAAAACTAATGGTTCCTGTGTCAGTCACTTAGAGGTAAGAATTATAAAGCTTGATGGCCACTGGCAGAAAGGACTTCCTGTGGCGCTCAGTGGTGCATTTTGGTAGAATAAGTCTTGCACTGAAAGTGCTCCTGTAAACTGGGCAACTGCGACAGGCTGCATGCACGCTGGCGCATGCGCACTTTAATCACTTGTTCAGCTCGTTCACCATATATAATATATATATACATTTATCCATGATCTATCCATGGGGCTCATTGGCCTCAAAAGCTCACAAACATGCTCCTGATTAGGCTACAGTAACAACGGAATGTGTAAATAATAAATAAAAAAACAGAATTAATAAAAAAAAAAAGCAAAATAGACTTTAAACATGGTAACAGTATACTTTAATTCAAATTAATATAAATATCCAACCATGTGAATACAACAGAAGAGAGGCAATAAATGAGTCGACTTGTTAAAGGGATAGTTCACCCAAAAATGAAAATTCTTTCATCATTTACTCACCCTCAAGTTAATCAAACAGATCTCAATCCCCGCCCATTGACTACCATAGTATGTATTTTTTCCTACTATGGAAGTCAATGGGGATTGAGATCTGTTTGATTAAAACATTCTTCCAAATATCTTCCTTTGTGTACAGCAGAACAAATAAACACATAGAGGTTTGGAACAACTTGAGGGTGAGTAAATGATGAAAGAATTTTCATTTTTGGGTGAACTATCCCTTTAAGACTAGAGCAAATTGAGCAATAAATTCTTTAGATTTGTGTCCTATGCTGCCATCTAGTGACACAGCTGGGGTGAAGATAAATTAGTGTTACTTGCACTTTTGACAAATGAATAGAAAATGAATACTCATATATTTTGGAAAAGCCATCTAAAGTGATTCGATTTTTGTTGATGAAAGGTATTCTGGCAATCTGAGTTTTCAGTATAATTACTTGACCGGCAAGGAATTGTGTTGCAGGCTTTTCCAGCCCTCATGTTAATTCATTTACGCAATGTAAATCTTTGACGTTCTCTACTGGTTACACATCTACTATACTTTCCCTACGATTCAGAACTGTTTTATAAGTGCTTGTCTAGCCTGCTATCCAGTTGGGTGTGACAAAGTAAATACATAAGGAAATGTATTTATCTATTTATTTAAAACTAAAAGTAGTGAATGAAATAAGACATTCTTGCTTTTGCTTGACTTCAGAGTTGTAATATTGTGATCATGATCCAAACAAGATGGTTTCCTGTTTATTTAAACTGAGGGTGGGAAGTTGATTACAGTGAGTGTTTTATCACTTTTAATCCGCTAACAAACTTTCATCTTTTAGCTGGCAGAGATATAATTAATCCTCTCCAATGAAAACAGCTTTCTGTTGGCCAATAAGGTTAATACTGCCAAATATTACCAGTTTATAAATTGGATTGTTTTACAATGGCTTTGTTTTCTCAAACGCAGAGTCTGAGCCAATAAAAGTTTGCATAATATCAGGGTTGTTCTACTTCATGTAATAGTGAGTGATAAGGCGGGTATGATTGTGTATAAATTGCAGGGCACAAAAGTCAATCTTGTATAATACAGTTAATATTTCTCTAAAGAATGCTTCAAGTATCCTAGCACATGACGTCAGTGCATGCAACCTTTGTGCATGAAGAATGTGAATGCAGTCAAGCTGACAACCAATCATTTTAATTGCTACTTACAATTCAAGATCACAAGTTGACAAATATGTTGGCAAACTAAATATTCATTTAGCTTCATAAAACAGGAATGTATACAGAGATTTCAGTTTGTTCAGATAGTAAAATCTGTTCTGTGGAATAATGATTTGAGGCCAAAATCTGTTTATCTTCTATTTATCTTAGTGAGATAAACAAAATGACCCAATAGATACTGAACATCTGATACTGAATGAAAAGATACTGAACATCTGATATGGAGAACTCATTAACCATACAATTTACTTGCAAGAAAACTGTGCCAACTACATGTCAGAGCTTTCTAAAATGTAATTTCATGTACAGTAGTAGTAGTAGTAACATTTTACAGTATGCCTCTCATAATGTCAACATGTCAGTATATTGTGGAAAAGTCAGATGTAATCATGACATTATTTTTTAGAAGGAATGAACTGATGACGCCTGTTTTCTTCACTCTACCATTCTTGTACAGTCTTGTCCCACACTAGCTGTCCATGCGGCTCTTTGGCTCCTTCAGGCAGCATGGCCAGATACACAGGAGTTTCTGCTCCTTCCTCTGGACTCTTGGCAGCATTTTGTCCAGCCATGTCAGTCCGCACCCATCCTGGACAGCAAGCATTTAGGAGGATACCATCACCTGGCCTCGTCTCGCTGAGAACTCGAGCCTGGATCTTTGATAGCACAGTCACACCAATCTAAAAAAGAGACAGAAAGCAAAAACAATTCCTTTTCTGACAGATTTTTGTCTGGGCCTGCTTATTGCTAAAATACACAACCTAGCAAATCAGGCTTTTGGGGTATGTTAGGGGCTGCCTGCATCCGAAAGCTTAGGCAGCTGAATTGTTGTCTTGCTGGCACTGCCATAACAGCAAATGACTTTGCAGGCTGCGTTTGCGCATGAAGGGACCACACAAAACTGATTTTGGACAGAATTCTAAGGCAGCATAACGGTTTATGATCTACGACAAAATAAGGGGAGCTTTGGTGATAACTAAGTGAATATATATATATATATTACTACAATACTAATTTCTCACTAAATGTCAAAAAAAGTTGGTCAAAAACATACATTTATACACAAACTGACCACCAACTGCAACTTTCAGATACTATTTTTATGTTTTAACTCAACTGTCATGGAATGGAATGTGCAGGATTGTGGGATATCATAGGCAGCAAAGGAAATCAATCAGATGAAGGTATCTCAGTGGACAGGATCATAACATGATCATTGGATTCGCCTTGTTACCTTTCTACCTCTGTATGCTGCCTAGGGAGGCAGACTTTTTTCCGATTTCGGATGCAGCCAGGGACAAATAGGGATGTTTGTTACCTTGGTGGTACCATAGGCAGTGTTTGGCCAGCCCTGAGCCGTATGATCCCCTGTCTGTGCAGCATGAACAAACTCTCCCATCAGCAGGCACAACTCCTCCTCTGACAAATCTTTATTTCTGAATCTGTCCATAGGTAAACATAAAACAAAAAAAATACTTGATTTGCCGTTTCCTTTACCTTATTACTTATTATAAAAATTGATTCACACACTTTGCCTGTAGTTCAGGATTGCACTGGTCAAGGGATTTCTTGCTAACAAAGCTGGACACATTGGCCACGCGAGCATTGGGTCGAAGTATTGGCAGAAGAGCATGACACACCCACAGTGTTCCCCAGAAGTTGGTGCGCATGGTCACTTCAGCCTGTTCTCCAAATGGCTCTGTTGCTGAATCTAGATAAAAGAAGAGAATTTCAAATGGATGTAAATGGATGCAGAATGTGTTTTTGCAACAACAACAAAACAAAAAAACAAAAACGTCGGATGAAAAAAAAGCAAGGGTCTAGAGATGCATTTTTTTTTACATTTTGAAATGCATAAAAAATATATTAAAAAGCGGCACTGTGGAATGCAAAACACCAAAAAAAAGAAGAAAAAAAAAAACAATTTCTGAGTGAATGTGCCCTAAATTAACAGAATGGTGTGAGATTTTAGCACATAATGCTGTATGAACCGATCATAATATAATTAATATAATATAATATAATCAGTGTCGGGTGTAATGCATACTAATTAGGCTACTTACTTTTCCCTTAAAAGTAAAGTACGGGATTACTCTTAAATTTTCTGCAGTTTAATTACAGTTACTTCTGATGTAATTTCAATAAATAGGCTACTGTTTAAAACAATTCTATATAAAACAATAGTGGATTTAACAGATGAATGTAATGTCTGATGTTTAAATGTATGCAGTGGCGTAGGTTTGATTTTGAAATTGGTGGGGACGGGGACATCAATGTATATATATTAAGTTTTGATCGAAATTATTGCCACGGATATATTAGTGTCACTGGATATTGGTAGGGACACGTCCCTAACGTCCCTACTAAATTCTACGCCCCTGAATGTATGTTTTAATATAACCTTCTCCCTTTACACTTTGGTCAGTTCAAGACAAATTTATCCAATTTTATTTATGTTGAATGAATTAAAAGAGCAGTTTCATGTCTATCCTTGTATTGGTCAGTATGGAATTGTGTTGATATGGGATTTAGAAAGTAATTAGTAATAAGTAATGCAATAGGCAACATTTTTAGAGAGAGAAGCCTGTATACTAATTGCACTGCTGAGATCGGATGTAATTAGTAGCTAGGTAATTATTTTTTAGAGTAACTTACCCAACACTGAATAACATATATATATATATATAATATAATATAATATAATATAATATAATATAATATAATATAATATAATATAGAATGTTTTAATTGTTCTTTGACACTTTTTTTTTTTTGACAGGGCATTTAAGGCTTAAAGATTTACGCCGGTCTGCGTTGAAAAACAGAACATTCAAAACTAACTTTTGAAAGCAATTCCCGCGTTGTTGATAAGAACATCCAGGCCGCCGTACTTCTCCTCCAGGAACTTCTTGAGTTTTAGAGAGCTTCCTTGGTCACAAACATCAAGTTGATGGAAGATTACGTTTTTGCACCCCTCCGCTTGCAGTCCAGCAATAGCCTCTTGTCCCAGTTTCTCATTCCGTGCAGTGAGGAGAATATCTCCTTTGAAACCTGCCTTGCACAGCCCTTTAACAATTGCCAGACCGATGCCCTTATTTGCCCCTGTAACTACAGCCACGTTTTTGGACATTGTAGGTTTATATTATCTGCCGTTAAGCGAAGAAATTAAGTCACGAAAATAAAGAATCTGCACTCTGGTGTTTAATGTTGAAATGCTAGTTTCTGAAATGTTCCGCACGTAGCTCCTCCTCTAAAAACTGTCAAGAACAAAAGAAAGTGCAAGTCATGCTTACTTTTGCTTTCACTGATAACATTGATTGATAGCTTTTTTATTGCCCATGGGTAACTTAAATGCATTTTTTTCTATAAATTTTTTTTATATATGATATTGAATGTTATAAAATTGTGTAGGGGAGAACCGGGGCGAAAGTAACACGGGACGAAAGTAACAAAGTGATTTTCTCTGAGCCCTGACTACATTTGCGTTTCAAGCTATGACAGCACTTTCGGCATGCAGCCAGTGACCGAGCTGCTAAATATCACGTGATTTCATCATCGTTCCCCGCGGTTAGGTCCGGAAAGCAGTTTTCGAGTATGATAAGTAAATTACTGAAGCGGTCATTTTTTTTAATTACAAGTTGTGTTTTTCGTTTCATGTGTCACACAGTAATGATCAATCTATAGGTTATTTAGTGCTGTAACACATCCTGAAGTTTGCTTGGTCAGAGTTTTTCAGTATAAAAGTAAATCGGGTTTAAATGTCAGGAGTTCCTGTCGGGACGAAAGTAACACTTGTTACTTTTGTCCCGCTATAGGGAAAACAAGTGTTTCTTTTGTCCCTCTGCTACTGTGGTGACTTTCTGTGTGTTGCAGCATTTATTAAAACATGTTTATGTCATATTATACCAACAGAATATGGCAGATGTTTCTGAGGGGGCTTTTAAAGATTAAGTCACATTTAAATCAGCTGATTTCTATCACCATTTTTTTTCCACTCAATCTGTTTCCATTTACCCTAGTCACATTTAGGCTTTAGCCATACCTTATAGCTTTAACACCTCCACCTATGAATTTGCAGGGTTTCTATCCAGATGTTTTTTATGCACATTTTAAATGTATGCATAAAAACAGCTGGATGGAAACATAACTATTGTTACATTATGTTGAGAATTTATATTATGCTAATTTATTTTAATTTTCATATTTTTCATGTTGAAAAAAAAAAACATTTTATAAAATCGATTGACAATAAAAAAATATTCTAAACAATTCAAGTTTGTACTGTTGGGTTACTTTTAAAACATTTGATGAAACTGAAATAAAAAATAAAAAAATGTAAATTAACAATTTTTTCAAAGATAAAGGCCAAAATATGTTTGCAGTTACATGTTAACAAGGTCATACTCAGGTATATTTAGGCTAAAAAAAAACAAAAAAAAAACAAGAGTAACACAAAAAATCTAGCTTGTATATTGTTGTGTTACTTTTGACCCACCTGTGTGTTACTTTCGTCCCAACTGATGGGGTCGAAAGTAACATGAGCAGTCTTAAGTTCAAAGTGAAATTATACTGAAGTTGTTCTACATTTTTACAAAATTCCACCTGGTATTGATAGACCACACTTGTGAGTGACTGACCACAGCAAAATTATATCTCTGTCTAAACCATCATCTTTTAAAATGATGTTTTTCTGAAAAATGGTACTTTCGCCCCCGCTCTCCCCTAACGTGTTCAAATGCTGTTCTGTTACAAATAAGGATGCATTTAAAGTTAAGGGACACTATGCAGGAATTCCGTTCTTGTCAAACAGCGACCCCTAGAGTCGCCGTGGAGTACTTGTATTTAACGTTACTGTGGTAAACATAGACATAATAATACATAGACGCCCTAATGGCTGCTGGAGCGTACGTCAACGGCGCCGCCATGTTGGGGATGGCAACTTTCCCATGTACCTCTCATACCGGGAATTGAGAAAAATGCCTGTTTTGTGCGCTGCTTGGGGCTGTACAAATCGCCACACAATTGAAAACAGCTTTCGAGGAATTACCTTTCACAAGCAAGACTGAACGTTTGTTTTTGGTTGTATTTGGTCATGATTTAATTAGTAATAGTAACGTTCTGAGGTTAAATAAAAAAATATTACTGTTATTGTGTCACGAAATGTAGTTTTAATAGCTTTTTAGTTGACAATGTAGTTGTTTAAAGCTCAAATATGTGGTTTGTTTATAAAGATAGCGCCTATTTAAAAATTTGATCTGAGGTTTTCGGAGTTGTAAGATGCTATCACCGGGGGCTCAGCGCTCGTCTACCCCGAAAGGAACAGCCGTACCTCGGCCAGTGCTTCTGACGTTTGCCGCTGGCTCGGATGTCTCTAGTCTAGTGGTTAAACATGAGATAATTCTTGTGTATATCTAATGGGCGATCTTTGGTCTCATTAATCTATAAATGGTTCCCTGGTAAATCGTTTTGGCTGAGGGCAAAGTGAAGTTTCATAACTTTATATTTAGGCTATTTTAACGTTGTATCCTGCTGTATGTTTGACTGAAGCTTCTGTTATAATGGCTATTACTGATCAATAAAACTGAAATTCAACAAAAAGAGTTAAATATTTAAGTCACTATTTAACTTATTTTTTAGTGTGTATATTCTGTAATTGATATTTCTTATTCTATTGCTATTATTATAGTATTATTAATCACTATATGCTATTATCAATATTTTTATGATTGTATTATTGTACTTATGATATTATATAATTATACTATTCATTACTATTTAATTGCTGTATACTATTTGTTTATTTTATTGACTAAACTATTTACTATTGCTTCTCACTTTATTTACTATTTGCATTGCACTATAGTAACATATTTATTATCATAAAGGATCCATCAGTTATCTTTGCTATTGCTAAAATCACAGAAAATGCCTTTTCCACAATAAGAAAACTTAAATTATATCTCAGTATGGAGGTCTTCACCATTCTTATCCAAGAATAAAAAGACCATTGACCTTTGACCATTCTTTATTATAAATTATTTTTTTTTACAAGTCTAACTATCGAGATTTTAAATAACTAGAGATGGAACTTTTTGTACACCACATACAAACCACTGAAATCGGTTGATAAATGTAAAAATAGTTTGTTTTTATCCAGAAAAAACGCAGCTCACCCGTTTACTTACATTTGATTACAGTGCAGTCTTGCCCTCCGCAAAATGGCGGACCCGTTGACGTATCGCAGCAACATTCCAAAGCGGCCAATAGGGCGTCTGTATTTATTATGTCTATGGTGGTAAATACCACTCACGCAGAGGGTGACATGGCGTGACGTGTTACATCGTGTACAATAGTACATTCTGTTTAATTTGTCGTTTAATGAGATCTAATATATGTTGTTGGTGGTGAGAATTTTTTTGGTCCAGTGGCAGAACTTTTGCCAAGCGTGTCAGAGGTTCTGGGTTCTAATCCGCACTAGTATAGTTTATTTTCCTCATCAAAACCGATTGTTTATTAGTGCTGTATATCAAGCAGGGACAAGTTTTTTGTGCGTTAGGTTTTGTGATTTCACCGTAACAAATATAGAGAGTCTCTCCGCAACGGATTGAAGCGCGCGTCCGTGTGAAGACACAACAGAATATCCGCACCACTGATCGCAGCGGCAACGAGCACTTTGGTCACTTGATTTCAAAACCAACACATTTCAGATCGCCTCTTATTTAAACGAACGAAATGAATGCTCTACTAGAGTTAACTGGAGATGTTTTATTTGTTTGTATTGGTACATCCGTGCCGCAAGATGTTTCAATGGGGACACATCACACCCGCAAATTACGCCTATGCTTGTGTCTGACTCCTTGCTCGGTCAGTCTGCAGTTTCTTCTTTCTCTGTTCCTCCGACAATGCTTTCCTAGCTTTCTGCTTCTTATATGCCGGCTCAGCCATGACGATAGTGTGACAAACTCCATCCCTCCCTTGTTCCTGGATGGGGGTGTGTATGTGTGCAGTGCCATAAAGGAATATGTTACATCGCGAGAGCTGATATCACGCGATACTTCCCGACAACCCAGGAGCCCAGAAGGGAGGGGGTGGGAGTTTCTCTGTTGGATACTTGCAAAATCCAGCCGTTTTCTGCTAGTTTCTCAAACTACCTACCGTGCCTTTAAGGGAGAGTGACAGTCGCCGAGCCAATCATTGTATTCGTTCCGAATGGAAAGAGTAGCTGTGTAGTCTTTATTGCAGCCCTGAGAGGACTACAGACACTCGATTTTTATACTCTGCTTTTCAGAGTACTTACATTTTAGATATGTATTGGTATATAAAGACAGTTTAAACTAATTTTGGGAAAAGTGTTTTAGAAACAAACTGCCTACCCTGCCTTTAAAATACCGGTATGTAACTTTTTTGGTAAAATTTTTTACCAAATTTATATAATGAGCGAGTACATCATGAATCCATCTTCCAAACCGTGTTTTTGTCTTATCCTAACCCTATTTTAGACAGAGCGGGACGCAACTGCTGTGGAGTAGCCCACCTACGTGACTCATCATATACATAAGCAGAGAGCTTCGGCTACAGTGTTCTTCTGCAAGACGCATTCAGAGCGTCAAAGGTTACATAGAGTTGCCTACCTTTAAGTAAAGTTAACGCGAAACCAAGATACAGGCATTCAAATAAATATTTGCCAATGAGTATTGCAATGAAGTGACAAGACTTTGTCGTTTCAGGCTGACTTATTGCAGGTATTTTGACAGATTCCCTACCACTGCCATTTTCTTTTGTAGTAGGATGTTTTTGGAATGTTGTCATTGTTACAAATTTTGGAAATTGAAAAGAAACATTAGAGCTGAAATACCTGCTAAATTTGATTCTAAACAGTTACTAATGGTGTCAACAGGCCCTGGCCCTGTTGACATGAGAGATTCAAATAGCATATTTCCAGTCACACTTGTTGTTGCTATGACATATTTTGCAACGTGAGCTGCTATTTTATGAAGTTTTAACCCATATTTTGTTGAAATATATATTACGTAACTGTTTTAACCATGGGTCTCTGAGGTTAGGATGTAGATAGAAATTGCTTTATGCCACTTTAATTGTGAGTTATTATGAAATAAGTATGTCACAGTATTTTGTGTCAAATATGTTCATTTCTATTTTCTCATCTCTGGAAGATGAAAGACAAAAAACAAGATGATATGTGTGGCATATATCCAGTAAGACATCTCAAAGTGAAGCCATTGCCACTATTTTGATTTGAACTAATAGCTAACATCAGTGAACATGTGAGTGACTGTGAATGATCAGTGAGTGTCTGTGAATGAATAAATACATGAATAAAGCTATGCGATTTATTTAGCTTTCCTACTAAAGTGACTTGCAGTACACTATGGGAACACCATTAGATAAGCTGGACTTTGTCCTAAAGCATTTGTCTTGTGATTTACACACCGAAACGATGATTGAGCAAGTCTGTGATTGGATGACTTTCCCAGATCAACCTCATTTGAGATCCCATCTAACCTCAAACCTCTCTTTTCCTTTAAGGGTTTATAATCATGATTTTAGTTGTATTTTGGGGGAATTCTAGGCAGTGTTGCCATCTGGGAGTGAAATCAAGGCTCGTGTGCAGCACTTAGAGGACCTGTTTCAGAGCACACACAGTATATGACAAATTCCACACTTTTTAGTGAATCAGTAGTCCATAATGTTTGTCTTGCAAAGTATATTACTTTTTTTGTTCTCATTTCATAATATAGGTGCAAAGGAATGCTTAATTGGGTAAAGCAAACAAATGTAATGTCACAAAACATTTAAAACTTGACAGGTTTTGTTATTTTATTATCTTGATAGTATAAAGTGGGTCAAGAGGACATGTAGAGAAAGCATTTAAAAATATGTCTTGTTCATTTGTGGTTTTTGTTCATTTGCTGCCATCTGCTGTTTAAATAAGGCAAATTATTTTGCATGTGGAATCGCAGGGCAGCAGGAGCTGTAAAAGCATTTAATTCATGATTAATTTAATTAAAGTACTGTGGTAAAGCATTGAAAAGGACGGCCATTTGCATTTCGTTCTATTTCTGTCTTTGTTGCTTATCTACATGTTATGTGATTTAAGGGGGACATTAAACAAGTAAATAAACAAGATCTTTCCACTTTTAATATGGATTTTCTGATTTCATCAGCTTTTAGTCTATCAAGAAATGCTATAAAACTAGGCTGTAACAAGTAATAAGTAAAAGTATAATGCAATGAAAAACAGTCCATCAGCCAGTAATCAACAGTTGTTATTTTAACCCTGTAAAGCTTGACACATTAAATACAAGTCCGATTTTTTTTAACGGAACCGTTTATTGAATCTTTAGAAAAAAACATAAAAAATAATAAAAAAGTTTGTGTATGGGTTCTTTGTTGAGTATCATATTTGATATTTCAGGTTCCCTATCGGTCAGTCACTACAACGTAGGTCAGACTGACCAATAGGAATCTCGCTAGAGAGCCAATTTACTTCGAGTGAATCTAAAACAACCCAATGCACATGCATCCTTGTCAGCGCGGGTATATAACGAACGGCTGTGTGATTGCACTTCAGCTTTTTGCTTCGGACCCTAAACTTCGATGCCTCTGCTTAGAGTGACTTCTTTCTACAAGCAAACTCTCTCTCTGGTACGAGCGTCACGGCGCGACAGCGTGGACAGATCTCCTCTCTCCGGCGAAGAAACCCAAAAGCTGTTTTCACAGCTGGTAAAACTGAGCACGAGAGCTGATCAGCGCACGTACGGGTGCACATTCCCGGCCGTGATCGTCTGCATCTGTCCCCCTGTGTGCCTCAGTATCAGCGAGAGCAGTTTCTAAAAGAGCTTACACAGATAGTTTGCGTCTTTTTAAAGATGACATTCTATCTGTGTGTTTCTGGATGCAGTCGTTACCTGGGATCGCGGGATGGTCACGAACGCTGTCTTGTGTGTCTGGGCTTACAACACGCACAGGCAGCGTTCGTGGATGAGTCATGCACCCATTGTGGGAAGATGACCATCTCGGAGCTGAGGTCGAGACTCTCGTTCCTGCAAAGGGGCGTAGTCCCTGTGCCGGCGCCCCATTCCAATCCTCCTGCGAGGGTTGCTTCGGACGCTGGCGCGGGTGACCTGAGGATTACAGTGAGCGCGCTTCCTTCGGGGAACCAACCCCCTAGGAACCCTCACTCCTCTCAGCCTCCGCAACCATGTGAGCTGCCAAAGGAGCGCACTGGACCATCCACGAGGTGTGTACCAACCGTTTCCTTTGACGCTCCCGGCGATGAACAGATGTCGATCACGGCATCGGAGGGTGGGTCAGATGTCTCTGCGGACGACGTGTCGGAGCCGCTGCCTCCTTCGGGGGTGCCAGCGGTGCCCGATAAGGACCCGGAGATGATGGCCATGCTTTCCCGGGCCGCCGAGAGGGTCGGACTCGTGTGGAACCCTCCACCGGGTCCCGAACCCTCGAGGCTGGACGATTGGTATCTCGGGGTGGTGCGTGCTGGCTCTCAGCAACCCACCCCAGTGCCTTTCTTCCCGGAGGTGCATGAGGAGCTCACTGGGACGTGGACAGCACCTTTTACTGCCCGAAACCGCTCCAGTAGTTCCTCCCCCCTCACAACCCTTGACAGCTGGGCAGCTAAGGGTTACGCACGCATCCCGCCGGTGGAGCGGGCCGTTGCTATGCAACTGTGCCCTAACTCCACTTGGCACGGAGAACCGTGTCTCCCTTCCCGGGCCTGTAAGTACTCGTCGGACTTAACCGGCAAGGCTTACAAGGCCTGTGGGGAAGCTGCCTCTGCCGTGCACGCTTTGGCGTTGCTCCAGGTCCATCAGGCCAAGGCACTGAAGGAACTGGACGAGGGTGGTCACGACCCACTGGTGTTCCAAGAACTCCGGCGGGCGACGGACCTCGCGCTTCGTGCGACAAAGGTTACCGCTCGCTCAGTGGGCCAGGCGATGTCCACAATGGTGGTCCAGGAACGCCATCTCTGGCTGTGTCTGGCTGACATGCGGGAGACCGACAAGCTCCGGTTCCTCAACGCCCCCGTGTCCCAGACCGGCCTCTTCGGCGACGCGTTCGAGAACTTTGCCCAGCAGTTCTCGGCTGTACAGAAGCAGACTGAGGCCATCAAACGCATCCTGCCTCGGCGGTCAGCTGCTGCGTCCACCCCACCGCCGGTGGCTCCTCAGTCTGCTCGTCGCCGGGGGCGTCCGCCTGCGCCCTCCCCGCCTGCGGTCCCCTTGGTCTCGCTTGTACGGTCTCTGAGAGCCTGGTTAGCGCTCCCCAGTCCGTCTCGCTGGCTCATCCGGACCATCAGGCTCGGCTATGCGATTCAGTTCGCCCAGCGTCCCCCCAAGTTTCGGGCCATCCACTCCACTACAGTGAGAGCAGCCGATGCCCATGTCTTGCGCGCGGAGATCGCAGTCCTACTGGCCGGTCCCTCCAGCCAGAGATCGCAGTCCTACTGGCCGGTCCCTCCAGCCGATATGAGGTCAGGGCACTACATTAGACAATTATTCAATTACAGGCCGATCTCGAATCTACCTTTTGTATCAAAATTATTAGAAAAAGCAGTATCCTCACAACTATGTTCCTTTTTAGAAAGAAATGGTATCTGCGAGGATTTCCAGTCAGGATTTAGACCGTACCATAGTACTGAGACTGCTCTCATTAGAGTTACAAATGATTTGCTCTTATCATCCGATCGTGGTTGTATCTCTCTATTAGTGTTACTCGATCTTAGTGCTGTATTTGATACCATCGACCAGAGTATTCTTTTAAATAGACTTGAAAATTATGTTGGCATTAGTGGAATTGCATTAGCATGGTTCAAATCATACTTATCTGACCGTTATCAGTTTGTAGCAGTAAACGCAGAGATGTCTCATCGATCAAAAGTTCAGTATGGCGTACCACAAGGCTCAGTACTAGGACCATTGCTGTTCACTCTGTACATGCTACCCTTGGGAGATATCATTAGAAAGCATGGCATTAGTTTTCACTGTTATGCTGATTATACTCAGCTCTATATTTCTTCTTCCCCCGACGAAACGCATCAATTCACAAAATTAACGGAATGCATACCTGATATAAAATTTTGGATGACTAGTAATTTCCTACTACTTAACTCTGAAAAAACAGAGATTTGAATTATTGGCCAAAAAACTTCCTCACTTAATAACCTAGAATACTGTCTAACAATTGGTGGCTGCTCTGCCTGAGTGTGCTCTTTGATACCAAACTTTCATTTGAAAGTCACGTTTCTAGCATCTGTAAAACCGCATTCTTCCATCTTAAAAATATATCTAAATTACGACATATGCTTTCAATGAAAAATGCGGAACAATTAGTTCATGCGTTCATGACCTCAAGGCTAGATTATTGTAATGATCTACTAGGTGGTTGACCTGCACGCTTAATAAACAAACTACAGCTGGTCCAAAATGCAGCAGCTAGAGTTCTTACCAGAACCAGGAAATATGACCATATTAGCCCGGTTCTGTCAACACTGCATTGGCTCCCTATTAAACATCGTATACATTTTAAAATATTGCTGACTACCTACAAAGCACTAAATGGTTTAGCTCCGCAGTACTTGAGCAAGCTCTTAACGCAGTCCTTCACGTCTGTTGCGATCTCAAAATTCCAGCCAGTTGATAATACCTAGATTATCTAAATCGACTGCTGGCAGTAGATCCTTTTCCTATTTAGCACCAAAACTTTGGAACAGTCTTCCTACCATTGTCCGGGAAGCAGACACACTCTGTCAGTTCAAAGCTAGACTAAAAACACATCTCTTTGACCTAGCATACACATAATACATTATAGACTTATATAATTCAATGATAGGCTGCATAGATTAGGTCAGCCGGAACTGGGAACACTTCCCTTAAATCTTGATGTACTCGTAAGAAGAATGGCATCTACGCTAATACTAGTGTCTTTGTTTATCCCGAGGTTTTCCCCCAGCCTGCCGGATCTAGGCCGTATCCAGATCTGACGAAGGAGATCCGCCTGGACTCGATGACAATGCAGTGCTGAAGTGTCAACTATCCTCTCCCTATGGAGGATCCCTTTCCCACTCTACAGATAAAGCGTTGTGAATTTCGGCTCGCGTACCCCGAAGTGATAAAATAAAACAAAATTCTGTATCAAAATTTATAGGAAAGACAAGTAGTTTGTTTAGGTATGGGTTGTATGGAATTACAAACCTGCGCACATATTTTCAAAAGCACATAACTATAGAATTAATTCTGAATGAGCATGTGAATGCCGTCAGCGTTAATCACAGGTTCGGGTTTAAAGTCTGATCATTTCAACGGAGGTGAATCAATCAAAATTAACTTTAGCTGGAAATAACATTATTCATGAACCGCTATAAAGCCAAAACAATCTCTGTTACCTTAAATTATATGTTTATCTCTGTAAAGCTGCTTTGAAACAATCTATTGTTAAAAGCACTATATAAATGAAGATGACTTGACTTGACTTGATGTTTAAAACTATAGGATCTGCCCAGAGTCACTCTGGATCTGCCATAACCAATCACTGACGTTTGGTCGTGACTCGTGACGCATGACGACTCAAACCACTCAAACTAGCGCACGACATCAACGTCATCGTTCTCAGCCACTCCCTCTGTTCGCTGATTGGACCGGTAAAAAATTGACCAGAGAAAACCAAAGAATACACCACAATTCCAGACGTAGTACTGAAGGAAAATGAAAATTGAGCAGAAGTACGTAGGAGGGCGGAGCCAGGCTAGGCCGTATCCAGATCAGACAGTGAAATAGGTATGCATTTTCCTGTGCATATGACAATAAAGTTTGAATTTGAACCTGCGCCTGGACACGACCACTACGCATCCCTGAAGTGCCAGCCTCATCAGGCCTGTGAAGGCATCATGGACACCTCAACAAACTTGTCTCCATACCGGCGTGACGACTCTGACCTCCAACCAGATGGAACTGGATAAATATTGTGAATGTTCTGATCCAATCTGACTTCTGACCTGTAATGTTGCCTGAATCATAATCATACACTGTTCATTCATTGGCCAGAGGAGAACTGGCTCCCGTCTGAGCCTGGTTTCTCCCAAGGTTTTTTCTCCCTTCTGATCACCTGATGGAGTTTTGGTTCCTTGCCACTGTTGCCTTGGCTTTTGGCTTGCTTAATTGGGGACATTTAATATTCAACAATATTGTTGATCTGCCTTACTTCAGGTGGACGATGACGCAATTTTCTTCTAGAAACAAACTTGTTGTATTATTTTCATGTTATCACTGTGAAGCTGCTTTGATACAATCTGTATTGTAAAAAGCGCTATATAAATAAAGGTGACTTGACTTGACTTAACTTGAATTTTATGGCATTGCTGTCGAAGAGTAATTAGCTGGGGAAGAGGATTTACTTACTGTAGAGTTGACGAAAGTTATTATGACATGAGCATTGTAATGTTTGAAGTGGATGTCAGAACAAATGTCAGTAGACCAGGAAGATTTAAAAACGAGCGGTTCATTCATAAATCTGTAAGATCTTACCTTCATGCTGTAGAAATACAAATCGGAAGACAGAACATAATGAGCACAGAGCTGAAAATGGACGGGGCTACACAAGGTCTATAGCAATTGAGCAAACAGGCTTGAGCTGTTGAGCAATGCAACATTATTTGTGAAACATCGCTTGCTGCCTGAATTTCGTTGCGTTATACCTAGTTGTGGAATGGTAGTTTTTGACTTGTTTTAACAAGTACATTGCTGGTCTCTTCTTCAGCATGTCCCCCCTGTTGTGAATTCTTATTGGCTCAATTTCGAGCTCTGCATAACTGTAGATTATGGCTGTGTTCACTCCATGTCGAAACTACTGTAAATTAAGCTCCATATACTTTTGAAACGTTCTCACTGTACTGTACATTTTGTTACTGTATATATATATATATATATATATATATACATTTATACACTCACCTAAAGGATTATTACGGAACACCTGTTCAATTTCTCATTAGTCTAATCAACCAATCACATGGCAGTTGCTTCAATGCATTTAGGGGTGTGGTCCTGGTCAAGACAATCTCCTGAACTCCAAACTGAATGTCAGAATGGGAAAGAAAGGTGATTTAAGCAATTTTGAGCGGGGTATGGTTGTTGGTGCCAGACGGGCCGGTCTGAGTATTACACAATCTGCTCAGTAACTGGGATTTTCATGCACAACCATTTCTAGGGTTTACAAAGAATGGTGTGAAAAAGGAAAAACATATGATGTTTTATAAACAAGGTTCGGGAGGAGCACGTTTAAATAAATCATTCCAATCAACTCGTAACCAAACAATTACATGTCTACCAGCACAAGAGGAAGCATATATATATATTCTCTGTCAACTCACCTAACATTCCTTGACAGTTCCAGCATCCCTCCACCACCCCGACTCCTCACTCTTGGCTTATTTTCACAGTCAGGAATACGGGGTGGGGGGGGGGGGGGAGTACTCTGGGTTCGGGCCGCATACCGAAAGCACGCCAAACATGCACTTATTCTATCTGACTTATTTGTAATTGTGAACTCGTGAACCAGTATGCGGCAGTCCTGTGGGCGAAAATGCCTTGTTGATGCTAGAGGTCAGAGGAGAATGGGCCGACTGATTCAAGCTGATAGAAGAGCAACTTTGACTGAAATAACCACTCGTTACAACCGAGGTATGCAGCAAAGCATTTGTGAAGCCACAACACGCACAACCTTGAGGCGGATGGGCTACAACAGCAGAAGACCCCACCGGGTACCACTCATCTCCACTACAAATAGGAAAAAGAGGCTACAATTTGCAAGAGCTCACCAAAATTGGACAGTTGAAGACTGGAAAAATGTTGCCTGGTCTGATGAGTCTCGATTTCTGTTGAGACATTCAGATGGTAGAGTCAGAATTTGGCGTAAACAGAATGAGAACATGGATCCATCATGCCTTGTTACCACTGTGCAGGCTGGTGGTGGTGGTGGTGTGATGGTGTGGGGGATGTTTTCTTGGCACACTTTAGGCCCTTTAGTGCCAATTGGGCATCGTTTAAATGCCACGGCCTACCTGAGCATTGTTTCTGACCATGTCCATCCCTTTATGGCCACCATGTACCCATCCTCTAATGGCTACATCCAGTGTAGTGGCAAATTCTCCATCTTTGGTTCAGGTCTTCAAAGTCTGGTTCAGGTCTCAGAAGAGTAACTTTATTGAGCAGTTCAACAAAGTGAGATGTCGGTGTGATGCCCAGCAAATTATCACATTTGTGGTAGTTTTTTTGTAATTTTATAAAGAAATGTTTTTGAATTTTGTGCAGGGGTAATTAACCTGTTTCTACCATTCATTTGCATGAATATATTTTATATAGAGGGCAGGAGTAATTTTGGAGTTCGTCAGCAGTGGGCAGTGTAGTGCTTATTGTGTTTCCGGAGCGTTACGTCAGTTTGTCCCGCTTTGCGATCTTTCTCTTTCTGCTGAGCGAGATGAAAGACGGACGCAGACTTTGCCCTGTCTCATTTATTTCTCCTGTTTCAGGTTGGTAGATTTGTAAATTAAGTTAAATAACTAAAATCTAATCTTGTTCTCTCTCATATCACAGCATTTTATATTCAGACCTTGTTTTCTCACACATTACAGCATTTTATATTCAGACCCTATGAGACAAATGAAATTCTACAACACCAGCAGGATAATGCACCATGTCACAAAGCTCGAATCATTTCAAATTGGTTTCTTGAACATGACAATGAGTTCACTGTACTAAAATGACTGTGTACCCCACAGTCACCAGGGGCCTCATCTATAAAACTGTGCGTAGAATCCTTACTAAAAGTGTACGTGCGCCCGAAAGCCAAAAATGTCGTACGCAAAAAAATATTCAGACTTATAAAAACGTGCGCACGCCAGAACCTGCGCAGAATTCACTTTATATATCCCAGTCAGTGGAAGATTGTGCGCACATGCGTCTCCACCCCGAAATAACCATATATGGAGATTATAACGCCTAGTTTTACTATGCATATCCTCATCTGCATATCATTTGCATATGATTATTCATCCACATGATAACATGTTTAACGGTACAAGACATTAGGAAAATATGAAATACGGATGTGCCATCACATTACATTACATAAAAATCATTTAGTAGCCCATCCTTCCCTTGTTTTTTAAATAAATAAAATAAAATAGTGCAAAATGCATTTCAGAGAAAGTTTTTCTCAATCTTTTCCACTGGCCAAATAGTATTTTAATTGATTTATATTTTTAATGGAAACAGATAGACCTTGTTGTGCATTATTTGCACGAAACCATTTTCTCAGACAATCTACTCTCATGATAAGCAATTATCTATGCAGTTAACACATTAAAACAGCATGCCAGTGGAAAAGTGTTCAAAAGCATCACATCCACAACAAATATTTATATGTATTGAATATAAAAATGGTGTAACTTCTCAGTAATGATTTCATGTAGTTTTAATGTGTTTAACACCATTAATGAGAATGGCATATTTAATCTAAATGTTTATATCAGAAGTAAAACATAGTTTAAATCATTCATGTATTAATTTAAACTGTTGTTGTGAACATGCACTGTATTTATGATGGAGTTATAATGAAGATTTACGGTTTTACTTAATCTGCGTCAGTTTCACTAAATGGCCCAACGCACTCGCTGGCGCGGATATTTAAGAAGGGATGGATATTTGCTTCAAGTGATAGGTTTGGTGAGTGAAATTATATTTGTATTATCTTTCTGTATATTTATAATTTTCTTTAGATTTTCTGTCTAAAAGTGACCAAAAAGACATTTAACTCGAGCTCACCATCGGTGTCGCCAAAACACATACTCTTCTAATAGAGTGCGTACGCACGGTCAAGAGCAGGCACGTGCACACATAGACATCAAAGGGGGCTTGAGCACCTGCCCTTTTTATTCCTGGAGAGAAAGTGCCCTTTTTTCTGGGGTGCTTTTTTATTTTTGAAAAATAATATATATTCCTGTTTGCGCACAGCTTCCCTGTCAAACAAATATATTTATTGAATAGTGTATCTAAATATCAGGTCATGTTCTGAAGCGCCGATCAGGGTAAACGCGTCTGCTCTAGTGAGCCCGCGCTGCGCTGCCGTTTGGACTTTGAGCCGAGCGGATGCGCGCGCGGTTCAAATGAGTTTGGTTCTGCTTTTGGCACATAAACATTATCGAACATTTATCAAACTCGATATTGATATCGAGTATTGACGATATTGACTCGAACTTGATATCGTTTTATCGAGAAAAAGTATATCGCGATAATGAATGAATGAGCATATCAATTTAAGACGTGGCTAAATGTAATTTATGACCTTGTATGGAAAATCCCGACGTTTTTATGACTTTTTATGCCCAAAAATTCTTATTATCAAAGTTAATGACTTACATACATGGAGTATTTCCCCCTGAAATGTAGAAATCTAAATGGGTGAATTTTGAAGAAATCTACAGATGCAAACAGATGGAGGATAGTTTAAAACAAACTCCATCTAAATGTGGATTTTGAAGGTTTTATTTGATGATAATGATGATGATGATGATACAGTCCTCCCTCAAATGTGAAACTAAGTCCATGCCAACCTCAGGTGTTTCAAATACTTGATTGAGTAGGCTAGTATAGAAAACATGCACATTGTGGCATGGTTTCCTTTGCTGCTCTATAAACCTATGAATACTAAGGAGACCATTGTTTCTGTGAACTGATTATTTTGTAGACCTCTTTTGAAAATGAAACAATTGCGTGAGTTTGAGGAAGATAAAATTAATTAACTTTTTAAATATTTTTTTTTAAAGTCAAATGTGTGTTAATATATAACATACTTATATATACATACTAACATACATACTTTTTTGTTTAAAAAAAGTAAAAAAAAAAAAAACGTAATTATTAGAAGTGCCCTTTTTTTCACTTGAGCCCCTGCCCCTCAAAATGTCTGTGCACGTCCCTGCAAGAGCATCCTCACGGTGCGCACTTATTCACGCCAAGTTTATTTTTTTATAAATCCCGATATGTGCGTGGAAAAATGCGTACGCAACGTTTATACATCAGGCCCCTGATCTCAACCCAATAGAGCATCTTTGGGATGTGGTGGAACGGAAGCTTCGTGTCCTGGATGTGCATCCCACAAATCTCCATCAACTGCAAGATGCTATCCTATCAATATGGGCCAACATTTCTAAAGAATGCTTTCAGCACCTCGTTGAATCAATGCCACGTAGAATTAAGGCAGTTCTGAAGGCGAAAGGGGGTCAAACACAGTATTAGTATGGTGTTCATCCTTTAGGTGAGTGTATATATATATATATATATATATATATATATGTATATGTATATATGCTGTATATATATATATATATATATATTGGAGAATATGGAACTCATTCTCAAGGAGGAAAAAACACCTACGTTTTATTTAGAGGCCCATACTGATAAAAAACATGCAATTTGGTGCAGTTGCTGATATTTCTATGACAAAAAGTAAGATGAAATTCTGTAATGTAAATCAATGAGATCTTTATAACAGTATATCAGACTACTTGCATATAAATGTCATTTGTCACTTTATCTCCAAATAATATCTTAGTAAGATGATATTGCTTAATTTTATCAAAGCACGGTATTTTTTTATTTTTGGGGGCAAAACATATAATATGCTATACAATGGTGATTGAGGAATAAAACCTGATGTATCACATTTGATAGTCACATTTTAACACAATTTTTCTAAAAAATTATGTAAAGATAATCAGGTACACCTGGAGTATCTTGTATAATTTAGGAAACACCACAACATTCATATTTGTTTGTCCACTCACATTTCATGGTGCATGCATAACATTCTTTTAACCTTGCAGGCCCATGTTAAAGTTAACACGAAATGAAAAGTCTACTATTTTCTAAATGCATGCTATAGATCGTATTATGAACTAATGTGAAAAATAATGTTGTTTTGATTGCATCAGTGTTTGCATGCATTATTTGCATAGTATTACAATAACTGACCCTCTTTAGGGAAGTCATTATGGCCTTACAGTGTTATATTTGTCTCTTGCACTGTCCATTGGGCTCAGTTTGTTGACCTTGTACTTCAGACTCATCAGTGGGTTCTTTAAATTGCCTCCCAGGGAATTTGTGTGTTTTGAGAAATAATGACCCCTAATTAACATGTTTATCTAGTTTCAAATTCGTCTTCGTTTTCTCAAAGGCATTAAACATGACCACATATGTTTGTGAGCAACTGTTGCTGGCCATTTTAATAAGTCTTTAATCAGCCAGTAAGTCATTTTCTACTGTATTACACACATTCAACATTTCTGTAATAACTATACTATTGGAATCCTCTTTAGCCTTGTTTCCTAGTTTCAGTTGTATGTCTTTAATAATATTTCATTATGTTTTTTTTAATAATATTTTTCAGCTATTCCAAGAATATTCATTGAAGATTACATGCGTCTAGTCCTGATTCAACAATTATCCTATTATGAATAGTATTATTCACGTTTCAAAGTCCTGCTTATCAAATTGTTAACCAAATTCCAAACATTTGTGTTAAGGTTACTTAAATGATTGACTTTAAACCAGAACTTGACAGGACAAAAGGAACTGCCAAACTACATCAAAGAGCTTGATGTTATTATGGTAGACTTTTTTTAAGCTCTTTGTTGATTGTGAGAATTAATGTCTTCTTCTGTTCACAAAGGTTTATTGAAAAGTGTGAGAAAATATCACAGCAATTATTTTTTTATGTAATAATTATACCTAATGAGCCGAAACATATGCCGCTACCATATGCTCTGCCTGACTGTGTCTGCCACTCTGCCAGAAGAGCATCAGTTTTCATTCAGCTGGATTCATGACCTCACTTCTTACCACCAGGGCCTGTGATTTCAAATGTGATGAAATTGATGTGTTCTGATTGGTTCAGTACTTTTGCCTATGTACAGTGATTTCCAGTTTTGCTGAGTCCACAATATAGTTGATACTAAAGTATAAGCATAATTTCCATTACACGAGAGTAGATGTTAAAACTTCATGCTGATTTGCACTCGGCTTTCGCCAAGATAAGCACCAACTAAGACGTAGCTTTACAGTAACCTATGCGTCTCCATCCAATTACGCTTCCTTCCATATGGTGATGTGAATATCTATGAAGGTAAAAGAGTAGCAATACTCGAGAGCACGTAGATGTGAATTTGAGAACTTGTACAATAAATATTTGTACTTGTATGTGAACATTTACACTCACAGCTCCAATGTGAAAACCTGTTAAACCTCCAAAATAAAAATCTGAAGTTGAATGTTAAAATTTGCACTCGCAGATAATAGTCATAAACCTGTATTCTGAATTTGAAGCTGCAGACAAGCAGTCACAAATGTGTAAAATGCCATTCACAGAAATACAATGACAGTCACAAACATGTAATATATATTTGCATTTATTTGTACATTTCACAATCGCAATACATCCTCAATTTGGCACTTGCAACTTCTCAAATCTGTCACTGCAAATAAAAATTTCGCGCCTTGACTTTTGCTACTCTTTTCGCGATATATGAGGTGCAAAACTAACTTGTGCACTTGCAACTCAGTGGCGGCGAGAGAGAAAGGGGGCGGGAGCGGGGGTGTTCAAAGGAGCCGTTTTATTGGTTGGCACCTAGCCAATGAAATGGGACTTCTATTGTACGCGATGATGTCACGAAACCCGCCTCTTTGTGGATGTTCTGAAACGCTAGCATGGCTTAATACATTAGACTGATATTAAAAGAAATAAATGATATTATCAAACTTAGTAAACACCCTACTAATAATGCATACTACAGAAAAGCAGATTTTTTACAGCTTTTCACATTGGAGCTGTGAGTGTAAATGTTCACATACAAGTACGAATATTTATTCTACAAGTTCTCAAATTCAGAACTACATGCTCTCGGGTATTGCTACTCTTTTACCTTCATAAATATCCTTCTGTCTGGTGTTAATGGCTGAAGTATATTTCCTGGCGCGTCAGCACACACAACGGCTGCAATGCTGGCTCGGGGATCAACCACAGTGCGGTCTCCCCAGCGGATCAGCATGACAACCGTCTGGATTGAGATTGTACCCTACATCTCTGGGGTCTTCAAGTGGGCACCTTCCATCCTCAGTGTTTCGTCGACTAGCCCAGAACACCTCAAGAGGGCTCGACAGTGATTCTGGCGGGCCAGAGTCACCCCCCTCCATCCCCCACTCAACTCAGCCCAGCTTACTTACCTGTACATCAGTGTTTCTTTCTTTCTATTGTGCTGAGGTCGCTCCTTCCTCGTAGTTCAGTGGCATAAACCCTTGATGTGACCTAACCACAATCTCCTAACCACAATCACTAACGCCACAAATTCACCGCAACCCGACCATACGCACCAACCCGTTTGACTAAGGCTGTCGAAACCCCACTGTCGTCGTTAAAGCAGGTTCAGTGGCAGCGGTTCCGTATGGCATACTACCTAACAACCCGACCATACGCGACAACCCATTTGACTGAGGCTGTCGAAGCCCCACTGTCGTTGTTAAAGCAGGTTCAGTGGCAACGGTTCCGTATGGCATACTGCCTACTGCAACACACAACAACCGACCGCGCCAACCCGTTTGACTAAGGCTGTTGAAGCCCCACTGTCGTTGTTAATGCAGGTTTAGTTGCAACGGTTCCGTATGACATTCTACCTACCGCAAAACACAACAATATCTGTCCAACACAAATCCTCATTCACGCAAAATACAGTAGGCCTACACGGGATTGTAATAACTATGATATGCCAACCCGTTTGACTAAGGCTGTTGTAGCCCCACTGTCGTTGTTAATGCAGGTTTAGTTGCAACGGTTCCGTATGGCATTCTACCTACCGCAAAACACAACAATATCTGTCCAACACAAATCCTCATTCACGCAAAATACAGTAGGCCGACACGGGATTGTAATAACTATGATAACTATGCAAACTATACAAATATTCCAACAGACTCAAGTTTTTCAAGAATTTTTCGAAACCGTAGTGTGGCGGCCTGTACACAGCCAGCCAGAATCTTTCCATCTCAACCATACCCAGTTGCTGCTCCTCTCTGCTGCTTCAGATAAGTTCTTCACTTTGCGACGCAACTCTTGGCCACTGAATCCGACGTCTCTGAGAAACCTACATATCAACCTATATATATATATATATATATATATTAAAAAAAATACTGGACGAGATGACACCACTGTTTTCTGAAGAGCTGCTTTATATAGCTCATTCAACTCAATTTCATAATTCCGGGTCAGGTTGAGCTCACAAATGGGTTGAAATTTGATTGTAAATTTGATTGAAATTCGAGTAGGATGCATTTCATAAGATCTGGCAACTGGACAAGCTTGGAATAATTTATTGACAAATATATTTGTTATTTTTCTTAGTCTTGTCAATTGTTTTAAAATTTTACAGTCAAAACGGTAGAAAAAATGTCACAGAGAAAAACAAAATAAGCAAAATATGATTGAACGAAAATCTTTGGGTTATGAGCCTAGCTTTTGCAAAATGAAATCACTTTTTTAACAGAATCATATTTGCAAGAAAATAATGTCATGACGAGCGTTTCAGCGTCTCTCGTCCAAAAACTGACCAAGGCTGAATGCTCTCTTTTAAGGTGCAGTCTTGACCGGTATGCAAAGGAAATAATTTGCCAGGTTGCTCAGAGCAGAATTTGAATATATGTATATATTTTACAGTCAACGCAAAATGTCACAGAGAATAGTAAATTAAAGCGCAGATACACTGTTGTCAAAGGATGACGTCTGACAGCCCGTCCGCTCCCGTCTACATCAGAGGTACCGACCACTACTGTAGGCCTCATTTGAATGCATTCCTCCCGAACTTTGTTAATAAAACGGCATTTAAAAATGCGAGATGCAGGTCATTAGAGCGAACAAAAACACAAGGTCTGGAGATGCTTTAAAAAAAAGTTGAACTTGTTTTAACTTGAGAACTGCATCATGCATGAGATGCTGCAAAAGACGCAAGACACGAGTGCAACGGTTAAACAGGTTCGTCTAGTGTTAGGCTAGTGACAATGCCCAGGGCCGGCCCGAGGCATAAGGGAACTGAGCGGCTGCTTGGGGCCCCTTGGCCACCAGGGGGCCCCCCCAATCGAGTCGAAAAATCGAAAAATATTTTTTTAGATAACTTAAACAAGTGACATAAATGAATGAATTAATATGAATGAATGAATAATTAAAGACAATAAAAGAAAATTCTGATTTCATGATCAATATACCTCCCTACAACTGCTGCTGTGTCTGCCAGCGTTCAAGTCATGCGCATAATCTAGAAACCTCGCGCGTGCATAGACAATTCGTGCGCAACTGCGCATAGTCGCGGACTCGCGGTAATGTTAAGCCATGTCACAAAAAAAGGACGTATCCCTCTGGTGCCGAAAATAGAACGAAGAAAATGACAGAGGAGGAGAAAAAAAGAGCAATATAAAAGTATGTTTGCATGATTACTTACGGTATGTTTTGTGCAGCAATTAACCTTTCCTATCTACGGCAAGCCCAGAGGGGAAAAATACATTGCATACACACATATACAACGAGCGCCAGTACATTACCGGTAAGTAATAGACTTTGTTTGTTGGATTCTGTCATGTACCATCTAACAAAGTCTGTTACAATAATACTAATAAAAAAAGACTTTGTGGACAGTTACACTGTATTAAGACAGTTGAGAAATAATAATATTTTTACAGTTTTCAACAATAATTGTCATTGTTGAACCCTTGCTCTTATTATGTTTTTGATTTCTCAGTCGTCATTATTTTAGCAAATAATTTATTTGATATGTTTTGAGACAGTTTGTTTTAATAAGTTTCAAAGAGTTAGCAAAAGAGTAAAGTAAAAGTAAAAAAAAAAATATTTAAGTAGGCTATCTATTTTTTATTAAGTATTTATTTTGTATTTATACATAACCTCACTGTATTAATTTATAATGTATCATTGTTGCGTGATATTTGTGTCAATAATCGTCAAGCACAGGTGACTCCGCGTAGTGGGAGGGGCCCCCAAATCAAATTCTGCTTAGGGCCCCCAAAAGGCTCGGGCCGGCTCTGACAATGCCCCCGAAATTTTGAGATACCCCTACCGGAGGTAGAACTAAACCCAACAATGTTTTTCCTCATCTCTAAGGTCTCCCATATATGAAATGGATTCTTGGTTCAAAATATTTTACTGCTAAGATTGTTAAATTAACAGATATTGTTATACACCCCAAAACCAAAAAAGGACTAAAATATAGCCTGTCCGTATGGGAGTTAAGGCATATAAACTAGTACAAATCAATCACACAAGCTCTGAGAGCTTTGAAACTTGACATGTTAGTAGTCAGGCAGTTGCTTTAACTACTAGAAAAGACTGGATGTGAATATCCTGATGTATGGAATAAATAGAGACATATAAACACATACCTAAAATAAGCGGACATGCACAAATTGAATATCCATGCAGAATGTTTTAATTTACTTTATGGTTGCTTTGCCAGGGATTATCATAGAAACACATATGATGACTTGTTGGAAAGGTGGAGTTGTGCTGAATCCAGACATACCAAATATGTAAATGACAAATCAGGGTGTTCTGTCACTCAATGCATGAGGTGTACAAAATGAAAGAAAACAAAACACTGACAAAATAGTCTCAAATCCAAATCACATTATCAGTGTTGAGAAGAATGTCGACAAATTCATTGTTACTGCAAAGTAAGTTACATTAGGTACGTGCTGATATATATTTATGATAAATTTAATGATGCATTTCATAAGGCACAGTATACTTTACAATTCATATGAGACACAGATTCAGATTGTATCAGGTTAACATAATGTATATCCATTTGAATTTTGTTTTGGTCAAGTCATTACTGAATAATAAAAAATAATATTGTTAGCTTTTGTCTGTCCTGACCAGCAGTGGACAGTAGAGCCTACACTGCTTACTTCACCACATTGGTGTGATCTTTGATTAGATAAGAACAAGATAGTAGATATTTTTAATTTGATAAGCGTATTGTGGTCTAGTGAGTTGACTACTGTTAGGCTAATGGTTGGATCCAGCTGTAGCTACAGACCTGCCAACCTTTAGCCAATCTGTACGCATTTTGCATAGCGGGCACGCATTTTGACCTCAAAGTACGCTGGTACGATTTGTCACTCTAAACTACGCAAAAACCTGGCACTAATGATGTTCGACTCCGCCAGTCTGAGATCACCAAAATTAATATTAAAGAGGTGTGTGAACTCTCAAGTACAATGTCAGGCACTGTAATTTTCTCTGGCCACCTTCCTGTTCGCAGGAGTGATGAGACAGTTAGTAGATTGTGTTCACTCAATGGCAGGTTGTCTGAGTGGTGTCCGCATAATAATGTAAAATTCATAGACAATTGGAAAAGTTTTTGGGGCAAGCCTGACCTGTTGAAAAGAGATGGTATTCATCCCTCCTGGCCTGGTGCTGCTCTTCTCTCTAGTAATTTGGCTCATAGTCTTAGAGATAAAACATGACAATCTGGGGCTCAGGTCAGGAAGCAGACAGACTGGCTAAACCGACCATCTGCTAGCGCCCTTGCGTCACCGAGGTCAGATAAATCCCATCACATAGAGCATCTTTTCACATTTCATTTATCACATCAAGGCTTGACTACTGCAATGCTCTATTTCCCGGTATTCCGTAAAAAATCCTAAATAGGCTGCAGTATGTCCAAAATTCTGCTGCAAGGCTGCTTACCCGCACCAGGCCCGGGGATCACATTACTCCTGTCCTCCAGCAGTTGCATTGGCTTCCTGTCCACTACCGCATCCATTATAAAGTCCTTCTCCTTGTTTATAAATCCCTACATAATCTGGCCCCATCCTACCTATCAGATCTCCTCACCCCATATCTGCAATCCCACACCCTTCGCTCTAGTGATACATGTCTCTTAGCAGTTCCTACATCTCGACTTCGCTCCATGGGTGACAGGGCCTTTAGTGTGGCAGGTTCTAAAATGTGGAATGCCCTACCACTTGAGATGCGCCAAAGTACAAGTGTTACCATTTTTAAAAATAAATTAAAAACACATTTTTTTTAGTTAAGCTTACTTGTCAGCCCGCTGATTTTGTTTGCACTGTCTTCAGCTCTTGTTCAATGCACTCATGTATACCATTTGAGGGTGTTTATATTTTCTCTGCATCTTGGCATTTTATATACTGTGTACTTCACAGTGTACTGTTTATGTACTGTGTACTTTTGTATGTTCTTTTGCTTTACCAATTTGTACAGTGTCCTTTGTTACCTTGAAAGGCTCTGTTCTAAATAAAATGTATTATTATTATTATTATCTTTCACCTAGATATCATCATATAGAGACTGTGTCTGTTCAATGAATTTGGAAATCCAAAAAACATCCAAACCCATCTAAGGTTAAAAATGTAAGTGATGTTCAACAAATAAAAAACAGATATAATACAGATGAGCAAATGATAAAGCTTGGGTTGCTGAATATTTGATCCCTTACTTCAAAATCGCTCATAATTAATGATACAATTTCAGATTATAATCTAGATGGGCTGTGTTTGACAGAAACCTGGCTAAAACCAGACGATTACATTACTTTAAATGAGTCAACCCCACAAGATTACTGTTATAAACATGAACCTCGTCTTAAACGCAAAGGGGGAGGTGTTACTGTAATTTATAGTCATATTTTCAAAACCACTAAGAAATCTAGTTCTAAATATACTTCTTTTGAAAAGTGTTATTAATGTAGTAATGTAGTGCTTAATGTAAAAATACACTCACCTATAGGATTATTAGGAACACCATACTAACACTGTGTTTGACCCCCTTTCGCCTTCAGAACTGCCTTAATTCTACGTGGCATTGATTCAACAAGGTGCTGAAAGCATTTTTTAGAAATGTTGGCCCATATTGATAGGATAGCATCTTGCAGTTGATGGAGATTTGTGGGATGCACATCCAGGGCATAAAGCTCCCGTTCCTCCACATCCCAAAGATGCTCTATTGGGTTGAGATCTGGTGACTGTGGGGGCCATTTTAGTACAGTGAACTCATTGTCATGTTCAAGAAACCAAATTGAAATGATTCGAGCTTTGTGAAATGGTGCATTATCCTGCTGGAAGTAGCCATCAGAGGATGGGTACATGGTGGCCATAAAGGGATGGACATGGTCAGAAACAATGCTCAGGTAGGCCGTGGCATTTAAACGATGCCCAATTGGCACTAAGGGGCCTAAAATGTGCCAAGAAAACATCCCCCACACCATTACACCACCACCACCAGCCTGCACAGTGGTAACAAGGCATGATGGATCCATGTTCTCATTCTGTTTACGCCAAATTCTATTCGCCCATCCACCTCAAGGTTTTGCATGTTGTGGCTTCACAAATGCTTTGCTGCATACCTCGGTTGTAACAAGTCGTTATTTCAGTCAAAGTTGCTCTTCTATCAGCTTGAATCAGTCGGCCCATTCTCCTCTGACCCCTAGCATCAACAAGGCATTTTCGCCCACAGGACTGCAACCATGCCACGCTCAAAATTGCTTAAATCACCTTTCTTTCCCATTCTGACATTCAGTTTGGAGTTCAGGAGATTGTCTTGACCAGGACCACACCCCTAAATGGATTGAAGCAACTGCCATGTGATTGGTTGATTAGATAATTGCATTAGTGATAAATTGAACAGGTGTTCCAAATAATCATTTAGGTGAGTGTATATAGTGTAAACGATAAATCACGTTTGAGAATTCTGCTGGCTGCTGTATACAGGCCACCAGGGCACCATAAAGATTTTATCAAAGAATTTGCAGACTTCTATCAGAATTAGTATTGGCTGCAGATAAAGTACTAATTGTTGGTGATTTTAATATACTGTACATGTAGATAATGAAAAAGATGCAGTGGGATTGGCATTTAAATACATTGTAAACTCAATTGGAGTTAGACAACACGTGTCAGGACCTACTCATTGTCGTAATCATACTCTAGATCTAATACTATCACATGGAATAGATGTTGATGCCATTGAAATTCTGCAGCAGAGCGATGACATCTCAGATCATTATATAGTCTCATGTAAATTACATTTAGCCAAGGTTGCAAAGCCGACTCCGTGTTCTAAATATGTTAGACCTATAACTTCTGCCACTAAAGATTGCTTTATCAATCATCTTCCTAATCAGTTTCATAAGGAATGATACTCAGCTGTATATTTCTTCACGCCCTGACGAAACTTACCAATTCACAAAATTAACGGAATGCATAGCTGAAATAAGAAATTGGATGACTACTAATTTCCTACTACTAAATTCTGAAAAAAAAACAGAAATTCTAATCACTGGACAAAAAACTTGTCTAAAATACTGTCTAACACTTGATGGCTGCTCTGTTAAGTCTTCATCGTCGGTTAGGAACCGTGTCTAATATCTGTAAAACCGCATTTTTCAATCTTAAAAATATATCTAAATTACGCCATATGCTGTTATTGACAAATGCGGAACAATTAGTTCATGCGTTCATGACATCAAGACTAGATTATTGTAATGCTCTACTGGGTGGTTGCCCTGCACACTTAATAAACAAACTACAGCTAGTTCAAACGCAGCAGCTAGAGTTCTTACCAGAACCAGGAAGTATGACCATATTAGCCCGGTTCTGTCAATACTGCATTGGCTGCCTATTAAACATCGTATATATTTTTAAATATTGCTGATTACTTACAAAGCCATAAATGGTTTAGCTCCGCAGTACTTGAGCGAGCTCTTAACGCATTATAGTCCTTCACATTTATTGCAATCTCAAAATTCTAGCCAGTTAATAATACCTAGTGCTGGTGGTAGATCCTTTTCCTCTCTAGCAGCAAAACTTTGGAACAATCTTCCTGTAGATTAGGGGCTCATTCCCCCTCAGAGTGTTTGTTTTGTTTGATTGCCATTTGTTTGATTTAAGACAATAAATTAATTTGTATTTTGTGAAGTTAAGTTATAGTTTTATTAAAAGGCTCAAGGTCAAACTGCAATCCTGACTCCTTTTCTCCTGTTTGTGCTTTGGTAAGGTGTTATCTTTCGATTTCCATCTTTGTTTTAATATAGTACAAGGTCCCATATGGAATGTTTCATAATTAAATGTATCTTATATTTGAATTTCTCAACATTCTTCTCACCACTGATAATGGGCTTTGGACTAAATGTCAGTGTTCCATTTTCTATCATTTTGTACACCTCATACATTGAGAGACAGAACACCCTTTTTTGCCATGCTATATTTACTTATTTGGTATTTCTGGATTCAGCACAACCCCACCTTTCCAACAAGTCATCATATGTGTTTCTATGATAATCCCTGACAAAGCAACCATAAAGTAAATTAAAACATTCTGCATGGATATTCAATTTGTGCAAGTCCGCTTATTTTAGGTTATATGTCTCTATTTATTCCATACATCAAGATATTCACATCCAGTCTTTTCTAGTAGTTAAAGCAGCTTCCTGCCTGCCTACAAACAGGTCAAGTTTCAAAGCTCTCAGAGCTTGTGTGATTGATTTGTACTAGTTTATATGCCTTAACTCCCATACGGACAGCCTATATTTTAGTCCTTTTTTGGTTTTGGGGTGTATAACATTATCTGTTAATTTAACAATCTTAGTAGTAAAATATTTTGAGCCAAGAATCCATTTGATATATGGGAGAACTTAGAGATGAGGAAAAACATTGTTGGGTTTAGTTCTACCTCCGGTAGGGGTATCTCTAGGGTTGCCAACTTGAGATTGGCAACCCTATTTTAAAAATTTTGGCGATTTCAGGTTTGTTGACCGGTGGGGGGGGGGGGGGGGGGTCTCTCGCTCTCTCCGTCTCTCTCTACAGTCTACAGTCTACAGTAGGCCTAGGCTATGTTCTGTCTCACATGCGCAGCTCTAGATTCTAGGAGATTTGAACTAATTTACGTGTCGTGTTGCTGTTTTATCAGTCAGATCAGCGCAGCACTCAATAATCGGGACAAGAGAGGTCCCGATCGGGACAAAAAAATTAGGCCCAAAAATCGGGACGTCCCGGCTAAATCGGGACAGTTGGCAACCCTAGGTATCTCAAAAACTAAAGCACTTTTTGACCATTTGTCACTAGCATGTGTGTGTTTACATTGAATAACAATGGAAAAGTAGTGCAGTGGAATGAAAAAAAAAATGTTTTTTGTGTGAATGTCCCCCTAATCTTCTATTATGTTGGTATTTATAAAGGTTTTTGGGGTAAAGAATGTGTACATGTGTAAAAAAAAAAGCTTTTGAGGAAATACTTTTTGGGCTATATATAGTTCACAACACTCTTAAAAAGAAACATTTCCATTGCGCAAAAGGTTCTCTATAGTGGAAAAGGGGTCTTTAGATTTTTGAAATGTTCTTCACACTAAAAAAAACATGGTTATTTTAAGAACTGTTCACTAAAAGGTTCAGATTTGTCAGTTGGGCTTAAAATGTATCTTCATAAAAGTTAGTCTTTTTAAATTACTCAGTAAATTATTGCAAATTAATTGTTAAAATATACTCATCTCAACATTACATTTATTGTATAAATATATATTTTTTATAGAATGAATATTTTGTTAAAAGCACAGAGCACAACGACTGTCAACGTGTATTGAATTTAACCCATGGGGTTTATTTCCTTGAGCGTCAGAGATTTTTTCCGAATCACAAAACTTATTTATAGGCACATCAGTGATCTTTAACGCCTTTCATGATTCTCAACATGCAAGGTAACAACTCAACAGCAATGAGCAATTGATTGGTGTTAGGACTAATTGTGTTCAAAGAGAATGCATGCCATATTTGGTGTCATATTTTCAAGCTAGAACATTGCTGTCAGTGTTGATCAATTACTTGTGGTCACATCAAATCATCATGACTTTTGTATATTAACATAAATGGACAACCGGACTTATGTTACAGTTTACACTCTGATGGAACCTAAAGGCTCCAAATCATATCGGCATGTATATTTCACATGCTTTTTGGTTCTCTATGCTTTGATACTGTTTGTGAACATTTGGCTCAGTGTGGTCATTATTTTGGAGAGAGCCCTTCATGAACCAATGTACATTTTCCTGTGCAATCTATGTGTAAATTATTTATATGGAGCAACAGGATTTTATCCTAAATTCCTGCATGATTTAATACTGGATTCATATGTGATTCCTTCTTTTATGTGCACACTCCAAGCTTTTGTGATCTACAGTTCAGCTATGTGTGAGTGTACTACATTAACAGTTATGGCATATGACAGACATGTGGCCATATGCCGACCTTTAGACTATCACTCAACGATGAACAAAAATACATGTGGCAAGTTGCTCCTATTCTGTTGGATTGTACCATTTATTTCTATGTTCATTGGAGTTGTGTTGTCAAACAGGTTGGCAGTGTGTAAATATCATATTGACAAATTATACTGTGACAGCTGGTCAATGGTAAAGCTCTCATGTGAATCAATGGTTATTAATAACCTCATGGCACTGGTTGTTTTATTATTTTATATCTGTCTTACTATTTTAATTATTGTGTCTTATATTAAACTTATAGTAGCATGTAAAGCATCATTAGAAAACAGAAGAAAGTTTTGGCAGACATGTGTTCCACATATATTTTCACTGATAAATTGTAGTTTAACTGTGTTTTTTGATGCAATGTATAGCAGATATGGCTCAAGCAAAGCCCCAGATAACATGCATGTTGTTTTTTCCTTACTGATGGTTATTGTGCCACCTCTTTTCAATCCTTTAATCTATGGCTTAAAACTCAAAGAGGTTCGTAAAATAAGCTTTAAATTATGTCTAAATGTCATTAAATAAAGAATACTCAATCCTGCAAGTGAAACAATAAATATACTAAAATGTATTTAAAATACATTTATTTTATGCTAAGTAGGCTATACTACAAATACATTTACATATTTATGTAGCTATTTAATGTAAATACCCTGCAATTTTGGAATACTGAATTGGTATACTTAAAGTCTAAATTGGAACAACTAATTTTGTACTTAATGTACTTTAGTTATCCAGAAAAAGGGCTGAGGTCCAACTAAAGATACTTAATGTCGATGTCCTGACTCTCTGTGGTCATTAAAAATCCCACATTCTTCGGAAAAAGAGTAGGGGTGTAACCCTGGCATCCTGGCCAAATTTGCCCATTGGCCTATGTCCATCATGGCCTCCTAATCATCCCCATATACTGATTGGCTTCATCACTGTTTCCTCTCCACCAGCTGGTGTGTGGTGGGCGTTCTGGTGCAATATGGCTGCCGTCGCATCATCCAGGTGGATGCTGCAAATTGGTGGAAGGTTGTGGAGATTCCCCCTTCCATGTAAAGCGCTTTGAGTACCTAGAAAAGCGCCATATAAATTTAACTAATTATTATATTTGATTGTGCTAAAATTGAACTATTGCAAATATACTTTAGGTACACTTTAAATACTTTTTTAAAAGCTCTATGTTGATTGTGAGAATTAGTGGCTTCATCTGTTCACAAAGGTTTATTAAAAGCCTACAGTGTGAGAAAATACCACAGCAATCTTTTTATGCTGTAATTATACCTAATGAGCCGCAACATATGCCGCTACCATATTCTCTGCCTGACTGTGTCTGCCACTCTGCCAGAAGAGCATCAGTTTTCATTCAGCTGGATTCATGACCTCACTTCTTCTTACCACCAGGGCCTGTGACTTCAAAGGTGTGATGAAATTGATGTGTTTTGATAGTTCAATACTTTTGCCTATGTACAGTGATTTCCAGTTTTGCTGAGTCTAAAATATAGTTGATACTAACGTATAAGGACAGTTTTATATATATATATATATATATATATATATATATATATATATATATATATATATATATATATATATGACTTAAACTTTAAAGTAAGTTCTGAAAAGATGTAGCTCCTTTATTGCTCAGGAGACTTAATGGAAATTTCATCTAAGTTTCATCTACATTTTGACTTGGTCTGTGGACAAATGGCCACCCGACTAAACCCTGTTTCTCTTTTTTTCTCCATTTCTGTTACTTGATGGAATATGGGTTTCTTGCCACTGTCGCCTTTGGCTTGCTTAGTTGGGGTTTAAAAGACACTTTATATTCAGTAATATTATCAATTTGACTGTGCTGACTATTGGATGAGAACAAAAACTTGAACTGAATTAAGCGGGATTATGACAGCACTGTTTTCTTAAGAGCTGCGTTATAGCTGATTCGACTTAATTGCATAATTCACTTATTTTACAAAGTCTGTCATTGAACTGATTGAAACTGACTTGAGCTGAATAATGACACTTATCTTCTGTAGAGCTGCTTTTATTTTGAATTTGTCTCATATTTGACGAAGTTTGCATGATCGTTATTTTCCTTTTTATCACTGGAAGCGGTTTTGAAACTATCTGTATTTTGTTAAGCATTACATAAATAAAGGTTACTTGACTTGATTTGTTGACTATTGACATTGTAATAAAATAATAGAACTATGAAATAAATGTGGATAACAGCTCAGAAAATTTAGTCTTAGAATTTAATAAGAAATGTTGCTTTTTTATATTTTAGTTTCATTACAGACTTTGTACCTGCAAAGCAGCAGAAATGTCCATTTACTCTCCATTTAATATACTGTTGTCCAGGTAAATTAGGAAAATCACAATTGAAAATCAAATTTTTTCAATGAAAACCTGCATGGTTTTATAGAACTGTTAATGCCAGATTCTGCAGTGTTGGTTTTTGAGAGGAAACGAGAGAAGAAAATTCGCTTTTTGGGAGTAGCACCTTTGTCAAATAATATTATTGGACTCGTTGCTAATGTCAACCATAGGCCAGTAGGTTCGGCTATAGAGGCGTAAAAACGTCTCGGTTACGTATGGTAACCCTCGTTCCCTGAGTAGGGAACGGAGACGTCTCGTCGGAGGAGTTTCCACCGAATTGGGATCACGCTAGGGAGACCAATTGCCTTCGAGTGAATTAAAACGAGCCAATGAATATTGGCATGCAGGACTTGCATTCCGCGCCCCGCCTGTCAGTGCGGGTATAAAGCGGAAGCGAGCGCATACACATTTGCTTTACGCTGAGGAGCCGAACGGAGTCCAATCCTCCGCGAGGGTACAGCAAGCATGGCGACGGGATGAGACGTCTCCGTTCCCTACTCAGGGAACGAGGGTTACCATGCGTAACCGAGACGTTCTCTTTCGTTAGGGAACTCCTACTCCTAAAAATGGGTCACCGAAGGGACCACTGTAAAGGTCACCCAGTCTAATAACAACTCACACGAGAGGTAGTAGACCTGGTGCCGGGCGATCCGCCTCGTCTGGCGCCGGAGGGGTGATGGAGGAACTCACGAGGTTAACCGTTTGTTGGGGAACCAACGGAGCAAAAAAGACGCACGTATCCGGCCCCTTAGGGCGGGAATGGCGTAGCAAGCCGACATACCTAATTCCTCGCGCTACTGGCCGTAGCGAGTACACGGGAGGAAACCGGTACAACACGGAGGCTATAAAATCTAGCGAACGTGTTAGGTGTCGCCCAGCCCGCAGCTCGACAGATGTCTGTCAGCGAGGCGCCTTGAGCCAAAGCCCAGGAAGCGGCAACACCTCTAGTAGAGTGAGCACGCAACCTGGGAGGACAAGGCTCACCTAGAGACTCATACGCTCTGGTGATAGCATCCACTAGCCAGTGGGCTAACCTCTGCTTGGAGACGGCCTTCCCCTTCTGCTGGCCTCCGTAACAGACAAAGAGCTGATCTGAGGTTCTGAAGCTTTCCGTTCTGTCGATATAAACCTGCAGAGCGCGGACGGGACAGAGAAAAGCTAGGGCTGGGTCTGCCTCCTCCAGGGGCAGCGCTTGCAGGTTCACTACCTGGTCCGCGAAGGGAGTGGTAGGAACCTTGGGCACATATCCAAGCCGGGGTCTCAATACAACGTGAGAAAAAGCCGGCCCGAACTCCAGGCACGATTCGTCGACCGAAAAAGCTTGTAGATCCCCGACCCTCTTGAAAGAAGCCAATGCTAACAGGAGCGCTGTCTTAATGGACAGGATATTCAGCTCTACTGTCGACAGGGGCTCAAAGGGAGGACTCTGAAGAGCTCTAAGTACCAGAGCTAGGTCCCAAGAGGGTACAGAGTGCAAAACACAAGGTGGATTCAACCTCCTAGCACCCTTAAGGAATCTGATGATCAGGTCGTGCTTTCCCAAAGACTTACCTTCTACTGCATCGTGATGTGCGGCTACTGCGGCGACATACACTTTGAGAGTGGAGGGAGACAGCCTTCGCTCCAACCCATCTTGCAGGAAGGAAAGCACGACTCTGACCGAGCAAGTTCGGGGGTCCTCCTGACGGGAGGAGCACCATTCGACGAACAGGTTCCACTTCAACGCATAGAGGCGCCTCGTAGAGGGGGCTCTAGCGGAAGTGATGGTGTCTACCACTGCCTGTGGTAGGCCACCTAGAACTTCCGCGTCCTGTCCAGGGACCAGACATGGAGTCTCCAGAGGTCTGGACGCGGGTGCCATAGAGTGCCCCGTCTCTGAGAAAGCAGGTCCTTCCTCAGAGGAATGGGCCAAGGAGGTGCTGTCGCGAGGAGCATAAGTTCTGGGAACCAGGTCCGGTTGGGCCAATACGGCGCAACTAGCAAGACCTGCTCCTCGTCCTCCCTGACTTTGCACAGTGTCTGTGCGAGAAGGCTCACTGGGGGAAACGCATATCTGCGAAGGCCCCGGGGCCAGCTGTGCGCCTGTGCATCTGTACCGAGAGACCCTTCGGTCAGAGAATAAAACCACTGGCAATGGGTCGTGTCCGGAGAGGCAAACAGATCTATCTGAGCGGCTCCGAAGATTCCCCAAATCAGCTGGACCACCTGGGGATGGAGTCGCCATTCTCCCGGAAGAGGCGGCTGCCGTGAGAGCTCGTCGGCTGCACGGTTGAGCACACCCGGGATGTGAATGGCCCGAAGCGACCTCAGATGCTTCTGACTCCATAGGAGGAGATGGCGGGCGAGTCGCGACATACGACGGGAGCGTAGACCACCTTGATGGTTGATGTACGCAACGGTCGCAGTGCTGTCCGTACGGACCAGTACATGCTTGTGCAGAAGGAGCCCCTTGAGGCGGCACAAGGCCAAGCGTACTGCTTGCAACTCTAGGCAGTTGATATGCCAATGCAGTTGAGGCCCCGTCCACAGACCTGAAACTGCATGCCCGTTGTACGTGGCCCCCCACCCCATGGCAGAGGCATCTGTGAAAACCACAGCCTGCCTGGAAACCTGAACTAGGGGCACTTCGGCCCGTAGAAACGCAGGATCCGACCACGGGGAGAAGGTTTGGCGACAGTGCTGGGTTACTTTGACCCGGAACGTGCCGCTCTGCCACGCCCACCTCGGGACTCGATCGTGAAGCCAGTGCTGGAGCGGTCTCATATGTAACAGGCCGAGCGGCGTTACTGCGGCTGCGGCTGCCATATGCCCCAGGAGCCTCTGAAATTGTTTCAGTGGAACCGCTGTCCTGCCTCGAAAAGACCTGAGGCAGGTGAGCACTGACTGGACGCGCTCCTTCGTGAGGCGCGCGGTCTGGGCGACCGAGTCCAACTCCATACCGAGATAAGAGATCCTCTGCATGGGGCAGAGTTTGCTCTTGTCCCAGTTGACCTGAAGCCCCAACCAGCTGAGGTGCTGGAGCACCATGTCCCTGTGATCGCACAACACATCTCGCGAGTGAGCCAGAATGAGCCAGTCGTCGAGATAGTTGAGAATGCGAACGCCTTGTTCTCTCATGGGAACAATGGCCGCCTCCGCGACTTTCGTGAAGACGCGGGGTGACAGGGCCAGCCGAAGGGTAGGACTTTGTACTGATACGCTCGACCCTCGAAAGCAAACCGTAGAAATGGTCTGTGTCGAGGAAGAATCGAGACGTGAAAGTACGCGTCCTTCAGGTCGATCGCTGCAAACCAATCCTGGGGACGGATGCATTCGAAAATGCGCTTCTGCGTGAGCATTTTGAACGGGAGTTTGTGCAGGGCCTGATTCAAAACTCGCAGATCCAGGATTGGTCGTAACCCACCGCCTTTCTTGGGTACAATGAAGTAGGGGCTGTAAAACCCGGACCTCATCTCGGCAGGAGGGACCGGCTCGATCGCGTCCTTCGCCAGCAGGACATCGATCTCTTTCCGCAGGACAGGGGCATCCACTGACTGCACACGGGTGAAGTGGATGCCCCTGAACCTGGGAGGCCGGCGTGAAAACTGAATTGCATAGCCGAACCGAATGGTGCGGATGAGCCATCGAGACGGACCCGGAAGCGCTAGCCAGGCTTCCAGGTACCGAGCCAATAAGCCCATCCGAACCACCGGCGTACCCGCGGAGGGGCAGCGAGGTGGAAGGCCGGGACCCGGCTCCAGTGGCAATGTAGCCACTGGAAGCGGGATCTGGGCGGACCACCGTGGGGCAGACGGCAGAGAGAGCTCGTAGGCTTTCTGCTGCGGGCTGCCCGGTGGCAAAGGGAGGGGAAGAGACGAAGAACGAGGCCCTGACTCCTTGTGTCCTGGTCTCTGCGCCTCCGGGCCCAGCTGCAGACCGGAGCAACGCAGCCGAGGCTGCGTCACTGCTATCTGCAAGCTGTGGAGAGGGGAACGGGAGTGGTGCAGCTCGGGGGCGGCACGCACTGCCATTCTGACCCTCTCGGACGGAGGAAACTGGTCTTATTATACTGCCAGTCTCGCCCGTGAGGGGAAACGAGGAACGAGGCCCGGGGGCATCGAGTCCTGGTTTCCCCTCACCCAGCGAGAGACGGGAGTGACAAGGCCGCAGCCCTCACTGCCATCTGAGCGCTGGGGCCCGTGAACGACTCAGAGGAAGTGGACTGCTCAAACTTTGGGTACCGCTGATTACAGGATAACCAGCGGCGGAACAGAAACGAAATTCTCCACCCGGCCCTCCCCCGGGGGAAGGAGTGGTGATGACACGCACTCCCAAGAGCAGAACGTCACATACTCTGGGTCGCTCCTCTCAGGGTTGTTTCCCTTCCCTTTGCTGGGGGAAAACAACTCCGAGCGGGCTGGTTTTGAGGTGCCTCTGGACCACCAGTGTGGACATCGTCTAACCGAGGGCCAGCGCTGTGACTAATCACGGTCAGTCACTAAGCACAGCTCAACCCCGAGTTAGAACTACGCACGTGCAGTGGTAGTGAGAGAGGAAAAACTTCTGCAGATTTAGGCATGTTTGGCTTGCCATATTGGCACCAAAATGCTTCCATACTGCCAAAATTCTTCACACACATCCAGGCACTTTAGAACAGCCCAGGAAAGTGTGGCTGCTAAGTCTGAATCTTCAGCATGAGCACACCCCACTATAGTAGGAACTTAGCATCATTTTCAGAGTATAACAGCCCTCTCTCCGATGTAGCGATCGACATCTGTCCTCCCTGGGGCCCCGAATGAAATGCCTGGTCCCTCATGAGAAGGACCAGAAACCCATCCGAAAGCCTCGACGGCACACGGCACGCTGAACGGCTCCAGCCTCTACGAAAAAGGGGAGACGAAAAACGTGCCGACGTGGTCATGCACTCCTGAGAGAACATGAACCACCCACGAACGCAGTCTCAACACACCGATTAGGCATGTGAAACCGTGATCGTGGCCGTCAACCAGGCATGCAAGATAGTGAACGTGGCCATCGCTTCGATGACACACGGCACGCTGGGCGCTCAAGCCTTCAGGCAGGCGAACAGCGTGCCGACGTGGTCATGCTCTCATAAGAAAGCATAAACCACCCACGAACACAGTCTCAGCATGTTTGCGATGCGCTAGAGGAGTGAGTGGTTCGTGCTCACTGAAACCCTCAGATCACCAATGTTATTCGCCAAAGCAGCCCTCTTCTGGTGCACCAGAAGAGAAACTAGATCGGGAAATAAGCAAAGGGACTCACCTCATAGAGGCACGCGAGTCTTGATCTTGACCGCGCATCTTGAGCGCCGAATGACGCGCGCTGGGTTGCCGTGACAACCCGCGCTGTCAGCCGGCGCTCGACGGCACACGCCACGCTGAGCGCCTCAAGCCTTTACGAGAAAGGGGAGACGGACAACGTGCCGACGTGGTCATGCACTCCTGAGAGAACATGAACCACCCACGAACGTAGTCCCACACACTGATTAGGCATGTGAAACAATGAACGTGGCCGTCAAATAAGGACAGGAAACGACCGCATCCAGAAACACACGGATGAAACGTCATCCTGAAAAGGATGCGATCTTCACCCGTGTTGCTCTTTCACAGAAAAAACACTCTCTTAATTGTGCTGAAGCACACAGGGATAACCGCGGCAACACAGCGGGGAAACTGCAAGCCCGCTGTGCGCACTCAACCGAATACCAGCTGTGACAACAGCTCTTTGAAAAAAGGCAGATCGCTTGAAGCAGCAGCAGCTGGCACCCGGGAGATCGCAAAGATCGCTGAAGCGCCGTCACACCAACACAGAGAGGTCTTCAGAGAAACAGCAGACTCGTTGAGCGTGAAGACAAACACAATCTTGAAGCTCATCACTCAGAGGACACTACCGGTCGGCTCCGAAGGTAAAAGCAAATGTGTATGCGCTCGCTTCCGCTTTATACCCGCACTGACAGGCGGGGCGCGGAATGCAAGTCCTGCATGCCAATATTCATTGGCTCGTTTTAATTCACTCGAAGGCAATTGGTCTCCCTAGCGTGATCCCAATTCGTTGGAAACTCCTCCGACGAGACGTCGGAGTTCCCTAACGAAAGGGAACTATGGTCCCACCAGACTCTAGTACATTTCATTTGTACAGAGAGTCTGGCCTCGCTCCATTGCCAAGTGTTAACTTCCTTGTAGGCGGGTACTCTGTTGAAGTTTAAAACTATTGGATCTGCCCAGAGTCACTCTGGATCTGCCATAACCAATAACTGACGTTTGGTCGTGACGTATGACGACTCAAATAACTCAAACTAGCGCACGACATCAACGTCACCGTTCAACTTCACAGGCACTCCCTCTGTTCGCTGATTGGACCGGTAAAAAAATTACCAGAGAAAACCAAAGAATACACCACAATCCCAGACGTAGTACTGAAGGAAAATGATTGAGCAGAAGTACGTAGGAGGGCGGAGCCAGGCTATGTAAAAACAACAACATTAATTAAATTCTTAAGTAAATTCTTGTATTGAATTGTACGGAAGCCCTGAACCGCAACGTAAAAAAAAAAAATCTGTAAAAAAAAAAAAAAAAATCTAACATTTCGAGATTAAAGTCGAAATATTTCGAGATTAAAGTCGAAATATTTCGAGATTAAAGTCGAAGTATTTCGAGATTAAAGTCGAAATATTTTGAGATTAAAGTCGAAAATTTTCGAGATTAAAGTCGAAAATTTTCGAGAAGTCGAAACATTTCGAGATTAAAGTCGAAACATTTCAAGATTAAAGTCGAAACATTTCGAGATTAAAGTCTAAATATTTCGAGAGTACGAGAATGCAGTCTTCCGTAGAAGTTGCGTGTGTGCTTGCTATTGTTTCACATTGCCGCACACACAGGCATTCATAATGGTGCATAGAGTGTTTCACACTGTGTGTGTGTGTGTGTGTGTGTGTGTGTGTGTGTGTGTAAACACTTTTCAGACTGGATGGAGATATCAGCTTTATGAATGAATGAATGAATGATTGAATGAATGAATGAATGAGGCATTTATATAGCGCTTTCAAATGTCTACTAGGCCTACACTCAAAGCGCTTTACAATCATATCAGAGAATCTCTCCTCAACCACAGTGGTTATTGAATCTGAGGAAATCACGGGATCCGGCCAAATGATTGGATACAGAATGATGCACTTAAAATGTATCCAGAACGTATTTACGGTGAAGAGGGAGACAGAACGGTTACTGTTGTGTTCTCGACCCAGATAGTGTTGCCTAGACGAGCACGAAAACACCTCAAAAACACTGGCACATAAAGTTTGGACCAGATTGTGATACCTACTCCGGCGGAGTCTGTGCGCTCGGGAACGCCATGGTAATTCTTGTTGGTAGATTAGCACCTGTGTAGAATTTTGTTGAAAGCCCAGATAAAAGTAAAAAGCTACTATTTTGTGTTGAACCATGGCAGTTCGACTTCACACGTGCATTTATTTACACACACGCGCGCGCGCGCTCTGAGCCAGTGGACGCGCACTGTTATGAATGCACACTCTATAGAAGACTGTTATCGTAATGTTTTGACTTTATTCTCGAAATGTTTCGACTTTAATCTCGAAATGTTTCGACTTTAATCTCGAAATGTTTCGATTTTAATCTCGAAAATTTCCGACTTTAACCTCGAAATATTTCGACTTTAACCTCGAAATATTTCGACTTTAATCTCGAAATATTTTGACTTTTTACAAAGTAAAAAAAAAAAAAAAAATCTGTAAAAAAAAAAAAAATCTAACATTTCGAGATTAAAGTCGAAATATTTCGAGATTAAAGTCGAAATATTTCGACTTTAATCTCGAAATGTTAGATTTTTTTTTTTTTTTACAGATTTTTTTCTTTTTTTTACGTTGCGGTTCAGGGCTTCCGTAGAATTGGATTGATTTTTAAAAGTAAAAATAAAATAAAATAAAATGATAAATCAAACAGTTCACAGTCACAAGTTTTGTTCAGTATTGACTCACAGTTAAATTCATTTTCAGTTCAATTGTCAGTATTTGACTAATTTACCTGACTGTTTAATCGATTGGGTGCACCCTCTAGGCTACGCTAGAATACAACACCTTTTATCACCATAAAAGTTCACAATAGTACATTTGAAAAATCACTCAATCACATTCAGAAATTAAAGAAAAGTTAAACACAAGCCCGAATAAACAGTTCAACAGTTCAAAAGATTCAGTTTAGAAAGTTCAGTTGAACGATCCAGTTCAAACGATTCAGTTCAGTTCAACAAACGCGAAATATCCTTGGAATCGTGGAAAAATTATTCGGTTCAACAGTTCCAAAGGAAAACAGTCGGAGCAAAAATACTCTTTGTGCAGTCACTCAAAAACAAAGCTCAGTTCAGTTTATAATAAAAACGTCTCCGGTTACTTTCGTAACCTGGGTTCCCTGAAAGGCAAGGACGGGAACTCCTCTCATCCTTCACTTCCGCTGAAATCTTATAGGCTAACGCCAGCAGAGCTGGCCAATTGACGCAAAATATGCAAATACTGAAACCTCGTAGCAGTAATAAGCAAGTGCAGCGTCAGTTCCCTTCAGAATCGAACAAAAACGTTAAATCAATAGCGAACACGGCGGCGAGCGTAATGTCTCGTTCCTTGCCTTTCAGGGAACCGAGGTTACGAAAGTAACCGGAGACGTTCCCTATCAAGGCTACGGAACTTTGACATTACAGATGTCGTATATGGGAACATATAGAATCCCGCCGTGGCAGCAAAACAAACCACTGACAACAGACCCCATACAATACCAAGACCGCCCCCCCCAATATGCAAGCATCTGATACAGGGATGGAAATGAACTTTTTTGTCCACCGGCCACTGTGGCTGGTGGATTTCAAAATCTACCAGCCACTCAATGTTTTTACCAACCACTTTCTTGTTTTTAACCGACAATGCGTACTGCATGTGAAAATTAATACTACAAGATCTACAATACTTAACCAGTTAATTTAATCTTAAGTCTCAATGAAATACTGACATTTTCTCTTTCTCTCTTATACACACACAAACCATGAACTGATATACATTTCGTTAAATGAGTAGGGCAGATTAAACAAAAAACAGAACCGATGCTAAACCGCACTCTGGTTGCTCTCTCTGCGAGAGTACCGTAAAACTTCAAATAATAGCCAAGTCCCAAATAGACACCTGTCTCTTTTACACGCCTGGTGTGGCGACAGGTGTGGGTAAATAAAGGCCTTTTTAGTTTCGGGATGTATTTAATCTTCCCGGAGCACAAGTATTTTATGTTTTACTTGTTTGTATCTGTCTAGTCAATAATAATGTATTGTATAAATGTGTTGAAATTGTGTTTATTGTTCTATGTTGCTGCAGAACAGGAACCTGCTGTAAACCAGTTTTTAAACTGAGCCAGGCCCGTTTACTGTAACTTAATTGTTGCTCTTAAATTTTCCTGTATAATAAATGAAATTAAATGAAAATCTTCTAAAAACCGTCAGATCGTCCGCTTTTTGGCGCCGCCAAAGCCTTTTTTGATCGGTGAGTGATGTAGAATAGAATGACTGCTGCGTTTAACAGGGCGCAAACGAGCAGAGCAGAGCAATAGAGAGAGAGAGAGAGAGAGCCCCGGCCGTGCGCGCGCACTCTCATGTCTTCAAACAACACGAGGGCTGTCTTGCTCTCTCTCCCTCGCGCATATTAATCAAAATCAATTGACACGATTGACACGTAAAAGGTCGGAAGACCGCAGTTTCACGTGGAGCATTCGGGGATTTTTAGGGATTAGAGACTCTAGAAACAACATCTCAACACTAAATTATAAAGGCCTGTCTCAAATACAAGCCGGTGCAGTTCGATGATTTGGGAAAATAAAAGCCTGGGCTATTATTTGAAGTTTTACGGTATGCCTGTTCTGTCATAATTATCATGCGCTCGCGGCTAGCTCCCACCTCTCGCACTCAAGCCTCAACGGAAGAAACGCGCGGGTAGATGTCCGCGCGGCTAGATGTCCGCGCGGCTAGCTCTTTACGACACAAGAGAGCTACCCCGCCCTAAAAATACACCATGCGCTCGCGGCTAGCTCTGCCTTTGGACAGCAAACCGCCTCTCGCGCTCCAACGTTTTCTTCCCTCGTCAAGCCTCGACGGAAGAAGCGCGCGGGTGTTGAAGGTGTGCCTCCTCTAAAAGTGTCCGCCGTCCGGGTAAAACAGTCTGCTATTTTTATTTACCCGCCACGGTGGCCGGTAGGTGAAGCGAGTTTTCCCACCACAACACAAAATCACCTGCATTTGGCTGGTGGTGGGTGCTAATTTCCATCCCTGATCTGAAAGGCCGAGATTGACCAATAGCGAACCTCTAACCTCTGATAGGCCCAAAGGGACCAATCACAAGCTCACAAAACACTGCCAGAATTTGCATATCCCGAGCATTATAACCGGGGGAAGTTTGCACTGTCGAAAAACAGGGCAATAACAACAGTTAGAGAAGGCCAAAGCATTGCGGTGACAACAGTACAAACACACAAATAGCACACAGAGCAACTCATAAGCAAAGCGCAGAGCAGCTCTATTCAATGCTGTGTGTGCAATCAACTCACCGAAAGCACTCGAGACACTACAGAGGGCAAATCCAACTTGTAAAACCTGGCAAACGTGTTCTGAGAAGACCAGCCAGCCGCAAGACATAAGTCCTGAATAGACATACCCTTAGTCCAGGCCCACGAGGAGGCAATCGCTCTAGTCGAATGGGCCTTGACGTTAAGGGGGCATTCCTGCCCCAGGCAATCATAAGCCAAATCAATAGCGTCCACAATCCAGTGAGCGAGCCTCTGTTTAAAGACCCCCCGTCCCTTGTTGCACCCACCAAAGCACACAAACAGCTGGTCCGATTGTCGAAAAGCAGCCGAGCGAGAAATGTATTCTCTGAGCGCTCTGACTGGGCAAATAGCATTCTGAGCAACCGAATCCTGAGAGGTTGATGGCTCAGTGGACAGGGCAGGCAGAGAAACAATCTGCGCTCTGAACGGGGTATTGAGGGACTTAGGAACGTAACCCGGCCTCGGTCTGAGAATTACATTACAGTTTCCCGGTCCAAAGCGAATACAATCTTCACTTACAGAGAAAGCTTGTAAATCCCCAACCCGCTTCGCTGAAGTGAGAGCGAGAAGCAGTGCCGTTTTTACCGATAGCTCCTTAATGGCAATCGAAGCTAAGGGCTCGAAAGGCAGTCGCTACAAAGCCTCCAAGACCAACGTTAAATCCCACGGCGGCACCGAAGGCGGCCGTGCAGGGGATAATCTCCTAGCTCCCTTGAGGAACCGTGTCACCGATGCATGTCTACCAATAGACTGTCCGCAAAAAGGGGGGTGAAATGCGGCAATAGCGGCCACATATACCTTCAGAGTGGATGGTATGCTCCCTTCATCCATCCTGTACTGAAGGAAGCGTAGAATATCCGACACAGAGCAGTTCGCTGGGTCTATACTGACATCCTGACACCATTTCGAGAACACACCCCACTTCAGAGCATACAGGCGCCTGGTGGACGGGGCTCGCGCCTCCGCGATGGTATTCAAAACTTGCGAGTGCAGCGCATCCCGCCCGCTCAGCGACCCTGCAGCGGCCACACATGGAGGCTCCACAGCCCGGGGTTGGGATGCCAGATCGTTCCGCTTGCCTGAGACAGAAGGTCCTTCCTGAGCGGATTCTCCCATGGCTGTCCTGCCAGTAACTCTACCAAATCCGCGAACCAGGGCTGATTCGGCCAGTTCGGGGCTACCAGAGTCACCGCCGCCTTTTCCTCCCTGATTTTGCACAACACCATGGGCAAAATTTTTACCAGAGGAAAAGCATAGAGACGGACTCTCGGCCATCGCGCAGTCGGCGCGTCCACCTCCCGGGGGGAACGAGACAGAGAGAAGAACATCTGACAATGCGCGTTCTCGGTCGTCGCAAAAGAGGTTGACCTCCGCTCTGCCGAAACAATTCCATATCAGCTGAACCGTCCCGGGGTGAAGCCTCCACTCCGTTTGGGGAATCCCGCTTCTTGAGAGCATATCCGCCCCGCGATTCAGAACGCCGGGGATGTGAGCCGCTCTCAGCGAGAGGAATAACCGGTCCGCCCACAGCAGAAGGGATTCCGCCTGCCTCAATAGGGCTCTGGAATGTACACCGCCTTGGCGATTTATGTACGAGACCACGGAAGTGTTGTCGGTCCGAATCAACAGATGCTGCTGCTCCAGCCGAGACCCAAACAATTAGTTCCAAACAATTTATGTGCCAATCCATCTGCTTCCCTGACCACCGACCCGAGGCGGGCTTTCCCAAGCGGACGGCTCCCCATCCGGTGGACGAAGCGTCCGTCAGGACCTCCACGCGCCGCGTCACTATGCCCATAGGGACGCCTGAGCTGAAGAGATCTCGGTTCCTCCACGGGGCCAGGGCGCGGGCGTCATCCGCGGGTGACCATAATGCGCTTGTGGCCAGAATACCACTCGCTCGGGAGGACGCGCGCTTTCAGCCAGTGTTGCAGCGGTCTCATATGCAGCAGCCCCAGATGACACACCGAAGAAGCCGCTGCCATCCGTCCCAGTAGCCTCTGAAACTCTTTCAGTCTCAGAGCCTCCGCTCGCTAGGTGGAGAGGCGCGCTCTCGTTCTCACTGAATCCAAGCACACTCCCAGGAATGTTGTGGTCTGGCTCGGTGTGAGCACTTTTCTGGACGTTCACCCTCAAACCGAGCATCTCCAAGTGTCGAAGGAGGGCTTACACATGGCTGACCAGCGTTTCTCTCGACTGCGCGAGAACCAGCCAGTCGTCCAGATAGTTCAAGACGCGCATCCCGCTCGATCTGAGGGGTAAAAGTGCCGCATCCACGCATTTCGAAAACGTTCGGGGGGCTAGGGCTAGTCCAAACGAAAGCACCGTATATTGGTACACCGAATTCTCGAACGCAAACCTCAGGAATCGCCTGTGACGCTTTACTATCTGGATATGAAAGTAAGCGTCCTTTAAATCCACTGAAGCGAACCAATCCCCGGGGCGAATTTGCGCCAGGATTTGCTTCAGAGTAGTCATCCTGAAGGCGCGCTTGTGAAGCGCTCTGTTGACGGGTCTCAGATCCAGAATGGGGCGGAGACCCCTCCCTTCTTCGGCACAACGAAGTAGCGGGTGTAGGAACCACGTATCCAGTTTGCTCTTTGAAGGTTCATCGGGAGCCTTCCGCTCTCCCGCTCCCTCGGGGGAATCGGTTCTATAGCCTTCTTTTAGAGCAAGCTGCACACTTCTTGCCTCAGCACATGAGCGTTTTGGGGCAAAATTAATGACTGAATTACGCCGCGGAAAGCAGGGTGGTCTGCGTTTGAACTGAAGTGTGTACCCGCGCCGAATTATATTCAACACCCACGGCGAAATGCCCGCCACTGCCACTGGCCGCTACGGCCTCTACGGGCATCCGGTCCCGGGCGGGGCGCTGTCTGTCTTCTAGCCGCGGCCTGAGGTTGGCGGCCCGAGGCGGAAGACGAACGGGAGCGAGGCTGCGGCTGCGGCGCCCTCCAAGGAATAACGTGGCTCATAGCCTTCGCATTCTTCTGCATCTCGGAGTAACGCTCGGTGACTTTCTCCACGGCGTCTCCGAACAGGCCTGCAGGGGAGATCGGTGTGTTCAGCAGCGTCTTCCTATCGGCCTCCTGCACTTCCGACAGGGTGAGCCACAGGTGTCTGTGGAGGACCACCAGGAACCCCATCGAACGGCCAATCGCCGATTGCCAATCGCCGATTGCAGGGCCACCCACGACTCCACGATTGCCAATCGCCGATTGCGGGGCCACCCACGACTTCACCACGTGCTCATGCACGTCAGAAAAAAACGTTGTACTCTTTTCGAAGCGGCCTGACGGCGGCTCGATTGGAGGAACCACGTATCCAGTTTGCTCTTTGAAGGTTCATCGGGAGCCTTCCACGAGAGGTCCAGTTCCTCGACGGCCTTTGAGAGGATACGGAAGAGCTCGTCCTGCAGGTCCGCCGGGGTCTCTTGCTCCGCGGCCGCCCGCGGTGCGGCCTGCTCCGCACCTCAGTCGTTCACGGAGGCAGACAGAGACATGGAGTTGTCTTCCTCACTCGCCCCGAAGGATACGAAGTCAGCGACCTCGCGACTGGGGCTGAAAGGTGGGGTCGGGAAAGCTCACCGGGGGACGAACCTCGACTCCGCGGTTGGGGGGGGGGGCTACCAGTGGCTCAGTGGCGGCGGTAGACCCGATCCCCGCTGCTGCGCGAGCTTCTTCCCTCCTGGCTTTGAGAGTTCGAAGAGACATGTCCGCACAGAGGTCGCAGGAGCCTCCTTCACTGAGGGCTGACTCAGCATGGGCCAGCCCCATACACGCGACGCAGAACAGGTGCGTGTCGGGGGGGACGATGGGGCCCGAGCACAGGTTGCAGATAGTTGCCATCGGATGCAGGAGACAGTGCAAGTATCTCGGAGCAACTTCAACGACGGCGAAATAATCCTAAAGTTGTTAGTGGAGTATCAGCTTTCTAGCAAACGATTTGAGCGTGAAGACAGAGATTCTGAAGGGAATTGACGCTGCACTTGCTTATTACTGCTACGAGGTTTCAGTATTTGCATATTTTGCGTCAATTGGCCAGCTCTGCTGGCGTTAGCCTATAAGATTTCAGCAGAAGTGAAGGATGAGAGGAGTTCCCATATACGACATCCGTAATGTCGAAGTTCCGTAGCCTTGATAGGGAACTAGCAGCAATCGGATCTTTCCTACCAAACTCCTCAGGTGTTGGTTTGAAATTCAAATCTCACATCAATCAACATTCATCTCGCTGGGAAGGCTCGCCATCTTGGATCATCACGCTGAAATGACACAGTTTCAGCGTAGAGCAAAAAACCTGACCAAATCCGAAGAAAATAAAACACATAAATGTCTCTCTCTCTCAATCTTCTCTGATGGTTTTAACTTCTACACAAAGTTATGTTGCTTCTCGTCTAACCAGTCCCGCAGAGAAAATAAAATGGCTTCCCTCATACAGCGACTAATGTGGTGGGGCGGGACTTCAACATAAATTTCACGTAATTGGACAATCATTAAGATGTCAATCATCACACTGAAATGCATTTCACTTTGATTTTATAAATTTTCTTATGCTCTTTACTAATTTCTGGTTGGTTTATTGTTTTAATAGATTATTTAATTAATTATTTTTTTTATAAATAATTTGTTAAATTATACAGGGTTACAGAAATGTGAAGTAAAAGTGAAGGAAATAAATACCATATGTCTCCCTTAAATACAAAATTAGCAAAATATTAGCAACATTTTCTAAAACTTATAATGAGGATGGTCAGGGATTGTGGCCTGACTGTCATCACTAGGACTGTGGTTTGTCTATGGCTCTTACATCTGGGACCAGTCAGAGAAATCATGGCCCAAGGGGGACAATTATCAAACTCATGATAGTTAATGACCTCTGGGTCTCTCTATTCTACTCTCAGGCCAGCTTTAATACTTGGTAAACAGTGTCTAATGCTGTGAGACAAACAACTTGTTATGTTTGTGAAAGTATCCCTGGCCTTAAAACATTATGGCTGAAAAAGATGGTGGTTTGTCTGATGACTGAGTTGTGCATATTGAGCCAAGCAGACAGAGCAAACTGATTATACAAGGTAAATTACTTTTCTTAAATTCTTTTTTAAAGGAACTCAACGTTGTGTCAGTTGCTGCCACTATTGGGGCGCGCCCCTGTGGAACCCTATGTCTGAGGCACGTGTGTAGTCACTCCAATCATTTCCCAATGCAGTGTGATACCTGTGCACCTGAGCATATAAAAAGGGCATCTGCAAAGATGTCCTCAGGAAGCTGCTTGTGTGTGTGTTTTGTGAAAGAAAAGAAAAATACCTTCAAAATAGCAATGGATATGAGCTGTGTGTTATCTGTCTGGGAGCGGTGCATACACGTTCAGTCCTCGAGGTGGTTGGATGCGACAAGTGCTCAGTGAGAAAGCTCCATTCCCGACTGGCTTTCTTCTCAATCACTCGCCTCTGGTTCTGATAAAATATATCAAAAAGATCTCCTGCTCCACTCATCAAGCCCTGCATACGATGAGTTATTAGAACTTATAAATCGTGCCAAGGCCTGACTAAGTCTGAACTGGTTCTTCTCGAAACGTGAGATTGCAGATGGTCACTTAGATGAGTGATATCATACTCTGCTTGCATGGTTCTTTCGACTTTGAGTTATTCGACAGTGGAGGGGCTGTGTGAGCAGTATTATGGGAGGATACCTCAGGTAGAAGGGAATTTAGCAAGCTATCTCTCCCCGGGGACATCCTCATCGCTGTAGGCTCGCGTTTTACAACATCTAGGCTTGTGGGCAAAGAGTATGCAGCGACCGGTCAGTCTGGTGGGGCTCTGCACACTAAAGTAGTCATGCAGGCCTACCAATCAGACCTGCTCAAAGACCTAGACTAGAGTGAGGGTTTATCCCCCGAGGTGGTCTCCGAACTGCAAATGACCACAGATTTGCTCTTCGTGCCACCAAGCGGGCAGCCCGCTCCATTGGCCCATTCTGAATTTTAAATACTAGTGTGGCGAGCAGGACGAGGCCAAGGGACGTGAGAGAACGGCACGAGGCCGGTGGCGTGAGTGATAATGAATGACACCTGTGAGACGCACCGGTCTCACATCTCTCACGGAGGAGCGGAAGCATAAAGGAGGAGCGACGACAGTGAAGATCGAGAGAGGAACAGGCCTGATTTTAATGTTGTGTTTTGTTTTATTATATGTGACAGCAGTCGTCTGTGAGAGATACGAGAACGGTGTGTCTCACAGGTGTCATTCATTATCACTCACGCCACCGGCCTCGCGCCGTTCTCCCACGTCCCTCGGCCTCGTCCTGCTCGCCACTACTATGCATCTCAAATGTCTTGCCAATAAAGGAAAAAAAGAGTTAAAGAAACGGACTTGAAACGGTTACTATTTGGCTTAACTCTTTGTTTTCATGTTGAAAGAGCATGTTTCAATGAAGTAACTCGATCAAATATAGAAAACAGGATTCCCACTTTCCATCATGATTTGAACTGGGCTGGATAGGGAGAGTAAATATTGAAATAAAGTGTTAGATGAGTAAATGGGCAGACTAGTTTGGGCCAATCACACAGAACATGCAATTCACAAGTAATAATAATCAGAGTATTTGATGTGCTGGACATTACTTTGGGCCGAACCCATAGTACTCCCCCCATATCCCTGGCTGTGATAGGAACCATCAAAAAAAGAGGAGTCGGAGTGGTGGAGGGATGCTGAAAACTGTTGAGGAACAGGTGCTAATTGAGGAACTGAGTCTGCTACCTATAGGCCTCATTTGAACGAGTTCCTTACGAACTTTGTTAATAAAATATTTAAAAATGAGAGATACAGGTCATTAGAGCGAACAAAAACATAAGGTCTGGAGGTGCTTTTTAAAAAAGTTGAACTTGTTTTAACTTGAGAACTGCATGAGATGCTGCAAAAGACACAAGACACGAGTACAACGGTTAAACACGTTCGTCTATCGTGTGTTTACATTGAAAAACAATGTAAAAGTAGTGCAGTGGAATAGAAAAATCTTCTATTATGTTGTTTTTTAAAAGAGTTTCTGTTATAAAGGTGTTTTTGGGGTAAAGAATGTGTACATGTGTATAAAGAAAAGCTTTTGAGGAAATGCATTTTAGGCTAAAGTTCATATTTAAGGGGGTTGATTATTTAAGTAGTAAAATGGATTTTATATTCAATGGACAACAGGATTATAAATGTAACACATACAGTATATTAACAAAGAACTGGATTTAAATGAGATCTCATTTCACTTTAGGTTTTAGGAGCAAAAACGTGTTAAAAAAAGTAAAGACTAGTAGGTGATTTTTCTGTGAAATAATTTTTCTTTGATTTTTCTGACGGCAGATACACCTCTGGACGGGGACTGAGATGGGGATGGAGACACCTCTTGATTCTGGAGGGGACGGAGACACTTCTGGACGGGGACAACTCTGGAGGGGACGGAGACACCTCTGGAGGGGACGGGGATGGGACGGAGACACCTCTGGACTCTGGATAAGGACGGAGATATTTCTGGACAGGAACGGAGACATCTCTGGACGGGGATGGAGACACCTCTGGACGGGGACTGAGACATCTCTGGACGGGGATGGATACATCACTGAACAGGGAAGGGGACTTCTCTCGACAGGGACGGAGACACCTATGCTGCCGTGCAAAGGCAAAAGACCGTAACTTCGTTTTTGGTCGAAAATGAGTTATTGATATTTTTGGCACATTCAAGACCTCCTTTATCATTTCTCCTTTTTTCGAGAAAATAATGGTTTGTCTTAACCGTAACTTCCAAAAGCCCATGAGAAACCAAGGCAGAACACCGTAACACCAGTTACGGCTCTTTGGCTTAGTTTTGGAACGCTCATATTGAGTTACGGCCTTTGTTTAGCCGCGCGTCAATATGAAGTTACTGTGCTGGCGTTCTATCAAATAATGCTACCAATCAGATTATACGGTGTTCTGCCTTTGTTTTACTCTCCATTAAAATTGAAATTACGATGTAGCCTGTGTACTTTGTATAGCTACCATCCGTCCCTGTAACTTCTGATGTCCTGCAGAGCTTTGTCCTGCACTAATGTGGTCAGAACATTTCTTAACCCGCTCCATCGACAAACGTGCGATATCGATTGCGAAGGATGCAGAGTTGACAGAAAAATGTTACACATGCCGTAGCAGGTCAATACAACAAAGAACTAAAGCCCCGCCTCACCCAGTTCGGGTACCGGACCTAGTTGAAACAATCATGCATCTAGCTGGCAGAGTGCCAAAACTTCGCCGGCGCCTTCAGCTCCGCCCTGAACACGGTCGAGCCAACGCGGGACTAATATCACAGAGTGATAATAATGAAGCAAGGGTATATTGGCGCATACAACATACTGAAGCAAGTGCTGGTGCATACAACATCAGAACAGCTGTTAAAAGCATGCATACAAAACACAGCGTCAGGAATAAATCCGCGGGACGAGCGAAGTGCACGCACAATAATAGGGCAGACAGCTGAAACCAACGCATACTGAAAAGACGCAGAACACAGAAGGTTGTGCTATAAATGCATTAGTCGTCTAAGTAGTCCAGAACGCGCTCCCTACTGAGTCCTAAGGGCTAAAGCACTGCATATGCTACTTTTCGTGAACGGAGCGTGACACATTCGAACACGAATCTCGGTAAACGCCTGTGAAAGTATGCGTCTTTCAGATTCACCGCTATAAACCAGTCTCCGGGTCGAGTGTGCGCGAGGATCTGTTTTATCGTGATCATTACATTACATTATAACGCGTGTTTAGCAAGTCTTGTGCCACTCGGTACCACTTGAAGATACTCTTTAGTCTTTACCGCTATGGAGGTATTTTGTCATGTCTAATGTATTAATAGGGCCACCAGAATGCAACCAAAGCACAATAACTAGAAGGCTAGGTAATTGTAAATCATACAAAATAATTGCCATGATCACTAGATTTTATACAGGTGTTACTATAATGATTTTGTTAATGTGATCAGCAACCAAATATTGATAATGTGGAAGTTACTGCCTTTTGCCTTGGCATGACTTTTCACTTTTGGCTGACAATACAAAGGCAGAGTACAGTAACTTCAAAATAGTGGTCAAAAGTCAAGTTTGAGCTAAAAATTTTGTTATGTAGATAATTTTCATTACTTAAACATCTAACTGACAGATTTTCAGTGTCCTACCTATAATTACTTCGGCGGGACAACTAAAAATCTTTAAAGTCATTTTTCTCAGTTCCACACTCTAGCGAGTTAAGGTCTTTTGCCTTTGTAGGGCAGTATGGACAGGGACGGAGACACCTCTGGACGGAGATGTATATATCTCTGGACGGGAACGGATACACCTCTGGACGGGGACGGATACGCCTCTGGACGGAGACGGATACATCTCTGGACGGAGATGGATACATCTATGGACGGGGACGGATACATCTCTGGATGGGGATGGAGACATCTCTTGACGGGGACGGAGACACTTCTGGACGGGGACGGAGACACCTCTGGATGGGGACAGAGACACCTCTGGATGGGGACATCTCTGGACAGGGACGGAGACACCTCTGGACGGGGACGGAGACATCTCTGGACGGGAACGGATACATCTCTGGACGAGGATGGGGACGGACACACCTCTGGACGGGGACTGAGATGGGGACGGAGACATCTCTGGACGGGGATGGAGACACCTCTTGATTCTGGAGGGGACCGAGATACTTCTGGACAGGTACGGAGACACCTCTGGACGGGGCAACTCTAGAGGGGACGGAGACACCTCTGGAGGGGACTGGGATGGGACGGAGACACTTCTGGATGGGGACGAAGACACCTCTGGACGGAGACAGAGACACCTCTGGACGGGGATGGAGACACCTCTGGACGAGGATGGGGATGGAGACACCTCTGGATGGAGACATCTCTGGACTCTGGACAGGGATGGAGACTGGAGTTATAAATGGAGAATGAACAAAGACCACAACCTGGTTAAATTAATTTATTATTTTAATCAATCATTACACAATGGACAACAAAATACAACTATCAATATGAAATATGATATTTTTCAAACTCAAATGCAGGATACTGGAAAAACAGCAACCAAAGGAAACTTATGGGTGGAAATATCTAAATAATAATAATAAAATAAATATTTTTAAATACTCAGAACTTCACATTTAGCCCATTCCTTCCTGACAATTATGCCACAGGTTCTCATCAACATCGCATTGAATGTTTTCCCTTGCAATGCAACAAAGGAAATACCTCCGTTCTGTATTGTATGGGCCGATAGTTGGTATGTGGCAAAGGACACCATCATTAGAGATGGCAGCACACATGGTGGCAGCACTACCAGCCCGACCTGCCGCCATATATGCCTTCCCAACCAAAGCCGATGTTGTACGGCAGGGCTTTGTGGGAAGCGCCGGAGCCCGCAGGGATGATGCCGCCTCAGGGGAGAGATGTGAAGCAAATGTCTCTTCAACCCTGGGCATCATCCCATAGCCCTCCTCCCTGGCACCCAATATATTTGAATATATATGCACATTGGGGCCAGATAAACGTGAAGAGAAGGGCTTATTCCACGATCTCGACACCTCGGTGTGGAGATCGGGAAAAAATGGCAGACTCCGGCGTAGAGGCTGTGGCTGAGCCTGCAGGGAAGCGCTCATCTAGTTTACTTTTTTGTGTCGCTTCCTGCATTTCCTGTGGCCAGTCGACCTTTAACTTGACCACGGCTCTAGTCACAACCTCTAGCATCTCCTCTGAGGCAGGGGAATGGGGTGACGAATCCACACATTCTCCTGCATCGATGCCTGAAATATCCATCTCCTCTGAGCCAGATAGTTCAAGCATCGGGTCCGTGACAGGGGCGGAAGAAGCCGCTACGCGGGCTTCCGCACCCTGCGCGGGACCCTGGGAGCTAGTTTCAGAGTGCTGAGAAAGGGCCGAAGCCGTCTCAGCACTATCCACTAACTCCCTTTGCGATCCCCATGAATGCAGGCGCCACGCTGCCTCGACAGACGTGGGACCTGATCCACGGGGAGCGCGAGCCTGGCCAGTCTCATCGAACATGGGCAGGCGGGAGCGGAGCGTTCTCAGGGGCATTGTTTCACAGTAGCACAGACAGCGCCCTCGAGCGCTGCCTGTGCATGCTCCACTCCCAGACAAACCACACAAAGCGCGTGTGTCACCCTCGCTCAAATAACGCGGGCAAGGGGACGAACACTGCCTGAATAGTTTCCCCTTAATATTCGCCATAATATTTCTTTCAATACAAGTGACAGACACCACCAAATAAGACAGACAGTTGCTGAAGACCAGAAGCTAACACTTCCTGTTTCCTGTGACCTTTTATATAGCTTCCGGATCACCGTCACATGCGACGTCACGAGTGACGTAATGGCGCTACACCAATCGAGATTGGAATGATTCCATAGTTGACTTCAGACGCTACATGCCGAAGTCATTCCCCAAAGCGTAGAGTATCGATGCAGCGGGAGTTCCCTTACGGAAGGGAACAATAAGTCCTGGGTTCAATTCCCATGGAATGCATGAACTGATTAAATGTTTACCCTGGAATGCAACAAAAGTCACTTTGGATAGAGTCTGCCAAATGCTTAAATGTAAATGTAATTGCCATTTTCCATAAAGTGATGTTACATGCAGTCAATTTACTGCTAATGATTAAATTTTATTTAGTCATGTCATGTGCACTGTGCAGATGATTTTGCCGAGTTAGACACGTTCCTGGGTCAACATATTGGGCCCTATTTTAACGATCTAAAGTGCAGGGCACAAGTGCAGTTAGGGCATGTCCGAATCCACTTTTGCTAGTTTAATAGTCGACATGCCCTGCACATGGTCTAAAGGGTTGTCCCGATTATCTTAATGAAACTAGCCCTGGGTCTCAATGTCCATACTATCCATACTAAACAGTATGTGAGATTAAAATAAGTGTGTCCCAAAGTAGTATGCTGAAAAGAGTATGCCAGATCTGTGCACACTCTGAAGGCTAATATTGCCCACAGCCCATTGCACTTTGGAGAAGGAACAACAAACACAAGTAAAAAGTGTTAAAAAACTACAAAACATGGCGGATATGCGCGACCGACGGTGAGAGGTTTAGATAAAGGTTTGAGTGACCTGATAAACCTGATAAAAAAAAAAATTATTTCATGTCCTCTGTGTTATATTTCATCTGCAATAACAATGTGGACTTTTATAAAGATCCGTTTGACCATTCACTTTTAAATGCATCATTATACATAAAAGCTGCAGTCCGTAGCTTTTTTGAGGTTAAAAATTATCCAAAATACATATTTGAGAAAATACATAACCAGCCAGTGTTCAAAACTATCTGCTTGCCTTATCTCGATTCAAAACGGCAAGCTTGTAATAATGTTTTTAATTCCAGTGGTACTGGTGGATTTTAGCGGGAGATTCGAGCATGTATTTGCGTCATTACGTCACATCTGTACACATAAAGAAGGAGTCTCGGCTAGTAGGCTATATTGCGAGTGAGGATGATGGAGGTGGAGATTTATAGCCTTTTCTCACAGCACTTGATATAATTAAACTTATCAATGTGATGGCGGATACAGAAAGGTTTAAACCACAATCACGAGTGACAACAGATTCACCCGCTGTAAAATGCAAAAGACTTCGTTCGGGCTTTGGAGTGGCTACAGAAAAAAAGAGACTGCAACCGGACCCATGCGGAAAAACGAGGATACATAACGGAAGGACATTATATTTAGTCACGCAATGCTTGCTTACGTTGTTAACATTAACAATTTGAGAACAAAGTATAATTTGCACAGTTTTGCGTGATATGATAACTTATAAGCGATTGTTAGATTTAATCACCGCGATGTCAGAACCAGAACAAAAGTGGATGTTTCTTACTATTTCAGATGAGATTTTCCGGTGAAAATTGTTATGTTGGTCATACTTCCAAAAAGAATAATCTGTGATTCTGAATGCCAGTATCCACACCGGCGCGGTGACTGACAGCTGCACACTGTCCTCAAACATTGTGTTCATCCGCGCTGTGCCGTGTCGAGGGTGTTGAAGTACAACTCACGTAAAGTTGATAATTCCGCGAATGACTGCAATTGCAGATTTCAAACAGAGATGGCAACAAAGAGGAAAAATTCCGGACTGCAGCTTTAATATGAGGAGAGTTTTCTGCATGAAAGACCAACGACTGCAGATTAATATGCAACTGCATTTCTATGGTAGGAAATGAAATTAAAATTGTATGACGTGAAAGTAGGCTATGTGTCCCAAAGCTTGTGTACTCTTTTGCCACACACTCAAAAGTGTCCACTTTTTCTTCACAAAAAGAGTACATACTTTTAGGGCGTAGTATAAGTAAGCGTATTGAGACGCAGCTTAGCAAAAAACACTCGATTCACACCTGGCCCTGCATTGCGCTGGCTGTATGAAAGGGCCATACAGTGTTGAGCCTGCATGGAACAACCTTCCTGCCTGAAAATTTGATCCTAACCATATCCCTACCCCTAAACCTTACCCTACCCATAAGTTATGCCTATAATCAGAGTGAAATGATAGGTGAATAACACTGTTTTAAGCCTAAACTTGACATGAACTGTAAACTTGTCCCTCAAATCTGATTGGTTGATTGGAATGTTGTTCCAGGATCAACTTGGTTGTTGATCCCGGAACACATTGCACTTGGAAATCAGGTTCCAACTGGGCAGGCGGCATAGGAGCAACTGGACAACTGAAGTATATTTTCAACTCGTGTTCAACTGTGCTAGGATCCATACACACAACAATGCAAACTGGTGCACAGAATGTACACAAGAACTCTAATACCTGTAGCTGAAAATAAATAAATAAATAAATACTTTGAATATGTATTTTGTTAATCTATTTAGTAGGCCTACTACATTGTCATAAATATGTGTCATGCTACATCATGTTACACACAACAAATTATTGAACATTTTTTAAGTTTTTAAATAAATGAAAAAGGCTTATTTGTGCTTTCACTTATGACAAATCAAATGTGATTTATATGTTTTTTCCCCAAGAGCTAACAATTAAACCCAAGAGATATAAGTACATCTCTTACAGAAATCCCTAATGATAAAAAATACTAATAAAAACCAACCAATCCTCCCAACATTCTGTTTATTTGTGAGACTCACTGTCATTCCTTCAGTCAACAGTGGATGCTGAAGCCTAATGAGATGTAAACTGTTTTAAGTTTATCTAAACTTCACAAGTTGTATTGCATTTCCATTTTTCTTCATGTGATTTAAGGGATCATGCATACCATGATGGATAACATATCTTATCCTGTGATACTGACTCTCATGGTGCCCAAAGAATCAAAATCATATAGACATGTGTATTTTATTTGTTTTCTTGCCTTATATGTGCTTATATTGTCAATTAATATTCGTCTTGTTATGGTCATCATCATGGAAAAAGCACTTCATGAACCGATGTACATTTTCTTGTCTCATCTGTGTATAAATGGGGTTTATGGAGCCTCGGGATTCTACCCTAAATTTCTGTCTGATTTAATATTGGATTCATATGTGATCTCCTCTCACATGTGTGCTCTGCAGATCTTTGTTATTTACAGCTCTTTACTGTGTGAGTTTACAATATTAACAGTGATGTCTTATGATAGATATGTAGCCATATGCAAACCTTTAGACTATCATTCCAAATTAACTAAATTCACCTGTGTGAAATTAATTCTGTTTTCATGGATTGTTCCCACTATTTCTGTATTCACTGGCACTCTGTTGTCAAATTTGAATCCATTTTGTGCTTATCATGTAGATAAATTATATTGTGACAACTGGTCAGTTGTAAAACTGTCTTGTGCATCATCTTTTGTAAATAATGTCTATGGATATATTGTTGCTATAATATTTGTTAGCTTTGTAGTTATCATCATAGTGTCCTATATTAAACTGATCTCTGCATGTAAAGCATCTTTAGAAAACAGAAGGAAATTCTGGCAAACGTGTCTGCCACACATTTTATTACTGATAAATTTCACGTTTGCTGTGTTATTTGATATAATGTATAGCAGATACGGTTCAAATGATATTCCAGAGAGTCTGCGTTATTTTTTGGCTTTAGAATTAATTATAGTCCCACCTGTTTTTAACCCACTAATCTATGGGTTAAATATTAGAGCAGTGCGCCAAAGAGTTTTTACTTCATGTGTTGCATCAAGAGTAAATGTTTCAAGTGCACCAAGAAGATGTAAAACATAATTATTTTCTGTACTTTTCTGAATGCTTAAACAGTTGTCATGACATTTTGTTTTTTATAAATGAATTGTGACCAAATTAATTTTGTACAAGCATATTATTAATGAAGTGTGAAATATGTATATGATATATTTATATGTCTCTTGATTCCCAAGACCAGAAATATGTCTAAAAAGAGATTTTCTTAACAAGTAGGCCTACCCTGGATCATAATGGTCTCTTAAGAGTTTTCTGTAGATGTCTTTTTACATCTTAACATCATTATTGTATATTTGTGCAAGGTTTCCTTTATAAAGTTGTAAACTGTTTAGAGTTTGATAGTGTAGGCCAGGGGTAGGCAAGTTCGGTCCTAGAGAGCCGCTGTCCTGCAAAATTTAGTTCCAACCCTAATCAAACACAACTGGGGCCGTATTCACAATGAATTTTAAGGCTAAAGCTCCTAACTGGCGAATTTAGGAGCAACTCCTAAAAATAATGGGTGTGTCACTCGTAACTTTAGGACTCCTAATTTTTTTGACTAAGAGTAATTCACGAAGCATTTTAGCCCTAGCACCTAAGCCTGGGACAGCTTAAAAGAAGTCGAGAGGACTCCTAACTCACTAAGACCTATTCACAAACCGCTTTTTGTGGCATTTCACGTTGCGATGTTTTGAAATCCGTATGCGGCGGCTACAGGAGCTTCCAATCGCGAGGGAACAATTTTGCATTGTAGGCATAACTAGGGATGCAACAACGCCACCAACAACAACCAAAACTACTCATTGCATGTAAACTAATTGTAACGTTTCATTGTGAATCAAATTAAAATGTTCTTCTCTTTGCAAACGTAGGCAAAGGCATAGTGACAGATTAATTCAATAATGTTGCAAAGATATTGCATCAATCCATATGTTTCATTAGGCTACTAGGCTATTTGTTTTCCCTTACTCTTTATTCATTTAGGCTATTAATTCAGTTATTCATCATCTTCCGTCCTTCGCACTACTTGTGTAGCGCACGCACTTGTGTCACCTGTCACTCATCATCATAGGGGACGTGTTTGGAATCATTCCCGCGTTACAATCATCAGCCAATCAAGGTGGCCACTTCAGTCAAGCTCGTGCATGAGTAATGACGTCATCCATAGCAACGAAGACTCACTCTTAGTTTAGGAGTTGTCATTTTTCTTTACTAAGAGTAGGTCTGAAACGCATTGTAAATAACTTTTAAGAGAAAACTCCTAGCTAAAATCTTTTATTGCGATTTAGGAGTACTCCTAGTGGTAAGATAAAATGCTTTGTGAATACGGCCCCTGAACACAGGTGTGTTTGATTAGCTCAATGTCTTCAGGATTACTAAGGCTATAGGCAGGAGAGGTTTTTTCAGTGTTGGAGCCAAACTCTGCAGGATAGCGGCTCTCTAGGACCAAACTTGCCTACCCCTGGTGTAGGCAAACTGGTAAATCAAATATATTCCTATTACTTTTCACAAGTCAGTACTGTCTCTGGCAATACATTGCAAAGAAAATTATATTTATCTTTATTTCATTCAGCTGAACCGCAATGCACTATTCAAACAATGTAAGGAAAAATTCATGACCAATTTTGCTATAATAATATTTTTTGGACTCAAACAAGATATTGAATGAGGGGGAAAAAACAACTGAACAGAAACGCCCAATTTTCGAGTTAAAGGTCAACTTGAACCCATGTGCAGTTTATTGAAACGAAATCCAAAGTGAGCAAAACAAAGACTTTACTGGACATGGAAACAACTCACCAACAGTAGTGTGACACAAACAAAGCTAGACAAGTAACAATGGTAACATGAGGGCTATTTATACACAAAGACTAATGAGAAATAAGAAACACCTGACAATCAAGACAATAAACCAATCTCAAAACAGAAAAGAGAAACACATGACCTGATTCATGTGGGTATCCAAGGAAATGCCTTAAATTGGATCAAATCTTATTTCCAAAATATAAGTTTTTCTGTTCAGATGGGAGAATCTACGTCAACCTCAGCGCCGTTATCGCGTGGTATTCCACAAGGATCCATTTTAGCACCGGTCTTTTTTTTACTTTACATGCTTCCTTTGGGTCAGATCATGAGAAAATATGACTTGTTTTTTCATTGCTACGCAGATGACACCCAGCTGTATCTACCCTTAAAACCAACTACTGCTGTAGAAAGGCTGGTAGAGTGTCTTGGGAGATTAAGAGGTGGATATCTGCTAATTTTCTTTGTCTAAATGAATCGAAGACTGAACTGATCTTATTTGGCCCTTCCGAGTCTACTGACACATCCAAAATTGAATTGGGTACACTATCCCCTTTTCGGATGCAGCATGTAAAAAACGTAGGTATAGTTTGCGATGTACACTGAAATTTGATAAACAGGTAAATGAAATAGCCCAAATTATTTTTTTTCCAGTTGAGATCGCTAAAATTAAGCCCTTTGACACGGAAAGACCTGGAAAAGGTAATTCATGCCTTTATTTTCTCAAGATTGGACTATGGCAATGCATTGTATTCTGGTGTTCAACACAAAAGCTTAAACAGATTACAGCTGTTTCAAAATGCTGCCGCAAGACTCCTGACAGGTACTCGGAAAAATGAGCATATTACTCCTAAGAGAACTACATTGGCTGCCGGTTTTCTACAGGATTAATTTTAAGATACTTTTATTCGTTTTTAAAGCACTACATGGCACTGCTCCAACATATATAACTGATCTGATCCAGGTAAAGAAAAAGAGTATTGCGCTCCGAGTCATTACATCTCTTGGTGGTTCCGCGGACATTCCGGAAAATGAGAGGAGACCGCTCTTTTGCGGCTGCTGCTCCTAGGCTATGGAATAGTTTACCTCATTATATGCAGCAATGCTCCTCTCTTAGAGAGTTTAAACGACAGTTAAAAGCATATTTTTTTCACAATGGCATTTGATCATTCATGAGCGCTATATTAGTGGTGTAACAGGTTATTATTATTTCCACACGAATCTGGATGTTTTATTTTGTGATTATTTGTGGAAATAGAATTTGAATGAGATTTTATGTTTATTTTACCTAGGCTCATGTACAGCACTGTGGTCAACTTTTGTTGTATTAATATGTGCTTTATAAATAAATTGAACATTGAATTGAACATTGAACAACCAATCAGAACATTACACATAAGATTAGGGAAACACATGACATGATCACACAATGGGATAAGGGAATCACATGTCAAGACCAGGAAAAAGAAAGGAGGCATGACTACAAAATAAAAGACATAAAAACATAAACGTGAACCAAAACCCAAAACCAATGTAACATATCCCTCCCCTCAAAGGGCAGCTCCAGATGGCCTAATGTCACACCCATCCCAAAACCAAAACAACAAAAAGTCCAGGAGGGTGGAGGAGCAGAGACGGTCGAGGGCAAGGGATGGAGGGCCAGGCCGATGACGTAGAAGTGGCCCTGGATCAAGGCATGGCGGTGGACCTGGACTGTGGAGCAGTGGCGAGCCTGGACCGTGTAGCAGTGGGCGAGACCATGGACCTTGGAACAATGGCGGGCCTGGTCTGTGGAGCAGTGGCGGGTCTGGAGTGTGGAGCAATGGCGGAACTGGGCTGTGAAGCACTGGACGAGGCCATGGTGGATCAGGTGGCCATGGCGGAGCTAGGGACCAAGGCAGAGTAGACCACCATGGTGAAGCAGGTGGTGGTGACAACCTCCTCCTCAGTGGAGCTGGAGAGCACCAAGGTGCAGTTGGTGGATTGGAAGGCAATGGCAGAGAAAAAAACATGACCTCCATGGCATGGAGCACAGTGAGTTCATGGACAGCCTCCGTGTATACAGAGATGGCCTTCTTGGCCACCAAAGGGCAGGCAGAAAGTTCAGGAAGTAAAGACATGAGGGGTGTGCGATATATATAGTCTGCGATATTATCGTGATTGTTGTTTTAACTATGTGGAATCTGACACTATTGAGTATGTCCCTCACTTTACAAAAACACATCTAGAGAGCGCACCCATCTACATGATGTAGTCTAGGTTAGACTAGTGAGCTTGCACTAGTGCAGTGTTGTAGTGTAACGGAGTACAAATACTTCGTTACTGTACTTAAGTAGAAATTTCACGTATCTGTACTTTACTTCGCTATTTCAATTTATGTCAACTTTCACTTTTACTCCACTACATTTCCTAGATAAAATGTATACTTTTACTCTGTTATATTTCCACGAAGAATCTTCGTTACTCGTTACTACAAAATAAAATCAGAAGAAATGTGTGCGACTGCAATAAGGGAGGTTTGGCGAATCGCTGCTCCTAGATTGCATTACGCACGCTCTGCACGCTCTATTTCAGCGTAATGCTTGTTTGTTGCCAAAGAAGGAGGAAGCACAACTGAAACCGCCATGGAAGCACCTACTGGAGGACCGTGGGGAAACTCCTTTTCCTTGATTTACTGAAGCTTATGTGTAAAACGCATTTGCAGCTGCACAGCTAGCACATTGAGCGTCTAGCTCGCTCATCGACTGTGCTGCGGCAACTGCATATCCAATGGCGCGTGCGACCAATGAGCTAGCCCCACGTCATTACACGTCAGAGCCTGCCAAGGGGGCGTGGCCTTAGCCTATAATAGTCCCCTGAATTCGCCATTATAGCAGGTTTAACCTATGGGTTTAACGACTGAAGCGACAACTCGCCAGGTTACTATAGTGCGGCCGGCTACGCAATACTCGTTCCCTCTCTCCTTTCGAACGGCCACAATAAAGTTCACAATCAAAGTTCTAACCGCTTGCTTTAAAAAAAAAAATTTACTTTTACTTCAAATACTTAAGTACATTAAATATCAGAAAATTACTTTTGATACTTAAGTAAAAGTATCTGATATATGCTGTACTTAAGTAATATTCTAAAAGGTAACTCACTTCTACCAAAGTCTTTTTCTAGGACGATACTTGTACTTTTACTCAAGTATTGCTTTCTAGTACTTTATACAACACTGCATTAGTGCATGCTTTCACTGTGTGATTTAGTTTATTATAATGCATTTGTAATGCCCTTAATATTCAAGATAATGGGAAAAAATACCTCTGTATGTCTTTTATATTTATATCATTTAATATAGTTAATCAATATCTCACGATTTTCTCCAAATATCAGCACGATTACAAATGTGATATTTATTTTATAAAGCAGCTCAATAAACAAGAAGTTCATATTAAGTGACTTACATTTTCAGGGCTCTCAAGTTTTGAAGACAGGCAAGAGTGACATCTCCTCCCCATCAAGTGGTCAAAGGGGGGGGGTGGGTTGGACGGGTCGCGGGAATGGATATGGTGGAATCCGGCTTGTCCCGTAGATGGTCTGCTCGCACACAAGCAGATCTGTTTGCACTCTGGAGACGCGTTTGGTCTTCCACTATCAAATTTCGTCATGTAGCGAATCCACCATGGCACAAGCGCAACTGGCATTTAATGGGAATGGGAGATGAGATTATGATTGATTGGTTTATTGCACATAAAGCCCAAAACACACCCATTACTTATTAAGAGCCAACATTTGTATGTGGGGCCCATATGGGTATGAAATGGGCTGAAAAATGGGCCCCATGTAGGATTGTCCGCGGGTTACATAATGGCCCCATGTTAATTGCCCAGATGAATTTCATGTAGGATTACACTTGGTACTAGGCCGGACCCAAGTGGGCAACATGCACAAGACCCATCTCGGGCCCAGCTTTAACCCAGCCGACATTTGTATGTGGGGCCCATGTGGGTTTGAAATGGGCTGAAAAATGGGCTTTGATTGGGATTGTTCGCGGGTTACATAATGGCCCCATATTATTGCCCAGATGAATTTCATGTAGGATTGCACTTGGTACTAGGCCGGACCCAAGTGGGGCAAACATGCACAAGACCCATCTCGGGCCCAGTTTTAACCCAGCCGACATTTGTATGTGGGGCCTATGTGGGTTTGAAATGAAAAATGGGCTCTGTATGGGATTGTCCACGGGTTCCATAATGGTCCCATGTAAATCGCCCAGGTGGATTTCACCTAGGATTGCACTTGGTACTAGGCAGGACCCAAGTGGGCAACATGCACAAGACCCATTTCGGTCCCAGCTGCCAATATTTGTATGTGGGGCCCCTGTAGGTTTGAAATGGGCTGAAAAATGGGCTCTGTATGGGATTGTCCACGGGTTCAATAATGGCCCCATGCCAACTGCCCACATGGATTTCATATAGGATGGCACTAACAAACAGGTGGGCCCCAACTGGGCCACATGCACAAGACCCATCTTGGTCCCAGCTTTATTTCTTTTGTGGGTACTACAAAGTTACTACGTGGGCTGAAATATGGGCTGTAAGTGGGTTTGTCCATGGGTTCCATGCTGGCCCCAGCAACTTACTCATTTAAGCTTTATGCAGGATTTCACAGGGCTTTAGGTGGGGCCTAACTAGGAATCATATGCATGTGGCCCAACTCGGGATCATCTGGGTTCCATCTAAATGAGTAGCAACACCACACAAACAAGTTTTAAAGCATTAGAGCACACAGTGAGATTTAAATCTTTTAAATTTTATTGAAATTACTCATCATATTATGCTATATTCTGAAATTCCAGAGACAATATTTAAAGAAGCAGATTTATGTCAGATTAAAGAGTATCTCTTAAATGTTATATAACTATTTGTTAAAATACATATTTTGAACCTGTATTTGACCCAGCCTTTACTGAAAATTTGAACAGGAAATAAATTGGGGACAGTTAGAAGAAGCAGCAACTATACATTTATCAGTGCAGCTTACACTGCAGACAGTCATTTGCGTATTCTAGACACTGTCCTCCTCCATCTCTTGTCCTGGACTATTTTGAGAGTTCCCTCTCAGTTTCTTGCCAGTTGATCTGTGTAGTCTTCTTAAGAGCCTCTGCAAAACAAATTTGTTTTTTTTAGGGATTATGATTTTAGAGAAATCATGTTACTTACACATGTCACAATACCTTATGACAGAATAACATTTTTTTACTCAGGATAAAAAACAAAAACAGCAAAAAACTTATATTGGAATGGTCACAGTATTGGAATGTCACTGGAAGGGGATTTGGGAAATCAATAAAAACAGTTTATAAAGTATGAATAAGCAATGTGTTTTAAAGCATCAAGTCATTCATTAATACAAGTTAACCATTAAAAAAAATTATAAACAAAAATAATAATAATAGGCCTACATTATTTGTCTCAAGAATTTTTTGTTATTTTAATATTAGGTAGTTTCTCACAATCAGATTCTCAGTCCATGATAGAATGGGCGACAAAATGATGCATAATAAAGTATAATGATTTATGATTGCTTTTAAAGTAAAATTAGGGATGCTCCGATCGATCGGCCGGAGATTAGGGTTAGCTTCATCCTCAAGCCATCATAGGTGAATGACTTTCTTCTTTCAGACGAATATAATCGGAGTTATATTAATAAACACCCAGATGCTTCCGAGCTTTATAATGGCAGTGAATTGCAACCATTAAAGTGAAGCTCAAAAAAGTGCATCCATCCATGATATAAGAACTCCACGCGGCTCTGAGGGGTTAATAAAGGTCTTCTGAAGCAAAGCCATGAGTTTGTGTAAGAAAAATATTCATATTTAAAACTTTATTAACAAAATAACTAGCTTCCGGCCAAACGAACATACGGATTGCACTTAAGTGTAAAGCGCAACTTATGCGACGCACTGCTGATATTTACGCTACGCCATTATGCACTACGCTACTTCTGACGTCACAAGTTGCGTAAGTTGTGCTTTATATGCAAGTTGGCTGCTTATGGCCGTTTGGCTAGTTATTTTACTTTATAACGTTTTAAATATGTATATTTTTCAAACAAAAACTTTGCTTCCGAAGGCCTTTATTAACCCCCCGGAGCCGTGTGGAGTTTGTTTATGATGGATGGATGCACTTTTTTGAGCTTCAAACAAATAGTTGCAATTCACTGCCATTATAAAGCTCGGAAGCGTCAGGGTGTTTATTAATATAACTCTGATTGTATTCGTCTGAAAGAAGAAAGTAATATACACCTAGGACAGCTTGAGGGTGAGTAAATCATGGGCTAACTTCTCTAAGTAAATTATGTAAAATCTAATTTTGTACATTTTATTAAATTAAGTCAAATCAAAACACCTCAACAAGGTTAATAAATCCATACCGGAAGTGACTGTGGAGTGTAGTAGATAAAGAACAATCCTCCACCAAATTGCCAGTACTCATCTGGATCCTTGGTCAATCTGGGGTGGGGTGGGGTGGGCTGATAAGTCCTTAAAAAGAAAGATTTAATTTTTACAATTCATTTTAAACAATATTAAACAAAACGTATTTAAATTGTACCAACATTTGCCATTATAAAACATTCAGACAACATCAACAAATGGTCCCCAATAGCTCCCTGGGCGCCACTGCCCACTGTTCCGGGTGTGTGGGTGTGTGTGTTCAATACTCACTGCTGTATGTGTGTGCATTTGAATGGATGAAATGAAGAGCACAAATTCCGAGTATGGGGACACCATACTTGGCTACATGTCACATCACATCAAACAATTGTAGCTTTAAAAAAAGAAAATTGGTACACCAAAATCAAACAAACCATCAAATAATTTTACCTGAAGCCACATTTATCCTGTTATGACACGTCTGAGGGTCTTTCCCTTTATGTTCTTCCGTGAACTAAATAAAGGGCTGATGGTGGTGACATGTTCTCCTTTCTTTGTCACTTTAGAGGAAGAAAGACAAAAGGATAAAAAGTTACTCAGATGAAAAAAAAGTTGTCCAGATTGTCACTGGTCGAGGATATTAATACTCTCTATTGTGATTATCCAGTAGCTCAGTTCCCATCTATACAGTTCCAAGATGGCGGTGCGGACGAGCAGCAAGGCAGGTGCTGCAGTCTGCACAGCTAAAGTCAATTACAAGTACAAGACTTACTTCAATAAGAACGGTTTTTGTTACAAAACTAACCCTACACCTGGTGCCGGATTAAGGAAATGTATTGGCAAACTGGCGTACAGAGGCTGTTTGTTTACTTACGCATTTGCTCTTTTGCTGATCTCGTTGCGCTGTTGCTGGTCCTTCCAAACTGACAGCGCCCGGCGGCAAGTTGACTTTTTTACGTTCACTCAATGGAGTCATCAAGCAGTATAATCCAAGATACTGAACGACGGAGAGGCTGGTGTACCAACTCCTACTCGGGCGCGTTCAACATCGAGATCTTCACGTCCATACCGCAGACTGATCGGCTATATGATGATTACGCTTCTACTCGCAGGTGACGTCCATTCAAATCCGGGCCCAGTCTGTAACATCGAAGGAAAGCCGCTGTTGTCGGATAAAATTGAGTCTGCAAACGTTTCTGATATATATCAAGGAAGCGACAATCTACATGTAAGCTGAAACGCATCCCTGCAAAACACAATATCCGAGTGACTGTACCCATAAAAAACATCTAAATAGAATGGTGGTTAAAAGGAAGTTTGAACTCTTTCAACCAGTAAATCAGGCTAAAGCCTTGTGGGACAAACGACTTAAACCCAAAGGACTGCTTGGCGGACATCTGAATATCAGGAGCATTGTGTCAAAAACTGAGCAACTTGAAGGTTTGTTGACAGACTCTAATTTGGACTTTCTTTTTATTTCAGAGTCATGGTTAACTGAATCATCACCAAGGACTGTTTTTGCTATACCTGGGTATCAAGTCTTTAGGAAAGACAGAACATTAGGCAGAGGAGGAGGAGTTATTTTGTATGTTCGAAATCACCTTAAATGTGTTGAAGTGCATCATAATTCCTCGAAAGACCTTGAATGCATTACTGTTTCTATTATATTGTCCCCTCATATGTCCTTTACTGTTACAGGTATATACCAACCCCCAAATTCTAATAATATTTTTTATGAAAGATTCAAATCCTTATTAAAGGAAATTGGTACTAAGACTGAATTAATAGTATTAGGTGATTTTAACATAAACTGGGCTGAGAAAGCAAGCAGGAAAAAACTCAAAATTATATCAGATCAGTATAATCTTGCTCAAATGATTCAAGGCCCAACTAGGGTTACTCAATCATCACAAACACAAATAGATCTTATTTTTAGCAGTAAACCTGAGAGAATTACACAATATTTTAATTTGATAACTGGCATGTCAGATCATAATCTGACCTTAATTGTTAGAAAATTGACTAAACAAAGATTTTTATATAGAAAAGAGGGTAAAAGTTACTTTAACGTTATACCCAAAACCCTAGTCAGTCCATTTGAGGATAAGTTAGGGTAAGTGTACCCATTAAGCCCATGTACCCTTTAAGCCCACCATCAACTCTGAAGTCAAATAAAAAAAAGACAAAATCATAATTTTTGCCGCTCATTATTTTAACCAATCCAGTGATTTGTTACTTGCCTGGCATTTTTTATTGCATACCAATCACATTTGGCAATGTTGAGTTAGCCCCACCCATGTGCAAGTTGTCTCAGGTTACCTCACACAAAGTCACTCCAAAACTTTGGTGTTTTGGGACTCTTCAGAATTTGGGACATTTCTTCAATTTTCAGCCATTTCTTCGGTAAGTACATTGATATTATGTCAAATAAGAGATAAATGTATTGTTTTTTGTGTATGAACAAATAGTACTTTATAATTTTATATCATTTTCCTTTAAATGGAAAGATGAGTTTTTTTAGATTGAGCACAAAGCTAATTTTAAAGTCAAACCATTAGCCTTACTGAAAGATAGACTGCCAAAGAATTAAGCATGTGAACTACAAACATTAAATGGCTTGTGATTAATTATACATTAATTTACAAATAAATACATCATAAATTGTTTTGTAGAGAAGATTATTTTCATAAATTAACTTTTTTTAAAGATGGGCTTAAATGGTACAGTGCCACAAAACGCATGCAAACTATAGCCAACACAAGCTAACCTTAAATGTAAAAAAACTTAACATTTCTCAATGTGAGCTCAATAAAAATAATGATGATGCTTAGTCCACAGTATATTTAAGATCCATACATGTCTTTGTAAACAAATCTTAGATATTAAAAGGAAACCAATGTCTTTTTTCACCATTACTGACTGTGGAACCATTTAAGCCCACCTTCTGTGTTTCAATGAGGAATCCATCAAATTACAAACTTTGATCAATTTTCTGAGTGAAAGTGTTAGGCTAAATTATAAGATTTCTTTGTCTGCTTTTATCTTCCGTACTACCTTAATTTACAACTATATTTAGATACAAATTAAACATTGTGTAGCACCATTATATAGGCCTAATAGATGTCTGCTAACATGTACTATCATTTGTTTTCAGTGAGAAAATGGCAAAAAGAAAAAACTACAGCACCTGTTCAAAAATTGTAGAGGCATGTCGCCTTTACAACGAGGGCACAGTAAAAAACTTGTCTTTGCTAGCAAAACAGTTTGGAGTGGACAGAAAGTCTTTGAGGGAGAGAGTGAAGGCCAAGGTCAGAGTTGATGCTCATCAGGGACGGGAGACCTTCCTCAGTTCAGCTGTAGAGAAAGAGATTTCAGAGTGTCTTCAGGTATCCTGTGAACAAGAAGCTAGATTATGTTATATAGGATAAGTGTAAAATGAAAGAAGGGAAAATGTGAGGTCATCTAAAAGTGGCTTAGACTAACATATTTTTATACAATCCTTACAGGTTCTGTGTGGCTGGGGTTGGGGCTTCACCCGTACAGAGCTTCTAGATCTTGTTCAAGATTATATTCTGGACAGTGGTCTTCAGAGCCCATTCACCAATGGGAGACCAGGGCGAAAATGGTTTAACCGTTTCATGCAAGATCATCCTGAGCTTAGCATTCGCAAATCAGAACAGTTTCCTGTGGCTAGAGCACAGGCCTCAGCTGATACTGGTAAAACAACCCACTGGTTTGAGGTGCTCAAAAAGGAAATGGATCTTGCAGGCGTCACAACAAAGCCCCAAAATATCTACAATGTTGATGAGACAGGATTTGTAACTGATGCATCCTCAGCATATGTCCTGGCTCGAAAGGGATGCCGGAATGTGTACCAGAGCACAGGTGGAAGTGGGAGGGAACAGATAACCGCCTGCATCACTGGGAATGCTGCTGGGCACTTCCTTCCACCATTTATTGTCTACAAAGGGAAACATTTGTACAGTTCTTGGTGTCAAGGAGGTCCTGACCATGCACGCTTTGCTGTGACAGAACATGGTTGGATGGAAAAGATAGTGTTTTTAGACTATTTCACAAACCTCTTCCTGCATGAATCAGCTCGGCTCTCAGACCTGACATCACCTAGGATTTTAATATTTGATGGCCATACATCCCATGTGTCCCTGAGCCTTGCAGTGAAGGCAAAAGAAAACAATGTTGTGCTACTTCGTCATCCCTCACACCTGACGCACAATCTTCAGCCTTTGGATAAGGCAGTGTTTGGAGAAGTAAAGAAACAGTGGCAGAAAAAACTCCGTTGCCATGCGAGGGTCAGCAGAGACAAAATCAGAAAGGAAGATTTTCCTCAGAAGCTGAAAGATGTGTTGGACGTTGCCTTAAAGCCTAAAAACATCATCAGTGGATTTGAAAGCACAGGCATTTATCCATTCAACCCACGGTGTGCACAAGTGGGAATGGAGAGTTATACACCGTTTGCAACGCTTACTGAAAATCCACTGACCACACCCCCAAACATGCCACTGACCACACCTCCAAACATGCCACTGACCACACCTCCAAACATGCCACTGACCACACCTATAACTGGCATGTCAGATCATAATCTGACCTTAATTGTTAGAAAATTGACTAAACAAAGATTTTTATATAGAAAAGAGGGTAAAAGTTACTTTAATGTTATACCCAAAACCCTAGTCAGTCCATTTGAGGATAAGTTAAAGCGCTTGGACTGGAATGATGTTCTGCAGTCTGATGATATAGAAAAGGCATCTAACACTATGATGGCCAGAGTTAGTGAGACTAAAAATGAGTTTTGCAAAAAGGTCTTACATTTCAAAAAAATATATAATTTGCCATGGTTAAATGAGCAGCTTTGGAAGTTAATGAAGCAAAGAGACTTAGCGCTGAAGGCAGCTCTTAAATCCGGACTACCACATGACAGGAGAAAATTCCAAGAATTACGAAATAAAGTAGTAAAAGAACTAAGGCAGGCTAAGCTGATTACTTTATTAAATTAATCAATGACTCTAAGGGAAATAGTAAATTAATTTGGGAAAATATTAATAAAATTACAAAGAAGGAGTGTAAATCTGTTCAAAATTGGGTAATAAACGAACAATCAAAAGTAATAGAAGATAAAGGAAAAATAGCTACGATCTTTAATTCATTCTTTATAGACTCAGTACAGTGTCTGGTCAAGAATTTTGGTATAAGACCAAGAGTACTTGAATTGGCAAATACTGACTTCCCTGTTTTCACAATCAAAAATGTTTCGGAATATACAGTGATGAAAACACTCGATTGTTTAAAAGGGTCCAAGTCTAAGGATGCTTTTGATTTTGATGCAAAATTCTTAAAAAATTACAAATTAATACTATGTAAGCCTTTAACTTACCTGATAAATTTGTCAATAACACAATCCTATTTTCCCTCATCCTGGAAGGCTGCAGTAGTGACCCCTATCTTAAAATCCGGTGATAGAACAAACAAATCCAACTATAGGCCCATTAGTATACTCCCAATAGTTTCTAAAATTACAGAAAGGGTCGTTTGTGACCAGCTAGTCTCTCATCTTAATGAAGGTGAATTTACTTTGCACCCGATGCAGTTTGGCTTCCGAAAGCATCACTCGACAGAAACAGCAAATTGTTTTTTTGTGGAACAAATCAAAAGTCAACTTGATAAAGGCGGTGTCGTCGGAGCTGTGTTTTTAGATTTTAAGAAGGCATTTGATACCGTTAATCATAACGTTTTACTTTTGAAACTTTCTAAATTTAATTTATCTGCTAATACCATGACCTGGATGGAATCCTATTTGAATAACAGAAAACAATGCACAAGAGTGGGTGATAAGTGTTCCTCATTTGCTAACTGTATTTCAGGGGTCCCTCAAGGGTCTATTTTAAGACCTCTTTTATTTAGTATATATATAAATGACCTCCCTCAAGCATGTCCGGATGTTAACATCCAAATGTATGCTGATGACATTGTGATTTTTACCCATGCAAGATCTAAAGAATACGTTGCAGCCAAACTGACAGCCTCGATGAATAAGGTATCGGATTGGCTGGCAAATTCATGTTTGACCCTTAATTTAAGTAAAACAGTTTGTATGTATTTTACAGCCAGGATCAATAATTCAGTTAATCCTGATATTTTAATTAACGATGAAGTTATTACATCCGTGACACATGTTAAATATTTGGGCATTATAATTGATGCAAATCTGACTTTCAAAAAACAAGTTAGTAAGGTAATCAAGACTGTTAAATTTAATCAGAACAACTTTAAGAGTATCAGACATCATTTGTCACTGTCTGCTGCAAAACTTTTTGTACACACAATGATTTTTCCCCATTTGTCTTACTGCATAACAACCTGGTCACAGGCAGGTGTGACTACGCTCAAGCCCATGTATTCACTTTACAAACAAATTTTAAAAGTATTAAACAAAAAACATAAGGATTATTATCATTGTAATATTTTGAAAAAATATAATCTTCTCAATTTTGAATTTTTTTTTATTTTATTCAGACACATGTCTAATGTTTAAAGTTGTCCATGAACTTGCACCCCCTCCTCTTAGAGGATGCATAGTTTTTCAGGCAGTGGCAGAGCCGGTAGAACTAGAGCATCAACTAGGGGTGATTTGGTGCCGCATTTTAGAAAGTCAACCTTTGGTCAATCCGCCTACTCCGTTAAAGTAGTGGGGAAGTGGAATTCAATACCCACCAACATTAGAAACTCAGGAAGTTTTCCAGTATTTAAAGCTAGCCTCAAAATTTATCTAAAATCAGCACAAGAGTGTCGCCATTAATTGTTGCATTGCATTTTCTATATTCTGTATCTGGTGTATTTATCAAATAGTTTTTTTTATCAATTTTAAATTGATGGATAAAATGTCATTTGTAAATTGATGTAGTGCATTTGTTGTTTAGTGGTTGCTTTATGTCTTTTGTTATGTTTTGTCTACCTGCCTAGGGACAACAGATGCAAATTAGCTGTTAGCTAACTCTGGTGCAATTGTTTTAAATTGTGCGCTGTCCCTGTCAAATAAAAAACAGAAATAAATAAATATGACTTTTGATGAGTATAATACTTTTAACAACATAATATATGAATCCCAATGTAAGGTTTAGAAGCAATGGTTAAAATTGACTTACATCTTAAAGGGTTAGTTCACCCAAAAATGAAAATTAAGTCATTAATTACTCACCCCCATGCTGTACCAACCCCGTAAGACCTTCGTTCATCTTCGGAACACAAATGAAGATATTTTTGATTAAATCTGAGAGCTGGATCACTGCTACATAGGCTGCCTAAGGGTCTGAAACTTGACGGTCCAGAAAGTCATTAAAGAAAATGTTTAAATATTCCATGTGCCTACAGTGGCTCAATTATAAGTTTATCAAGCGACGAGACTACTTTTTGTGCGGAAAAACAAACAAAAATAACGACTTTATTCGACTATTCCTTTTCTTCCTTGTGGGTCTGAGACGAGAGTTCAAGAGATTTCCACGACACATGCGCGAGAACTGAGATGAGGACGTTCTTCTTCGACTCCTTCTTGTTACCGGCTGCTCACCGCTTAGAAGTATTACCGCCACCTACCGTATAAGATGACGTGTTGGAAGCGCAAAACTTTCTGTTTACAAGCAGAGGAAGACGCGCGCTGTACATATGCTTTTCAATTCGACACTCAATGTGCTGTAGGTCTCGCTATATTATATACAATGGTTAAAAAGTGTGCATTTCCAGGATGTCCGAATCGTGAGAAACCAACCAGAGTACGTAAAAGTGCTTCAATGTTGCAAAATGAACGGCTTACCTTTTTCAATCTCCCATTTAATGATCTTGAGCGACTGAAGCTATGGCTGCTGGCTATTCAGCGGGATGTTAATTTACCACTGAAAGTCGTCAAACATATGAGGTTGTGCAGTGAACATTTTACACCTGACGACTTCAAGCCAGTTGAAAAAAACAGTCGACGATTACTGAAATCAACTGCTGTGCCAAACTTGGTTATACAGAACAACAATGTAAGTGTAAGCGGCATGTGGTGTTTGTTAAAATAACAATAACTTAACTTTATATTAGTTATGTTAAGTTTGTTTACACGTATATATATATATATATATATATATATATATATATATATATATATATATATATATATATATATATATATATATATATATATATATATACGTGTAAACAAACTTAACATATAATAACAATAACTTAACTTTATATTAGTTATGTTAAGTTTGTTTACACGTATATATATATATATATATATATATATATATATATATATCGGACATCCTGGAAATGCACACTTTTTAACCATTGTATATAATATAGCGAGACCTACAGCACATTAAGTGTCGAATTGAAAAGCGTATGTACAGCACGCGTCTTCCTCTGCTTGTAAACAGAAAGTTTTGCGCTTCCAACACGTCATCTTATACGGTAGGTGGCGGCAGAGCCATATAGAGAGAGAGTTGCGACAACGGAAGTTCTAAATGCTTGATCGTCACGTGACTCACGGAGACTTCAGATAGTTCCAGGAAGTGCTTTAGATGTACTGATAATAAACAGAATAAGATAATAATATTCTTTAAACGTCTCACCTTTTAAAAGTGCGTCGCAAACGGTTTGTTCTGCTGCATCTCTACGGCGCGGCATGTGTTTGCTGCTACTTCCGGGAACTATTGAGAGGCTCCACGAGCCGCCATTGCTGTAAAAAAAACGTTCCATTGGAGCTAATGGAGTTGTCGCAACTCTCTCTCTATATGGCTCTGGGTGGCGGTAATACTTCTAAGCGGTGAGCAGCCGGTAACAAGGAGGAGTCGAAGAAGAACGTCCTCATCTCAGTTCTCGCGCATGCGTCGTGGAAATCTCTTGAACTCTCGTCTCAGGCCCACAAGGAAGAAAAGGAATAGTCGAATAAAGTCGTTATTTTTGTTTGTTTTTCCGCACAAAAAGTAGTCTCGTCGCTTGATAAACTTATAATTGAGCCACTGTAGGCACATGGAATATTTAAACATTTTCTTTAATGACTTTCTGGACCGTCAAGTTTCAGACCCTTAGGCAGCCTATGTAGCAGTGATCCAGCTCTCAGATTTAATCAAAAATATCTTCATTTGTGTTCCGAAGACGAACGAAGGTCTTACGGGGTTGGTTCAGCATGGGGGTGAGTAATTAATGACTTAATTTTCATTTTTGGGTGAACTAACCCTTTAATGAAGTTGATAATCGTGGTGGATTTGTCTCTCTGTTGGGTGCCTGTTCTCCCCCCAAAAAATCATCTTCCAGTGCCTGATATATATATATAAAAATAAAAAAAAGAAAGTAAACAAATCTCTTATCATTAGCAGTTACCCGTTTTTGAAGAGGTGATGTAAAAATAGCCAGAAACGGGCATCTACAAAAACATAAGAGATTTAGACCAATAATGTTTCTCAACTCTTCTTTAGATTCCAGTGTTTCAGAGAGTAAATGACTTTTTTATCAGTCACTTTACTCATTCGGATGCTCCTTCCCTAGTAAAAAAAAATAAAAAATAACAAACCTATACCAAAATATATTTAAAACACATTTCATACTAATTATACTTCAAATCCATTAACATATTTATTGACACATCACCTAAGACTTTTCTTTATTACAATGAACATTTGTTTTATATTAGCCTACAACAACAAAAAAAAATCACTATAAATAAAGTGTACCTAAAGTATACTTGCAATAGTTCCACTAGCACAATCAAATACACTTACTCAGCACTAACGTTACTTCCAGATAACTACCTTTACAGACAGCTGCAGGTTGTAGTAGGCTACGTCCGTTATCCGTTTATAAAACTCTCGTGTGTAAGTTACACAGAACATTTCTGGGAAGTTAATGACCTCCATTAACACAAGTTTTGTTTATCTGCATTATATCCCACATGGAAAGAACCTATATAAACATATGTTTTAATATAGGTTTTGATATAGGATTTCAATATATGTGACATATATAAAATTGGCCGTTTTCCTATATTATATGTACATATATGCACATACATTTACATATATGTGTACATATACACGTCCATATATGTACTTATATGTGTGCATATATGTACATATATAGGTGCATATGTGTGCATATATGTACCTATATATGTGCATATATACGTGCATATATACGTGCATATATGTACCTATATAGGTGCACATATGTACCTATATATGTGCATATATATGTGCACATATGTACCTATATAGGTACATATATGCACGTATATATCCAGCTATATGTTTACCTATATATTAGTATAATTATTAAAATCCATAGCTACTAGGCAACATAAATAATAGCCCAAAATGTAGAAATTTTAATTATTTATTTACTCAAGAACAATCAAAAAGTACAAGAACAAAAATAAGACAAAAAACTGTACAGAACAAAAAAAACAATTTATCTTGTTGAGCTTCGAATTGATAGGTGTGCCTATCTGCCCTCGGCTGGCTGCCGGCCACTTCAATGTAGCATCTAGAGAAGACAAAAATAATAAGACAGTATAATAATAATAATAACAATATATTGCTTCATCAGGAACCAAAAGTGCTTACAGTACAGCTGCGATTGGACACACATTTTGGATAAAGGGCTGATCATAATAAAAAATGCGTCATGTAAACACGTCAATTGGAAGATTCTGATTGGATTCTGCTAAATCAGAAAGAAATTCTGATTGGAAACATCGTCCCCCCTTTTTTTTTAGCGGCATCGTTCTTTCATATGCACATGTCCGTCATCGGGACTGCATTGTTAACAGTCACACGGTCAATCATGTGCATCCAAAGCAGAGAAAATTCATGGATAGAAAAATTTCAGAAATGTGGCTTTAAAAGAGGAAAGGTAGGATCAAGAAGTGATCAAGCAATGAATTAGTATTATAGGTTCCAAGCAGATACAGTAACAATAATGGGTGCCCTACATTATACAGTCTCCATTGATGCCTAATAAACATTGATACAAGTAGACTATGGTTAAAGTGGTGAACTTATAAAGTCTTAAAAGTTTTCTTTTCCCTTCTCAACGCATTATGCATTTACTCACCAATAATGGCTGCCTTTTTAATTTGGTCAAGGGCGACCAGCTGCTCCCCATCCCCTCTGGTTGGCTTCCCACCTTAAAGTAATATTTCAAAATTATTATGAAAGGGGGGTAAAATGAAGGTGGTGAAAACAAGAGATTTTTTATATACACATCACATTTTCTTGAGGTGCAAGGAAATACAAAAATGGCAAGTAAAAAAGCGATGGTATGCCCACACACAAACAATATTTATTCTACAGAATATGACTGACTTGTTTTTTTCAAGGACAGAAGAGATTAGGAACATGTTGTTTAGTACCATTCAGGTTGCTTTTCAGCAAAGTATCCAAATCAAAGGTGCCCAGCAGCAGATCCCGCACCATGGCAGTGGCAGAGGTGGCAAGGCGGGCTACTTTCCACGCTTCTGCCTGGCAAAACACCCCAGACCCCTTTATAACTTCAATCTGAAAAATAATTTCACATCACAATATTAATTTATTGGCAACTTTTAGAAACTTTTTCATGTTTCATATTGATTCTTATGCTTAGCTTCCCAAAAGTTAATAGGTTATGATGTATAAATGCAGATTAATGATAAAGATATGAAACAAATTAATCATTGCCCTAAACGTTATTAAAGGAGAGGAGGAGGTTGGATGGAGAGTAGGGAAGGAGAATAGACAGTGTGGTGCTAGGAGTGAAGGGGGGCAGGAGGAAAGGATGATTGTCTCTTATAACACTAATTGGCTCCTACAAAGCACACAGTTTATACCCATCCTTACTACATAATGTTATTCACCTGTGTTTTCGCTGTGGTCTCAGCTGTTGCTGCAGTCTTGTTAGAGAAGAAAAACATTGTTAAACTCAATTGTAAAACCTCAACAATTGCATGCATATGGGGCAAGTAAATTGCATACTACCACTAACTATCCCAACATAAAAATCCCTAAAGCTCAGTTGGAGCCTTAAGTAAAATAAGTACAGAAAAATCCGAGGTATAAAAGGGTTACACACACCTGTGGTGTCTCTCGAAAGCACTGAGTCACCATGGGACTCTCTTTAAAGGGCTCGGTCTCCTCTCTGGAGTCTTAGAGAAGAAAGAAACTTAGTAAAACTCTACAACAATTTTTATTCATCCAAGCAAGCCACTATAGATTCTTATTTACAGGGGGGGCTTGGAAAACATTAAACATGTCAATAAAAACATAAACATAAACAAACATAAAAAAAAATTAAAAAATAAAAATCAGCCAAACATCATAAAAATCCATATAGCTCTGTTTGAGTAACAAGTAAAATGCAAGGGGGTTAACGTTACTCACCGGTTGCACTTCTCCAAAAGTCGAGAAGGAGACATCTAGATCCTCCATAGGACTCCTTCCAGTCTTGTTCATAGAACAAAAATATAGTCATTCTCTTCAATAAATTAAAGTGCAAATACATCAAATAATTACCACTATCAATCAGCCCAACATCACAAGTCTCTACAGCTCTGCTTAAGAAACAATTTTAAAAAGCAATGAAAATCAGTGGAACTTACCTTTTGAGCAATAATGGCGAGGTCACTTTTCATTTGAGGGATTTCTAGAAAGAAGTTGTATAGCCTAAAGAAAAAACAATTACAATCACTAAAGCAGAATAGCACCCAGCAACTCAGTGCCCTAACGTTAATGTTAGCAGCTAACGTACTATTCGAAAGACATTTCCTGCAGCTGTGAACGCAAGCTACAACCCTCCAAAGTCCATTGATAAGGCTCTGGAGAGGAAACCTGGTTGTGAACGCAATTAAAAAAAAATGTCTTTCTCCAATTTCTCCCAAATTCAAATTCCCCAGGGTTTTTTTTCTGGAGCCGATTGGCTTCTTGAGCCGTTGAAGGCAAAGAAGTATCATTTATTCTCATGAACTGTACGTTATGTTCTCTAGGCCATGACTTTTGTTAACCCTCTACGAATTCTTCTAGAAAGAGACACATAAATATAATTCTAATTTGAATCTTATCAACTGCTAACGTTATATGAGCACCCACACTAACTTTACCTCAGTTAACAACATAGCATTTATTTTGCCAAACACGTGTTAAACTTTCAGCCCATACAATTTCTAAGTTTATACTTCTCTGCCACCGCAATATCCATCTTCAGAAAAAACCCTGCTAATAAATATTAGAATTAGGAATACTTACGATTGATGATAAGTAGGACATAGCGGATCTCCAACGCTGATATCGCCATTTTCACTCCCAGCCGTTCCCTTTCAAGGCGGTCACTTCGACATTACGTCATACTGACGTATATGGGAACTCCTCCCTTCTCCATTTTCACTGAAATCTTATAGGATAACGCCAGCTGGAGACAGCTGGCCAATTGACGCAAAACATGCAAATGCTGACCGGTCCGCGGGCAGTATAAATAGCATGGACGCGACAATTACGTCAGAATCTCTTTCTTCACGCTAGAAGTCTTATCTGAAGTCATCGTGGAAGTTGCAATAGAGGTTACTCACCACGTTTCCTCCCCGCATCCGATGGCTGCTACATGCCAGATATGTGCGGTATTAACTCGCTCTACCCAAACAAGGATCTACCGAGGCCGCACTCACGGACGACAGGCATGTGCCGGTCTACCAGTGCGCGCCCTCATAAACCCGGGCATCAGCTGGGATGAGGCCCACTGCCGCCAGCGGCCGCTGGTGGGCCCTCTCACGCCCAAAGAAGAGTTGAATAGCCCAGTATCTAAAAACAACCAGGCTACTTCAAGAAAGATTCCGTCTTCACGACATCCTATGGTAAGTCATGCGAAAGACGCATCCAGAGAGACGAGGGAAGGCCATGGCTCTGTGTCTAAAGGTGCGAAAGTGGGCATTTCCCCCTGTGGCGAAACCCAAAGCCGTCGCACGGGAGACCCGTGTTCGATCCCAGCTCTCGCAGCATATAAAATTTAGTCTCGCCGCGGCCAGGCTTTACACCGAAACTTTTGATCTCTATACGGTCCAGCCTTCCTCGATGTCTCTCTTCGTCGGCACCTCGTCCCGCCTAATTCGGCTACAGCCGCAAAAACGGTTCGAACCCGAACGAACCGGATCTTCACCGTTGGCAGAGGGCGGGACCGGTAATGTGGCGACACAGTTCACGGAGAGCGCCGCGCCAGGACGCCCCGCTCTGGTAATGGAGGTGCACATCCATCCATCCATACATCTTCTTCCGCTTCATCCGGGGCCGGGTCGCGGGGGCAGCAGTCTAAGCAGAGATGCCCAGACTTCCCTCTCCCTGGACACTTCCTCCAGCTCTTCTGGGGGGACACCGAGGCGTTCCCAGGCCAGCCGGGAGACATAGTCTCTCCAGCGTGACCTAGGTCTTCCCCGGGGCCTCCGCCCAGTGGGACGTGCCCGGAACACCTCCCCAGGGAGGCGTCCAGGAGGCATCCTGAACAGATGCCCGAGCCACCTCAGCTGACCCCTCTCGATGTGGAGGAGCAGCGGCTCTACTCTGAGCTCCTCCCGAGTGACCGAGCTTCTCACCCTATCTCTAAGGGATCGCCCAGCCACCCTGCGGAGAAAGCTCATTTCGGCCGCCTGTATCCGGGATCTTGTCCTTTCGGTCATGACCCAAAGCTCATGACCATAGGTGAGAGTAGGAACGTAGATTGACCGGTAAATCGAGAGCTTTGCCTTACGGCTCAGCTCCTTCTTCACCACAACAGACCGGTACATCGACCACATTGCTGCAGAAGCTGCACCGATCCGTCTGTCAATCTCCCGTTCCATCCTTCCCTCACTCGTGAACAAAACCCCAAGATACTTAAACTCCTCCACTTGAGGAAGGATTTCTCCACCAACCTGAAGTGGGCAAGCCACCCTTTTCCGACTGAGGACCATGGCCTCGGATTTGGAGGTGCTGATTTTCATCCCAGCCGCTTCACACTCGGCTGCAAACCCTCCCAGTGCATGCTGAAGGTCCTGGTGTGAAGGGGCCAACATGACAACATCATCCGCAAAGAGCAGAGACGAAATCACGTGGTCCCCAAACCTGACACCCCCCGGCCCCTGGCTGCGCCTAGAAATTCTGTCCATAAAAATTATGAACAGAACCGGCGACAAAGGGCAGCCCTGCCGGAGTCCAACATGCACTGGGAAGAAGTCTGACTTATTACCGGCAATGCGAACCAAGCTCCTGCTTCGGTCATATAGGGACCGGACAGCCCTTAGCAAAGGACCCCGGACCCCATACTCCCGGAGCACCCTCCACAGGCCGCCTCGGGGGACACAGTCGAATGCCTTCTCCAAATCCACAAAACACATGTGGCCTGGTTGGGCAAACTCCCATGAACCCTCCAGCACCCTGTAGAGAGTATAGAGCTGGTCCAGTGTTCCACGGCCCGGACGAAAACCACACTGTTCCTCCTGAATCCGAGGTTCCACTATCGGCCGTATTCTCCTCTCCAGTACCCTGGCATAGACTTTCCCAGGGAGGCTGAGAAGTGTGATCCCCCTGTAGTTGGAACACACCCTCCGGTCCCCCTTCTTAAAAAGGGGAACCACCACCCCGGTCTGCCATCCCAGTGGCACTGTCCCCGACTGCCACGCGCTGCTGCAGAGGCGTGTCAACCAAGACAGCCCCACAACATCCAGAGACTTGAGGTATTCAGGGCGGATCTCATCCACCCCCGGTGCCTTGCCACCGAGGAGTTTCTTGACTACCTCGGTGACCTCAGCTAGGGTGATGGGCGAGTCCACCTCTGAGCCCTCAGCCTCTGCTTCCTCAATGGAAGACGTGACGGCGGGATTGAGGAGATCCTCGAAGTATTCCTTCCACCGTCCGACGACATCCCCAGTTGAGGTCAACAGCCGCCCACCCCTACTGTAAACAGCATTGGTGGGGGACTGTTTCCCCCCCCCCCCCCCCCTGAGGCGCCGGACAGTTTGCCAGAATCTCTTCGTGGCCAGCCGATAGTCCTTCTCCATGGCCTCACCGAACTCCTCCCAGGCCCGAGTTTTTGCCTCCACTACCACCCGGGCCGCAGTCCGCTTGGCCTGCCGGTACCTGTCAGCTGCCTCCGGAGTCCCACAAGCCAGCCAGGCCCGATAGGACTCCTTCTTCAGCTTGACGGCATCCTTTACTTCCGGTGTCCACCACCGGGTTCGGGGATTGCCGCCTCGACAGGCACCGGAGACCTTACGGCCACAGCTCCGAGCGGCCGCTTCAACAATGGAGGTGGAGAACATGGTCCACTCAGACTCAATATCTCCAGCCTCCCTCGGGATCTGGTCGTAGCTCTGCCGGAGGTGGGAGTTGAAGATCTCTCTGACAGGAGATTCGGCCAAACGTTCCCAGCAAACCCTTACAGTACGCTTGGGTCTGCCGAGTCTGTCCAGCCTCCTCCCCCGCCATCGGATCCAACTCACCACCAGGTGGTGATCAGTTGACAGCTCCGCCCCTCTCTTCACCCGAGTGTCCAAGACATACGGCCGCAGGTCAGATGAAACGACCACAAAGTCGATCATCGACCTACGACCTAGGGTGTCCTGGTGCCACGTGCACTGGTGGACACCCTTATGCCTGAACATGGTGTTCGTTATGGACAAACTGTAACTAGCACAGAAGTCCAATAACTGAACACCACTCGGGTTCAGGTCGGGGGGGCCGTTCCTCCCAATCACGCCCCTCCAGGTGTCGCTGTCGTTGCCCACGTGAGCGTTGAAGTCCCCCAGTAGAACGACGGAGTCCCCAGTCGGAGCACTTTCCAGCACTCCTCCTAGAGACCCCAAGAAGGCCGGGTACTCTGCACTGCCGTTTGGCCCGTAGCCACACACGACAGTGAGAGACCTATCCCCGACCCGAAGGCGCAGGGAAACCACCCTCTCGTTCACCGGGGTAAACTCCAACACATGGCGGCTGAGCTGGGGGGCTATAAGCAAACCCACACCAGCCCGTCGCCTCTCACCATGGGCAACTCCAGAGTGGTGAAGAGTCCATCCTCTCTCAAGGAGTGTGGTTCCAGAGCCCAAGCCATGCGTAGAGGTGATCCCGACTATCTCTAGTCGGAACCTCTCAACTTCACGCACAATCTCAGGCTCCTTCCCCGCCAGCGAGGTGACGTTCCACGTCCCTAAGGCTAGTTTCCTTGTCCAGGGATCGGGTCGCCGAGGCCCCTGCCTTTGACTGCCGCCCGATCCTCTCTGCACCGGCCCCTTACGGCTCCTCCTGCAGGTGGTGAGCCCACGGGAAGGCGGTCCCACGTCGCTCCTTCGGGCTGAGCCCGGCCGGACCCCGTGGGGAGAGGCCCAGCCACCAGGCGCTCGCATACGAGCCCCAACCCCGGGCCTGGCTCCAGGGTGGGGCCCCGGCTGCGCCATACCGGGCGACGTCACGGTCCTTAAAACTGGTTCTATCATAAGGGGTTTTTTGAACCGCTCTTAGTCTGACCCGTCACCTAGGACCTGTTTGCCTTGGGAGACCCTACCAGGGGCATATAGCCCCCGACAACATAGCTCCTAGGTTCATTCGGGTACTCAAACCCCTCCACCACGTTAAGGTGGCAGTTCAAGGAGGGGAGGTGCACAGCTACAGCTTATGTCATCAGGCTGCCCTGTATCCTTCAGTGCAACTGGCCATTCTGATTTAACCACGTATCCACAGTTGTTGTCGCTACGCCACTGACGCTGTGTTTATGTTCACACTGCTCACTGATATGTGCTATAATTTGTGCCGTTATATATTGTTATATCCTTATATATTGCCCTGTATCCCTCAGTGCAACTGGCCATTCTATTAACGACGTATTCACAGTTGTTGTCGCTACGCCACTGACGCTGTCTTTATGTACACACTGTACACTGATATGTGCTATGATTTAACTGTTATGCCCTTATATGTTGCCCTGTATCCCTCAGTGCAACTGGCCATTCTGATTTAACCACGTATTCACAGTTGTTGTCGCTACGCCACTGACGCTGTGTTTATGTACACACTGCACACTGATTTGTGCTATGATTTAACTGTTATGCCCTTATATGTTGCCCTGTATCCTTCAGTGCAACTGGCCATTCTGATTTAACCACGTATTCACAGTTGTTGTCGCTACGCCACTGACGCTGTGTTTATGTACACACTGCACACTGATATGTGCTATGATTTAACTGTTATGCCCTTATATGTTGCCCTGTATCCTTCAGTGCAACTGGCCATTCTGATTTAACCACGTATTCACAGTGTTGTCGCTACGCCACTGACGCTGTGTTTATGTTCACACTGCACACTGATATGTGCTAAGATTCGCGCCGTTATATGCTGCCCTGTTTCTTCAGTGCAAATGGCTATTCTGATTACCACGTATTCACAGTTGTTGTACGATGAAATGACGCTGTGTTTACGTGCACTCTACAAACCGTTATGTGTTCATGATTCATGCCGCTAAAAATTGCCCTGTATCCTTCAGTGCAACTGGCTATTCTGATTCACAGTTGTGCGATGCCACTGACGCTGTGTTTATGTACACTGATATGTGTGTGTGTTATGCTTATGCCACGATATTGCCCTGTACCCTTCAGTGCAACTGGCTATTCTGATTACTACGTATTCACAGTTGTTGCGATGCAACGGACGCTGTGTTACGTACACACTACGCACTGTTATGTGTATGATTTATGCCATTATATATTGCCCTGTTCCTGTATCCTTCAGTGCAAATGGCTATTCCGATTACTACGTATTCACAGTCGTGCGATGCAACTGACGCTGTGTTACGTACACACGGTACACTGCGTTATGAATTTTGCCGTTGTTGTCCTGTATCCTTCAGTGCAAATGGCTATTCTGATTACTACGTATTCACAGTTGTTGTGCGATGCAACTGGCGCTGTTACGTACATACTACACAGCGTTATGCGTTGGGATTTATGCCATTATATATTGCCCTGTAATTTTCAGTGCAAATGGCTATTCTGATTACTATGCAGTACGTATTCACAGTTGTTTTGCGTGCAGCTGACGCTGTGTTTATGTACACACTACACACTGTGTTATGAATTTTGCCGTTGTATATTGCCCTGTATCCTTCAGTGCAAATAACTATTCTGATTACTACGTATTCACAGTGTGGCGCGATGCAACTGACACTGTGTTACGTACATACAACTCACTGTTATGTGTAATGGTTTATGCCATTATATATTGCCCTGTGTCCTTCAGTGCAAATGGCTATTCTGATTACTACGCAGTGCATATTCACAGTTGTCGTGTGATGCAACTGACGCCGTGTCTATGTACACTCTACACACTGAATGTGTTATGATTTATGCCGTTATACATTGCCCTGTATCCTTCAGTGCAAATGGCTATTCTGATTGAGTACACAGTTGTTGTGCGGTGCAACTGACGCTGTGTACACGCTACGCACTGATGTGCTATATGTTTACGCCGCTAAATATTGCCCTTTATCATCAGTGCAACCGGCTATTCTGACTTACTATGTATTCATTTACATTTATTCGTATAGCTGACGCTTTTATCCAAAGCGACTTACAATTGCTATATATATCAGAGGTCGCACACCTCAGGAGCAACTAGGGGTTAAGTGTCTTGCTCAGGGACACAATGGTGTCTCACAGTGGATTCGAACCCGGGTCTCTCACACCAAAGGCATGTGTCTTATCCACTGCGCTATCACCACCCCGATTCACAGTCGATGTCGCGATGCCTCTGACGCTGTGTTTTTGTACATACTAATGTGACTATGCTATTGCGTTGCCCTGTATCCTTCAGTGCACCTAGCTATCCTATCTAACTGTGCATAGTCACAGTTTGTCGCTACGGCGACTTGCGCTGCATCTGTGTCCACACTGAAGCGTTATGCCGTTATGTTGCTAACGTAACTGACCATTATGTGAACTGTGCATATTCATGCAGTTTCGGTCGCTTCGTCGACTTGCACCGCATTATACACTCAGATGTTTGAAATGTGCACACTGATGGGTAATGCTGTTATGTTGCCCTCTATCCTTCAGTGCAACATCCAGCTATCCTATCTAACTGCATATTCTGTTCTGTCGCTATGGCGACTACACGGCACGTACAAGGACGTGTTTTTGCTATTTTGTTGCCCTGTTTCCTTCAGTGCAAAACTAGCTATCCTAATCTAACCGTGCATATTCGCAGTTCTGGATGTATGTACGTAAACGGATGTGTTATGCTGTAATGCTGCCCTGTTTCCTTCAGTGCTGCTAGCCATCCTAATCTAACTATGCATCTTAGTTTCTGTCTCTACACAGTTTCTGTTGCTACAGCGTCTTACGCTGCGTTATGTACATGCAAGGATGCGCTATTCCTTACTTACTTGTGTTATTCTGCCATGTTGCCCTGTATCTTCAGTGCAACTAGCTATCCCAGTCAAACTGTGCATATTCACATTCTCCGTCGATACGGCGACATGCGCTGCATTTATTTACAAATGGATGTGTTCATGCAGCGGTGTTGCCCCGTATCCTTCAGTGCCTAAATACTGAGCTAACTGCGTGTATTAAGTTGGCGCTACAGCGACCTATGCTGTACGTGCATGTGCAGCGCTGTTATATTGCCCCGTTCCTATCAGGGCAACTGTTTTTTCTGTGCTAACTCATATATTCACAGTTGTAGCTACAGTTACGACTGTGTTTGTGTGCTTACTGAGGTGCTATGCTATTATGGGGCTATTTTCTAACTGCGTATATTCACAGTTGTTGTCGCTACGGCCACTGGCACTGTGTTTATGTACATTCAGTTATGTGTTGATGTGCACTTCTGTACATTGGCTATAGAACATCGGCTATGTTCTACAAGGTGGCACCCCAGCCCCAAGCTGTGGAACCTTCTTGTGTGTCCGCTGCTGGGTCCTTAGTTGAGCAAGACACTTCACACTGACAAGTGCTGAGACGGAGCTCTCCCTGAGATGGCCTTACCACCGGCTCTCGCCCCAGCGAAGCACTTGGAGACTTACGCTCATTCTAGTGAATAGTGTCGCATTGTCTCGGACCTGATGACTGCAGCGTCACTCTCAGTCCGATACCAAGCTACGTTCCGAAGTCGCTTACACCGTTCAGAGCACAGGTTGATCCCTGACCGCCTTATCTGCTGAGTTCAGCCTCGCATGATGCCGATGCTCAGAGTGATGTTGGCCCTGTAAGGGATTTGTGGATGTACGTGGATCACTAGGCAGCAGTCTTCCAGCTGTTTGTGTGCTTGGTGGATGGTACTAGGGACGTGATGTTTTATACAGAGACTTTCTCTCTGAATTCGACGCTTTAAATGGTTGCTTAATGCCTACGGGATTTAGGGATGCTGGCTGTCTTCTCAGAACACATTCGCCATGGTTCCAAGTTTGATGCACCACCTTAGCGTCGTGGGTTCGGTGAGTTTTATCAATGTACTCATGAAACTGTTACCACCAGCTGTGCAGTAGTCTGTATTGCAGAGTTACCATTGCTGCTAACTCTGTGTTATGACTATAAGGTTACATAGCTGTTTCCACATTACGCAGTAGTTTCCAATGTACTGTTAACTCTGCGTGTGGCTTAAGGTTATGCAGCTGTCACCGCTATGCCGTCGACACTGTGTTAGCTCTTGTGCTCGAGTGCTTATGGTGTTGTGCTGCCCTGTCCTGTGCAGCCTTCGCCTCATTGCAGTGGATGCGCAACTTGGTAAAGCCGGAGCAGACGTTGGTCTAGTTTCGCCTATCAGTTTTGAGTGCTCCTAGCGGCGCTGCTGGCTTAGAACTGTGTTTCCTGTGGGAGTGTAGCTTGACCCCGTTCAGGGCTTATCTTCACTGCGCTCACGGCGGGATTCTATACAGTTCCCATATACGTCAGTATGACGTAATGTCGAAGTGACCGCCTTGAAAGGGAACATCTCCGGTTACTATCGTAACCTCGGTTCCCTGAGAGGCGGGAACGAGACATTACGTCAACCGCCGTGCTCGCCGTTTGATCAGCTGTGCTAGCGTTCAGTCTTGATTCTGACGTAATTGTCGCGTCCATGCTATTTATACTGCCCGCGGACCGGTCAGCATTTGCATGTTTTGCGTCAATTGGCCAGCTGTCTCCAGCTGGCGTTATCCTATAAGATTTCAGTGAAAATGGAGAAGGGAGGAGTTCCCATATACGTCAGTATGACGTAATGTCTCGTTCCCGCCTCTCAGGGAACCGAGGTGACGATAGTAACCGGAGACGATATCTTTCGGCGCGAATCGTCAAACGTCAGGCGGCCGCGGATGACGTCATCAACTACGCGGCGCTGTAGCCATGGTAGCAGCAGAGTGGAGAATTATTATTATTATTTTTTTTAATTTTCAAAATTACAGAGTTTGATATCAAGTTCTTGACACATTTCTTTTACAGATTTTCACATTTGATAAGTATAAGTTGAAACAACAATAATTTGGAAAAAAGAAAAGAAAAGAAAAAGAAAAAAAGATAAAGGCCATCTCAAACATATATTAAATTCATTTAGCAGAGATACAGATCTATGGGCTTTTCGATTTTTTAAAAACTTTACAGACTCAAAATGCTTGTCTTCAAATTCATTAACCATAGTGAAATGCTCAGATAGATGGGATGATGATGATGATGATGACGAAGATGATTACTTCAATGTATGTTCTGTTCTTTTTTTTCTTTTTTTTTGCTACATTTAGACTGTAATGACCTTTCAGCCATATTAATATAGAAACTGCATTAAGACAATACAGAAAACATTGCATTTTGCATTGCATTTGGTGGAACGGTGAATGTGTGGATGTGTACGAGCTGTAATGTAAATCTGGAAGTGACTTGAAATTGGAAAAAGGGCTTGATTGACAAAATAAAAAAAACGACAAACCATTTTGTTATTTCCTTCTTTTCCACTATCTTCATACAAGAAAGAATTGACCTTGTAATAGCTTTCCATCTCCTCTCACTTAATTGCCATAGTTAAATTCCATAACATGCCAATTACATGTGATACCAATTTCACATGTTCGCACATATACAGTTCTTGCATAGTTTCTTTTTTTAGTTAGTTCTAGTTATTGCCTCGATAATAGAAAATATGAGCTAGGCATCATGTATGACAGTTGCCAAAGTGAGGTATAATGACCAGATCCTGCCATGAGCTATATAGGAGTCATGTATGCACATATAGGGCTTATATGTTGATAAAAAGAAGCAATACAGGAGACCTATATGCCTGTATATGCACATATATGCACCTCAGTTTTGCCTATATGTGCAATACGCATATATGCAGCATATATATTATCATATATGTGCATATATGCTGTATATATGAAGCATATATGTGCATATAAACTGCATATAGGTTTCATATATGCACATATATCCTCATATAGGTTCTTTCCATGTATTCTACCATGAACTATATTAACACTCTCATCCGCTTATTTTAATGTAAAACCTAAACGTTTAAATATATATTGGATCTGTTTTCTAAAACGATAGTGGATAGGACATGAACACGAAACAGAGACTGAAAAATGTTCTCTTACATCTCATCTTACATCTTGTTCTCTGTTCTCTTCTCTTTCTGATATCGCCAATATGTTTGCACACATCCTCACACATCCAGTCCGACTTTCTTCTGTGTGTTCACATCAGCTTCTGTTCTCCTTCGTTTACATGTCACATCGCGAATTAGTTCAAAATAATAATTAACTGATGCATTTTCATTTTTCAAACATGACCAGTAAAAAGGCGCGGACAGTTGTCATTGGCCAGTTACATAGATGACAGTCAGATTAACCAATCATGATCAAAGAAGGTGAAACGAATCGGTTACCTAACGTAACCTCGGTTCTCTCTAGAAGAGGGAACGAGTATTGCGTAAGCTAGCTTACGCTACGGGAAAGATTCATCTTTGCTGAGAGTTTGAAGCCAAAAAATTATTTCATAATTTGTATCCATTGACAACGCAGTTCCTCTGCGGCAGACCTAGAGCAGGCTAGCTAGCAGCTCATTGGTTCGCTCAGAGAGAACTGCTTAAGCCTATGGGAGAGCGGGACTGAAGCCGCTGCCAATGAGAAGCGCCCGCGCGCTCATTGCATCATGGCCCGCCAGAATGGGCGTGGCTATGGTGTATACAACAGTCTCTCCCAGGCTTATATGTTGATTTATTTCAGGGTGAAGCGAAACGCTAGTAGCGCAAGCACGGCCGGGAACGCAATACTCGTTCCCTCTTCTAGAGAGAACCGAGGTTACGTTAGGTAACCGATTCGTTCTCTTACGAGAGGTTCTCTCGTATTGCGTAAGCTAGCTTACGCTACGGGAACACCTGGTCAACGCCGTGCGCGCTATGAATCCACTCATGAATCCCAGGGTGATACCGGGGGATTTTTAACGTGGAGTGAATGTAATATGAGGCCGGCAGAGCGGGCACATGAAGTGTATACATAAGCATCTAAGGAGAGCACAAGGGGCAAACCGGTTGTGTGAGGGACTCCCAGTAATGCAGCTTCTTAGGGAGCTGGTCTTTAGACAGCTAGTAGTTTTGCCTGCAAGGCGGGAACTTCCAAGTTGTAAAATCTGACAAAAGTGGACGGGGAGGCCCATCCCGCGGCCACACAAATGTCATGAATGGAAATTCCACAGGACCATGCCCACGATGAGGCCATGCCTCTAGTGGAGTGCGCCCTGATGCCCAGAGGGCAGGGCAGGCATTTAGATGCGTAAGCAGAGGCGATAGCGTCCACTATCCATCTAGACAGTGTCTGTTTAGAGGCGGCCAGACCTCTGGTGCGCCCCCCAAACGACACGAAAAGCTGCTCAGCGCGTCTGAACGCGGCAGCGCGCGTAGTGTACAATCTCAGAGCCCGCACCGGGCAGAGGAGATTGGCGTCGCGCTCACTATCGGATGAAGGCAGAGCCGATAGGGAAATAATCTGAGCCCTGAACGGGGTACCAATCGCCTTCGGGACATAGCCATGCCTAGGTTTGAGAATGACAACAGAATCATTCGGTCCAAACTCAAGACACGCGGCGCTGGATGAGAGCGCGTGAAGATCCCCCACGCGTTTTACTGAGGACAGAGCCGTCAGAAAAACGGTTTTGAGCGAGAGGTATTTTAGGTCCACAGACTCGAGCGGTTCGAACGGGGGTGCTTTCATAGCTTCGAGGACTATAGAAAGATCCCAGATAGGAACCGAAGGGGGCCGCGGCGGGTTCATCCTCTTAGCTCCTCTGAGGAAGCGGATGACTAACTCGTCTTTGCCCAGGGACTGAGCGCGTCGGGGTTCAGAGAACGCCGCGACGGCTGCCACGTAAACCTTGAGAGTGGAGGGGGACCTGCCCTTGTCCAGCATCTCTTGAAGGAAAACTAGCAACGACGGCACCTCGCATGACCGTGGGTCCAGATGTTTGTCGGTGCACCATTTTGAGAACACAGACCATTTAGACGCATAGAGCCTTCTCGTGGAAGGTGCTCTAGCCTGTATGATAGTGTTTCTTACTCCCTCTGGCAAATCGACGAATAGTCGTTGATCACCCATGCATGTAGCGCCCAGCGCCGTGGATGGGGGTGCCAGATCGTGCCGCGAGCTTGAGAGAGGAGATCTGCTCTGACTGGGATGGGCCACGGGGCTGTCTGTGACAGCTGAGTGAGCTCCGGAACCCAATTGTGACTCTCCCAACGCGGAGCTATGAGGAGCACCGAGTGGCGTGTGTCCCTGATCCTCTGAATTACCTGCGGTAACAGAGCGATCGGAGGGAATGCATAGAGCGGGCGGTGAGGCCATTCCTGGGCTAGCGCGTCCTCGCTCCTTGAAAAAAATATTGGGCAGTGAGCGTTCTCTTCTGACGCGAAGAGGTCCACCTCTGCTCTGCCGAATAGTCGCCACAGTATTTGGACCGTTTGTGTGTTCAGGGACCATTCTCCTGTGGAGATGAGGTTCCTGGACAGTATGTCTGGACCGTCGTTCAGATGGCCCGGCACATGCGTCGCTCTGAGCGAGAGCAGGCGGCTCTGAGACCAAACTAAAATGCGGTGTGTCAGTAGAAAGAGATTCCTGGATCTGACACCGCCCTGACGGTTGAGATAGGAGACCACAGCCATGTTGTCCGAACGGATCAGGACGTGGTGTCCCCGAATGAGCGGGAGGAAGCGCGAGAGCGCGTTCTCGACCGCAAGCATTTCCAGACAGTTTATGTGTAAGGGGCCTTCCTGAGTCGACCAATGGCCGAAGGCCGGTGAGCCCTCGCAGACTGCACCCCAACCCGTGTTGGATGCATCTGTCGAGATGACTTTTCGGCGGGAAAAGGTCCCCATCGTGACGCCCTGCCGAAACCATTCTGCTACTGTCCATGGCTGCAGCGCCGTGAGACATGTCTGCGTAACCCTGATCAGCTGGCGGCCCGTGTTCCACGCGCGGTGGGGTACACGGCTGTTTAACCAAAGCTGAAGCGGGCGCATGTGCAGAAGGCCCAGCTGAAGCACAGCGGAGGCTGAGGTCATGTAACCCAGCATCCTCTGAAAAGTTTTCAGAGGTGTGCGGGTGCCCATCTGAAACGAGGCGGCTAGTTGCTGAAGACTGCGCGCGCGCTGTGTGGACAGGCGAGCCGTCATCGTGACCGAGTTCAAATCTATTCCTAGAAAGGAAATCGATTGACTGGGTTGAAGGGAGCTCTTTGTCCAGTTGACAGAGAGGCCCAGCGTTTTTAGATGGTCGAGGAGAACTGCGCGGTGCGACAGAAGCTCCGTCTGTGATTGGGCCAAAATCAGCCAGTCGTCCAGATAATTCAATATGCGCAGCCCCTGGCTCTGCAGGGGGGCGAGCGCCGTATCCATGCACTTCGTGAATGTACGAGGCGCCAGGGATAAGCCGAACGGGAGAACGGCGTATTGATAAACATGACCCTCGAAGGCGAAACGTAAGAATGGCCTGTAACGGGGATTTATCTGGATCTGAAAATAGGCGTCTTTCAGGTCTAGAGAGATGAACCAGTCCCCCTGGCGCACTTGCGCGAGGAGTTTCCTGGTAGTGAGCATCTTGAACGGTCTCTTCATGAGTACTTTGTTCAAAAACCTGAGATCTAAAATCGGTCTGAGGCCGCCGTCTTTCTTGGGAACCAGAAAATAACGGCCGTAAAACCCCGACTCGGTCATAGATGGCGGGACTCTCTCTATGGCGCCCTTTTGCAACAGCGTCGCAATTTCTGAGCGGAGCGTGCCGGCGGCCAGTGGGCTGACAGTGGATTCGAGCCGAGCGCGCGCACGAGGCGGGCGGCGGCGAAACTGTAGCAGATAGCCGTTCTTTATAATGCTTAGCACCCACGGGGAAATGCCTGGAATGGCTTCCCATTTTTTGGTTTTCTTAACTTTGCTAGGCAGACTTCTGATGATCAGGCTTCAGCGTGATCTTGGGTCGCGGGCCCCGTGGGGGCGGCGGTCTGCGGCGGCTGTCAGAGCGAGAGCGGGGGCGGCCGCCCTGTCTGCGCTGGGCTGTTTGAGTCTGCGGAGGAAGGCGCTGCGGTGGAGCTCTGGCAGGAGGCTCGCGAGAGCGGCCTGCGGAAGAGCTAGCGCGGCGGGGCAGAAACAAATTCATGGCCTGAGTGGCTTTCTGGACCTCGGAAAAGCGATCGACGATTCCCGTGACAGCAGATCCAAAAAGGCCCGTCGGGGAGAGGGGCGCGTTAAGAAACGCGGCGCGCTCAGAATCTCCCATGTCGGCGAGCGTGAGCCATAAGTGTCTCTCGGATACACAAAGGCTGGCCATGCATCTCCCCAGAGCTTGTGCGGCGGCTTTAGTGGCGCGAAGGGCGAGGTCCGTAGCACTTCTCAGATCCGTGACAGCGGAGGAGGGGTTTCTACCGCTCTCAGCCCACTCACGGAGAATACCGCTTTGTAACACTTGGAGGACAGACATAGAATGTAGCGCTGCGGCGGCCTGACCGGCGGCGGCATAAGCGCGAGCATGAAAGCTCGAGGTCGCTCTGCAAGCTTTCGAAGGAAGCGTGGGGGAAGAGCGCCATCTAGCAGAGGGCAGGCAGAGGTGTGCGGCGACCAAGTCTTCAACGGGCGGCATGGCTGAGTAACCCTTTTCGGCGGCTCCGTCCACTGTGCGCAGCGAGGCGGATATATCGGAGCGGTTTCTAGCCGAGAGCGGGGCATTCCAGGACTTCGTCAGCTCTGTGTGAAGTTCAGGCAGGAATGGGGCGGCCCGGTTGCACGCGGGGGTCGAGCGCCGATGAAAAAAGCTGCCATCCATCCGGTTCGGGGGCTGCTCGGGTGGAGGAGACCACTCTAGACCGAGGCGTTCGACGGCCTGTGAGAGGAGGCGCATTAGTTCCTCCTCTATTCCAGCGCGGATGCCCGCCGACTCTCTCGTGGATCCGAGAGATGACCATTCCTCACTGTCTGACGCGAGCAATGAACAGGAATCCTTCTCCTCCACGGCGTCATCGGAAGCGACAGAGCGGCCACTCGGCGGCAACTGTATGTCCGGCTGGGGCGGGGAGGGAGAGCGGGAAGCGGGAAGCGGGAAGCGGCGGCGGCGGCCCGCATGGTTCCGCAGGGGGCTCCGGCGGCCTCTGGTCGCGGCGTTTCTTCTTCCGCGGCGAAGAGAGAGGCGGCGCGGGAGCGGATTGTGCCGCCCGAAGTCGTGCCCGCAGGGACGACAACGGCAGGCTCTCACAGAAGTCGCATCCTCCATCCGCGAGGGCGAGTTCTGTGTGCTCGAGTCCCAGGCAGAGAGCGCAAATGACATGGCGGTCTCCGTCCTCGAGAGGAGCGCGGCAAGAGCCGCAGGAAAGGCGAGGCATCTTTACAAAGACGCTCGGCTCTTTTAGATATGGAGAAAAAGGATACAGTCGTCGGATGGCGCTAGCTTGCAGGGCGGCTGAAGGTGGCGAAGACGGCCGGCTTCTTCAGGGTCCGGGAGCTCGCTAGAGTGATGCCTTCTCGACGACGACGGCTTTTCTCAGGACAGCAGAAGCGTGTAGCTCGCTGAAGATGAAATGAATCAACATATAAGCCTGGGAGAGACTGTTATATACACCATAGCCACGCCCATTCTGGCGGGCCATGATGCAATGAGCGCGCGGGCGCTTCTCATTGGCAGCGGGTTCAGTCCCGCTCTCCCATAGGCTTAAGCAGTTCTCTCTGAGCGAACCAATGAGCTGCTAGCTAGCCTGCTCTAGGTCTGCCGCAGAGGAACTGCGTTGTCAATGGATACAAATTATGAAATAATTTTTTGGCTTCAAACTCTCAGCAAAGATGAATCTTTCCCGTAGCGTAAGCTAGCTTACGCAATACGAGAGAACCTCTCGTAAGAGAACAACCAATAGCAATTGTTTCAGTGGTAATGAAAAATATGGCTTTTCTTTCTTTTTTTAAAAGAAATTTGAGTTTAGTTTTATTTGTAGACTATATTATTTGATTGGTGTTTTTATAAAAAAGTGTGTGAATAAAAATGCAATCCTGCAAGGTAAACTTTAGGCACACACACAAAATTGTAAACCCAAACAAAATCATACAAAGAAAAAAAGTTTATTCTGTACTTCTCTGTTGAGATTGAAATTATATCCATTATTATTATTGTTGTTAATAATATAATGATTCTATTTTAACACAAATTTAGATTTTTGAAGTGGTGTTTTGATCAAAATATCATACACTGCTAAATTAATAATTAGAAATAATAATAATTCAAAGGTTATGTATTTCTTGAAGACATGACATTGATTCAACATACAGATTTTGTAAAAAAAAAAAATATATATATATATATTTCAACTGTTTAGCATTAAACGTTACATTGTGTACATTCTGTACTCCTGTATATGCTGCAAATATGATTTCTGAATTTACATGGGATTTTCCCTTCAAACCCTGATTTTACATTCTAACTTTCTTTACTTGGGCTATTTCATCATCTCGACTGATGTGCCCCTTTCAATAATCAAAACCCTAACCCTAACCCCAATATTAAAAATCTGTAGAATTACATTGTCATGACTAACCGACTGACCAGAAAACTCTGGAGTATTTCCATTGAATAAGGGCATATGGCTGTTGCTAGGGGTTAGATTTCTTCTACCCATCTCTAAGCCATTTTAATTCCATTATTTTGATAGATAATTAGCTTCTGTAACCCGTTCTTCATATTGTACAGTGACCATTGTCTGGATATTTTGAACCATTTGTATATTTTTAAATAACTATATTGAGATGAGCATTTTGCAGTAACTCACAAAATCAGACCACTAAAAGTTGACACTTTGAATATTTAATGTCAATGATTAGGGTTGGAACTAATGTCTGCTGAACACCAACACTCCAGGACTGGATTTGAAGAGCCATACTGTACCCACATACACTATATTGCAAACAGACAGTATTGGGACACCCCTCCAAATGATTGAATGTGGGTGTTTCAAAATCACTTCCATGGCCACAGTTGTATAAAATCAAGCACCTAGGCATGCAGACTGCTTCTACAAACATGTGTGAAAACATAGGTCGCTTTCAGGAGCTCAGTGAATTCAAGCGTGGTACCGTGATAGGTTTCCACCTGTGTAATAAGTCCATTTGTGACATTTCCTCCCTACTAAATATTCCATGGCTGTGTCCGAAATCTCCACTCAAACCACTACTCCCTAACCCCTATGTAGGGGGTAGGGAGTAGAGCACTATATAGTGAGCTCACCAGCATAATAGAAACACCACTTTCGGACACTACTCGATCGTCTCTCGGCGCCGTTGATTACGGCATTACTGTCGCACTATTTAAACGCTCCATCATCTGTCAGCTGATGCCGAGCCAGCTCTGGGCTAATAGATTTTTTTTTTATAAATACATTACATTATATTGAGCTTATTTCTCCATAATTGTAAAATTAAAAGTCATTTCTGGCCGTTTCTGTTATAATGCGTCACTCCACACATGATTATAACTTATAAACATAAATAAAATTAATACACATTTTCATATATTTTCATTTTCGCATCACACCGTTTTCTCTTGCCTGTCGACATTAGAGAAAAAAAAACAGATCTACATTATCAAATATCTTGCTCATAATACTCTTAATAAAACAGCTTTTAGACTGTGGAGATCCCACTCAATATTTCTCTTTTTTGTTTTGTTTTTGTTCTCGTGATTCAGAAGATTTCGCGGATTAGCAAAAGAAACAGGATTTCTAGACAGAAAACGAACATAACTTACATTTGTATGACAAATTCGTATTGTCGCGCTGCTCTCCTTGACGTCCATCCGCCATTTTTGCGATCAGCGCAATGCATGATGGTATGTAGGGCTTGGGTTAGTGACCATCGGTTGTACACTACTTTTCAAAATGCATTCTGGGATACATTGAGTGGACTATATAGGGTATAATAATCATCACTATACATTCGGACAGCACTACAAAATGGCGAGCTCACTATATAGTCCACTATATAGTGAGTAATGGGAGATTTCGGACACAGCACATGGTTGACTGTTACTGGTATTTTATAAATTAAATAAATTAAATTATAAATATACTGTATATAATTGTTTTAATGATTGCACAGATATGTTATTTACAAGTATATAGTTAATGAAGTAATTTACAGATGCACAATTTATATTTATTACATAATTAATTATATTCACAATTATACTCGTATATATTTCCGCATTCAGGATCCATATAGAGATTACCAATGTGGAACTACCTTGGGCCCATGTAGGCAGCCTATATGGGACTGATTGTGTTTGCCCATGTCTGACCCATACGGTTTATCAAAGTGGGCCCCACCTTGGGCCCATGTAGGAAACCTATATGGGACTGATTGTGTTTGCCCATGTCTGACCCATATGCTTTATCAAAGTGGGCCCCATATGTTTTTCCCATTCATATCCCATTTAAAGATAACCTATGTGGGTACTACCTTGGGCCCATGTAGGCAGGCTATATGGGACTGATTGTGTTTGCCCATGTATTACCCATATAGTTTGGCCAAGCGGGCCCCATATTTATTTCCCCAATCATAGTCCACATAGAGATAACCTATGTGGGAACTACCTTGGGCCCATGTAGGCAGCCTATCTGGGACTGATTGTGTTTGCCAATGTCTGACCCATTTGCTTTGTCAAAGTGGGCCCCATATGTTTTTCCCATTCATATCCCATATAGAGATTACCTTTATGGGAACTACATGGGCCCATGTAGGTAACCTATATGGAACTAATTGTGTTTGCCAATGTCTGACCCATATGGTTTGGCCAAGCGGGCCCCATATATATTTACCCATTCAGAACCCATATAGAGATTACCTATGTGGGTACCACCTTTTGCTCATATAGGCAGCCTATATGGGACTGATTGTGTTTGCCAATGTCTGACCCATTTGGTTTATTAAAGTGGGCCCCATATGTTTTGTCCCATTTATAACCCATATAGAGATTACTTATGTGGGAACTACCTTGGGCCCATGTAGGCAGCCTATATGGGACTGATCGTGTTGGCTCATGTCTGACTCATACGGTTTATCAAAGTGGGTCCCATATGTTTTTCCCATTCATAACCCATATAGAGATTACCTATGTGGGAACCACCTTGGGCCCATGTAGGCAGCCTATATGGGACTGATTGTGTTGGCCCATGTCTGACCCATACGGTTTATCAAAGTGGGCCCCATATGTTTTTCCCATTCATAACCCATATAGAGATTACCTATGTGGGAACTACCTTGGGCCCATCTAGACAGCCTATATGGAACTGATTGTGTTTCACCATGTATTACCCATATGTTTCGGCCAAGCGGGCCACATATGTATTTTCCAATTCAGAACCCATATAGAGATTACCTACGTGGGTGCCACCTTGGGCTCATGTGGGCAGCATATATAGGACTGATTGTGTTTGCCCATGTCTGACCTACATGGGTTATCAAGGTGGGCCCCATATATTTTTTCCATTCATAACCCATATAGACATTACCTATGTGGGTACTACCTTGGGCCCACGTAGGCAGCCTATATGGGACTGGTTGTGTTTGCCAATCTCTAACCCATTTGATAAACCCAAATGGGCCCCATTTGTGTTGCCCATTTTGAGCCCATTCACTCATTTCCCATTAGTGACCCAACTAGGACCCACATAGGGAGCCCACCTGTTTTTGCCCATGTGGGACCTACGTAGCTGACCCAAGTGGGCCCCAGATAAGATGCCCATTTTGGGACCATACCCACTTGGTACCCACGTAGCCCAAGCATAAACCATGTGGGGCCCACATATACATGTTGGCTGGGGGACAACCCTTTTAGACCTTTCCCGTCGTTAAACTAGCAAAAGTGGATTCGGACACGCCCTAACTGCACCTGTGCTCTGGGCTTTAGACCAAGTGCTTAGATCGTTAAAATAGGGCCCAAAGACTCATTCATTAACAGTGACTTGCTGCCACCTACTGGCGGTTTTACTTTCAAAATTAAAGTATCTTTTCGTTTTTTAAAAATAATTTCTAATCTCAATATTCAACACTTTATGTTTAAAACATCAAAATAGTATTTATGCATTTGTAACTGCATGTTAAATGCATTCATGTCCCTCTGAGCTGCAAATGCATTTAAATGCCACTTCAGATGCAGCTTCTGTGTGTCACGTCCTGCTCTGAGAAACAAAAGTTGAGGATCCAAATGCAGTATTTATTGAACAGGGTAATCCAAAGACATAATCCAAAGTAGAGGCAAGGTCAAACACAGGCAGACAGTCCATACATACAAACAAACACAACAAGGCAGGGAAAAGAGTTATCAATGGAACAGGCAAAAAATCCAAAACAAAGAGACATGAAACCAGGGAGAATGCTCGGAATTGCAGTGTAACACTAAACAAGACTTTACCGGAAATAATTGAGTGTTCATGGTTTTAATAGGTGGAGACTGACAAGGTAATGAGACACAGGTAGATGCATCAGGGATGATGAATCCAGGCAGTGAGTTATGGGAAAGGTAGTTTGTGAGGGAGTGACAATAGTCTGATGTGGAGTGCCCTCTGGTGGCTCTTTCAAGGGCACTCCAGCTGGTGACTGTTACACTGTGTTTCCTCTGCGTTGCAAATATCAATTTGATCAAAGATCAAAAGACTGTGATCTTGTCCAAAGACACAGACATAGAGGCTGTCATCTTGTCCGAAAACACAGGCGTAGAGGCTGCCATCTTGTCCGAAAACACAGGCGTGGCACGGCCATTTTGTCCGAAGACACAGGTGTGCCGGCGGCCATCTTGTCCGAAGACACAGGTGTGGCTGCGGCCATGACGGGACGAGACTCTGGAAGGGCGGCGGTCATTTTGGCCGAGGGCCCGACAGTGAAGGAGGAACCAGTCAAATGAAGGGCATATGTAACCGGTGGCTCGCGACACCATTTTTAAAAGCACTTGTCTGCATTGTGTAGCGTTGTTGAGAAAGACACGGGACAACAGGCGGCGGTTTCACTGGATTTACTCTGATATACAAAACATAAAACAGCAGTCTGAGTAAATCGCCCAAAAATTGCTCTCTCTTCAGTGCATTAACAATGCCAAGAGGAAAAATACAGAGAAAACATACCTGATATACAAAACATGAGACAGCAGACTGAGTAAATCGCCCATAAATTGCTCTCTAAAACAAATGAGATGTACATTCAATCACCATGTGCTTTCATCTCTCCACATATAGGCCAAAGTCAAAAATATTTGAACTTATTTATTTGAAAAATATAAAACTTAAATAGGGTAAAATGATCAAAATAACCACACAGATAAGTTTAATAGCTTATTACACATAAATTGCAGTAAAGATATTGACTCAAAAGCAACAATTAAAATAAAGATTAATTAAGATTCACAGGAGCCATAAATAACTCACCTCTTCAGTGCATTGACAATGCCAAGAGGAAGAGGAGGAGACAAAACAGGAAATTGTGTAGGCTCATGATGACATCACAGCAATTAAAGGGGAAAAACACTCATTTATCAGGCAAGTGTACCAGATATGTATGAAAATAAACAATTTTGTGTGAATTATAATAAACAATACATAAGTTTTAACAGTACACTTTCTGTACCTGTTACACTCACCCCGCAGAATTTACACAAAATTGTTAGAGTATAACGAAAACAAAGAACACTGGTCACTTGAATTACATGGTCGACACTTTAAAAAACAGTGAAGACTCCACATTGAAAGTTACCCAAACGAAAGGGATACAAATATGAGAAAGTTGGCCAAACTTCTACACATTTTGTAGGCATTACCAAAGTGCCCATTACACTTTGAAAAACTCAGACCAGGTACATAAACAGGATTAATATACACAAAATACGGAAAATAACCCTTCGTATTACCCGAGACTGCGTAATACAATACACAAACCTATACATGAATAACAGTAGATACAGAATCCACACCAAGTAAGGTTTCGAGTTGTACCATTGACTCAATCAGCCTACGAACAGGTCTAAGTACTCTACCGAACCTGGTAGTGTAATGATCGTCAGAGTTTTCAACCACCATAGGATCAGGTGAACTGTTAGAAACAGGAACAGAAGGGGCAGAAGCACTAGCTACAGTGTCATGGTCAACAGGTAAGTCATCTTGTGCTTCAGAAACAGTTTGAGAAGAATGGGATGAAACCCAAGAAGCAGTACGATTATCATCACAAACAGCTATGTGAGAAATGACGGACAGAGACTCTGCATGTGACAAATCATCAGTGACAGGTAATGTTGATTCAGCCACATCACATACAGATTGAGAAGGTGTGGAACAAGGACCACCACTAGCACTTTCACCAACAGAAAATCAGTTGAAGGCAAAGGGAGAAAGTTAACTGGCAACAATCGATTCCGATGTATCGCTTTCTCATGATCTTGAAAAATGTGCACGGAAGGTTTGGAGGCAACAACGGAATACATGGTGGGTTCCCATTTATCGGCAAGCTTCCGTTTACCTCTACAGCCTTTGTTGGCAATGAGAACATGATCACCAACTGACAGAGGCAATCCTTTGACTCTCTTATTGTACTGATCAGACTGATGTTTTTGTTCCGCAGTAGAGTTCTTTTGAGCCAGCGCCATAGCAGACTGTAGATCACTGACGAGATTGAACATAGTCACTGTAATCACAGATTGACTCATCACGAAGCACGCTTTGAAACACAAGGTCAACAGGTAATCTCGGCACCCTCACGAACATCAGGTAAAAAGGGGCAAACCCAGTTGTTTCATGGGCAGTGCAGTTATACATGAATGTCATCGTTTGTACCAACTGTGGCCACTTTTGCTTAGATCTGGGTGGAAGCGATATCAGCATGTTACCTAACGTTCTGTTGAACCTTTCAGTTCCACCATTTCCCATTGGGTGGTATGGGGAAGTCCGTGACTTGTCAACGCCGGCAATATCAAGAAGCTCTGCTATCAGCTCACTCTCAAAATTTGCTCCCTGGTCCGAATGGATACGCTGGGGAAATCCATAGATGCAAAAGAAGCCATCCCACAGTTTCTTAGCAACACTTTTAGCACATTGATTCCGGCAAGGAAAAGCGTGAGCTAACTTGGTGAAATGATCTGTAATTACTAAGACATCCACATATTTATTGTGCTTATCTTCAGCAGACCAGAAATCAATACAGACAAGCTCCAATGGGGCAGTGGTCTTGATGCTCTCCAAGGGCGCTCTTGCTGCGGGCTCTGGAGTTTTACTCAGGACACAACGGGTACAAGTCTTAACGTAATCACGCACATCACGTTCCATCCCAGGCCAATAGAACCTCTGGCGTGCTAAAGACAGGGTACGTGGCTGACCTTGGTGACCGGCCAAATCATGAACACCAGAGAGTGCTTGCTGTTTCAGGGAGTCAGGCAGGACGAACTGAAACTTTTTGTGCTTAGTGAGCAGATCTTTGACAGCTCTATACAGGATGCCATGAAGCAAAAAGAGTTTTTCCCACTGCCTCAAAATCCTCAAAACTAACAAATCCTCATTCGCACGCTCACGCCTGTTAGGTCTGCGCTTCCTGCTGACATAGAAAGCCACCCTCGAAATAACTGCGTCTTTGTGCTGCTGACACTCCAATTCGGACAATGAAAAGGCATGGATTACGTCTTGACAGTCGGGAATCAAAGTAGTCTGTGTAGAATCAAGTGTCTGTGGCTGGCACGTGAGACGGAATGTCTTCTGTACAGAATCATCTCCCACACTGTGTACATACTTCAACAGTTCAGAGTAAGGCTCGGACAGAAGTCGCTGACTCACTGGGTTGGCGAAAGGGTCACGACTGAGCGCATCCGCCACGACATCTTCCAGGAACGTACTTGATCTTAAAGTTGTACGGGGCAAGTTTTGAAACCCAGCGCTGCTCACATGCATCCAATTTAGGTTTTGTCAAGATGTACGTGAGCGGATTATTATCCGTCCACGCGGTTAATTCATGACCTTTAAGCCAGTGACTAAACTTGTCACACACTGCCTACTTCAAGGCCAAGAATTCTAATCTGTGTGCAGGGCGATAAGGCAGGCGAAACGGACGCTCATCACTCAGATGAATTCGGTGTAAAAAGTATTTCACCTCTCCACAATCGAGTCGGTCTCTGGAGAAAACGTCACGATAGGACACAACCAGATTTGCCAACTCCTCCTTCCATGACTTGGAGACCTCACACCCTTCGATATCCATGTGATCCAAACCATACTCATGCAGTAACCGCACAGGGTCAACAGGTGGAATAGACTTGGGGAAAGCTGCATCAGAAACTTGAGGTCTGCACACATCTTGTGACACTGTAACATCCTCCACTGCCAAACAAGGAGACAAATCAGCCAGCATAGCGTTACGTCGAAGAGTTATTGGAGACTGGGTGGGATTCAAGATCTTCATCGGGACCCATCGATCACCCCACATAGGAGTCACTACACGTCCAACAAGAACATGACGTGGCGCTGAACGTGACGTAGTGGGCTCGACTATGACGGAGCTTCCAGGGGAGACATTAGTGTTAGCAGGTAGTTTTCCCCAGACAAGGTGCTCACATCTGGGAAGTAAAGTAACCGCCTAACAAAGCCTAACTGTGCCGAGCTTAGCAGGCTGTTGAGGACCAGACCAACGAGAAACACAGCTCAAAAGCTCAAGAAATTCTTCACACTCAGGGTTGCTGTTTTGGCAGGAAATTAGATCACAGTACTTCTTCTCGGCTTTCATCTTCTTAAGAACACATTTGATGACGTTACTGCCGATAATGAACTCATCCCTCTTTTCAGGCACTACCAAGGTTGGTACAATGAACTTGAACCCGTAGACTTCGATTTCCAGGTCATACGCGCACTTAGGCTGAGTAGTAAGGCCACCACAGCCCACCAGGACCACGTTACCAGGAATCATTGAGGGTTGAGGGAGAACTCCGTCAGCACACAACTTGGATTCACCTTCCGTGCTCAGGGTACAAGCCATACTCCCAGAATCTAGCAAAACGTTCAGTACAGACTGGCCAACGACAGTTACAGGAGCATAAAACAGTTCACTAGCTCCATCAATCTTTTGAGACCCCACATACAGCACAGTTTTGTTGGGTGGCAAAAATTTACAACTATTTACACAAATCTCTTGTGGGTCTGACTCATCTTTTAGGGGAAATACGCCACCGCCCATGTTTTCCCCCTCTGCACATGGGCTACTTAGTTTAACTGGGTGGCTGGAGAAGGAAGCTCAAGGCCCGTCATCTTAGGACAATTGCTCTTAAAGTGTCCAGGTTTAAAGCAGTTACGACAAAGCCTCTGGCGCATACAATGAGTATGTGTAGTGTGCTCTTTAGATCGACATACTCTGCATGCTGAGCTCAAGCTGGGTTTGGGGTCTGAAGTTCTGACAGGACAGTTTGGGTTGGATTAGGACAGTGAGGCAGTGCAGAGAGTTAAAACTTTATCCATCATGCCAACCAACTGCTGCATACTAGCATCAGGAGTAAAAGGAACAGCGTTGGGATTCAGCTGACCAGTTAAACATGGTAACTGACTTTAGGAGAGTTCAGGCCAGTAGCGCGGGAAGGGGGGTGCTGCGGGGGCTGCAGCCACCCTCGTCATAGCCACAGCCCCCTGGTGGGGACTGTGAACTAACATAATATTGTACTAAAAACATGAGAAAAAAAGAAAAGAAAATAGACATGCTGTGTTTGATAATGTAGTGAGTGTTCAAACTACGGAGAAAATTAAATAAATTTTGAATTTGTCATGCTTGTTCCGATCAGAGCATGAGCGGAGAGCGCATCTGAATATTAAGCTACGCTCGCTCATTCCGCTCAGGGTTGCTCGCTCAACCCAGAATGTCCTGCTGGTTCGAAAATATGTGGAATAAGGGGTGCCTCCGACTAAAGTTTTTTCGCTAGTCGACTAGTAGTTGTTCATTTTAGCCACTGTGGACACATCGCCCCTTTATAATGATTTAATTACTTAAATAGGCTATGCAGGATGAGCGTTTACGTAGCCTAATATTGCCGCGCTCATAAAGCTTGCCACAAAGAACTGGCGAAAGTAATGATTATTAATGTGTCAAAAAATAGCAAGGAGACATTTAATTGTTTATTAATAAACAGGTGTTTTCTGTGTCGCTGCAAAGATAAAGTTATGCGGACTCACCATGAACGCCAGAGAGAAATGCACATTTGATTAGGCCTACATAATTAGAGAGTAGGCTAGCCAATTTCTTTTTGTTTTGAATAGTTTCGTTTAAAAGTAGACATTTGAAGCTAATAAATAACCTATATTTCTCAAATCTGTGAGGCACAAGGCAAGCTGAGTTTCGACGCCCTCCAGTTCACGTGCAATGTGTGAGGAAATAACAGGAGGATGCAAGATGCAAGTAAAACTCAGTTTAATGTCAGAGTGAACAATGATAACAAGCACAGATCGGGGACAAACACTCAGATGGTCAGTGAAGCAGGGACGAGATGGCGATCCGGTGGTGGAAACAGATGACAGCGTGCTCGAGTGAATCTAGGGATAGTGGAACATCCAGATGACACGAAGAACTGACGAAATCCAGACGACACGAAGAACTGACGAAATCCAGACGAGGAACAGAACAGACGAGGCACAAGCACAGGAAACACACCAAGGAACAACCACAACGATCTGACAACAAGAGAGAGAGAATGCTGGGTATATAAAGGGAACTGGAATGAATGGCAGCTGGAGACACTAATCAACACAACGAGTAACCACACCCACACAATTACACTCACGCAGACACATCAGCATGAGACAGCCGATTCATAAACCGTGACAGTACCCCTCCTCCTAAGAACGCCTCCTGGCGTTCCCAGACTCCCTTACCTGTCGATTGTAATCATCGATAAGGGAGTGATCCAGGATGTCTCTAGCAGGTACCCAACTTCTCTCCTCCGGACCGTAACCTTCCCAGTCCACCAAGTACTGAAATCCGCGTCCCCTCCGTCTCGAGTCCAGAATGCGGTTTACCGAATATGTGGGTTCCCCATCTACGAGTCGCGGCGGGGGGTGAACCGGGGCAGGCGGATTAATGTGAGAATGAAACACGGGCTTAATTTTAGACACATGGAAGGCGGGGTGAATTCTGTACGCAGGAGGGAGTTTAAGGCGGACTGCCACCGGACTAATAATCTTGGTGACAGGAAACGGGCCAATAAATTTGGGAGCTAACTTGTTAGATACGGAGCGGAGAGGAATATTCTTGGTAGAAAGCCACACTTTTTGACCCACGACGTAAACGGGAGGCTTTGACCGGTGGCAATCGGCCTTGGCCTTCATGCGCCTCCCTGCTTGGAGTAGAGTCTCACGGGCTCTAGTCCAAGTACGGTGGCACCTCTGGACGAATGCGTGGGCGGAGGGAACCGCGACCTCGGATTCCAGACTCGGAAAAATTGGTGGCTGGTAACCTAAACTACACTTAAATCACAAAAAAACAACCGTCATGCCATTGGAGGGCGGGAGGGCGGTGACAAAATCTAGAGCGATGTGGGACCAGGGTCTCGAAGGGACAGACAGCGGTCGAAGTAACCCGTCTGGGGGTTGGTTAGATGTCTTACTAGTGGCACAGACTGAGCAAGCCAAAACAAAATCGTGAATGTCACGAGCCATCAATGGCCACCAAAATTGTTGCTTAACTAGAAAACTGGTGCGAGTCACTCCTGGATGACAAGCCACGTTGGAGCAATGACCCCATCGAATAACGTCAGACCGTAGCCCCTCCGGAACAAACAATAGACTCAGGAGTCACCGGGCGTTCGGATGGATCAAAAATACGAGATAAGGAGTCGGGTTTGATGTTTTTGGACCCGGGGCGGTACGAGAGAACAAAATCAAAACGTCCGAAAAAAAGAGCCCACCGAGCCTGCCTGGAGTTGAGTCTTTTAGCAGATCTGATATATTCAAGATTCTTATGGTCTGTCCAAACGATAAAGGGTACCCCCGAACCCTCTAACCAATGACGCCACTCCTCCAACGCTAACTTAACTGCCAACTCTCTATTATCAATGTCATAATTACGTTCGGCAGACGATAGTCGATGAGAAAGAAACGCGCAGGGATGCATCTTGTCGTCTGAGGAAGCGCGTTGTGAACGCACTGCTCCTACTCCCTCCTCTGACGCGTCGACCTCCACCACGAACTGACGTGTGGGATCAGGGGTGACCAGAATGGGAGCCGAAACGAAGCGACTTTTGAGGTTGGTGAACACTGCCTCGGTAGTGTTCGACCACCTGAACGTCGTTCGGGGGGAGGTCAAGGCAGTCAGAGGTGCGACTAGTTGTCTGAAATTACGAATGAAACGTCGGTAAAAATTGGCGAACCCCAGAAACCGCTGTAGGGCCTTACGGGAATCTGGACTTGGCCAATTTACCACAGCCTTAACCTTGTCAGAATCCATTCGCACTCCCTCAGAGGAGATGATGTACCCTAAGAAGGGAACAGACTGTGCATGAAACAAGCATTTCCCCGCCTTGACAAAAAGCCCATTCTCTAACAGTCTCTGGAGCACTCGTCTGACGTGTTGAACGTGTTCCTGGAGAGACGAAGAAAAAATCAATATCTCATCCAGGTAAACATATATGAACTGATCTACCATGTCTCTCAACACGTCATTAACGAGTGCTTGGAAAACCCCTGGGGAGTTGGAAAGCCCGAAAGGCATAACCAAATATTCAAAGTGCCCCCTAGGGGTATTAAAAGCAGTTTTCCATTCATCCCCCTTCCTGATGCGAACCAAATGATATGCATTATGTAAGTCCAGTTTCGTGAAAATGGATGCTCCCTGCAACCTCTCGAAAGCTGAAGACATCAACGGCAAAGGGTAAGAATTCTTTACCGTAATGTTATTCAGCTCTCGGTGATCAATGCAAGGTCGCAGAGAACCATCCTTCTTCCCAACGAAAAAGAACCCCGCCCCCGCAGGAGAAGAGGAAGGCTGGATGAACCCAGAGACCAGAGAATCAGAAATATATTTCTCCATGGCCTCCCTCTCGGGAATAGAAAGAGAGTAAAGTTTGCCCTTAGGTGGAGATTTACCTGGCAGTAGATCTATCGCACAGTCATAGGAACGATGCGGAGGAAGAGAAGCAGCGCGAGACTTACTGAACACCTCCTTCAGGTCGTGGTACTCCGCGGGCAGGTTAGACAAATCCGCTGCCTCACTCTGAAACACAGAACCAGACACAGAGGGACAGGCAGACATTAAACAGGACTCATGACAGTGGTTACTCCATGTGGAAACAGTGTTAGTGCACCAGTCGACACTGGGGTTGTGTCTGGAAAGCCACGGGTGTCCCAAAACCACTGGTGCAAGTGGTGAGTCCATGAGCAAAAATGAGATGAGTTCTGTGTGATTTCCAGAAGTGATGAGGGTAATGTCTTCAGTTGCATGTGTAATCCGGGGAAGTTCTTGACCATTAAGTGCATTGACGGTAATCTGGTGCGAGAGAGGAGTGACGGGGATCTGAAGTTTAAGTGCAAGTTTGAAGTCCTTGAAATTACCCTCCGCTCGCGAATCCAGAAGTGCGTTGGTGCAGTGCGTCGACTGTCGCCATCTCAGTCTTACCGGGAGGAGGGTTGATGATGGTGATGAGGTCTTCTTGGCGGAGATCCCACCCGATAGTAGCCTCATACTTACTACCGGGCTTGCTCTTTTACCGGGCAGGAGTGGAAGAAGTGGCCCGCCCGGCCACAGTAGAGACAGAGTCATTGGGATCTCCGCCTCTCCCTCTCCTCCCGGGAAAGCCGAGCTCTCCCCACCTGCATGGGTTCGTGGTCGAATGCGGGGCTGACCGCGCTCGCACCACCGGGCTGGTGGTCTTCCGTGCTGAACTGTGGACGGCTGGGGCGCGTCAATCTGGTCACACGATTCAGTCGAGCGTCTACTCTCAGCGCAAGTTCCACCAGTCCGTTCAGCGTCTCCAGTAAGTCCATAGCATAAATTTCCTTTTGAACGCGGTCAGCCAACCCATGCAGGAACATATCCCACTGCGCCTCCTCGTTCCAACGGCACTCTGCGGCCAGGGTGCAGAACCGAATGGAAAAGTCCGCCACCGAGCCTTCTCCCTGTCGCAGTTCGGCGAGTAATCTGGCCGCCTCCTTACCCGCCACTGCACGGTCGAAAACTCTCCTCATCTCTTCGGAGAGTGCCTGGAACGAGGTGCAGCAGTTGTCTCCGTTCTCCCACACCGCCGTCCCCCAAAGCGATGCTCTTCCTGACAGCAGGGTTAATACAAATGCCACCTTCGCAGGTGGGGAATTCATATAAAGGGAACTGGAATGAATGGCAGCTGGAGACACTAATCAACACAACGAGTAACCACACCCACACAATTACACTCACGCAGACACATCAGCATGAGACAGCCGATTCATAAACCGTGACACAATGCAAGTGATCGCCGGCGCCTTACATTGTCTGCTGTATATTTGCTTCTTATTTATTAAATACAGGCAATTGGTTGATAAAACATTGATCAAAATTAAGATACAATTTATACTAAACGAAAACCTTTTAAAAAGAGTCTTTCTACAAACAAAAAAAAACTTAGTGAAGGTAAAAATGATGTATTACCCACTCCATGTGACATGTTCCCAGACATTTTGGGTATCTCATGATTTCATGTATCACATCTTTCTCACGCTGCATGCTCACTTCCATAATCAACATTGATTAAATAAAAATATAACATTAGCCTATAATATTTAAACATACATATGAAACTAAATGTTTTCTTTAATGCTACAACACATATAGGCAACAGTACAGAGAAATGTCATGTCTTGTCGTCAGCCATAACATAATGATGTCACATATTTTCCAACCCTCAGCCCCCTTCGCATGAAACAGCTTCCAGCGCGCCTGGTTCAGGCTGTTTGGGAGGACTGGGTACAGGATAGTCACAGACAGTCACTGTGTTCTGATGGCAAGCTGACACAGGCAATGAGCGTGCAGGTCTGGCAAAAGGTTTCTTCAGGTTCCTGTGATGACTATCCAGTCGCTCTTGAACTTCAGCAGCACTCCACTGTTCAGCAGGCTTGAACTGAAAAGACAAAGCCAGGCCAGGATCCGGACAGTGTGAGATAAACATCATAACAGCTTCAGTAACAGGGTCCTCAACACACTTTTTGCGCCTACGCAAACACTCATCAGCCACATCAATCGCCTTATTCAGTCTTATCCAGTAGTCCATTGGGCTCTCATCTGTCCTAGGCAGGGTGTTATAAAAGTCAGCCATAGACATGTTTGAATACATCAACTCACTGAAATTGCACTTCAGTATGTCAAACACTGTGGTGGGGAGCACTGCAGCAGTCGGCCCTGGGAAGCTGCGCAAGGACACTTTGACAACATCCCTCGCTTTTCCAGCTAACCTGCTCAAAATGAGATCAGAGGCAGTTTCATCAGTGCATTTCTTTCTGTTCATATAATTGTACATCATGTCTTCCCATTCATGCACAGTAAATGAATCACTTTGATCACCTGTAAAGAAAGGTGGAGGTGTAACATCGTGTTGGACAATGACTTTCAAATTAGAAGCATCAACACATTCACTTGAATGCTGCACATTTGACTTGGGCTGCAGTGGGCTGGGATGTTGCGTTAAATTGAGACTGGGTGAAATGCTCTCACCAATTTTCTGTGCCAAATCAGAAATAATACCTCCTAAAGACTCAGGGGTAATGGCGTGATCAGCATTTGGGCGTGTAAAAGGGGTAGAGCAAGCAGCTGGGCTCCCTGAAGTACCAATAGCTAAATCAGATGCATGTACATGGTCAATTTCTGAATTAAAGAGTGCCCTCCCTCTTCCAAATCATTGAGGCGAAACTCCAGACATATTGTCAGGACGATTAAGTACAGCCCCAAAACCCCTGCCTACTGGGAACATGGCACTATGCCGTTGTACAGGGCTAAAATCATCCTGACTGACAGTGTCCTCAAACATGACTCAGTTTGAATAGAAAACACTTTTTAAATAGAAAATAGAAAAAAAGAGAAATGTAATAACTGTTTCAAAAATGGAAATAAAAACAATAACATCAGTTAACTAGTATTCAGATAAAAGCACTTTGCAAAAATACTCATGTAGAATACTCAAAACAGTTCAGTGTGACAATTCACTTAGGAAAAAAAGTATGTGATGATCACAAAAACTCTGTCATCGAGCGTGCAGCAGCGCAAAGAACAGTCCAGTAACGTTACAGCGTTGCCCGGATGAAAACAGCATGTGACGATCACAAAAACATCTGGCAGCAGTGCAAAGAACAGTCCAGCACAGCGTTACACGGAGAAAAACAAAACAAAAAGTTCCTCATGTGATGATCACAAAAACATCCCGTTATTGATGAGCGTGCAGCAGTGCAAAAAAAAAAAAGTTCAACACATCAAAGCACATATACGGCGCATAGTCATTAATAAAACCCAAAACAGTTTTTCATCATACCTCATAAAAAGCAAGCGTTCAACCTATACCATCCTACGTGATATGAGCAGCAGATAGTTGAACGCTGAAGACGAGATGAAACGAGCTGCGGCCTCCGCAGCGAGACACTCCTCCAGCGATCTACCACAGCACACCGTCATCTGTTAAATCAGCAACTCCGGCGATCAGCAAGCAGCCGTTCATGCGAAATCCGAAGGGTTATGGCACCACGTGTAACCGGTGGCTCACGACACCAGTTTTAAAAGCACTTGTCTGCGTTGTGTAGCGTTGTTGAGAAAGACACGGGACAACAGGCAGCGGTTTCACTGGATTTACTCTAAAATATACAAAACATAAGACAGCAGTCTGCGTAAATCGCCCATAAATTGCTCTCTAAAACAACTGAGATGTACATTCAATCACCATGTGCTTTCCTCTCTCCACATATAGGCCAAAGTCAAAAATATAACTTAAATAGGGTAAAATGATAAAAAAATAACCACACAGATAAGTTCAATAACACAGTGGTGTACTCCTTTACACATAAATTGCAGTAAAGATATTGACTCAAAAGCAACAATTGAAATAAAGATTAATTAAGATTCACAGGAGCCATAAATAAAGTTTAATTAAACAGCAGAGTATCAGGAGACTTCAACATGCAGAAATAGGTGAGTATCAGAGTTCAGATATGGATAATTCTTGAGTTCAATCCGTGACTGAATAATGGATATTTCCTTTGCAGGAACGGCGGGAGGAGATTTTCAGAGCGGATACACACTCGGATAGAGAGGCTGACAGACTGACGGCGCACACTCACGCACCACTTGGCTGGACTGAATGGTTTACGGCTCGCACACCGCTGAGGAGAAGATCTAGACAGACTGGGATCGGCACTGAGAACTGGTAAGTAAACACAAGTTAGATGGGTTAGTGACACTCGTAAAGAGAAGCACTATGAGTCCGCTTCGTATGAACGAGCCCGGACAATGAAAGGTGCGTGGTGTGTGCTTATGAAACAGAGTGGTTGATGGGGTGCAGGTGTCTCTCGTTAGAACTCAGGTGATTGTGATCGCTGGGTGATTGTGGTGGAAGAACCTGGCCAATCCGTGACATTACCCCCCTCCCCAGGGCCCGCTCCTGAGGGCCGAGGTCTCCGGCGCCGTGGTTGTCTTCCTCGTCCACGAGGTCCAGGAAACTGAGGATGGCTGGAGTGGAACTCTTCCATGATCGTGGGATCTAGGATGTCGACTCTTGGGATCCATGATCTCTCCTCTTGTCCGTATCCTTCCCAATCGACCACCACAACGTCGGGACTGCAGGATTTCTCGAATGAAGTAGATGGACCCTTCTTCCAGCATCAAGGGGGGGGGGAGGTTCCTCTTCGTGGCCAGGTTCTGTGGAGGGAATAAGAGGTTCGTGAAAGGGTTTGAGCAAGGAAATGTGAAATGTGGGGTGAATTCTGTATTGCGGTGGTAGCAGGAGTTTGTAGGTGACGGGATTGACCTGTTCCAGGATGGTAAAAGGGCCAACAAACCTGGGGCTAAGTTTTTTGGAGGGCAGACGCAGACGCATATCGCGAGTGGAGAGCCAAACCTTATCTCCCGGAACATAGACTGGGCCCGAAATCCTCCTCCGGTCAGCGATTGTCTTGGATCTGCGAACTGCCCTCTGCAGATGATGGAGAGCTTCGTCCCAAACTCTCTCGCTCTCCAGGAACCAGTTATCCACTGCGGGGACCTCAGATGGTTCACCATCCCAGGGAAATAGGGGAGGTTGAAATCCAAGAACACACTGGAATGGTGTGAGGCCGGTCGTGGGTTGCCGCAGTGATTTTTGGGCATACTCTGCCCAGCCCAGAAACTGGTTCCAGGAGTTCTGGTGGCCATTAAAGAAGGTCCTGAGGAACCGCCCCACTTCCTGGATCTTCCTCTCCGTCTGGCCGTTGGTCTGAGGGTGGTAGCCAGAGGAGAGACTGACTGTCACACCTAGGAGCTTGAAAAGCGACTTCCATACCCGGGATATGAATTGGGGTCCCCTGTCCGATACAATGTCCTCTGGGATCCCATAATAGCGAAAAACATGATTGAAGAGAAGTTCGGTGGTCTCCAGGGCAGTGGGAAGACCTCTAAGGGGTAATAGTCTGCAGAACTTAGAGAATCGATCTACTATGACGAAGATGCAGGTGTTTCCATCCGAAGAAGGTAAATCAGTCATGAAGTCTACTCCTAGGTGTGACCAGGGGCGGTTAGGAATTGGCAAGGGTTGTAGCTTTCCTGCAGGTAGATGTCTGGGACTTTTGGACACTGCACACTCCTTACAACCTCGTACATACCTCTTCACATCCCCTGCCAATCCCGGCCACCAGAAGCGTTCGGATAACAGCGAGAGAGTGTTGTTGGCCCCGGGATGCCCAGTGCCCAGAGAGGTGTGAATGGTGTGAATGAGATCTACCCGTTGTGCCCTAGGGATGAACTGACGATTAGGTGGGCAGCCCGGCAGAGATCGTGGATTAGGAGTGGTGACGGCTGGAGGAGCAGACCATTCGATGGGACTGATGATGATATCTTTGGGTATAATGTTGATGGTTGTCTCGGGAGTTTCTGTAGAATCATATAATCTGGATAAAGCATCGGCACGGACATTCTTAGGACCAGGATGGTAAGTAATGGAAAAATGGAATCTTGAGAAGAATAATGACCATCTGGCTTGACGGGGACAAAGTCGTTTTGCATCACGGAGGTACTGGAGGTTTTTATGGTCAGTGATAACTTGAAATGGATGGGTGGCACCTTCCAGCCAATGTCGCCACTCCTCCAGGGCGAGTTTGATGGCCAGGAGTTCACGGTTGCCAATGTCATAATTCCTCTCCGCCGGGTTGAGTTTCCGGGAGAAGTAGGCACATGGATGGAGTAATTTAGGCGTCCCGTGAAGTTGAGAAAGGACGGCTCCAACTCCGGAAGTTGAGGCGTCCACCTCCACGACGAAAGGAAGCTCAGGATCTGGAAGCGTCAGTAGGGGTGCTTGTTTGAAGGCAGATTTGAGGGATTGGAAGGCTGCGGCTGCTTCAGGAGTCCAGAGGAGACTTTTCGGTTTACCTTTGAGCAAGTTGGTGAGTGAAGTGGTGATGAGGCTGTAACCTCGTATGAAACGTCTGTAAAAGTTGGCAAATCCAAGAAATCTCTGAAGTTCCTTGATCGTGGTGGGTTCTGGCCAGGTAGTTACTGCAGTGACCTTCCTCTCATCCATGCGGACCCCCTGACGGTCAATGAGGTAACCTAAGAACTGTACTGATGGGAGATGAAAAGAACACTTCTCTGCCTTAAGGAAGAGGTGGTGAGCTCTGAGTGTGTGGAGGACCTCCGCAACGTGGTGACGATGTTCGACTTCACTCCGGGAGTAGATGAGGATGTCATCTATATAGATGACCACGAAGCGATGCAGAAACTCCCGGAGGACCTCATGTATAAAGTTCTGAAATACAGAAGGGGCGTTGACCAGACCGTAGGGCATAACCAGATATTCATAGTAGCCAGTAGGGGTCACAAAGGCGGTCTTCCATTCATCCCCTTCTCGTATTCTCACCAGGTTGTAACCGCTGCGGAGGTCCAACTTCGTGAAGATGGTAGCAGAACGAAGTTGTTCGAGGGCCGCAGGGACGAGAGGAAGGGGATATTTAAATTTGACTGTACCTTGGTTTAGGGTCCGATAATCAATGCATGGCTGCAGCCCTCCATCCTTTTTGGCAACAAAGAAGAAGCTGGATGCTGCAGGAGATGTAGAATGCCGAATGTACCCTTGATTGAGAGCTTCCTGTATATACTCCTCCATGGCCTTGGTCTCTGGCAGTGACAACGGGTAGATCTTACCTCTGGGCAAAGGAGTATTTGGAATCAGGTCAATGGCGCAGTCCCATGGCCGATGAGGTGGCAGCTGGGGAAGCTCTCTTGGGGCAGAAGATGTCTTGGAAAGGGGAGTAGATATCAGGAATCTTCGTGGACTGTTTCTAGAGTGGACTTTCAACTGATGTGACATAGATGATAACTGATGTGCCCAAGTATGATATCCACATTGGCTCCCTCCAGAACCAGCAGCTGAATATCCTCCTTGTGTAGGGCTCCGATTTGGAGTGTAACGGGTTCACATTTCCGGTGAATACGTGGGCGTGCAGTGATGAACTTGGTTATGGGTTGGATCTGGTAAACATTTGACGAGGCTTCGGTACGGAGCTGGAGCTGTCGACAGAGGGTTCCCGAGATGAAATTCCCTGCTGACCCGGAGTCGACGAGAGCGTGAGCTGAAACAGAGGATGTCTGGGTGGTTAACTGGACATAAGTAGTGAGAGGATGCATCTTTTCCTCATCAATACGGAAAACACTCACAGATGTTCGTATGGGACGAATTGGACAGTTCAACTGAACATGCCCACTGGCTCCACAATACATGCATAGAACCCGGGTCAGCCTCCTCTGTCGCTCAGCAGCGGTAAGTTTACCAGAGTCAATAATCATTGGTTCTGGTTCTGGAGGGCTGGTGGTTTCAGATGGGCAGAGGAGTGCAGTAGCGTTAGAATGGGACTGATAAGATTGCATACGGTCTGAGCATCTGATGGATTGTTTAATGACCTTTTCGAGCCCCATATTGTCATCCAATGCGGCCAGTTGCAGACGGAGTTGGGGTGTGAGACCAAGCCGGTAGGTGGTCAATAAGGACCGCTCGTTCCATCCACTGGCTGCAGCTAGAGAGCGAAAGCGAAGGGCATATTCATGAGTAGACATCTTTCCTTGTGATAAATGATAAAGTTGCTCACCGGCTGTTATCTCTCCATCAGGTCGGCTGAATACTTCTTTGAAGTGGGAAACGAAGGCTTGTATAGAACTAATGGCTGGGCCAGCTTGCTTCCAGATCGTTTCGGCCCATTGGAGAGCTGGACCGGTGAGTAGAGATGTGATGAATGCTATTTTTGACTGGTCGGTAGGATGTAAAGTGGGTTGCATGGTAAATATGAGAGAGCATTGAAGCAAAAATCCGTTGCACTCCTCCGCCCCGCCAGAGTAGGGCGCTGGTCGGGCCATGGGACTGGACGATGCGGTTGCCGAGGAAGTGCTCGGTGGTGGCGGCGCTGGTGGCGCGGGAGGCACGATGGTAGTAGAAGATATTAATACCCTCTTCAATAAATCCACCAGCTCTTGAAAGGGATCTGGAACACTCATGCTGTTACTGTCTTTTAGGTCCGGGCTAACTGTTACGGAAGCAGACGGACAACAAGGTAAGTAGTGATGATAAAGTTTAATTAAACAGCAGAGTATCAGGAGACTTCAACATGCAGAAATAGGTGAGTATCAGAGTTCAGATATGGATAATTCTTGAGTTCACTCCGTGACTGAATAATGGATATTTCCTTTGCAGGAACGGCGGGAGGAGATTTTCAGAGCGGATACACACTCGGATAGAGAGGCTGACAGACTGACGGCGCACACTCACGCACCACTTGGCTGGACTGAATGGCTTACGGCTCGCACACCGCTGAGGAGAAGATCTGGACAGACTGGGATCGGCACTGAGAACTGGTAAGTAAACACAAGTTAGATGGGTTAGTGACACTCGTAGAGAGAAGCACTATGAGTCCTCTTCGTATGAACGAGCCCGGACAATGAAAGGTGCGTGGTGTGTGCTTATGAAACAGAGTGGTTGATGGGGTGCAGGTGTCTCTCGTTAGAACTCAGGTGATTGTGATCGCTGGGTGATTGTGGTGGAAGAACCTGGCCAATCCGTGACAGCTATTGTGAGGGTTTTCTTTTCTTTCAATCATGTATTTTCTCCCCTGGAATATTTGCATGGTGGGAACAGAGACACACACACTTAAGCAAATAGTCAGACAGAGCCTCTGAATTTGTTAGGATGGGTAATCAGGAAAGACAAAGGTTATTCAGCCCTTTTGACCTCACAAGTGTGAGAGAAAGGGAGTTTAGAGGAGTTTCAGACCATTGTATTTCTAACCAACCAGCCAGATCTGGTTTTACTGGAATAAGCGGTGTTGTGGCAAAAATTCTCAAACAAACATCACTGCGTAAGAGACACTCAGAGTCAAATTATATAAAATAGAAGTATTTATTCTTGCAAGAATAGGAGCAGTCTAATACACAGTTGTTACCCTGTGCAGAAGAGTGACACACCCCCAGACAGACTGAACTAGCTTTTATCTTAGTTTCAAGGCATTCTTCCCCCCAGAGCCTTCCTCCCAGTAGTTTTCCATAGACGTCACTAGTTGGCCCACTAAGCTCCCCTGCACCAAATGGCCTTCTGACATCTAGGTCAGAGGTCCTTGTTCGTCTGTTCTCTGGAGTGTCTCCCTCTTCTGCCTCCCCAGGTACATAAACAGAATCCTCTCACTACAAGTGAGAGACACACATGTGACATTCTTTGAATCATCTATATTTAACTAAAGATCAATGAATATCATTAAAATTGCCACTACAGCGGAAAAGTACAGAAGAAGAGACTCTTTCAAAGGGGGGTATAAAAGCTGCTTGGTTTCTGAGTCATGCAGGTTTTCGTTCCGGTCGCGAGGTAGCTGTCGTGATATGTTTTTGTGAACAACCTCCTTTAAAAGAATAAACTTTCTTTTAAAGTACAATTGGAATCTGATGTCTCTTACTGTGATGCTGTTTTGTTAATTATTGATTTTTGCCATATCAATGACATCACAGCAATTAAAGGGGAAAAACACTCATTTATCAGGCAAGTATACCAGATATATATGAAAATAAACAATTTTGTGTGAATTTGTGTGATTGTGGTGTTCTGTTCTTGTGGTGTCCAATTTTGTGTGAATTTGTGTGATTGTGGTGTTCTGTTCTTGGGTGTAATAACGAACACAGCAGTCATTTTAATGTTCCTTAATCCGAACCGCTTAAGACGCAGTGGCTGAGTTTGTTTTCAAAGGGAATATTCCCCACGAGCAATGTCAATGCTCTCATGTTTGCGCGAATCATTTCACACACCAGACTGCTTTATAAACGAGGATCAGTATAAAGCTGGTTTTGCTAAGAAGCTGCTCATGAAAAAAGGATCGGTACCAGATATTCGTGTTCCTGCTGAACCTCCAGAAGAACTGAAGTGAGTGTAACGTTTTATTAAACTTTATATTAATATTTATATTAATCTGTGCAAATCGCTAGCTGCACGCTTCACAATGAATGTGTCTAAGGTTTACACTCAGGGTACATTACGTACATTATATGAATATAATGCCATTCATATAATGGCATTTTTTCCTTTAAAGGGCACCTATTATGGAATTTTGAAAATTACCTTTCATGTACTTTGTAACATAGATCTAAGTGAACGAAAACATCCTGCAAAGTTTTAAATATGAAAGTTCACCGTATACAAAGGGATTGTCTCTCAAAAGTAAGAGTCGACTCTGAGTCGCTGACAGTCCCGGCGCTATCGTGGGGCATTCGAGGCCGTGCCCCCCCTAGCGGTCATTAATGCCCCTCCTACCACAGTTGCTAATACAATGCTAAATCATAAATCAGATGTAGGCTATACAATACCGATGTCCAGCAATCTATTTAAATAGTACATTGTGTTTAATTTGCCATGTGCTTTAATGCAGAACTCCAGTGGCAGAACTTTAGACAAGCATATCAGAGATTCTGGGTTCTAATCCGCACTGGAATAGTTTTTTTTCCTAAACAATTAAACAATTTTGTGTGAATTATAATAAACAATCCATAAAATTTAACAGTACACTTTCTGTACCTATTACACATAATCTAGGAACTCGCTCAGTGATCCTCGAGGACCATCACGGATCAAAGTGGATTTTAACGGGTTGTTGAGTCCATGACAAAAGAAGTCAATGAGAGCATAGTCTGGGAGGTTAGTGAAATTGGCAATAGCTAGGAAGTCCTGAATGTGGTCCTCGAGCGAGCAAGTTCCTTGGCAAAGGTGGACGAGACGTACAGCTGGATCCATACTGGTAAAGTCTTGGGACTAATTATGCGTTCAAGCACAACACTTTGCAAACGTCTTGATTTGATAAAATAAATGCCAATTTTAGTAACAATATCTGCGTAAACAGCCCCACATTTAAAGGGGTCATATAATGCCATTTTTGTACAAGCTAATATGATTATTTAGGGTCTAAATTAAAAGTTTGTAATATACTTTAATTAAAAATTCTCATTAGTATTGTAAGAAAACACTTATTTTACCTGGTCAAAAACAGCTCTGTTTTCAGCACGCTGTTTCAGTGCATATGACTTTAAATGATAATGAGCTTTGCTCACCCCGCCTCTCTGTTCTATGCGTACACCGTTTGTAACACAATAACACAATAACCATAACGCGTTGTTCAGTATAAACGTGGGATTATTAATTATATTGAGAACGTCATACATAGAAAACATGCCGTAATGTACCCTGAGTGTAAACCTTAGACGCATTCATTGTGAAGCGTGCAGCTATCGATTTGCACAGATTAATATAAATATTAATACAAAGTTTAATAAAACGTTACACTCACTTCAGTTCTTCTGGAGGTTCAGCAGGAACACGAATATCTGGTACCGATCCTTTTTTCATGAGCAGCTTCTTAGCAAAACCAGCTTTATACTGATCCTCGTTTATAAAGCAGTCTGGTGTGTGAAATGATTCGCGCAAACATGAGAGCATTGACATTGCTCGTGGGGAATATTCCCTTCGAAAACAAACTCAGCCACTGCGTCTTAAGCGGTTCGGATTAAGGAACATTAAAATGTCTGCTGTGTTCGTTATTACACCCAAGAACAGAACACCACAATCGCTTAGACACCATTCTGCTCATAGACAGTGCTCCAGCATATCAACAATGACCGCGCCGGTCCGCGCAGACTATGATTGACAGCTCGCTCACGAGCGAGGGCGGGTCTCTGTTAAAACGCTGCTGTCAATCAACAATCGTGGGAGGGCCGTCCGACCGTGTGACCCCCGCTGATTACCCAATGCCCCTCCAGTAGATCTGCTCTGGCGCCGACTCTGGTCGCTGATATGAATCGATAGACGAACGATGCTTTTTCTCTATCTAGAGGACGTCAACTTAACAAGTTATTTGAATAAGATACGCCCACTCATTGCTCTTGTAGACGACAGGGAATCATGGCGACGAGAGGCTGTGTTTTGAAGTGCAAATCAAAAGCGAACTTTTTTTTCACTGCCCAGGGACGAGCATGTGAAGAATCAGTGGCTAGAGTTCATATTTACAACTATACCACACAAGTATAGCCCGAACCTTGTGCTGTGTTCGCGTCATTTTAATAACGATTCCTTTACAAACATAAATGCTTTCAAGTGTGGATTCGCGAGCCGGTTAATACTGAAGGAAGGTTCAGTAAGTTACCAAGTTTATTTGGATCAGCTTCCTCCTCTGAATCACAACCTGTAAGTATTATTAATAATTGTTCCCTATCGGTCAGTCACTACAACGTAGCTCATGACTGACCAATAGGAATCCCTACCAAAGCGCCACAGCCGCTGAACCCTATCCAGCGCCCCGTGCAAGCCTCTACACCTTCTTGCCTTGAAGGACGATAGAAGGAGGCTTACACAGAGTGTATCTGACACTGTTGTTCTGTGATAACCCACACAGTGAGTTATTGGATAACACTGGGAAAGCGTGCCCTTTCTATTTGGGAAGGAGAACGCTGCGGAAGCCACTTCTTCAAAGAGTTATGTGGAAAATACATATGGACTAACCCGAAGGTTGTACTGCATATGAAACAATGGGTGACTTAGCCCAAGGGAAAGACACGGGCTTCCGTCTCAGGAGCAGCCATGGAGAATATACACATATGGGATCCCCGTAGGGTCACACATATGGAACCCAGCCCAGATCCGGCTCTCAAGGATTCAGCGGATAAAGGCCTGGCACCAGACGCTCTTCCATGTCCAGGCCGAGGGGTTTTGGAGGACTCGACAGGTTTTTCACTCTGGAGCAATAATGGTGCACAGTAGGGTGCAGCAAGCCGACAGAGCTGGGCCTCTCAGTGGTTCTACCCGTTTAGGGTAAAAACACGGGAGGAGACCGGCTCTACACGTAGGCTATAATATCTAGCGAACGTGTTAGGTGTCGCCCAGCCCGCAGCTCTACAGATATCTGTTAGCGAGGCGCCACGAGCCAGCGCCCAGGAGGATGCAACGCCTCTCGAGGAGTGTGCATGCAACCTGAGCGGGCAGGGCACGCCGTGAGCTTGGTAAGCCAAGCCGATGGCATCCACTCTCTAGTGGTCCATCCTCTGCTTGGAGACAGCCTTTCCCTTCTGCTGGCCTCCGTAACAGACAAAGAGCTGGTCTGAGGTCCTGAGACGTTGGGTTCTGTCCACGTACAAACGCAGAGCACGAACGGGACAGAGCAAAATCAGGGCTGGGTCTACCTCCTCCAAAGGCAGCACTTGCAGGTTCACTACCTGGTTTTTGAAGGGAGTGGTAGGAACCTTGGGCACATAGCCAGGCCGGGGTCTGAGTACCACATGGTTGTCTCCCGGCCCAAACTTTAGGCACGATTCGTCGACCGAAAATGCGTGCAGGTCTCCTACCCTCTTGACAGAGGCCAGTGCAACCAGTAGCAAATTCTTCATGGAAAGAAGCTTTAAGTCTACTCACTGCAGAGGCTCAAAGGGAACATCCTGAAGTGCTTGAAGCACCAGGGAAAGGTCCCAAGGGGGTTCGAGGAGGATTTAATCGCCTCGCCCCCCTATGAAACCTGACAACCAGGTCGTGCTTTCCAACTGTTTTGCCATCTATGTGGTCGTGATATGCTGAAATAGCAGCAGCATGTACTTTGAGGGTGGAGGGAGACAGCCTTCACTCCAACCCTTGCTGCAAGAAGGAAAGTACAGACCCTATCGAACATCTTCGGGGGTCTTCTCGGCGAGAAGAACACCACTCGACGAACAGGTTCCACTTCAGGGCGTAAACGTCTCGTGGACGGCGCCAATGCTGAAGTGATGGTGTTAAGTACCTCTGGGGGTAAGTCACCTAGAACCTCCGCGTCCCGTCCATGGAGTTTCCAGAGGTCTGAACGTGGGTGCCATAAGGTGCCCCGTCTCTGAGTCAGAAGATCCTTCCTCAGTGGAATGAGCCAGGGAGGGACTCACTGGGGGAAATGCATATTTGTGGAGGCCCCGGGGCCAGCTGTGTGCCAGTGCGTCCGTGCCGAGTGTTCTCTCGGTCAGGGAGTAAAACAGCTGGCAGTGGGAGGTCTCTGAGGAGGCAAACAGGTCTACCTGAGCCTCTCCGAACTCTCTCCAGATCAGCTGAACCACCTGGGGGTGGAGTCGCCATTCTCCTGGAAGCACAGCTCATGATAGCTCGTCGGCCACATGGTTGACCACGCCGGGGACATACATGGTTTGAAGCAACCTCAGATGCTTTTGACTCCAGAGGAGGAGATGGCGGGCGAGTTGCGACATGCGACGGGAGCGTAGACCACCTTATCGGTTGATGTACGCAACGGTCGCAGTTTTGTCCGTACGGTCCAGCACGTCCCTGCCCTGTAGCGGCCTTTTCAAGCGGCTCAGAGCGAGATGTACTGCTAGCAACTCAAGGCAATTGATGTGCCAATGCAGTTAGGGGTCCGTCCACACCCCTGACACTGCATGCCCGTTGTACGTGGCACCCCAGCCAGTGGCAGAGGCATCCGTGAATACCACAGCATGCCCGGATACCTGTTCCAAGGGGACTCTTGCCCACAGGAACAAAGGATCTGACCACGGGCTGAAGGTTTGGCAGCACGCCGGTGTTATTGCCACCCGGTGAGTGCCCTGATGCCACGCCCATCTCGGGACTCAGCCGTGAAGCCAGTGCTGAAGCGGTCTCAATTGAAGCATGCCGAGCGGAGTTACCGCTGCTGCCGCTGCCATTTGCCCAAGGAGCCTCTGAAAGAATTTCAGTGGGACCGCCGTCCTGCCTTTGAACGTGTTCAAGCAGTTCAGCACCGACTGAGCGCGCTGCTCTGTGAGACCGAATCCAACTCCATACCGAGAAAAGAGATCCTCTGCACGGGGGACAGTTTGCTCTTTTCCCACTTGACCTGAAGACCCAACTGGCTGAGGTGCCTGAGCACGAGGTCCCTGTGTTCGCATAGCTGATCTCGAGAGTGCACTAGGATGAGCCAGTCATCGAGATAGTTGAGGATGCAAATGCCCTGTTCTCTCATGGGAACAAGGGCCCCCTCCGTGACTTTCGTGAAGACACGAGGGGACAGGGACAGCCCGAAGGGTACGACCTTGTACTGATATGCTCGAGCCTCTCTGAACGCAAAGCACAGGAATGGCCTGTGTCGAGGAAGAATCGAGACATGAAAGTACGCATCCTTCAGGTCGATTGCTGCAAACCAATCTCGGAGACGGATGCATTCGAAAATGCATTTCTGCGTGAGCATTTTGAACGGTAGCTTGTGGAGGCTCCGATTCAAAACTCGCAGGTCCAAGATTGGTCGTAACCCACCACCTTTCTTGGGTACAATGAAGTAGGGACTGTAGTACCCTGACCTCATATCGGCTGGAGGGACCGGCTCTATCGCATCCTCCGCCAGTAGGACTGCGATCTCCGCACGCAAGACATCGGCTGCTCTCACTGTAGTGGAGTGGATGGCCCGAAACTTGGGGGGACGCCGGGCGAAATGAATCGCATAGCCGAGCCTGATGGTCCGAATGAGCCATTTTTCCTCCCGGCCCTCTTCCGGGTAAGGGAGCGGTGAGGCCACCGTCTCCTAGAGAGCAGTTCCATCCATCTCCGGATTGCCCGTCCTGGGGCCACTTATCTCTGGCTTTGCCGCCCTTCTTGGCGGGGGCCTGGACGGGCGGGGCGGCCTGCCTGCGAGTGGCTCTACGGCGCCTTTAAGGTGGAGGCTGCTGCTGCGGCGCGGGAGCAGGGGCAGGAGCAGGAGGACGCCCCCGGCGATGAGCAAACTGAGGAGCCGCGGCCGGTGGGCCGATGTGTCTGATGGCCTCAGTCTGCTTCTGTACAACCGAGAACTGCTGGGCGAAGTTCTCGACCGCGTTGCCGAAGAGGCCGGTCTGGGACACTGGGGAGTTAAGGAACCGGAGCTTGTCGGTCTCCCTCATGTCGGCCAGACACAGCCAGAGATGGTGTTCCTGGACCACTAGTGTGGACATCGCACGACCCACTGACCGGGCGGAACCTTCGTCGCACGAAGAAGGAAGACACGGTTCTCTGCGCCAAGTGGAGTTAGGGCACAGCTGCATTGCAGCGGCCCGCTTCACTGGCGGGATAGGCATGTGTCCCTTAGCTGCCCCGCCATCAATGGTGGTGAGGGAGGAGGAAAAGTTTTCTGGCTGTAAAAGGTGCCGTCCTTGTCCTCTTGAGCTCCTCGTGCACTTCCGTGAAGAAAGGCACTGGGATGGGTTGCTGAGAACCAGCACGCACCACCCCGAGATACCAATCAATCAGCCTCGAGGGCTCGGGACACGGTGGAGGGTTCCACTCGAGCCCGATCCTGTTGGCGGCCCTGGAAAGCATGGCCATCATCTCTGGGTCCGACTCGGGCACCGCTGGCACACCCGGAGGAGGCAACGGCTCCGAGCCGTCGTCTGCGGAGATGTCTGAAGCGTGCTCACCGTGATCCTCAGGAATGGCTGTGAAAACGGCTGTTGAGCGCTCTCACCGCGCACCTTACCATCTGTGAAAACAGCCTTTTTTGTTTTTGTTCAGTTTTTAAAACTCGAAGTAGATTGGCCTCTCTAGCGAGATTCCTATTGGTCAGTCATGACCTATGTTGTAGTGACTGACCGATAGGGAACAATTATTAATAATACTTACAGGTTGTTGATTCGGAGGAGGAAGCTGATCCAAATAAACTTGGTAACTTACTGAACCTTCCTTCAGTATTAACCGGCTCGCGAATCCACACTTGAAAGCATTTATGTTTGTAAAGGAATCGTCATTAAAATGACGCGAACACAGCACAAGGTTCGGGCTATACTTGTGCGGTACAGGTATAGTTGTAAATATGAACTCTAGCCACTGATTCTTCACATGCTCGTCCCTGGGCAGTGAAAAAAAAAGTTCGCTTTTGATTCGCACATCAGAACACAGCGTCTCTTAATCAAATAACTTGTCAAGTTGACGTCATCTAGATAGAGAAAAAGCATCGTTCGTCTATCGATTCATACCAGCGACTCAGAGTCGACTCTTACTTTTGAGAGACAATAACTTTGTATACGGTGAACTTTCATATTTAAACTTTGCAGGATGTTTTAGTTCACTTAGATCTATGTTACACACTACATGAAAGGTAATTTTCAAAATTCCATAATAGGTGCCCTTTAAAGGAAAAAATGCCAATAAAAGGTACAATTCAATTTAATCTTATTAAATTGAAAAGCTAATTTCTAACCACCATATAGAATATGAAGAATATCCCAAACTTTAGGAGTCAGCTGTCCACGACAAACCTAAACCTGCAAAGGTATCAACACAATAAAAGCACTCAGCAAAATATCGTCTAATTATCGCTATCGATAAAATCCCAGAAAATATTGAGATATAATTTTTGGTCAATATAGCACACCTCTAACATGACATTTTGAGAGCTATAAGTGAGAAGTATGGTTTCATTCAGTAAGATTACAATAAAATCCTTTAAATATGGGGTGTACCAAACCTATTAAATGTGGGGCTGTTTACGCAGATATTGTTACTAAAATTGATTTTAGTAACAATATCTGTTACTAAAATCTTGATTTGTTTGTTTTAACAAATCAAGACGTTTGCAAAGTGTTGTGCTTGAACGCATAATTAGTACCAAGAAATGTTAGAATATCTCTCAGAGATTTCCCTAATGAGAAATCACTGAATATAAAACCAAGCTAGAGACCTCATCATTTTCAGTTGCAAACACATTTGTGGAAACTGTGTTCATTTTCCTTTTTTTCTGACTCCTTTATTTCCTTAGGCAACAATGGTAATTGAAGCTTAATTAAATGTCTGTTTTGGTAATTCGTTTACTGACCATTGACTAATATTGTCTTGTATTAGGTTGTTTTGCATGATATTTGTTTGTTTCATGTGATTTAAAGGACTATTCATAACATACCTTGACACCATGGTGGATAACGCGTCTTATCCTTTGATACTGACGCTTATGGTGCCAAAAGAGACTAAATCATATAGGCATGTATATTTTATTTGTTTTCTTGCCTTATATCTCTTTATACTGTTTATAAATATTGTTGTTGTTGTGGTCATTATCATAGAGAAAGCACTTCATGAACCAATGTACATATTCTTGTCTCATCTGTGTGTAAATGGGGTTTATGGAGCCACAGGATTCTACCCTAAAATTATGTCTGATTTAATATTGGATTCATATGTGATCTCCTTCCATATGTGTGCTCTGCAAACCTATGTTATCTACAGCTCTTTACTTTCTGAGATCACAATATTAACAGTTATGTCTTATGATAGATATGTAGCCATATGCAAACCTTTAGACTATCGTTCAAAATTAACCAAAAATACGTGTGTCAAATTCATTCTGTTTTCTTGGATTGTACCCAACTTCTTTAGTGTTATAGCCGCCCTGTTAGCAAATTTGAGGTCTGTTTGTAAATATCACATTGACAAATTATATTGTGACAACTGGTCAATTGTAAAGTTGTCTTGTGTTTCATCTGTTGTAAATAATGTATTTGGATATGCCATTACAGTCATATTTTTTAGCTTTATAGTTTTCATCATAGTGTCCTATGTAAAACTGATCTCTGCATGTAAAGCATCTTTAGAAAACAGAAGGAAATTCTGGCAAACGTGTCTGCCACACATATTATCGCTGATAAATTTCACTTTTGCTTTCCTTTTTGATTTCATGTATAACAGATATGGTTCAAATGACATTCCAGAGAGTCTGCGTAATTTTTTGGCCTTGGAACTGGTTATAGTTCAACCTATTTTTAGTCCTCTTATTTATGGATTAAATATTAGAGCAGTGCGCAAAAGAGTTTTTACTTCATGTGTTGCAGCAAAAGAAATTTTTTCACAAAAGGTCCACAACCTAATTGTATACAAAAACTGATACAGGCAAAAAAAAACAAGGTTGTTTTTTTTTTAAATAATTATGTCAAACTTTAAGAATGTGTTTTTAACAAGCATATTTCTGGTGTGATGTATGTACAAACTGTAAAAAATTATTTAAAACTGTTTTGAATCCACAAAGCCTATAAGCATGCTGTCAATTGCATTTGATTCAAATACATCAAGTTGTACGATCATATTACAACACTGTATTTTTTGTCTATACAATGGAAGTCAAAGGGAACCGAAATTGTTTGGTTGCCAACATTCTTCAAAATATCTTCTTTTATGTTCTACGGGGGGGGGGGGGGGGGGGGTTATACAGATTTGTAACATGAGGTGAATGAGGACAGAATTAAACATCTTTGGTGAGCTATCCCTTTAAGCAACCCAAAAGTAATAATGCACATGTGCGAGAATTTTGCAGTAGGAAGGTTGCCTCAAAATTCATTTTAGTCTTTGCTAGAATATGGGTCTACTGAGGCTGCATTAGCTACAACTGAGCTCCATGCCTGCAACAATAACCCAAAGCAATGCCTATTGTAAATGACTGTTTTGCTGTTGGTTAAAAATGTATGACCATAGTGATGTCTCCAAAACTTCAAAGGCAGAGCAAGTTATTTCTAACTGATGAAAGCAACTTTTTTTCTTTGGAATGACTTCCACTAATTAAACACAAAGGAGTCAATCGATCCCATAAAGAATAGATGAGAATTAAATCACCTAACTTAAATACTTCATAGATTACCAACACATCTCAGAAGAAACTTAAAGCAGTGGCAAGTTATTTAACCCCTTAAGTGTCACCGAAAAGAGTATGAAAATAATATTGTCATACTCCTAAGGCGTTTTAAGACCTTTATTTTGAAATAGTGTTGAACATGAAAATCATGAAAGAATGGTAGAAACCTCAGTTTGTTTTTATGCCAATAGTTCAAAAGATGACATCCATTACATTTTTTTTTTGTGAAAAAAGGTCTGAAAATGTTTTAAATATAAAGAAAGAAAATCATAGATTCACCATTTGTGATGTGGCAGCGAGCTATAATGCACATGCGTGTTCATTTTATGTGATTATTAGAGGTTGAATCTTCCTGAAAGCAAATTTTTTTGAGAAATCAGCCTTAAATTTGAAACACAACTTGTTCGGAGTTTTGGCTTTGATTTTCTTGCAGTTTTAGAGTCCACCAGGTTTTGAAAAAATATATTTTATATAAAGTATGAAAAATAAAATTTTTACATTTTACATTTTCATGAACTCAGACGTCTATAACTTTTTTTCTCTTTCACTTTCTTAATTTATTTAACATCTACAAAAAACTGCCAAATGTCTTCTTTAAAACAAGACCAGTCTTCTATATTCCAAAGTATTCTTGAATTACAACCATTTAAGTTCGGATTGTGCATTTTCATGTTTTTTTGTTTTTTTTTCAAAAAAGGGGGCGCGACACTTAAAGGGTTATTTTACCCAAAAATGAAAATTAAGTCATTAATTACTCGCCCCCATGCTGTACCAACCCCGTAAGACCTTCGTTCGTCTTCGGAACACACATGAAGATATTTTTGATTAAATGTGAGAGCTGGATCACTACCACAGGCTGCCTAAGGGAATGAAACCTGACGGCCCAGAAAGTCAATGAAGAAAATGTTTAAATATTCCATGTCACAACAGTGGCTCAACTATAAGTTTATCAAGCGACGAGAATACTTTTTGTGTGAAAAAACAAACAAAAATAACGACTTTATTCGACTATTCCTTTTCTTCCTTGTAGGCCTGAAACGAGACTTCAAGAGATTTCCACGACGCATGCGCGAGAATTGCGATCTCCTTCAACTACTTCAGTTAAGTTCTCGCGCGTGCGCGTCGTGGAAATCTCTTGAAGTCTCGTTTCAGGCCTACAAGGAAGAAAAGGAATAGTCGAATAAAGTCGTTATTTTTGTTTTATTTCCGCACAAAAAGTATTCTCGTCACTTGATAAACTTATAGTTGAGCCACTGTTGTCACATGGAATATTTAAATATTTTCTTCATTGACTTTCTGGGCCGTCAGGTGTCATTCCCTTAGGCAGCCTATGTAGGAGTGATCCACCTCTCAAATTTAATCAAAAATATCTTCATTTGTGTTCTGAAGACGAACGAAGGTCTTACGGGGTTGGTACAGCATGGGGGTGAGTAATTAATGACTTAATTTTCATTTTTGGGTGAACTAACCCTTTAAGAGGTTAATGAATTACTAATTAAAATAACCCAACTATGGGGTGGTATAGCACCTTCCCAACTGTGGGTTATTTAAAATAACCCAACAGTTAATTTTTTATTTATGACACAATTTAATAAATAAAATGCACTGTTTTCAAATTCAGATTGTTTATAACAATACATATGTTTCAACAAATATATTTTTTTAAATAACGAACTATATATTGGGGAGTCATTACATTGAATGTAAATATAATTGTGACATATATTCAAAATACACAAGTGTACATACAACACATAATAAATTCAAAATCTATGTAAATGTGTACAAACATTACACATTCAAAACCAGTAACTGATGATCTTACTAATAAAATGTAGTGATTATAACTTATTTCAAATAAGTTTGTTGACCTTACTGAGTTTAACTAAGTAACGACAACTTTTTAGCATGGAAAGTTAATAGGTTCAATTATCCTCTACTTAAAATAATGAGTCATGCGCAGTTCTACATGCAGGGTGAGTCAATTCACAATGGATTCTGAGGGGAGAAGCACATGGAAAGGTGAGTTGGTGCCTGTTTGTCAGTTTTTTTTTCTTTTTCTGAATTGCCTACATTAATCGATCGTGTAATCAGATTGAATAACTTACATGTTAATATTGCTAATCAAAATTAGCAGTCTAGCATTTGCAAGTCACTGATATTTGGCTGCATGTATTCTGTAAAGAAACGTTTTTTAAAGCTTTAGATGTTTTTATTGTGTGTACAATTTAGACTGAGGAAAATTTGTACAGATTACACTGATTTATATTTGGATGTTTATATATGTGTTGAAATATTATAAAATATAACATCCCTGGTCATTTTTTTTTTTTTGATTTCTTTAGATTAAAATGTTTGAACACTACACAGTGATACGTAATTAAAAAAATACATAAATCTTTATAGTAAGAATTTAGTAGGTTTATATTATTTTCTTAATTTGCAGGATTTGTTTTATGTGACAGTGTCGCTTAAAACATGGAAGCTGCAACAGAACTAGTCCAATTCCATGCCTTCACACAAACTGTTTGTGTTCATTCAAGTTATTTAATGCATTAAAGATGAATTTAACAAGAAATCATTCCCAACATGTTGATGCAAACCAAACAATTATCCCTTTAACCAAAAGCCCAATGCATATTTCACTTTTTTTTTTCTTTCACAATGCAGTTTAATCGCATCACAATCAAAAGCCTCAAGCAAGAATTTTTTTCAGCGCTTGATCAACATGCTGCTCGAAACAAAAAAAGTGGCTGTTGAAAAGAGAGTTTTCAAGAGTCTTGTGCAAATTAAATATATGGTAAACTTGTCAATGCTTCTTTCTTAAACTAAAATCTGGTACTGTTTTAGGTTTTTTTTTTTCATTCTATGTTGTAACATATATATCAGAGTGCTGACGTCACTGAATTCACTGAATTTAATATTCCATTTTAAACTTTTTTTTTTCAGAGCACTGTCATCACTGCTACATGCACAGTTCTTCATGGCCTTCCTCTCATTCTTGGAAAAGAAACCTGTTTTTTTTCATTTCAAACAAATGTTTAGAGGTAACTTTCTCTGTATATTTCATTACAAACTTTGATTCCACAGAATCCCCACATATACATTACATAGGCATTCAATTATGCTTCATTCAAATCTCTTATCTTGGATCAGACATGCAAACTCTGCATTTGTTTAATTTATTTTCTTTTTTTAATCCAACATTTTGTCGAATACAAGTTCTTAATTATTATACTGTTGTTATTTTTGTCTGTTTCAGATAATACTTAAACAACCATAATCTCTGCTAGTTGTACGTAGACTTGATACTTTGTTATATGGATTTTGGTTATGGATTTTCATTTGTAATGTAACCAGAATTTTAATATTGCTGTTCCTGTTTTTATTAGGACTGTGATTGACACACCCAAAACTTCTTTAATCAGGATTCTGACCATGACCAGGGAAGACAGCCAGGATTCTCCCTCCACAAGCACTATTTGGAGTCTTCTTGCCCAGCATTATTCTAGACGGAGCCATAGTCATGATGATCTTGAAAACTTTCCAGGTGCCATGTCCCTAATTTTTAGGCTGATTTTGAGTTTTTCTTTCAATTGGACACAAATGTCTAAAACCAAAACTACATTCACTTAAAAACCTTCTGTTGATCGAAGGCTGTTTGAGATTGTGTTAAAGGTATAGGCCCTACTTCACCTAAAAATGTAAATTCTGTCATCAGTTTGTCACTCTCATGTTATTCCAAACCCATAAGACTTTGGTTAGTCTTTGAAACACACCTTTAGATATTTTTAAAGAAAACCAGAGAGGTTTCTGACCCCCATTAACCAAAACTTAAAAGATCCAAGAAGGTCATTAATTTGCTAAAATCAAATGGATTCATTTTACAATGCCTTTTATAACCTTTTTGGATATTTTAAGTTTTGTTTACCTGGACTTCCAATGGAGGGACAGAAACATCCTAGATTTCATTAAAAAATATATATTAATTTGTGTTTCAAAGTCTAATGGGTTTGGAACGTCAGGGAGAGTAAAGAATTAAAAATTTTCGGTAAACTAACCCTCAAAGCTTGTTGTTGCACTGAAGTCAACATTCTTTTTAACTGTGTTTATTGTCACCCGTCAACCTTAGGTGATTTTTTTTTTTTAAAGAGCACCGTTTTACTTATTTCTGTTAAAGCAACACCAAGCAACTTTTCCTCTGCGGTCGCCCTACAGGTTGGAAGCGGAATTCGCCTTTGGCTAAGCCACACCCTAGAATGTAGATTGACCAATCACAGCGCAGCCAAGAACGAGCTCCCACAGTGGTCCGACACTTTTTCACAGCACTCCATTGACTTTAACACAGGCGTCTCATATTTTTGGTCTCGGCAGGCTATTACTGTCGTAGTTTTATCAAAAATATGGTTAAACGTTGTGCCTGGGGCATTTGTAACACAGGTACGTGTTTCCCAGAAAGGTTGGAGGGGGGTGTCCGTTTTTTTCCCTTCCCAAACCGAAGTCAAATCCTGACAAGTGTCGTCTAGCACACGCTGCTAATAAATACACAACGTTATACTCGCGTAGTCCGTTTGCATTGTAATAACGATTATAGAAGTGAATAGAGACCTACCCAGCTTTGCATGAACAGTGTTTCTCCTTGATATAGAGGTCTGCACTCCTGCGGGAGTCCCGCGGGACCCGCGGGTCGCGACGCAAAGCAGTGCGGCGCGGGACAAATTTTGAAAGGTCATTGCAGGAGCGGGCGGGATGATGAGGTGCACTTGCGGGTGCGGGCGGGAGGGATGATATGCTGCACTCCCGCAAATTAAATATAAGTGTAAAGTAAAATATATAAATGAGGGAGATTCTGATTGGCTGCAATAAAAACGTTTTAAGCAGCCTAAACTTGTGAATGTTGTCAGGTAGGGAGGGGGGGGCTAATCTCACGCACACTTGTTTAGAGACCATTCCTTCCCGCTGCTCCGTGTTCGAATTCGAAAGCTAGTTCAAGTTCAAAATAGACAGCATGGACGAGGAACAGAGCGCCTCTAGTGCTTCAGATATAGGCCTAAGCACTTCAGATGTAAGTACTTCTCGTTTCGTGTTTTGTGATCACATTTTAAATGTTTAAATGGCCTGTGATATAGTGAAGTCTATAATAGCCTATAATAGTAGATAAGAATTATCCGTTTTACAAATGTTCCTATGTGTAGGCAATGCCTAAGGCTGTTTTTATGTTACACGTTAAGCCTAATGGAATTTGGGCCGATTAATGTTTATCTTTGTTGGTGTTAGTTACTGATGCCTATTTAATGTTTTGTATGGTTGAACATATGCAGGCTTACCAATAAATATGTTACCGAGTAGGCTATTGGTAAGGAATTTTGTGCGCACGCATTTTTTTCCCCAAGACCTTTCGTCAGACAGAAAGTGTGGGCGGGAGGGGGACATTATATCACAGATGCGGGCGGGAGCGGGACTAAAAATGACAAATCTTTGTGGAAGCGGGACTGAACACTGCGGGAGCGGGCGGGAGCGGGTCTGAAAATTGTGTCCCGCGCAGGTCTCTACCTTGATATTGTTAGTCCCAGCCTCCGTCTCGATTAGTAGGATATGCGGTGGTTCATTTTTTGACTGTGACCGATATGCTTTTGCCTCCATTTGGATGCCTTGTTGTTCCTTGCGTTTCACCTTTATGTCATGAATATAGCCTTCGAACTTATATTGCAGCCCCTTTTGCCTAATTCTATCGGACACTTTGTTTGCTGCTTTATAAAAGTTTGATGAAATTTCAGCAGGAAGAGCTGTCACAGCATAAGCCATGTTGATACCAGAGCCCAGAGCCCAGAGCCCAGAGCCTCTCACCACTCCTTTACATTCTTTATACTGATGATTGCCGCAGCCAGCATGAAAATATTTTTAATATTTGCAGATGATTCTGCCATTGTCAGTCTCCTTTCCTCTGGGGAAAGTGATCATGGTCCTGTCGTTAATGATTGTGTGCTCTGGTGTGATAGGGCATTCCTGCAATTAAATGTAGAAAAGACAAAGGATATGCTGATTGATTTTAGGCGTAAGTCATCAACTCCACAGAACACTACCATCAATGGGCAGATGGTGGGATTCGTAGAAACATACAAGTATCTCGGCAGTCTGATCGACAATAAGTTTAATTTTAATTCCAACACTGAGATGCTTTGCAAAAAAAGCCCAACACAGACTGCTTTGCCTTCGCAAACTGTCATTTTTTTATGACCCTTTTTTATAAATCATACATTGAGTCTGTTATAACATTTTCAGTAATCTGCTGGTATGGTAATCTCACTGTCATGGCCAAAACTGCTCTTTCTAATGTAGTGAAGGTCAGCAGTAAAATGATAGGTGTCCAGCAGTGTAGTCTCACTGACCTGTATAACAGACAGGTAGTTAGGAAGGCCAAATCAGTTATTTCTGATAGCTCTTTCCCCCTTCATTTAGAGTTTCAGATTTTACCTTCTGGTTCTCGGCTTAGATTACCCCCAGTAAGAGCAATAGATACAGGCACTCATTCGTTCCAACCGCCATCTCTCTCCTAAACTCAGCCCGGAGGAGTAGATAAGATTTAATAATTAAATAGTGATGGGGTTGCTATAATATGTATAGTATTGACGTTGATGATGTTGTCAATGAAATGGTGATTGATATGGAAATATCCTCCTGTGTTGCTATATTGTTTTTTATGATGAACAGTGTCAGATGTTTCTTTTTAATATGTGGCTGTCGAATTGGAGGCCCATTTTAGAAATAGAGCACTTTATTTTATAGCACTTAGGCTTATCTATCTTCTCAACTCTCTGTTGTACAACCAGAGCCTGTAACATTAAGTATTTTATGTATTTCCAAAACAAATTGCCCTACGGGGACAAATAAAAAGTTTAAGAGTTAAGAGATGAAGTTTGTTTGTCGGACCTAGCAACAGTAACTAAGGGGGGCGGGGCTTAGCCAAAGGCGAATTGTCCATTACTGCTGTCGTAAATAATTTAGCCTACCGCATCCTACTGTCGCACGCGCACGCACATGCTCTCTGTTTATCCAGCACCGGCTTTGGAATTAACAATGGCCACAGACAAGGTAGAGTATGATGCATGATTTTATGAAAGTGTAGTTGTAGTCTACTGTCGAGTACGCTCTACCTATCGGCAATTGTAACGCTTTCCGTAAAGCGAGTCAAATTTGTAGTTTTCTTAGGTCTCATTCGCACTACAGAAACGCGACCCGACCTGGCAATCTTACATAGCATGGATATATCAGATAAAGGACCGCATAAGCGGTGGCATAACTGCATTTCACCATGTCACGACTTGATGAACCACTGAAATGATTTTGAAAACGTTATTTTAAGGTAAAAAGTCTTACTCAGTGTAGCTTTACATATGTTTTTCTAAGTGTCAAAATTAAGCAAACATTGATTTTAACAAGGTCAGCTATTCAGTTTCTTGTCAAAAGATTGTCAGTATTCTTTGTTTATTCATCAGTCATGATTTGTTGTAATGCATATTGTTATATTAATAAAAATTGTTTCGAATGTAAGAGGTGCCAGAATTTTGGCATTGTTTGGTACATTGTAATGCCTGATGAAAATTGATGAGTAAGTGTAGTGTAGTGTGGTTAAACAAAATCAATATGATTTATGCAATACTAAACATTATGGTATGTGAATGTATTATTGTTTTGTTGGTAAAAATGAAGTGTAATTCAGGAAATGTCCACTAGGGGGAAACCAAAGGCTGCAGGCAGTAGCGGACACAAACTATGTTTTGCGTCGCAGCTTGATGCACAGACAACCATAGACATCATGTCTATGCAGACAACAAGGAGTTCGAGTCGTCTCATTTATTTATATCTATTTTCCCCTTTTCCAGGGGTGCAACATAAGAAATAATGAATATTTTGCCTAAGATCTGTTGTTGTTTTTTGTCTTAACATTTTTTTTTATAGTTCAGCTTACTTGAAAATGTTAAGGCAATCGGTTTCCTAAGATTTTCCTAGTAATGTGAACACTAATAATAAGTTAACACAATTAATGATTTTGAATTAACAGTACTTAACTAACAAGTTTTCTTTACTAAATGAATTACTAAGTTTTGCCAACTAAAAATGAATACACTTCTTTACTTAGAAATTTCAAGGCAATCAGTTTCCTCACTTTTTCTAAGTAAAGTCAACTTATTACATTATGTACACTTGAGTACAAATACATAAAATGTATACATACAGCACAAAAAAAATCCAAATGAATTCTTAATTTAAAACTACAATAAATTGAAATATGGACAAAATACACAAATTCATAACATTAAATCCTTCAAGAAATAAACATAACTATTAAAAAATCTTCACTACACTAAATGCATTTGCATTGATGTGTTGTTGTAAACATACCGTAAGTTATAAAACTACAAATACATGCTGACTGGACCTAATGATGATGATCAAAGTTCTTAAAGGGATAGTTCGGCCAAAAATGATATTTAAACCATGCATTACTCACCCTCAAGCCGTTCGAGATGCATATGTCAATCTTGTTTCAGACGAACACATTTTCAGTTATTTTAGAAAATGTCTTAGACCCTTCAGTGGATATAATGTGAAGCAATGGGGTCCACCTCCTTCAAGTCCCAAAATGTGCATACATCCTTCACAATAGTAATCCATCCGGCTCCAGGGGGATAAACGAAGGCCTTCTGAGGGTAATCCGTGCGGTTTTGTCGTAAAAATATACATATTTAAAACTTTATAAATGAAAATATCTGACTTCCGGCAACGATCGACACGCGTGCGTTCACGCGCTTTCGTGTTTTGTTTTGCTCTGCTCTCTGGCTGCGCTGGCGCGTTCGTTCTACGTCACAACAGTTCCTACTCTACGTCTTACCTCGTACACCGACTTCCATCACCCGTGAACGCGCGTCGATCGTTGCCGGAAGTCAGATATTTTCATTTATAAAGTTTTAAATATGTATATTTTTAGGACAAAAGTTCAGCGATGAAGATGTTCCTGTAAATTGATAATAGAACAAATTTATTTTACTCATTTTCATTTCATTTCATTTTTATTAGGATCTCCATTAGCGGCCCATTTAATGGCAGCTAATCTTCCTGGGGTCCTCTTTAAAATATTCACAACATAAAATTATACAAAGCAATAACACAAATTACAATAAAAAAAATTCAAACATTGCAATTACATACAAAATATTACCAAGTACAATAACATGACAATTTCCAGCTTTCACAAGGTCATTTGCAGCAATTCCTGGGTTACTGTCCTCTTAAATTTATATTTGTTCTGAATTCTGCGTGATGAGAGAGAGAATCTTTTCCAAATAGATATTGCTCTATAAAGCTCTACTCATTGTTTATGTCACGGGTGTGGTGCAGGCAAATGAAGAGGCTGAAGTCAAAGATCCAATTTCAATAAACTTTACTTACAATAACACAAATACTCGCCAGGATACAGGCAGGGCAAACACTGTAACATATACACCGACCGACAAGGACAGACTGAACAGAAGCAAACTAAATACAAGCATGAATCAAACATAACAAGGTGAAAACAGGTGACACTGATGATGATAACGAGGGACAGGCTGGTAAGTGAGGGAGTGAATACAGGTGTGGAGAAGAGGAGGATTCTGGGAAGTGTAGTGCAGACACAAAGACAGACTGGTGCAGATGAGGACTGTGACAGTTTAGGCATTATTTGTATAATACAGCCATATTCACAATACAGCTTATCAAATGAATCCAGGTGAATTATGCAAATATAGTGACTTGATAACATAATGTAGCCATTTGATTGACATTCTTCATCATATTCTTCTGCAGATATATTAACAGTGTCAAATATGCTAAAGTCACACGTGTGAATAAATGTTATAAGTCTTATGTAAGTCTGTATGTAGTTATGGCTAGCATAACAAGCAGAGCATTGCCTTGGACACAACTGTAATCGTTTAACATACTCTTAACATTGGTGTGATGGTGAAAGTTTTATGTGGTCACCTTTGGAATGTTTTTGTCAGGGTAGATCTTGGATTTGCTGAAGCCCTTGTGGAAAGAAAAGCGGGTAGGGTTGTGTGTTACTGGTACACTGCCGACACGGGTAGATGAGTCCTCCACACTGCTCCCGCCGTGCACCTCTTAATGCCCCCTTACTGTGAGGTCTAAAGTGCTAAAATGGCCATCAGGCCTAGGAAATAGTGCAACATTACTGTCATCAGTAATGTAGAGACTGGGGCCATTGTAGGGAATCCCAGGATTATCTCTATTACAGGGAATATAATTTTAATAACTAATCATGAAACATGATCGGGAATCACCTACAAATTATAAAATTACCCGTAAGGGAATAAGTTGCCAATGTTCTGTATGAACGATTGAATGCAACGAACAATTGTACTATCAATAATCAATCACAAGAATTATAATTAAATATTAATATGTCAATTGTCTAAAATAGATCGATTGTCAGGATAATCTTTAAGGGGTTAATTTATGATCGAATCATCTGCTTGTCCAGCAAACCTGATCATTCGATATCCATCAAACCTCACAAAATTATCCTCCTTTATAGACTTTCAAGAGAAGATATTCCTCTGGCCACGAGGATTAACTTTCCTGTTCAATAACAATACCTTTTTAAGTAGCAATAAATTTGTAAAGCACGTAGCTTTGGATCGTACATTAAAGGGATACTCCACCAGTTTTTCTTATTAAACTATGTTATTCCCTTAACTAAGACGAGTTGATACATACCTCTCTCGTCTCAGTGCGTGCACTATATCGCTCTGTATTGCCGCAAAACTATGTTAGCACTTAGCTTAGCCCATGCATTAAATATGGGCCAAGCAGAGAAGCGACCAAACACTTCCACGTTTTCCCTATGTAAACACAGTTACTCGAGTAGTGTAACTTGACCTGGGCTGGTGACACAAAATAAACCGTTGCGCTTTTCTAAGCGTTTAAAATTGATGACTATATTGTATGGCGGAATACCATAACAAGTGCTTTTGAGCACTTCGACTTGGCGCAATAATATCTTCACTCGTGAAAAGTCCTCTTACCGGTTTTGGGATTCTTGTTCAAAGCAGCTAACCAAGCTCTCCGCTGTATGTGGTGTGTTGGAATTCGGTGAAAAATGACAGCACTATGTACATTCTCCTTATTTTCACAACCCTTTACGATGCACGCTTTAACCATTATTGTACACAAACTAGCTTCCAACAACCTGTTAATTCGTCAACTCCGCTCGAACTACTACTACCGGCGCATGTCACGTTGGTTGTATTGACGGAAATGTCAGAGGGAAGGGGAGGAGAAGCGGGAGCCGGTAAGAGGACTTTTCACGAGTGAAGATATTATTGCGCCAAGTCGAAGTGCTCAAAAGCACTTGTTATGGTATTCCGCCATACAATATAGTCATCAATTTTAAACGCTTAGAAAAGCGCAACGGTTTATTTTGTGTCACCAGCCCAGGTCAAGTTACACTACTCGAGTAACTGTGTTTACATAGGGAAAACGTGGAAGTGTTTGGTCGCTTCTCTGCTTGGCCCATATTTAATGCATGGGCTAAGCTAAGTGCTAACATAGTTTTGCGGCAATACAGAGCGATATAGTGCACGCACTGAGACGAGAGAGGTATGTATCAACTCGTCTTAGTTAAGGGAATAACATAGTTTAATAAGAAAAACTGGTGGAGTATCCCTTTAAAGGGACTTGTATTTGAGCTACACAGGCAGTCAATCCAATGAATATAAGGTCCATCTATCTTCTTCCGCTTATCCGGGGCCGGGTCGCGGGGGCAGCAGTCTAAGCAGAGATCCCTAGACACTTCCTCCAGCTCTTCCAGGGGGACACCGAGGTGTTCCCAGGCCAGCCGGGAGACATATTCTCTCCAGTGTGTCCTAGGTCTTCCCCAGGGTCTCCTCCCAGTGACCCAAAGCTCATGACCATTGGTGAGAGTAGGAACGTAGATTGACCAGTAAATCGAGAGCTTTGCCTTACGGCTCAACTCCTTCTTCACCACAACAGACCGGTACATCGACCAGATTACTGCAGAAGCTGCACCGATCCGTCTGTCAATCTCCAGTTCCATCCTTCCCTCACTCGTGTACAAAACCCCAAGATACTTAAACTCCTCCACTTGAGAAAGGATCTCTCCACCAACCTGAAGTGAGCAAGCCACCCTTTTCCGACTGAGGACCATGGCTTCTGATTTGGAGATGCTGATTTTCATCCCAGCCGCTTCACACTCGGCTGCAAACCGTCCCAGTGCATGTTGAAGGTCCTGGTGTGAAGGGGCCAACACGACAACATCATCCGCAAAAAGCAGAGACGAAATCGTGTGGTCCCCAAACCTGACACCCTCCGGCCCCTGTCTGCGCCTAGAAATTCTGTCCATAAAAAACTATGAACAGAACTGGCGACAAAGGGCAGCCCTGCCGGAGTCCAACATGCACCGGGAAGAAGTCTGACTTACTACCGGCAATGCGAACCAAGCTCCTGCTTCGGTCATACAGGGACCGGACAGCCCTTAGCAAAGGACCCCGGACCCCATACTCCCGGAGCACCCTCCACAGGCCGCCGCGAGGGACACAGTCGAATGCCTTCTCCAAATCCACAAAGCACATGTGGACTGGTTGGGCAAACTCCCATGAACCCCCCAGCACCCTGTAGAGAGTATAGAGCTGGTCCAGTGTTCCACGGCCCGGATGAAAACCGCACTGTTCCTCCTGAATCCGAGGTTCCATATAGGTTGAATATAAGGTATTTAATAAAATGAGAACTACGTAGACATGGAATAAATGTATATACAAACGATAAAACAGCAAAAAGACACTGAAAGAAACTGAAAGTGAAAGAAACAGGGAGAGAGTGAGGGAGAGACCCGAAGAAGAGTGGCAAATTATGGACTGTAAACCTTTGAGAGACAACACGGAAAAACACAATCTTAATGCTCTGAAAGCTCAAAAAAACGATACTTGCATATATGGTTCTCTTATGTTGCTGAACAAGGCTGCGTGAGTAAGCGTCCTCGTGTGTGTGGCGTTCAGTCTGAGCGTCACGTGGTCTGCGGATGATCCGGAGCGTGCACTTTCAATGAAGGCTTAAAGGTCTTTGACGTAAGTTACCAAAGAAACAATTCAGGCTAAGTTCATTTACTCGTCTGTGGAAATTAACAAAGTAGAATACGAAAAGGAAAAACAAAACTTAAACAAACAAACAAAAAGACTAAGACTAAGACTAAGAGGAAAAGGATGAACTGGAGACGTCCAAGAAGCCGGAGAAGAGCAGTCCGAAGGAAGAGAGAGAGCTGATCTTGAGGATCAGTGATTTTAAAGCGTGAAGATGTCACACCCTTTGGAGGTGTGTGAGCCAATGGGAAACTGCCCCTTTGGAGGGAGTTTTACGACTCTTTTTCTCCCTGCCGGGCATTTGAATGTTCAATTTCATTGAGTGTTTACGAAAAGAATCTACAAGATTCTTATAATACTAATGCGTCATAAAGTTAGTAAAATGTAATGTAAATTAACAAATGGGGGATATGATTTTGGGTTAATCATAGTGTAGAACATTTCATTTGTTGGTATGAGTCAATGATCACACCGAATGTAAATGACTGCATTTAATCCAAACATAAGAGGGAACGTTAACTGCCAGCCGATATAGGACAGATCTCCAAGTTGAACCCGGCCACCGGGCATTCTGACTGATGAGACAACACCCTACGGTGGCTCGTAATAAACAAACTGCATAACAATTTAACCAAACGCCTACATCCCTTCCTTTTAGTCTTTAGCCCTATCAAACAAGAAAACACTAGTAAACATATCTTTGCAACACAAACCAAACAAATAAGGTTAACTGAATACCTCATATTGCACATTAACATTTAGGCCTCTTCACAGTCTACTAATCACCAAGAGTGTTTAAAGGAACACGCAGACTTTTTGGGACTTTACCTTATTCACCTTGTCCCCCAGAGTTAGATAAGTCCATACATACCTTTATCATCTCTGTGCGTGCTGTAACTCTGTCGGACGCACCCACCTCTAGCCTAGCTTAGCACAAAGACTGGATGTAAATGGCTCCAGCTAGCATACTAATCCCAATAAGTGACAAAATAACGCAAACATTTTCCTATTTACATGTTGTGATTTGTATAGTCACAGAGTGTACAAATAACAAGGTCATATGAGACACAGCCATCTTTTAACCGTATAAATATTGAGAACTATATTTTCAGAAGGCGAAGCACTGCTACTTGGGCGGAGTGATTACCACAGCACCCGAGACGCACCGTGGTGAGGAGCAGAGAGTTCGTTCAGAGTTGGAGTAATAGAGTCAGCAATTACTAGTAAAACCATAGTTTACAATCATGGGTGTTCGCTGTATTGTAAAGAACAGGGGAGACCAGGTAATACCATGATGTTTCATAGAATTCCAACCAAAAACGCATCCTGATTAATAAATATCACAGACCACGAATAATATTTATAATTATTCTTTTACAGGAATCGATATATTTGAAATGCAATTTATTACTGCTGAACCAAATATATTCAACAGCATACAGTTGTAGAGATTCTGGAGTCTCCCAGGTGGGCATCTCCAACCTCACAGTTGGAACCCCCCCCCCCCCCCCCCCCCCCCCACACACACACACACACAAGCACCCCCCCATACACCCCAAGTGGTGCCCAGTTACAAGTAATTTTACGACCCTTTGGAATGACCCATTGGAATGTCCCAAAGAAAATGATTCTTGCTAAGGAGAAAGAAGTTATCTTTTTAAAGACATTTAACCAGATATATTCGATGTGTTTTTATGTGTGTCCATGTCACAATGGAATAACTATGATTTTATCGTAGCATGAAGTAAAGTATAAATGCCTTCATTATGCACTTTAAAAATAACTGGCGACTCCCATAACTGTTACATAGCGTTCTTGATACCTCCAGAATGCGTTTGGGCTGAACAACAAGAATATGTAACGAAATATAAAGTAAAGTGTATTTTTATTATGTTTTACCATCCTTGAAGATCGAAAGATCTGTAGGGTCTGGATCCGCCAGACACACACTAATTATTCATTATATACAAAGGTTTATGAAACAAACACCAGGGCTGAAACAGTGTCATGTTACAGGGCTGATAAGGAGGTTTTTACGACCACATTCCTTTGGCCACATGCCTAAGAGAGAGACATTGGGAAGACAGAAACCTTCTTTAAAACAGACTTTTCTGCATTAATCGTAGCATTGGGTAAATGATTTACTGTCTTGTGTACTATTATGTATATATTATGGTATGTACCTGGGTATACAACCAACTAACGGTCAATGTAACCTCACCTGTATCATGCCTCCTACCTAATTAATCCTCATTTAATGACACACACTTTGATGTACATCACCTTCTTCTAGAATGCAGTGTGGATGTGTTATTTCTATCTGAGCATTAATGAAGGTATAATCACGCTTGGGACAAAGACTCATAAATTATTTGAAAGCAACCTTCCCCTCTCGGACATGTCACCTTACTCATTGGTCCATTCAAACCTTAGGGGTTGGTTCTTTTCTAAGGTTATAAGAAAGGCAGGCAACAGTGACCGCCCCTTCTTGATAGTTTTTATCCTTGCAAACACTATCTCGGGTGATACGGGGGAACCCCCTCCCCCCTCCATGGGGCCCAGAGGCCTCCCAGCAGGCCTGGAATCAGCCTCATGGAAGAGAGAGGACACTCTCTCACAAAGAACCAAGGACAATCCCGGGAGTTTGTAACAAGGGCTCTAGTCTCAGCCTCAGACGTCACGCCCACGGAACGTTGGCTAAACGTCTGATGCATATGGTACACTTAACTGGAAACACTTCAGGAATGTTGAAGTCGTCATCTGATTGGTTGAATTTTATCGGATTTCCGGGGGGCGCGAGTGTCGCGTTTATTTTCGGTCCGCCGGGAAACAAAGCGCAGACGTGTGATTGCGGAAGAAAAACTGTTGTGTTTACATGAGTGACAATGAGCATTTATCAAGATCAGCTAAACGTAGAATTCTCAAAAGTATGCGAGGTTCACGGGAAAGACTCTTGAAGTTTTCTTCTCTTTCTTTGATTTTCTATGCTGACTGACTTGTTGCACGCAGGTCTGTTGTTGTGAGGACATTTCCACGCACCGAAACGTGACGCTGAACGAAACGAACTGTAATTGGTTGTTTTACATGTCGGTCAAACGGCCTTATGGGCGGGCCTTGGCCAAAGAAAGCTGCTATGAATTCCAGACCTTCAGCCGTCAGTCTGAAGGTCTGGCTACGCGAGACTACAAGGGCTCTAACCCACCATGCAAGTTCATCATATCTTCTTCATCCAACAAAGAAGAAAATGATTGAGACTTCAAAATCTGACACTCGCAGAATCCTCAACAACTTCAGTTTTCAACAACTTTGATAATAGTGTACGCTACCCAGGCATGCAAGTATACTTTTGATTTGATGCTTTGAAAATGAAATGCTAATGTTCTTCTCATTTAGTTACATAGAACTTCTCAATAGTTCCGTTTTCGGTTTCGTTCTACCACTCACCTATTTATGTATTCATGTGTGTATGTTGTTTTGTTTATTTATATTCATATAAATATCTATTTTTAGTTAATAAAACTTGTACATAGTATGTATTTGGTTCTGTTTTGTTTGCAATACAGTCACCTTTACAATCGCGGTTTTTGCTACTTGCTCAAAGTGCTGTACATGCTAAGAAATAATTCTTCTTCTGTGGTCATTGAAGATACCCTTTTCTTAGAATAAATTAATAATCAAAAGAGTTCGTTGGACGAACTGATTAATTGATTGTAATATTAATTCAGCCACATCAAGTTAATCCAATTAACTGACCCAAATATTCATAATTAATAATAATAAGTTATTATTGATTATTAATATTTCCAAAAAGCTGAGTTTCCTTACACAGTAATGTTAGATAATTGCATTACAATAGGCTAGAATAAGGGGAAAGTAATAGCACAACTTGCACAAGGAAAATGGTTTTTGCACAATGAACCCACAGACAGTAGCCTACCCTTACTGGACAAGGTCACTGTTTCTCAAAAAAAAAAAAAAAAAAATTCCGAGGTGAAGGGTACAGTCCCGAGTTTACCTCTTGCTCCACTCATTTGTTACTTGGGCGATAGAGCGCGTTCATGACAAAACAATACTAACATTAGGGCCTGCTCACATATCGTGTCTTTTGCGCGCTCAAGTTCGTTATTTCAAATGTAGGCGCGCGGTATGTGCGCTCATAATGGAAGCAACGAGGTCGCGGTGCGATGCGCTGGTTTTTTTCAAGCGCGTCCGTGCCGCATCAAAAACATCTCAACTTTTCAGGGATACATGGAGACCGGGAACAACTGCAATAGTAGTGACCACCCTATTCATATAATAGTGTCACTAATGTTACATTCGATCTGGCTAATGGCACTGTTACAGTAGGCTAGTCATCTAAAAACATAACGGAACACTTACCACAGCCGCAGGTGATCCACTTTGTCCTGTCTGTGCTATCGATGGGATGGCCGTATCCTTCAGCACACGTTTCATGGTCCGTGTGGCAAATTACATTTTTTTTTTCAAAATATTCGTCCTCAGTGAAATGTACTGAGCAAACACGATGGTCCTTGATGATATTCAGGTGTGTTTGGGTCTTTTCGTTATATCCAGAGCAAGTATCTATTGATTCATCAGGTCAGCGTTTTTGGTTGGAATTCTATGAAACATCATGGTATTACCTGGTCTCCACTGTTTATTGTCGCAGCTCTTTACAATACAGCGAACACCCATGATTGTAAATCAGGGTGCGATTTGTGAAAAAAACAGAGGGGGGGATGTTTTGAAAAAGTTCTATTCATAAAAATAAATCATGAGAACATGAACTTCATCACTGCATTTGCAGGAATTGTAAAATCTTTTTTCTTATTAACTCATGATGAAGTAGCTACGCAATATTTTTACTCTAATAGCTTATATGAACTGTGATCACACACAACGAAAAAACACGCAAGACATAAATCCCCGTCCCAGTACCATGGATAGTGCCACTCGGCTTGACATGTCAAAACACTTATTTATGATTGGCAAAATTAAATGGCACAACGTAGTGTCAACTTAAACATAAATAGGCTATCTTGTAGGCCTTTGCATCATACTAGGAAAACAGTCTTTTTCTGCTTTCCTGTGGGAAAATCCGCAGCTTTCCAGTGGGTGGTCCATTTTGGATTTTATTGTTCTATCACACTGACAGTTCACATTACAGTGCTTTACTTAGTTTAGGCTAGGCTACTTCTATCAGTCTGCTGAACCATGAAATGATTGCAAAGTTAAACCATCACAGTAGAAACAGTTGTACTGCTGTTAAAGTAACAACGTTAACGTTACATCGCGATGCTGAGCTATAGTGAAATGATAGAAAAGACAGATGCATTATCTGTGTCAATTCGCGTCTACCGCGCCGCGCTAAAAGCCTCCGACACACAGCTCCACTGCCCAGTCTCGCAAGTGTTGATAGGCTATTACTCGTGAGGAGTAACCAATCAGATAGCGCCGTGGGCGGGACATTGAGCAAGTCTGCAGAGAGGTGATTACAGAGGCTGCGGCCGCTATACCAGAGCCAGCCGAAGGAGCGCATTTTAAAATAAAACTGACTTTAATCAAACCACAGATCCGTGATAAGTTTTGTGATACGTCTCGCCACTAGTGTAGTAGCACTGATCCCTTTGAGGGGGGGATAAATTTATTATAATTATAATAATTAAGCAGAGGCAGGGATACTTTGACCAGAAAGGGGGAAATCCCCCCCCCCCCCCCCCCCCCCCCCCCCCCCCCCCCCCCCGGCAAATCGCACCCTGTTGTAAACTATGCTTTTACTATCTAGTAATTGCTGACTCTATTACTCCGACTCTCTGCTCCTCACCACGGTGCGTCTCGGGTGCTGCGGTAATCACTCCGCCCAAGTACGTGCTTCGCCTTCTGAGAATATAGTTCTCAATATTTATACGGTTAAAAGATGTCTGTGTCTCATATGACCTTGTTATTTGTACACTCTGTGACTATACAAATCACAACATGTAAATAGGAAAATGTTTGCGTTATTTTGTCACTTATTGGGATTAGTATGCTGGCTGGAGCCATTTACATCCAGTCTTTGTGCTAAGCTAGGCTAGCGGTGGGTGCGTCAGACAGAGTTACAGCACGCACGGAGATGAAAAAGGTATGTATGGACTTATCTAACTCTGGGGGATATGGTGAATAAGCTAAAGTCCCAAAAAAGTCGGAGTGTTCCTTTTAAGTTTAAGTTTAATTCTCTCCGTGCCAGGAGGCACACAAGGCTTGGACATCACTCCTCCATTGGGTTCGGTTTGCAGCTGCACGTCGTGCTGTGTTCCACGTGTTCCAGCCTGCACCGTTTCGTTCCAGTTCCACCATTCGCCGCCAAGTTGTTTTTGGGCGGCCTCTTTTCCTTCTTCCTTTAGGTGTCCACCCGAGGGCCACAGCACAGTCGTCCGTTCTGTCCTTCCTCAGCACATGGCCGATCCAGTTCCATCTCCGTCTCCTCACCTCCTCACCGATTTTCTTTGTTTCTGCCATCTCTAGAACGGACTTGTTGGAGACGTGTTGCTGCCATCGAATCTTGAAAAGCGTCCGCAAGCATTTGGTCTGGAATATGTCTAGCTTCTTCTCCTCTCCTTTGGTTAGTTTCCAGGCCTCGCATCCATAAGGCAGAACCGAAAGTACTAAGCTCTTGAAAAGGGAGGTTTTGGTCTTCCTGCTGATATCGCTGGCTTGCCATATGTTTGATAGCCTTTTGAACTGCGCGCTTGCCAGTGCCACTCTTTTCTTGACATCCACTGTGCCTCCACCATCCTTAGTGACGTTTGCACCCAGATACGTGAAGCTCTCCACCTCCTCTACCTCGCTTTCTCCAACCTTCAGCTTGTTGTCGCTCTTGCTATTGACCTTCATTATCTTGCACTTCTTGTCATTCAGTTTTAGGCCAACCTTGGCTTGACCTTGTTGTTGTTTCTGTGGGTACTAAGACGCAGTTTGATGCGCGTTCTCACCAGGTAGTGGTCGCTGTTTCCATCAGCTCCTCTCTGTACTCGGGAGTCCAGGACAGAAGATCTCCACTGACCTGGTGGTCGATCTGATGGTCGATCTGATTCTTCGCTTTTCCATCCGCTGATACCCATGTTGCCTTGTGGGTGTCCTTATGGGGGAATAATGTTCCTGTTATCACAAGTCCATTCAACTGGCAGAACTCGCACAGTTTTCTCCGTTATCATTCTGTGTTCCTAGCCCGTGCACGCCCATTGCCCTCTCATACCCGCTGTTGTAACTTCCAACTTTAGCATTGAAGTCCCCCATGATGATGACGATGTCGTTCTTTTTACATCCATCAAATGTTTCCTGTAGCTGCTGGTAGAATTGTTCTTTCTCCTCTTCTTCCTTCTCATTGTGAGGGGCGTACACTTGAATAACAGACACTGTCCTGTATCTCGAGTAGAATCTTGCTGTTATTATCCTCTTGGTGATGGGGGTCCATTCCATGAGTGACTTTTCTGCTTGCTGGCTTATCATGATGGCAACACCACCCTCATGCAGTTCTTCATTCCCACTATAAACCAGCGTCTGCCCTGTAGCCATCTTCATCCTGCCTGCTCCTGTCCATCTACACTCACTGATTCCCAGTACATCAAGTTGGTACCTTTCTATCTCTCTCGCGATCTGTGCCGCTGCTCCTCCTCTATACATAGTTCTCACATTCCAGTGTCCAATGGTGAAAATGTTTTTGGGTGTCACTAGAGATCTCGTCGGGCGCTGGGCTTCCCTAAGACTTTGACCCATCGTCGTCATACTGCCGATGTTGGCGATCCCCGCTCCACCCTGGTCGTCTTGCAATATAATGTCCATTGTTTCTGTAACAAGCTTGTTTTCCGGGAGTAGGTTGTTAGCCTTCTGTTCAACCCCCAGGCTTGGAGGGCCAGTGGTTTACTGTCAGGGTGTCCTTCCCTTAGACTGCGTTGGTCCGCAACACCATACAGTGTAACCCCCCCATCCGTGCTGTCTCAGCGCGAGTGTTCCTTTAAGTCCATGAAATGTCACAGTACTGAACATGCTGGATAGCTGGGATAAAATTACACCAAGAAGAAAACTTTTTTTTCACATGTATTTGGGATTAGGTCTGCAGATACGACCTGAACGTGTGGTGTATTGTGTGTCATGACTCTCGATGGGTGAGTGTGCTGTGGACTTGGGCTGGGGGGAGGATAGGTGTTGGGGTTGCACAATGTTTGGTGTCGGCATTTGTGGTGAAGGAAAACTGTCCACCGTAGGGGGGCTGGTGTCCTGAGGGTCTGGGTCGTCCAGGAGCTGCAGTGGTGGTGGCTCAGCCACAGGGAGTATGTGGCTGCGATTTCTCCTATTAGTCTTCCCATCTGCTTGAACTATGTAGGACCGTGGTTCCCTACTCATCTTCTTTACCGTTCCAAGTTTTTCGTAGCCTTTCGCTGTCTGCATGCAGACCACTTGTCCCTCTGCCAGCGTCTGTAGTGGGTGGCTTGACTTGTCATAGTAGCGCATCAGCGTGAGCCTTTTGTTGAGGAGTTGGGCGGTGACCCGCTTGACATGCCTTGTGGTAGGCTCCAGCAGTTTAGTGCTCACTGGAATGGCTGCACGAGTTTGGGCGAGACATAAGGCGCTCAGCTGGAGAGCCTAATGTTGTGTCACGGGGTATGTTTCTGAGGTTCAGGATATTGAGAAACACATCAGACCCATCCCTGTGCGATTTCTCCATGAGTTGCTTGGCACTGCGAACTGCTCTTTCCGCGAGTCCGTTTGACTGGGGAAACTCTGGGCTGCTTGTGGTATGAGTAAAATCCCATTGCTCAGCAAAGTCCTTGAAACGCTGGCTGGTGTATTGTCTAGCATTGTCAGTGATGAGTATGTGAGGTGTACCATGTACCGAAAAGTGTCTTTTTAGTTTGGATATGACGGCTGGTGAGGTTAAGTCTCGAAGTAGGACCACTTCGAACCAGCCGGAATATGAATCCACAAGAACTTGATAATGTTTGCCATGCCACTCAATAATGTCTGCGGCCACTGTGGACCATGGCAGATCTGGAACAGGGTGGAGCTGGAGGGGCTCTTTCCGCTGATGCGACTTTGTGCTATTGCATACTGCACATGAGAGCAACTCTTCTGTGATGTTCTTTGACATTGTAGGCCAAAAGATTACACCTCTAGCTCTACGCTTGGTTGCCTCAATACCTGGGTGGCCTTTGTGTACAATTTTGATGTACTCCCTGTGCAGGGATCGGGGAATGACGGCTTTATGGCCTTTCATGATGATACCATCCTCCACTATCAGCTCATCTCTGTATGGAAAAAATGGCTAATGGCAGACTGCAGCTGGCTCTCTCTGGTGGGCCATCCACGTCGAATGATAGTGGTAAGAGTTTGTAGCACCTCATCCTCTGCTGTGTGTCTACGGAGTTCCTCCAGGCGTGCTGAGGAAATGTAGCTCACGCTCATGACTTCGTAGTCACCATTTTCCACAGGGCTCTGTGGTGCTTGTGAGCTGGGAGCTCTTGAGATGCTGTCTGCCAGGTACATGTACTTGCCCTTTTTGTAGACCAGGCTGCTGTCGTAGCTTTGAAGGCGAAGCAACATTCTCTGGAGATGGGCAGGAGCAGCAGGGATGGGCTTTTTCAAGATGGTCACCAAAGGCTGGTGGTCGGTTTCCACGATTGTGGGCTTTCCGTAGACATAGTCTTTGAATTTTGTGCAGGCAAACACAACAGGCAGAAGCTCCTTTTCTATTTGAGCGTATCGCGTCTCCGTGTCTGTGAGAGCACGCGACGCGAAGGCTACTGGTCTACCGTTCTGTAAGCATGCTGCTCCTAGTCTGTAACATGACGCGTCAGTGTAACTGGGTCTTTGACATTGTAGTATGCCAGTACTGGTGGGCTGGACAGGCATGATTTGAGGTGCTCGAAAGCCTCTTGTTGCTGTTGAAACCAGCACCATGCTGTCTCTTTGCGGGTGAGTTTCCTAAGGGGTGCTGCGATGTCGCTGAGATTTGGGATGTACTTGCTGAGGTAATTGACCATGCCCAGGAAGCGTTGTAGTGCGGTCACATCCGTGGGGACCGGCATGTCATTGATCGTTGCAGTTTTAGACGGGTCTACTTTTAGGCCTTCGCTTTCGAAGATGTGGCCTACGTACGCTATCTGGCCCAGGCGAAATTTACACTTGTTCAGATTTAACCTGAGATTGACTTCCCGTGCACTTTCGAGCACCTTTCTCAAGTTGGTTCCATTCCGCGGCCTCCTATGATGATGTCATTGACAATGACTGAGCAGGGGTAACCCGCAAACAGTTGTTCCATGGAGCGCTGAAATACTTCACTTGCGGAATTTATGTTCAGCAAGGTTCGAAGACACAGACAGGAACAGACTAGACTTGGATAACAGACTAGGATAAAGATAACAGACTAGATAACAATGAAACAAGATCAGACTAGGAAACGCTCGGAATTGAACACGACAGTGACATTCAGTCATTCAAGGCAGTTGAGAAGTGGAGCGCCGTCTCGTGGCACTCGAGGGCAATCCAGCCGTCACAGTTTTATATAATATTCATATAAATGTTGTATATAATTACTTTATTACTGCTAGCGAGCTAACTGGGATAACGTTAGCTAGGATTAATTTTCAATCGATCTCACTTCCTGGAGAGCATTAAAACTGACCAAGGAAACATCCTTTTTTTTTTTTTATAAAATTCAGTTTTAGCCGCTTCTTTGTGTTGACTGTCAATGGACCGTTGAAATTTGAACCGTCGCTGCGGAAACCGTAACCCTACAGCCGGATTATTACTAGAAACTACGCAATGATTGTTTAAAATGACCCAACATTTTTTTTTTACAAATAACCCTACATATTTGACCCAATATGTGTAACCCAACTTTTTTTACTGTACTATAGTACTACCCTATTACTAGAATTTTAGTATAGTCCTCCTCCCTGAATTTGTTACAGTGTGCTGTCATGTTGTTTTTGAAGCTAGAAAATCCATAGAGAATAAGAAAGATTTACTGACATGAATGCTAAATAATATTACGTATACCACTTGGTGCAGCTTACCTTTATAGCAAAAAGAGAGACTTAAAGAATAAAATCATTATATGATTTTCCCACTTAGCTGCGTGGCTGCCTCCACAATTATTGCACCTCGTGATAGTCTGTGAGGGGGGCTGGGGCTTTGGCCACTGCATTCTATTTGAAACTAGCTTAACTGCATCCACACTGGCAGAGTCACTTTGTGATGCTAACGTCTTGCTACTTCCCTCGGTCATCTCGTGTATCCGACAGATTGAAATGGCTTTGGGAAGTGTTAGCTCGCTATCTCTTAACAGAGCTCTTCTCAACGTGTCACTGGTAACGCCAGACACGATGCGGTTACAGATTAGCTCCTCTGTTAGGTCTCCAAAGTGGCAACATTTAGCCTTAATCCTTAAATCACTAATGAATGATTCGATGCTCTCACCTTGTTTCTGACCTTTGGTATGAAATGTGTGTCTTTCCATAGTCCTGTTGTTTTGAGGATTGCAGATTTCCCTAAACTTTTTTTTTAAACATTCAGGGTCGTCTCGACATTCAGCAGGGGTAATGATCCTTCCATCTACTCCTGGCGCGCGCACTTCAGCAGCGTAGGTAAAAGAACGCTCTCCTTCGATGGCGTCTGGGCCGGCAATGTTGAGAAGGATATAAGCTTGGGTTTTTGTGGACTTATCCGAATGTGCGGCAGCAATAAAAATATCGTACTCCCTCTCAAAAATACGCCAATTCTCGGCGATATTTTCATCAAACACGAGAGGGTCGGGTCTGCGGAATCCATCCGCCATCAGGTTGGTTAGAGGAAAACAACTGTCAAGTGGCGATAGCTATGCTAGCACAGTCCAATGCAACAGGTTGTTCAACGACGACAGAGAGAGAAAAAAACACTCACTGGCGAGAGGTCCGTACTCACTTCTGACACCATGTAGGACGTTTCATTTGTTGGTATGAGTCAATGATCACACTGAATGTAAATGACTGCATTTAATCCAAACATAAGAGGTAACGTTAACTGCCAGCCGATACAGAACAGATCTCCAAGTTGAACCCGGCCACCGGGCATTCTGACTGGATGAGACAACACCCTACGGTGGCTCGTAATAAACAAACTGCATAACAATTTAACCAAATGCCTACACATAGTACGCAAGTCATGTCTCAAACATAAACCCATTAGAGTTTACAAGAAAATGTCACCGATGTTAAGGCCAAGGGTTATTTACCACACTCCGGAGGAGCAGACACCAGAGGCAGACAACCAAGGTAAGTTTAAAAGGTAAGTTTTTATTAAAATTAAGAAGGGATAAAAGCAGGGGCAGGGACGTTCGTGGCTGTGGCTTTGTTGCGATATGGGGAGGGGAGTGCTGGTAGGTATTCTTCCGTTCTTCGAGTAAGTATATCCTTCTCCTGGTGGCTCATGGGACGGGCAATGGCTCTTCTCGTCGTCAGGCTCGTTGAATAAGCTCGTGGGACAGACAGTGACTTTACTCGTCGTCAGACTCGTTGAATACGCTCGTGGGACAGACAGTGACTTCTCTCGTCGTCAGACTCGTTGAATAAGCTCGTGGGACAGACAGTGACTTCTCTCGTCAGCAGACTCGTTGAATAAGCTCGTGGAACAGACAGTGACTTCTCTCGTCGTCAGACTCGTTGAATAAGCTCGTGTGACAGACAGTGACTTCTCTCGTCGTCAGACTCGTTGAATAAGCTCGTGGGACAGACAGTGACTTCTCTCGTCAGCAGACATGTTGAATAAGCTCGTGGAACAGGCAGTGGCTCCCCTCGTCGTCAGACTCGTTGCATAAGCTCGTGGGACAGACAGTGGCTTCTCTCGTCGTCAGACTCGTTGAATAAGCTCGTGGGACAGACAGTGACTTCCCTCGTCGTCAGACTCGTTGAATAAGCTCGTGGGACAGACAGTGACTTCCCTCGTCGTCAGACTCGTTGCATAAGCTCGTGGAACAGACAGTGACTTCTCTCGTCATCAGACTCGTTGACTAAGCTCGTGGGACAGGCAGTGACTTCTCTCGTCATCAGACTCGTTGCATAAGCTCGTGGAACAGGCAGTGGCTCCTCTCGTCGACAGACTCGTTGCATACGCTCGTGGAACAGGCAGTGGTGTCTCTCGTCAGCAGACTCATTGAATAAGCACGTGGGACAGACAGTGACTTCGAAGACAGAAACGGGGAACTTTACCAGCCTTCGCTCTCGTTCTGGGTGGGTTAGAACGGCGCCGTTGGGAGAAATAGGGAGGCTGGACCTTCTTTGGCGTGGGGTACAGTGCTCGTGAACAGTGGCAATAGAGGTGCGTTAAACTGTTCTCCTCTGCACCATACACACAATCCCAGAGATCTGGACACAGCTGAGGGGACAGATCAATTCGAAAGAATCTTCAAAGTTATGGGTCAATTTCATCCGTCAGAAACTCAGAGAGAACACAGTTGTTTGATCTCACTGCACTCATGCATAAATCACTCTTGTAAATCTCCACACGTGTTTAGTTCACTCTTTCAGACACTGCAAACTCACTCTATCTTCACAGCGATTAATCAACTCGTTTCTCTTTTCTTCATAGGATGGATGAACCAAAGAATAGTGGACTCATAAGATGAACATGGATTCAGCGATCTTCCCAGCCGCTACTGTTACTGTCAACAGGATAACACTGCCCACAAACGCAGGTTAGTCGTACACTGGTGATGACAATCTTCACATGTGTCTTTCTCTAAAAGGCGAATCATAAAAGGGGTGCACTTAACTTTTCCTCGGTGAATCGCGTGAATCCTGCAGTGGTTTTCCACTCTCTTTTCTGCCAGTCACTCTCCTTCTTCCTCTGTGAAGTTTTCTCACTTACTTCGTTGCGTTGCTGTTCGTGGTTTCTTTAAAAAGACTCACTTAATGAGCATGTCTCGGGGGACTCAACATAGAACACCGATCAGGTCTTAAACCTCTGCTTTCTGCACTTGTCACCGCTCACTGCCGCTGCTACAATCCACTCAAGCACTCCTGTAGAGATTTCCTACTGACAGAGCATTCTTTCCCACTCTACTGTGCTTCAAGCCCCTCTCTTTATACTCCTTTTTCCCGGGCTCATGCTTCAATGAAGCGCTACTCACTGGCTTCAGCTGGCGCTTGTTATGGTGCGCTGGAAACGAGTCAACAATTTTTTGTTTTTTGGTTCCCGGTTTGTTGTTTGGCTCCCAATTTTTTGGTTCCCGGTTTGTTCACCCGGTGACAAAAACATAGACCAAACAACATAAAGGTAAATCATGAGATGGAACATTAGATACATGTTAATACATTTATCACATGGTTATATATACACTCACCTAAAGGATTATTAGGAACACCTGTTCAATTTCTCATTAATGCAATTATCTAATCAACCAATCACATGGCAGTTGCTTCAATGCATTTAGGGGTGTGGTCCTGGTCAAGACAATCTCCTGAACTCCAAACTGAATGTCAGAATGGGAAAGGTGATTTAAGCAATTTTGAGCGTGGCATGGTTGTTGGTTGTTGGTGTATTTCACAATCTGCTCAGTTACTGGGATTTTCACGCACAACCATTTCTAGGGTTTACAAAGAATGGTGTGAAAAGGGAAAAACATCCAGTATGCGGCAGTCCTGTGGGCGAAAATGCCTTGTTGATGCTAGAGGTCAGAGGGGAATGGGCCGACTGATTCAAGCTGATAGAAGAGCAACTTTGACTGAAATAACCATTAGTTACAACCGAGGTATGCAGCATTACCTGAGCATTGTTTCTGACCATGTCCATCCCTTTATGGCCACAATTTACCCATCCTCTGATGGCTACTTCCAGCAGGATAATGCATCATGTCACAAAGCTCGAATCATTTCAAATTGGTTACATGACAATGAGTTCACTGTACTAAAATGGCCCCCACAGTCACCAGATCTCAACCCAATAGAGAATGTTTGGGATGTGGTGGAAGCTTCGTGTCCTGGATGTGCATCCCACAAATTTCCATCAACTGCAAGATGCTATCCTATCAATATGGGCCAACATTTCTAAAGAATGCTTTCAGCACCTTGTTGAATAAATGCCACGTAGAATTAAGGCAGTTCTGAAGGCGAAAGGGGGTCAAACACAGTATTAGTATGGTGTTCCTAATAATCCTTTAGGTGAGTGTATATATATATATGTGGTGATATAATCAGCCACTATAGGGTTAAATCCCAAATATGGTCTCCCGTGAAGATATAACGTGGCTGTGACGGACATCTAGGTAAGCGTGCTATCCCGGGTTTAGGAAGTGACGTCATTCTTGGGGCGCCGGTTTAGGAGGTAAGGGCTTGTGCTGGCAAATGTATCTTGCATGTTTGGGTCAGAAAAGGGTAATTTGGGACTCGTTTGACTTGCAGTGTGGCTGAGGAGGATGGAAGATATGTGGAATGAACACTCATTATAGCGAACCGGTTATTTAATACGCCATCGAGTGTGCAGCGTGAGTTATTAAACACAGGTATGTAATGCGTCTTCCTTATGCTTAAACTAAATGAGACGATTGCCTCCTAAAACTAATGTGAATTCTAACTCGACAGCGCGGGTCTCTATCTGGAGAAAGACAACGCTCCAGCGGATCAAAACACGCGCCAGCGTGTAGCCTGCCAGGATATCTTTAAATTGGTACTGTGACAGTGTTCCTCGACTGATGGACTGAGGAACGTGGGGGGGTAGTTTTACAGGACGAAAATCTATCTGTGTCTCCTTGATACTTATGTTTTTTAAAGTGGTTGGTTTAATTTGGGTTTTGTATTGTTGGTCCTTTTGTCTTGTGTTTGATTTTCTGGTTGTGATTTTGTTTATTTGATTGTCAAAGAGTAGGGGAATGACCCATCATTACCCACTATTGTGCTGATTACGGTCCATTCGCACCAGCCGGTTGCTGAATGGACTTGGTGACTCGGAGAGACAAATCAGCGACCTTCCTCAACTCCGCAATATCCTCCGGAGTTGGACCCTCTCCCTCATCAATGTCCTTAAGAAGGTCGGCCTGGTACGCCTGGAGCATAGCCATGGTGTGAAGACTCGCACCAGCCCGACCCGCAGCCATATAAGCCCTGCCCACTAGCGCTACACGGCTTAGTGGGCAGCACCGGGGCTTTAAGGCATGATGCCGACTCAGGCGATAAATAATTCGCCAAAGGCTGTTCAACGCGCGGCATCATCCCATAACCGTTCTCTCGTGCCCCCATGATATTACTATAATTTAAAACAGGGGGATTGGAGACACGAGAAGAGTGTGGTTTTTTCCACGATTTACACAACTCGTTGTGCAGATCGGGAAAGAACGGCAAGCCCCGGTGATGAGGTTGTTCCCTGTGCTGCAGGAAGCGCTCATCCAGTTTGCTTCTAGCCTGCGCTTCCTGCTTCTCTTGTGGCCAGCTGATATTTAAATGAGCCACTGCACGGGAAACAACCTCAACCAGCTCCTCATACGCGGGGACACGGGGCGGCGAGTCGTCCCCGAAATCCCCGCCCTCGATGCTGAGCACCTCCACCTCCTCAGAGGCAGACAGCTCGAGCATCGGATCCTCGACTCGCGCAGAAGAAGCCGCAGGGCGAGGACATCAGAACTGCCCGATGAATCCCGAGAAGGTGCCTCAGCAGCCTCGGGATCCCCGGACAGATCCATTTGCGAGCCCCATGAAGAGCGTCGCCGCGCCGCCTCAGCGGACGCGGGTCCCGCACCACGGGGCTCGCGAGGCTGGCCATCCTCATTAAAAATAGCCAGCCGGGAACGCAGCACACGGATTGTCATTTTCTCACAATCCTCGCAAGCAGCCCCCTCGAGAGCTGCCTGCACGTGCTGCATTCCCAAACAATGTGTGCACAGTCGGTGTGTGTCCCCGCCCGTGATGTAGCGAGGGCAAGGATGCACACACTTCCTGAAGCTCACACTCGCCATTTCACTCATTTTCAGTCACTCAGTAACAGACAACAATAAATAGGACAAACAGTCACAGATAGCGCTTGCTGAAGAACAGAAAGCTGACATCTTATGTGTGCCGGCTGTTTTTATAGCTTCCGCCTATGTGCCGTCACACATCACGTCATGACGTTGCACCAATCAGAGATCGGCTCAGTTTCATTCATGCTTCAGAGGCGCTACGCTGAGGGGCTTCCCCCCAAAGTGTCATTCGACGCAGTTGGAGTTCCCTCGAAAGGGAACTAGACTAAAAACACATCTCTTTGGCCTAGCATACATATAACACACTTTAGACTTCCTTAATTCAAACTTAGGCTGCATAGTTTAGATCAGCCGGAACCGGGAACACATCCCGTAAATCCTGATGCACTTGGTACCAGTGGCGCCTCCAGAAATTTTTCATAGGGGTGGCCAGATGGGGCCACTTAAAATCTTGGGGTGGCACACCAAAACTATAAACTATAATTTCAGAATTGTATTCCACTGTTGTAGTATCTGCACAGTAATTTTATAAAATCTAAATATGTTAATAAAAACAAATTAGCTTACTATTAGTTCTCTTATAAAATTCAATCAGGCAATCATACATTTCACAATTTTATATTTATATATGAATGTCAAGAATTCAGAAGTGCATATATAGCCTACACTACAAAGAAATAATATGCAATTAAATTATGCTTATTTTAAATGTATTGAGCAGGCTAGGTATAACAAAATATATTGGCTTTTAATAATATTTCAGTGCGCAAACCCATGGTAACATGAAAAACAGAGCGCACACAGCGTGTATGCGCATCGCGGATTTCGCGGGTGCAGAATGATGTGCTCAAAGCAACATGGAGTCACAGTGTGCAGCGCTGCGCTGCATAAGTGCGCATTTAAAAGTTCACGTCACAAAGCGAAGAAATGTCGAGCGCACAAATCCTAGTGCGATTTGTTCCTTTGTTTCACAGTTTTGAATTCCAGTTATTGTGCGTTTGATGCCGATTCATAGTCCTTGTGATGTGTGTGATCTAGCAAGCACACGGTAGTGAGTCGTTTAAAACAGCAACAAACTCCAACAAAATAAAGTAATTTTATGCAAATCTACAGCCTTTTATCTACAGATAATGCATTATAATGTGAATATATCATATTGGAGAGAATTTTACCGTGCATCCAAGAGCGCGCGCGCTGTTCTTTGAATATGAATGGAAAATGATTGACAGCCGCAGAGGAGGGAAAACGAGTTTCCGTATAGTTTAATGATGTAAATAGACTTCTGTCCCTCACATTAAGCTATGGAATGACTTCAGATGACTTTGTCACCCAAACTGAAGTGAAAAAATCGGGAGGCGCCGAAAAGCGCGCTGTTTGCATCCCTGCTTGTCAAAACGTGGCAAAGACACATCAAAAAGCTGCTGAAACAGTAGGCTATACTGTAACCGTTTGGCACTTAAAAAGCACGTCACGACACGACACATAATTCCCTCTCTTCTTTTACTAAATAATATTTTTGACTTATTTATGAAATGCATAACTGATGCTACTAAAATTTGTACTGGCCATTGGGGTGGCCAGTGGGGTGGCGACCCCTGGCCACCCCCTGGTGTTGCCATTGCTTGGTACATCATAAGAAGGATGGCGTCTACGCTAATATTAGTCTCTCTGTTTATCCTGAGGGACCGTCTATGGTGTACCTGCGCCTGGACCCATCCCAACTCATCCTGAAGTGCCAGCCTCATCAGCCCTGTGAAGGCCTCATCGACACGACAGCCATCGACACTGATCCTCAACAACTCGTCTCCATACCGGCGTGATTACTTCGACTTCCAACCAGATGGAAATGGATAAATACTTTAAATGTTCCGATCCAATCTGACTTGTAATGCTGCCCGAATCATACACTGTTCCTTCATTGGCCAGAGGAGAACTGGCCCCCGACTGAGTCTGGGTTCTCCCAAGGTTTTTTTCTCCATTCTGTCATCTGATGGAGTTTTGGTTCCTTGCCACTGTTGCCTTGGCTTTTGGCTTGCTTAGTTGGGGACATTTAATATTCAGCAATATTATTGATCTGCCTTACTTAAGGTGGACGTTGATGCAATTTTCTTCTAGAAACAAACTTTGTTGTATTATTTTCATGTTATCACTGTGAAGCTGCTTTGATACAATCTGTATTGTAAAAAGCGCTATATAAATAAAGGTGACTTGACTTGACTTGAAGAAATCAATCAAGCTACCGAGATGCTAAGCTAAGCTTCTTTTAACTGTTTTCCAAAATCCAAATTGCGGCAAACTTCCAAGTGCAACACACGAAGAAGACAATAACTTCCGGTTCACACAAATCGAACAAATTAAATATCAAAATCAAAATCGGTCCGGGTCAGTGGCCCGTTATTTAATTTCCTATTTTTGATCTGAATATTAAATCAAAAGTACGGGGGAAAATCCGTTATTCATTTTTTGGTATCAGATTCATGAACGAATAACGAAATAACAAACCATTTTTTCATTTTCCGATTTAGGAATCTCAATTGAAAATGAAAATAACGAATGATACACGGATGTAAATGGTGCATGCGGCACGGTTCAAATAAGTAGCGCTCTTTCATTCCGCATTTGTAGCGTTCTGTCGTGCGACCTGTAACAAATTGTAGTCACACCGGTACGAAAGAAGTACCAGTCTGAAGCACCGCTTCAGCTGTGAAAAACTATCACGAATAACTTAAAACAGGCCTTAATGCTAGATAGTGCTTTCAGACTATAAGCCTAGCCTACTTAGTTTATCACCGTAGTAAGGTACGTTAGTACATCTCTAAACGTTAAACTATAATGTTTTTGTCATGAATTATCAGACACAGGTAGATCCAAACGCTGCGTGAGTTTATTTACAGGGTAGTTAGACAGGCAATGGTCACAGACAGCAGACACAGCATAGGAGACAAGGCAATAATCAGGAACCGATAACCAGACGGGATAACAGAGGCAGACGAGACGGAATCCAGTAAACAGACAAGGGGTCAAAAGGCAGACAGCAGACAATCGTGGAACTGGTTCAGCAAGGTTCGAAGACACAGACAGGAACAGACTAGACTTGGATAACAGACTAGGATAAAGATAACAGACTAGATAACAATGAAACAAGATCAGACAAGGAAACGCTCGGAATTGAACACGACAGTGACATTCAGTCATTCAAGGCAGTTCAGAAGTGGAGCGCCGTCTCGTGGCACTCAAGGGCAATATAGCCGATCACCGTCACAGTTTTATATAATATTTATATAAATGTTGAATATAATTACTTTATTACTGCTAGCGAGCTAACTGGGATAACGTTAGCTAGGATTAATTTCCAATCGATCTCACTTCCTGGAGAGCATTAAAACTGAACAAGGAAACTGTCACAGTCTACTAAAGGACGAGGATACGGAAGTAGAATATACACTTGTTTATTTGACACGTAAAGCAAGCTCCAAGACAACAGAAGACATCAGAGGTACTCAGCACACTGGATATACTTTACTGGAACAGTCCTGGGTACAGATCAATCACCAGATGATTCACGAAGTTTCCAGATCAAAGGAAGCACTGGTGAATGAAGCTTGGTGATTCAAGGGCGATCTCCACGTTGAAGCTGTTCAGGAGACACAGATAGGTTGTTAGCATGAGACTGGTTCTAGAAAGACTCCTTTTGCAAAGTATTGTCAGACAAAGAATGGTTTGGAACCAGAGGGTCGCGGGTATCGTATAGACGAGACCGGACGCTGAGTGGAAAGTGACAGGGCTTTTTAAGCAGTGAATGATAGAGGTGAGTGATGATGACATGCAGGTGGAACTGATCAGAACTCCGGAGATGATGAGCGAGACCAGGTGCGCTGAGTTGAGTTTGGTTGGGATGTATCATTGCTGATGGGATCCGTGACAGTACCCCCCCCTCCACGGCCAGCTCCCGAGGGCCGTAGACTCTGACGACGAGGGCGACCCCGTGGACGAGGGCCCGGACGCTCCGGATGAGCTTGATGAAACTCTTGGAGGAGTGTGGGGTCCAGAATGTCGGCCCGGTGGACCCAGCAGCGTTCCTCTGGTCCGAATCCCTCCCAATCCACGAGATACTGGAGCTGACCCACTCGTCGACGGGAATCTAGAAGAGTGCGAACCTGGTAGATGGTCTGTTCAGCGGTGTCTACAGGAAGATGAGGGGGCACTTCGTCGGCATTAGGTTCTGAGGACGGAGAGGAAAGGGGTGCAACGTAAGGTTTCAACAAAGAAACATGGAAGGTAGGTGCTATCTTGAAGTGACGGGGAAGAGCAAGACGATAGGACACTTCGTTGATCTGTCTTACGATTGCGAAAGGCCCGATATAACGGGGACTCAGTTTCCGTGAGGGCAACCGGAGGCGTATGTCCCGGGTCGAGAGCCACACAAGCTGGCCTGGAGTGTAGTGGGGAGTGGCTCTGCGACGAACATCTGCTTGTTGCTGATGTCTCCGGACAGCCCTTTGGAGATGGACATGGGCTGAATCCCAGACTCTTTCACTTTCAATGAACCAGTGTTGGACTGCCGGAACGTCAGATGGTTCCCCCGTCCAGGGAAACAGAGGTGGTTGATATCCCAGGGCACACTGGAATGGAGTTAAACCTGTCGAGGACTGACAAAGTGAATTCTGGGCATACTCTGCCCATAGAAGGTACTGATGCCAGTGATCTTGTGCTTCATGGCAGTATGTACGCAGATACCTTCCAATCTCTTGAATCTTTCGTTCTGCTTGACCATTAGATTGGGGATGGTACCCCGACGTCAGACTGACCGACACTCCCAATAGTTTAAAGAAGGACTTCCAGACGTGAGAGATAAATTGAGGTCCTCGATCTGACACAATGTCTTCAGGGATCCCGAAGTGGCGGAATATCCCTGAGAACAGTAATTCAGCGGCCTTGAATGCGGTGGGGAGTCCGGAGAGTGCCAGTAACTTGCAGGACTTAGAGAACCTGTCCACGACGACGAGTATACAGGTCTTTGTGTCTGAGGGAGGTAGATCAGTGATAAAATCAACTGCTATGTGAGACCAGGGTCTGTTTGGGATAGGTAGGGGCATCAACTTTCCTTCTGGTAGTCGTCGTGGTACTTTGGCCATGGCGCAGGCGGTGCATCCCTGCACATACCGAGAGGTATCCGGAGCCATACTGGGCCACCAGTAGCGCTGTCTGATAAGTGCGAGGGTCTGACGATAGCCTGGGTGTCCTGAGCCTGGAGAAGTGTGCACCGATTCCATGAGGGGAATACGAAGGTTGGCTGGAACGTAGATCTTACCCTCAGGACCTCCCGGCGGAGCTGGTTCGGACAGGGTGGCATCCGCTATCAGTTCGTCAAGGTTCCATTGGATGGGGCTAACAATGAGGGTCGGAGGGAGAATGGTTTCGTTACTTTCTGCAGAATTCTCCGGTTGATGCAAACGGGACAGAGCATCGGCCTTGAAGTTCTTTGTCCCGGGACGGTAGGTTACGGAGAAATCGAAGCGAGTGAAGAACAGGGCCCATCGGGCCTGACGCGGATTCAACCTCTTAGCACCTCTCAGATATTCCAAATTGCGATGATCCGTGATCACTTGAAATGGATGATTGGCTCCCTCCAGCCAGTGTCTCCACTCGTCCAGTGCCAGTTTAATGGCCAGAAGTTCACGATTACCCACATCGTAATTTTGCTCTGCCGGGGACATTTTCCGTGAGAAGAATGCACATGGTCGGAGCTGAGAAGGGGTTCCCTGTCGTTGAGACAACACGGCTCCCACCCCATTGGTGGAGGCGTCGACTTCGACCACAAATGGTTTGTCGGGATCCGGATGGCAGAGCGTGGGTGCGGAACAAAAGGCATTCTTCAACCTCTCGAAGGCGGTAGTAGCTTCAGTTGACCAGGTTAACCGCTTGACCCCCTTCCGTATCATCGACGTTACGGGAGCACAGACCTTGCTGTAATCCTGGATGAAACGGCGATAAAAATTGGCGAAGCCAAGGAAACGTTGCAGTTCCTTTAAGGTCTGAGGCCTCGGCCAGTTGCGGACGGCTTCCACCTTGTGTTGATCCATGGAGATGCCCTCACGGCGAATAACGTATCCTAGGAAATGAATGGTTTTCTGATGGAACTCACATTTTTCTAGTTTGAGGTATAGTTGATACTCCCATAGGCGTTTAAGGACTTGCTGTACCTGTCGTACGTGTTCATCCAGGCTGGTGGAGTAGATGAGGATGTCGTCGATGTAAATGATTACAAAACGGTGGAGGAAGTCCCGGAAGATCTCATTCATGAACCCCTGGAACACTGACGGTGAGTTTGACAGGCCGAAAGGCATGACCCGGTATTCATAGTGGCCTGCAGGGGTGATGAATCCAGTTTTCCACTCATCACCCTCGCGTACTCGGACCAGGTTGTAAGCGCTCCTGAGATCGAGTTTCGTGAAGATCTTTGCTGACCGAAGTTGTTCGAGTGCCGCAGGTACCAACGGCAAGGGGTATCGGTATTTGACTGTGGATGCATTCAGAGCACGATAGTCAATGCAGGGGCGTAGGCCACCATCCTTCTTACTGACGAAAAAGAAGCTTGAAGCGGCTGGAGAAGTAGAAGGCCTGATATACCCCTGACGTAAGGCTTCCTCCACATACTCCTCCATAGCTTTCTGTTCCGGAATGGATAAGGGATAGATCTTTCCACGCGGTAGAGTGGCCCCAGGCAGTAGTTCAATAGCGCAATCCCATGGCCGATGAGGTGGTAATGTGGTGGCTAAACGTTTGCTGAACACGTCCTGGAAAGCAAGGTATTCAGGTGGAATAGTGGTGACAGAATCTGTGGTTGGACTTTCTACGGAGGTGGACCCCAAGAACATGGATGCTGTGGGCTGTGGAATAGTCTTCTTAATAGACCGAAGACAGTGTTCTTTGCAATGATTGCTCCATTGACGTATCTCACCCGTAGTCCAGCAGATGTCAGGCGAATGTAAAGCGAGCCATGGACGTCCTAGGACGATATCTGCTGTGGAACCCTTTAGCACTAGAAACGAACATTCCTCATGATGCATACAACCCATGGATAGATCTATTACAGAACTGCAATGACGGATGTTTCCTCTGCCGAGTGGTTTGCCCAGAATGGAATGAATGCTCAACGGATGGGTTATAGTACGACGGCGGGCTTGGAGCCGGTTGAGTAATGATGCGGAAATGAAATTCCCCGCTGCGCCTGAATCTATCAAGGCTTTTGCTGAAACAGAGTGTTGGTGATATCTCAAGATTACTGGGGTTAGTTTCAAACTAGAGACTGGGAAGGGTAAATCAACAGTACTCACCACCGAACGTCTGGGACGGACGGGACAGTCTAGGCGATAATGACCCGGAGCTCCACAGTAGATACAGAGGTTTTGGTCACGACGGCGATTACGTTCTGCGGCAGTTAGATGTCCTGAGTCGATCTCCATCGGTTCAGGCGTTGTAGGGTCTATAGACACGGGGGGTCGTGATATTGGTGCGGTGGTTGAACTTGAGTTCCTGAAGGAAGAGAATCGTGGAGAGGATGCTGTGGTTAAACTGAGACATGCAGCGCGCTGTTGCGAAATGAGAATGGATCGCTGGATCAGCTTCTCAATCCCTATGGAATCTTCATATATGGCAAGTTGAAGACAGATGTCGGGATTTAATCCTTGTCGATAGGCGGACATCAAAGCAACCTCGTTCCAACCGCTGCTAGCGGCGATAGTTCGAAACTGCAGAGCATAATCAGACACAGTCGATCGGCCTTGGCGGAGACGTAACAACTGATTGTGCACAGAAATAGCATTAGTAGTTTGAGAAAACACTATTTGAAAATGTTCAACAAAGCTACTTAATGATTGCAGTGCAGGTGCATTGGAATTCCATAGTGCCTGTGCCCAGTTCAGCGCGCGTCCAGTGAGTAGGGACAGAATGAAGGATATCTTGGCGCTTTCTGAAACAAACTGGTTAGCGTTGATCTCCATATACAGGCGACATTGTAAAAGGAAACCACTGCATTCACCTTCGCCTGAATAAGATGAGGGTCTGGCCATGGGACTGACTGCGGCGGGTCTGAGATTTTGTAGAGTACGACTGAGTTCAGACAGAGTTTCTTGAAATGATGGTGGTTGCGTGGGTACTGCAGCGGCATCGTTGATGGGAGGCAGAGGTGCGGCGGCCATCAGATCGGCATCTATTCCCACTGCCGGAATCTCGTGTGCTGCTGGAGCTTGCATAGTGACGGTCCGGTCTTCTATCACAGTCTACTAAAGGACGAGGATACGGAAGTAGAATATACACTTGTTTATTTGACACGTAAAGCAAGCTCCAAGACAACAGAAGACATCAGATCCAATCAGAGGTACTCAGCACACTGGATATACTTTACTGGAACAGTCCTGGGTACAGATCAATCACCAGATGATTCACGAAGTTTCCAGATCAAAGGAAGCACTGGTGAATGAAGCTTGGTGATTCAAGGGCGATCTCCACGTTGAAGCTGTTCAGGAGACACAGATAGGTTGTTAGCATGAGACTGACAATACTTTGCAAAAGGAGTCTTTCTAGAACCAGACAAAGAATGGTTTGGAACCAGAGGGTCGTGGGTATCGTATAGACGAGACCGGACGCTGAGTGGAAAGTGACAGGGCTTTTTAAGCAGTGAATGATAGAGGTGAGTGATGATGACATGCAGGTGGAACTGATCAGAACTCCGGAGATGATGAGCGAGACCAGGTGCGCTGAGTTGAGTTTGGTTGGGATGTGTCATTGCTGATGGGATCCGTGACAGAAACATCCTTTTTTTTTTTATTATAAAATTCAGTTTTAGATTATATTCCACGTTTCAGTACATAATGTACAAACATTAAAAAAATTATATGACTTAAGTTACCTTTCATAATCAGGCTGCAGCCGCTTCTTTGTGTTGACTGTCAATGGACCGTTGAAATTTGAATCGTCGCTGCGGAAACCCTAACCCTACAGCCGGATTATTACTAGAAATTACTACCCAACGATTGCTTAAAATGACCCAACATTTTTTTTTTTTTTAAATAACCCTACATATTTGACCCAATATGTGTAACCTAAAGGTAAGGTTAAACAAATAACCCAACGTTTTTTGCTGTACTATAGTGGCTAGTCCTACTAGCCTATTACTAGAATTTTAGTATAGTCCTCCTCCCTGAATTTGTTACAGTGTGCTGTCATGTTGTTTTTGAAGCTAGAAAATCCATAGAGAATAAGAAAGATTTACTGACATGAATGCTAAATAATATTACGTATACCACTTAGTGCAGCTTACCTTTATAGCAAAAAGAGAGACTTAAAGAATAAAATCATTTCACTTATTTTTTCATTTCAGTAATTCAGATTTATTGCAATTGTTTGCTGAGTAAATAATTAATCTCTAGACATTTTAGAACTTCTTTTACAGATTTCCCAAATGACAAATCACTTAATATAAAGCCAAGCAACACCTTGTCTGTTCCAGTTCTGAAGACCCAGCTCTTCATCTCTGGATGGGTCTGTTTATTTGCCTTCATGTTATTCATTGACTGTGTGACTGTGACTGTAATTTGAGACCACCCATTTTGTGATGGATAACATGTCTTATCCTGTGATACTGACTCTCATGGTGCCCAGAGACTCCAAATCATATAGGCACTTATACTTCACTTGTTTTCTTTCCCTCTATCTGCTTATTTTGTCAATTAATATTTGTCTTGTCATAGTAATTATAAAAGAGAAATCTCTACATGAACCGATGTACATGTTCTTGTCTCATCTGTGTATAAATGGGGTTTATGGAGCCTCTGGATTCTACCCTAAAATTATGTCTGATTTAATATTGGATTCATATGTGATCTCCTCTCACATGTGTGCTCTGCAGATCTGTGTTATTTACAGCTCTTTACTGTGTGAGTTTACAATATTAACAGTGATGTCTTATGACAGATATGTAGCCATATGCAAACCTTTAGACTATCATTCCAAATTAACTAAATTCACCTGTGTGAAATTAATTCTGTTTTCATGGATTGTTCCCAACTGCGTCTCAGTTATAGCACTCCTGTTATCAAACTTGAGACCATTTTGTAAAAATCACATTGATAAATTATATTGTGACAACTGGTCAGTTGTAAAACTGTCTTGTTCATCATCTTTTGTGAATAATGTCTATGGATATATTGTCGCCGTTATATTGATTAGCTGTGCAGTTATCATCATAGTGTCCTATATTAAACTGATCTCTGCATGTAAAGCATCTTTAGAAAACAGAAGGAAATTCTGGCAAACGTGTCTGCCACACGTATTATCACTGATAAATTTCACTTTTGCTTTCCTTTTTGATTTCATGTATAACCGATATGGTTCAAATGACATTCCAGAGAGTCTGCGTAATTTTTTGGCTTTAGAATTAGTCATAGTCCCACCTGTTTTTAATCCAGTAATCTATGGGTTAAATATTAGAGCAGTGCGCAAATTAGTTTTTATTACATTTCTTGCAGCAAGAAGTAGGTTAAATGTTTCACAAGCACCAAAAAGATGTAAAATGTAATTATTTTGTGCACTTTTATGAAACAGAAATGCTAAAACAGTTGTCAAGACAATGTTTATGCATAAATGTTTCACAAGCTCACAAAGGTTTAAAACCTCATTTGTGTCATTTGTGTAAGGTAGAACTTTTGCTGTGTTTCAGCTTTCACAGATTTTCTCACTGGCAAAGAACGCTGTTGATGCTACATAATGCGAAAAATGTTGAATGTTTTGAGTTACATTTTCAACCCAGTGTGCATTCCTTTATGCCTCTCATGTTAGTGTGAAGGCAAGTCATGTGATCATAGATGATCATGGGTTCCATAAGTGGACTGTTAGCAATAACATGATAATGGATTTATTTCTTGGATAGTCTTTGTTAAAAGCATCTGAAATGTCTTAAATTAAATGGTAAATGCGTGTTTACTACATTCATGTTTTAGATATTCCCTTAATAAGACACTGTACATTTTCTGTCTGATTGTGCAACACGTTCTCACTCCCAACTCGTCACATATGGACACTTGGTCAGGACTCCTTGGCGTCACTTTTTAGCACGCAGGGTAGCTAGCGTAAATTGTTGATCTGCAGGATACTTCATTGCTTTCAAAGAGAAACCTTTGGATATAATGCTGCACTGACATATTGGTATTACCACACATTATATTGAATTAATAGGAAACCATCTGATTTTAATGAGATAACATTACCTAACGAGTCTCCCTGTACATTCTTTCATCTCAAAAGTCCAAAAGCTTTCCTGTAGCTCAAACAGTAGAGCATTGGCGCTCGCAATGCCAAGGTCATGGGTTTGATTCATAGGCAAAGCAAGAACTGATAAGAATGTAAAATGTGTACTTTGAAATGCAATCTAAGTCACTTTGGATAAAAGCGTCTGCCAAATGCATACGTTTAAATGGTTATTTAATAAAATTTGGGAATTTTCCCTATTTATAAAAAGTGTGAGCAAGTTATGTTTGTCTTCATTAGTTAACAGATCAATGGACAGACAACAAGACACCTCAACATATAGGTAAGCCTACTGCAATCTGAATTCTGCAATTCGCTCATTCTAAAATCTGAATACAAATTTAATTGTTTTTTTTTAAGCGCCTCCATAACCATAACTCTCTGACCTGCCTGTGTTCACACGTTGCAGGATGAGGGAGAGAGGCTGACGACTCAGCATGCATAAGAATAAATTACAATTGAAGTTGGGCATTTACCCTGATTGGTTTGAATACTGCCTGTTCATGCCTTGTCATTGTCTGTATCCTCCTTTTGTTCTTTTTTTCTTACTGCGGGAGAAAATGGATGTGTGGCGTGAGAGTTTGCAGCCTTGATTTAAGACAGTCAATATAAAATACAATATAATAGCCTACTTAAATATAACACTTCATTCCTAAACTTACATGCTAGTGAAACGCCAGAGATTTTGCGCGGTCAGGTAGCCCATTAATTGTCATTGTTTACAAGTTCTCCAAGAGTTTGAAGTTATACTTGGGTTGAAATTGATTCTAAACTAACTTTTAATGAATGTGCACTGAACAAAACAAAACAAAAAAAAATGCATCAGCAGATGTACTTAGGAAACTATAGAATTTTAGAATAGACAGACACATTCTTGTGATGTTTTATAAAAGTCTCCTCCAGAGTGTTCTGTCCTTTGGCCTTATCTGCGTGTTTGGCAACATGCATGTTAAGGACCAAGAAACTGCAGCCCCTGATCAAGATGGCCAGTAAGATCATCGGACTTGACCAGGTATCACATTTTTAGCTACCTGATAATATTAGTCATTTTTTAACGTTGTTGGATTGTGATTGTCATTTCTGTCATTCATTTTTTTATATATAGTCATTTTATATATAATGTATATGTTTACTGGTTTGATTGTGGTGTCTATGTTTTAAGAGAATGTGACAAGGGCGTGTAATGAATGACCACATGAATTTCCCCTTGTGGGATAATAAAGTTCACCTTGAACTTGACCTTGGACGCTGGTCAATAAAAGACATCATGGGAAAAAAATCTCCGGACATTTTCAGAGACAGGAGAAAAGATATTATATAGATTTTCTAGACTATGTTAAGTCGTAAAGTGAGCAGGATATATTAAAATTTAGTGCATGATCTTTCCTGATTCTAAGTGGGGCAGCCGACCTCCCTAGCTCTACAGCGCCCCCCAAATTTCCAATGTAAATCTATGGTGACAAATGGAACTACAGTGAACTCTCATAGAGAGCCATTGGGGCAGATTTCTGGCTGCCCTGCTTATTTTCATGTTAGGTAAACACACACCTTACGTAAACCTCGCTCCAGACCAAGATGATGTCAGTCCGCTTTAGCTGTGTGTCTGCATCAGGTCAGTATAGTTAGCATGTCTGTTCTTCCTATGTGGAGTAGGCTAGTGCATCAAATTAATGAGAGTATAAACCCTTCCATTTAAATGTGCTCATGTGTATAGCTTATAGGCTACAGTAGTTCTGGTGTGTTTGTTTTAATTTGTTCTAAGAATAGACACTTTTTTTCCTCAGGAATTTCTACATAACTTTTAATATTCTATAACAACATTCAGACGCAATCAATTCTACATTAAGGCATATGCATTTGTCTTGTGTACAAGTCTTAGTAAGCTCAATCAAAATAGCATAGAAAAAGACAGCGATTGGAGAAGTGGAAGTTAGAAGTGGATTGGAGAAGTGCATGTCAGAATGAGAAATCCTTAAAAGTACAATATTTAAGAATTTTGTAACAAAATATCAAAAAATCACTTGCACAGAGTGATATATTTCCTGCAGTTGGGTACTTACAATATCCCAAAGATTTTAAATTTCAGAGAAATTCCAATTTTAAATAAGTGGCTGTCCCGGAATTTTCACTTGTCGCCTGTCACTGACGTAATATCCGCGTTCTCTTACGAGAGGTTCTACTGCGTAATATCTTACGCTAGGGGAAAACCTCTTTTCCTCGAGATATTGAAGCGCATCGCTGGATCCTGAGTGAAGAGGCCGCGCCGTTGAAAAAGCCTTCTGCAGGACGAGCCATCTTCTGAAGCCGCTGGCCTCATCTCGCCGCCTTCAGTCGCCGCTTCCTGCTACGCTATCCGGCGTCTATATCCTTTTACACTCTGCTCACTGTGTGTTCGCCCCCGCGACTCACTTAGTAAAAGAGCTGCATCTTTTTAAAGATGCCATCCTCATGCGGCTCGTGCCGAGCCCCACTCAGCGACAATGGCGCCACCAGGGGGTGGCCAGGGGTGGCCGTGGCCACCCCTGGCCGACTCCTGGCCACCCCAATGGCCAGTACAAATTTTAGTAGCATCAGTTATGCATTTTATAAATAAGTCAAAAATATTCTTTAGTAAAAGAAGACGGGGAATTATGTGTCGTGACGTGCTTTTTAAGTGCCAAACGGTTACAGTATACTGTTTCAGCAGCTTTTTGATGTGTCTTTGCCACGTTTTGACAAGCAGGGATGCAAACAGCGCGCTTTTCGGCGCCTCCCGATTTTTTCACTTCAGTTTGGGTGACAAAGTCATCTGAAGTCATTCCATAGCTTAATGTGAGGGACAGACGTCTATTTACATCATTAAAGTATACGGAAACTCGTTTTCCCTCCTCTGCGGCTGTCAATCATTCTCCATTCATATTCAAACAGCGCGCGCGCCTCTTGTATGCACGGTAAAACTCTCTCCAATATGATACATTCACATTATAATGCATTATCTGTAGATAAAAGGCTGTAGATTTGCATAAAATTACTTTATTTTGTTGGAGTTTGTTGCTGTTTTTAAACGACTCACTACCGTGTGCTTGCTAGATCACACACACACATCACAAGGACTATGAATCGGCATCAAACGCACAATAACTGGCATTCAAAACTGTGAAACAAAGGAACAAATCGCACTAGGATTTGTGCGCTCGACATTTCTTCGCTTTGTGACGTGAACTTTTAAATGCGCACTTATGCAGCGCTGCACACTGTGACTCCATGTTGCTTTGAGCACATCATTCTGCACCCGCGAATCCCGCGATGCGCATACACGCTGTGTGCGCTCTGTTTTTCATGTTATCATGGGCTTGCGCACTGAAATATTATTAAAAGCCAATATATTTTGTTATACCTAGCCTGCTCAATACATTTAAATACATTTATTTCTTTGTAGTGTAGGCTATATATGCACTTCTGAATTCTTGACATTCATATATAAATATAAAATTGTGAAATGTATGATTGCCTGATTGAATTTTATAAGAGAACTAATAGTAATTTGTTTTATTAACATATTTAGATTTTATAAAATTACTGTGCAGATTTTTTTCAAGAATTTCTTTTTGCTGCTGATTTATACACTCGTTAAGTTTATTCAAAATTCATAATACATTTATGAAATATTTAAAGGTCTTAACTGTAATCTTACACTGCAAAATAATAACTTAAAAAGGATTAAATTCATCACAATTATGTAAGTATCTGGAAATTTGCCGCGGGGCGAGGGTCCTTATATATATCATATCTATATAATATATATCATTATATATAATATAATATATATTAGTAGGGCCCTACTAATATCATTAGTAACATTAAATATAACTCAATAATCCAAAGTATATCAGTAGGAGTTTCCTTAAGTCTTTCTGATAGTTTTCTACAGGCCGGTTTACTACAACAGTAGAATACAATTCTGAAATTATGGTTTATAGTTTTGGTGTGCCACCCCAAGATTTTAAGTGGCCCCATCTGGCCACCCCTATGAAAAATGTCTGGAGGCGCCACTGCTCAGCGACGGGGACCGCCTCATCTGCGTTTCCTGCCTGAGAGAGGATCATGTAGCACTCGCGCTCGCTGACGGCGGCTGCCCTCACTGCGAGCTATTGCCTATGGTGACTCTGAGGACTCGCCTGGCATATTTCTCCGAGTCTGCACTCCCACCCGCTGTAGTGCTGCGCCGTAAAGCGTCGTACTCAGCGGGTCCCCGAGCCTTCTCCAGCCCGTGAAAGCTTGCCGGTTCGCCCGCGAGTTTCACCAGCTTAACTCGAGTCGCTCACTGACGGACAACGGCTGCCGCGCGTCGCCGTTTTCGCCATTTATGACGAAGAGATAGCTGCATCTGTTGAGAAGGCCAGCTGAGCGGCTAGCTTTCTTTACTTTATAAGAAAGCTACCCTGCCCCCACCCCCGTGGGCATGCGTCACCGGCTAATTAGGGAAAGAGTGTGTTTTAGTCCCGCCGAGGCTGGGCAATCTCCATTTCTCAAACATTTCCCAGCTCGTGCTCGAGCTAATTTAAGCTTACGTTGTTTCCCCCCTGTGGCTCAGTGGCGAAACACAAAGCTGTTCGCGCGGGAGACCCGTGTTTGATCCTGGCTCCCGCAGCATTTAAGAAATTTAGTCTCGCCACGGGTCAGACTTCCTTTTCGCTCGTTCAGTTCCAAGAAAATGCGACTGTTCCAGTGTAATTTGCAGTAAACAAGTCGGTACCACGGCCCGCTTGCCTGCACGCAAATGCCGTTTCCATGGCGACCCAGAAAAATCATAAGCAGTGTATTTTCTGGTATTCTGGCCACAGCCGATGGTGTTATGAGTGTAATAAAATACCCACAGCCCAGTGTTCATTTCTACACACAAACACAGCCCGTCACGGTACAGGGCTCGCATGTTCAAGAAACTAATTTGAAATGATTCGAGCTTTGTGACATGGTGCATTATCCTGCTGGAAGTAGCCATCAGAGGATGGGTACATGGTGGCCATAAAGGGATGGACATGGTCAGAAACAATGCTAAAGTAGGCCGTGCCATTTAAACGATGCCCAATTGGCACTAAGGGGCCAAAAGTGTTTCAAGAAAACATCCCTCACACCATTACACCACCAACACCAGCCTGCACAGTGGTAACAAGGCATGATGGATCCATGTTCTCATTCTGCTTACGCCAAATTCTGACTCTACCATCTGAATGTCTCAACAGAAATCGAGACTCATCAGACCAGGCAACATTTTTCCAGTCTTCAACTGTCCGCAAATTGTAGCCTCTTTGTCCTATTTGTAGTGGAGATGAGTGGTACCCGGTGGGGTCTTCTGCTGTTGTAGCCCATCCACCTCAAGGTTGTGCGTGTTGTGGCTTCACAAATGTTTTGCTGCATACCTCGGTTGTAACGAGTGGTTATTTCAGTCAAAGTTGCTCTTCTATCAGTTTGAATCAGTCGGCCCATTCTCCTCTGACCTCTAGCATCAACAAGACATTTTCGCCCACAGGACTGCCGCATACTGGATGTTTTTCCCTTTTCACATCATTCTTTGTAAACCCTAGAAATGGTTGTGCGTGAAAATCCCAGTAACTGAGCAGATTGTGAAATACTTAGACCGGCCCGTCTGGCACCAACAACCATGCCACGCTCAAAATAGCTTAAATCACCTTTCTTTCCCATTCTGACATTCAGTTTGGAGTTCAGGAGATTGTCTTGACCAGGACCACACCCCTAAATGCATTGAAGCAACTGCCATGTGATTGGTTGATTAGATAAGTGCATTAATGAGAAATTGAACAGGTGTTCCTAATAATCCTTTTGGTGAGTGTGTATATATATATATATATATATATATATATATATATATTGAATGTACATACAAGGTACAATGATTGTTTCACAGCAGCTTCACAATAGTAACAAATTCAAAATTGCCTGAGAAGCTTTAGCCAAAAAGCCAATAGTGTCAGCTTAAGTCACTTCAGTGTTGATTCAGTTCAGTTTAATAACTGTAACATTCATCAATTGTGCATACATACTGTATATACAGTGTATTTGTGCACTTACCTATACATGTACCTGTGGCAAACTCCTGTAACTCCACTGCACACTGAACAAGCAGAAGACCCTAGATAGTAGTTTTACATTTTTAACATCCGTGTGTAGTTTGGCGTGCATGTGGCTAATAATTTTATGTTTCTGTGTACTACGAAAAAATACAATTTTTGGAAGAGTTAAAATTGTGACGAACAGACAGGGAGGATGCAATAATGCAGCTAAAAGGTATTTATTGGAAATACACAGATGGCCAGATAAAGACAAAACACACAAACACAGTGGCTGCAGGGTGCCACAGGGACCTCGATGGACAACTATGGTGGTGATGATGGTGAGGCTGGAGAACGGTCCTCGAAGTGCCAGGTGAGAGAAGTAATCCACAAGGGATCGATGAACACAAAGAAATCCAGACACAGAACACCAACCACGAACACGCCAAACAGAACAGGTACGGGAAACAAATCCACATCTTAAAAGTAAGTAATTTTGTCCAAAAACAACTAGAGAATTCACAAGCCTCTCCATAGACAGCTATACAGGCATCTAGTGGTTACACCATGAAATATTTTATTTTATTTTCTCTCAACAGATGGCGCTAATCTGACTTCAAAAATTGGATTTAAAAGGTCTGGTCCCTGTATTAATCTGAAATACTGCAATAATTGAAAAAAAAAAATTTTTTTTTCAATGGCAAAAATCGACCATAAATATTGCATAAATATTAATAAGTAACATCAAATTCTCTTAAAATACAAAATTAAAAAGAAAAAATATTATTGAACAAAAATAAATTGCATTGGTTTTACTGGGAAGGAGAAAGTTTAATTTTTAGGTGTCTGGTCACTTCTGACCAGGAAGATAACAAGTGTGACTCCGAAACGAAGAGCAGATATCAGAGTTTTAAAATCAAACATTTTAAAAGAGAACCATACATCACGGTTGTTTAAACCAATGAGCATTGAGCTGTGTCGTCAGCAAGTCGTTTCCCATCGTGCTTTTGATCGCAGTCGGTGGAGAGCAACTGCGCGCAACTGTAGAATCCGACAGGTGCGCCTTGCGGCCGCAAGAGTTTTTTGACATACGTCAGCATGACATCAGAGCAAGGCGGACCGCACTCGGACACATTTCTAACCAGCATGCATCTCGCGCTGATCACCGGTGATCGGTTCTGCGCAGATTTTGCCTATCTCAAACAAGCCTACTGGTTCACTCAAGGGGGTAATCCATCAGCCGGAAACTGAAGTCTTCCCGGGGGCCGCCATTGGCTAACAAGCCTTCACCTGCTGTTAGCATTCCATTGAATCCCATTCATTTTGGCGTCACTTTGACAGCGAATAACTTTACATCTGTGGCGTGTAAAGACTCCATTTGTCCATTTTTTTATTTCTAAAGAAACACGACAATGTATAAAAGGCTCCATTGCCTTGTATCTTACGTTATGGCCCGTAGAAGCACATTTTGTAAAAATAGACTAACGATTGTGTCATAACACGCGACTCTCTGTCGCACAGTACACAAATGACCGTATTGACAGAAGTAGAAGCTTGCGCACAATCGGGGGGACGTGGAGGCATAAAGTCAAGGGGGAAGCCCATAGAGAGTGATAAAGTTGCTCTTGCTGCTAGCTCATGGACACCTAATACTCACGCTCTCCGGCTCTGCAAGATTCGGAACGGAATGATTAAGATTCCTCTTGGCACAGCTACTAGAAGACGTAGAGCTGTCAGACAGGTTGCTCACATCACATCTACGTCGTCAAGCTCAGTTTGAGCCTTCGCAGTTCGCTTGGCAATCAGGAAGTGAGTGCTTCTAATTGACTTCACTTGTCCCCATTGAAGTCTATGGGGTCTCTGTGTCCATTTCTTTTACTGTCTATGGGTTCACTCCTGTAGTGAACCACCTGACTGCTTTGACAGCCCAATCCAGTGTTGACAGGTTTGAAACCTGGCGGCTGTATTTCTTATAAAAGTGAAGCCAAACCATGGCAACACCGTGGGTTGTAGTAGTCGGTGTTTGGATTGGCGTTATTGTTGAGAGTGGATTGAGTTTATTTCAGTGTTGTGATGGAGCCAGCGAGAAAGAGAAGCCGTTCCCATGTTTGGGAACACTTTAAACTTATTTTCTCGAATAAGGTTAGCTCTTTGACATTTCTGCATACAAATATTTTTACATATGTAGTGAATGACATGGAGAAAGACAGAAACTTCAAAAACCCTATGCTACATTATACAAGTACAACCAGTTACACAACCACATCCTTTTCAACATACAAAAATATCAGTCCCACCAGTTAACAAGTTATAGAGTTCTGCTTCCCATAGCTAAACAAGATAAAGCTTTCACACATGATACTGCCCTGCTAAAAAAAACTATAGAAACCATTACAGAAATTCTATTGGATTTAATGGTTCTCGAGATACTGAAGCCAAAATTATCCTTAATTTTGTAAACTTTGTCAACGCAGTGCAGCAGCTGCAGACCAAGAGCAGGCTGTCTAGCGCGCTCATTGGCTAGCCTGCGGCAACTGCAGCAGCCTACCAGTGAGCCTGGCGCGACTTCACGCCCAATGGTAACGCTTCGCGCCCACTACGCGTCACGCGTCACAGCGTGTGGCTTAGCGTATAAAAGCAGGGCTCGGAGGCTGCTTCCCTGATTTTCATCTCTTCAGCGAAGCTCTTTGCACCGCTGGATCTAGAGAGAAGCCGTCGCCGTTGAAATCAGCGACTGCAAGCAGAGGAAAGCGCCTGAGGAAGCCGGTCGACTTCTCGCCACCTTTAAGCCTTCCGTGCCAACAACGCTATCCGGCGACATATCCTTTTCTGCTTATTGCATTTTACTGTGTGCGTGTGCGCTCGCCGCTGCGACACACACATCTCTCTAAAAGAGCGCAAACATTCTTTTCAGAATGCCTCGCATTTCCTGTGGCTCGTGCCGAGCCCCGCTCAGCGTCAGAGACCGCCATGTGATTTGCCCTCTCTGGCTGGGCCCAGACCACGCAGCCCTCGCACTTCGTCGGGAGGCTGCATCCACTGTGAGGAGCTATCTATGTCGACCCTGCGGGGTCGTCTAGACCTCTTAACGGCAAAGCTGTCACTCCACCATCTGCTAGACCGCGCAAGAAGAAGTGCCGTGCACAGAGACTGCCGGAGCCTGATGTGGCACTCAAACGCTCGCTGGAACGACTCCCTTGAGCATTTAATCTCTCCTTCTCCGCCATTTAATCTCTGCTAAACCCGTGGCCGGACCGCCGTCAAACTATCTCGCCATGTCAGTCCCCTTGGAGAGGGCTACTGCAGTGGAGTACTTGGCAGCCAACGAGTCGGTAATGTTACCCGCTCGCCTGCACACAACTGCCGTTTTTACGGTAGCCCAGAGAAATCTAAAAAGAGTGTAATGTCTGGTTATCCGGCTCACGCCGTTGGTGTTTCAAGTGTAGAAAATGTGCCCACATCTCAATGTTCACCTCTACACACAAGCACTGTACCCGTGTCTCTCACGCTCGCAGAGCCCACTCTCATAAAGCTGGTGTAGCGTAAGGCTGGTATTACAGGTAAAGAGAATTTCGACTACGCCACCCAGGGGGTTGCGCCCCGGGAAATATGGACAACACCCAAATTATTATTCTTAGGTCACTCAAGTTCACATCCCTAATAAAGGGTAGGCAGAGACTTTGGTATGCAAATGGTACAAAAGTTTTATTAATACAAAATTTAATTTAAAGCAGCAGAATAAGTCACATTTAAAAAGAGGCAACTTGGAGCATTACTGGCAAGGTTTTCAGTAACAAACACACATTCAAATAAACAAGGACATACACATTGAAATAAATGAAAAGACACACAACATTTTCTTTACTGATACACTAGGTACAAAGACACAACAAAAAAAGAAAAAGAACACACAGACTGACAGGGCTGAGGTAAACCAGAGGAAGAGGAATCACTAAACTAATTTACCGAAAGCACACTCACAAACACCCCAAAGACTTCAAAAGTGTCACAGCAAACATTCGGAGAAAACACAACCACCAAAAGAGATCCTCAACCCATGGAACCTCAGCACCTGAAATGAGATCACAAAAGAAAAAGAAAAACACAATTAAGGACCAACTTCAAAAATACTAACTGCAATAAACCACAGTTGGGTGGTATTTATGGTACAATCATGAGCAGATAGTAATAATATAAATTAGTAGACAATCACAAACATCATACAAAGGTGTAAACAACGAAAAGGAAACAAGTAGATAACTCAATGCCCGCAATGGGCTCACAAGCAGATGGTGGTGCTCCGATTTGAGCACTAATAATGTTAAGCGTCCGCCTCCAAAGTTCAGCACACAAAGTAGCGTTAGCTCAATATATCAAGTAAAACCAGACAGCAACGATCCCCTTCGTCAGTGGGGTGACACGATCTTCTCACAGACGGCACGAGGAAGCAACAAGTTGTCAATGTAAACTGTAGCAACAGCAGAAAAGGCAAAAGCCAGAACCGATTATAGCACCAGCAGGCAAAACAATCGCCAATGCAAAGAAAAACATCACTAAGATTTATGCCTCAATTCTTAAATTTTCAGCTCGTACTACAGTTGTATGGACAATAACACTTACCAGAAGGGGATGATGCGTTCACACAATGTGCTTGTCCTTACACAGGCAGAACCGAGATCGGTTTCAGGCCTCGTTCATATGTGGAAATAAATCAGATGTAAATCGGATATGTGCCAATGCGACTGTCATGTAAACAGGCAGATCGGATTTTCCGAGGCATTAGGCTGCGTCTCCGCGGTTTAATGATGAGAGTAACCCCGACGCGCATCTGCGGATGGACGGATGGTCCGACGAAACATTGTGTCGTCGTAGGAGAGGAATGTGGACACACGTTGACACAACATATCAAAGGTTGGCAGGCTCATTCTAAAATATCGAACCCACTGCTCCTCTTTAAAACCTGCCACGATCTCATGAAAGTGCGTTTATTGCAAATTTTTTTTCACGTGCCATTTACGCCAAAAATAGTTTTTGCGTGCATGATACGCACTTTATGGCGTTTAATACGTACGTTTACAGTGCGTATCATATGCAAGCAAAAACTGTAAACCCATCATCCCCTTCTGGACGACTTCCGGCGCATGCTCTGCTGCGACGACACACATTCTGTCTGGGATCCATAGCTATCGTGAAGTCCTTTGTGAAATCTGTCTCTCGTCTATTGTTAAGTCTCGTCTGTCTACACAATGTGTGATCTCTACAAAGCAATCGGAATCGCACTTATAATATTTTGGACTATTAGCATTCACTCGGTGCTGGCACTAGAAACCAGCGACCGAGGACTACTCACCCATAGCCGTGAGGATCTTTTACAGCTACGATCCTCCATCTGGTGCAAACAGAAGCCTGCGATTACACTACCGCCCGAGGTAAAATTGAGGCGAAGAGGCAGACGAGGCGGAGTGCGAACCAGACTTCGGAAGCGTCCCTTCAGACCCCCTCTCCCTTCCATCATACTGGCGAATGTCCGCTCCCTCCAGAATAAAATGGACCTACTGCACGCCAAGTGCCTGACGGAGAGAGCCTTCAAAGACGCCTGTATTATCGCTCTGACTGAATCCTGGCTGGACGAGGAGACCCCAGACGCTGAGGTCAGTCTTGATCACTTCACCATCATAAGGGCCGATAGAACTAGCCAGTCAGGCAAAGGGAGAGGTGGCGGGGTCTGTGTGTACATTAACAACAGGTGTTGTGATAACATCAAAGTCCATAATAGGGCATGCACACCAGACGTGGAGATGCTGACCCTGTCCTTGCGTACCTTTTACCTCCCGAGGGAATTCCCCGCTGTGGTTGTCACCTGTACGTACATCCCTCCTAGTGCTAACATCAAGGTAGCCGCGGAGATACTAGCCGAGGTGGCTAATTCCATGCTAGCCAAGTACCCTGAGGCACCGGCGTTTATTTTAGGGGACTTTAATAAATGTATCCTCAGTGACGTACTGCCGTCCTTCCAACAGTACGTGGATGTTCCCAAAAGAAAAGAGAACACTCTGGACTTGTGTTATGGTAATATAACTGATGCTTTCAGCGCTCGGGCTCACCCTCCACTCGGCTTCTCTGACCACAATGTCGTGTTCCTTCTCCCGCAATACAAACCGGAACTGAAGCGCATCAAGCCACAAACGCACAGCATCACCCAATGGTCGGAGGATGCAATTGCACAGTTGCAGGGCTCTCTTGCCTGCACTGACTGGGATGTTTTTCAGGGAAGTTTGGATGAGCGGATTTCATTAATTACAGACTACATAAAGTTCTGCATCACCACAACTATTCCGACAAAGAATATCACCAGATATCCAAATTCTAAGCCCTGGATCACCCCTAATATCAAGCTCACTCTCAAACAAAAACAAAAAGCTTTCAAGCAGAAGGATTGGGCCACTCTCAAACTACTTAATAGACAGACAAAAAACGACATCCGCAAAGCAAAAATAAAATATAAAGATAAAATGGAGCAGGAATTCAGTAACATGAACACAAAACAAGCTTTTTAAAGAGTTAAAATACTAACTGGACAGGAACAAAAACAGAACCACATCACAGCACCAGATCCATTAACCTTTGCCAACACCCTAAATAACTTTTTTGCTCGATTTGACACCCATGACTATTCTGCCACATGTGAGGACTATCTCAGGGCCCTTCCATGCCAAAACCCCACGCACTCTCCCTTCACAGAGGAGGATGTCCGACAGCAGCTGGCCAGGTGCAAAACTGGCAAGGCAACAGGACCAGACGGCATCTCAGCAAGGGTGCTTAAGCTCTGTTCCATGGAGCTTTCTCCTATTTTCCATACCATCTTCTGGGAATCGTATAGGACAGCCTCAATACCGACCCTATGGAAAACCTCGACCATTGCACCTATTCCAAAGAAACCACGCCCCTTAGAGCCTAATCACTATAGACCAATTGCACTCACACCCATAATCATGAAATGCTTGGAAAAATTAATCCTCCACCTCATCTTGCCAACTGTCAGACAACACCTGGACCCACATCAATTTGCATATAGACCCAGACGAGGTACGGAGGACGCAGTGGCATGCCTTCTTCATCCTATTCTTCAACACCTAAAGACATCTGGAAACTTTGCCTCAGTACTCTTCATTGATTTCAGCTCCGCTTTCAACACAATCCAGTGTCACCAGCTCATCAAGAAATTAAATTATCTCAATATCTCTCCACTTCTCATTCACTGGTTTCATAACTTCCTCAGCAATAGACCACAGACCGTTAGGATTGGGTCAACAACATCATCAACCATCCTCACCAACACTGGTACCCCACAGGGCTGTGTTCTCAGCCCCTTCCTCTACACCCTGTACACTAACGACTGCAATAGCCCATCACCGGTCACTACTTATTACAAATACGCTGATGATATTGCCATAGTTGGATTACTCAACAACAACACCTCCATCACAGCATATCAGGACTCAATTTCACAGTTTTCACAGTGGTGTCAGAACAATTACTTACAACTAAATACAGACAAAACAAAAGAATTGGTCATGTACACATCCAAATCACCACCTGGACTGAACCATACCCACATCCACGGTCAACCAATCGAACAGGTCAGAAGCTTTAAATACCTGGGGCTCATTATAGATAATAAAATCAACTTCAAAGAACATGTCACTGCCATCCAGAAACGTGCACAACAAAGACTACATGTAATATGCAAACTGAAAGCCCTCTCTGTTGCCCCTCATCTCCTGCTGCTACTTTACAAAAGCATAATTCAATCCACCCTGCTGTACTGCTCAATCTGTTTCTATACAATGTTAACCATCACTTGCAAAAACAAACTCATTAAAATCACACATATTGCTTCTAAGATTATCAATCTCCCCACACCCAGCTTATCAGACATGAATGACATAGCCATCACACGCCTAGCACACGCAATAGTAGCTGACATAGACCATCCCCTGAATAAATTCTTTACACTACTCCCATCCGGTCGCAGATACAGAGCACTAACCTGGACTAAAGCCTATTTCAAAAAAAGTTTTGTCCCCACCACAATCACCGTGCTGAACAAGCTGTAATACTGCCACCCCCCATCTCAGTTGCCTTGTAGTTCACTTTGATGTGTTTATGTGGGTCTCTTAATGAGCTGTGTGTTTGTATTTTGGACATCTGTTACATGTTTCTATGTGTTCCTTATATGTGATATTCTGTGCTATGGAAGAAGGAAAAAGGATGTGTGGAAATGATTATCCCTATGGGACAATAAAGACTCTATCTATCTATCTATCTATCTATCTAAACCCATGCGCAATGTTTCAGTCAAGTGTAAACACATGACTCGGATATGAGTCACAATTTAAAGAACGTGTAAACGGATGGTAGAAAAAATCGGATATAGGCAACAAATCAGAATTGGGCATCAAGACCTGCAGTGTAAACGAGGCCTAAGTCACGTGCCCGCTCACGAGCGCTCATGCTTACTAACAGACACACCGCCTCCGGCGCTGCTCGCACACTACAAAGTGCTCACTCCACGTTCCCCATTCAAAGCAATCGGGTCGTCATATATGAAACAGCTAGCCAATGCTGGTTATCCGGCTCACGCCGCTGGTGTTTTAAGTGTAGGAAAATGTGCCCACACCCCAGTGTTCACCCCTACACACAAGAACTTTGACTACTATTTCTCTCAGGCCTACAGAGCCCACTCTCATAATGCTGGCAGATGCCGCTCGAGTACTAGATGTAGAAAACGCGCCCACCAATCTGTCCTTGCGTCCATCCCCTGCCCACTCTGTCATACGGCCAGATCAGCCTCATACAAATCAGGTTATGAGTATAAGTCACGTGCCCGCTCACGAGCGCTCACTCTTACTAACAGACACACTGTCCCCGGCGCTGCTCGCGCGTCACAGAATATTCATAAAACGCTCCCCGTTCACAGTAACTGGGTCGTCTCACTTAAAACAGCCAGCTGTCGCTGTCAGCGAGCTGCCGCATATGAACACTCATTTAAGTCAGGCTGTGAGTGGTTACGAGCCCACCACAGCGCACTCACGCTTACTAATGAACGCCTTGCCTCTGGCGCCGCTCACTCGCTACAAAGCTCTCAGAAAACGTTTCCCGTTCAAGGTAACCAGGGCGTCATAACCGGGGCGTCACCGCTGCTGACGGGGCGTCAGCGTGCCATTGCTGTCGGCGAGCTGCCGTATTTGAGCACTCATACCCGTCAGGCTGTGAATGTATGTCGCGAGCTCGCTCACGAGCGCTCGCGCTTACTGTCAATCGCTCCGCCTCAAGCGCCGCGCCAACATCTTCAGTCCAGTTCCCAAAGCCCACAGTGTGCGGCGATCGGGTCCCGGAGGCCATTCTCCCCCTGGCCACACATGCAAAAGCATGGGAAGCGATTCCGGGGGTTTCAGAGTGGGTGCTAAGACAGGGCTATGCATTACAGTTCGCTCTCTGTCCCCTGCATTTCCACGCACGGACCGAGTCGACAGTGAACGCCAAAGTAGCACATCTACTCCGCGCAGAAATAGCCAAACTGCTGTGCAAAGGGGCTGTAGAACCGGTACCCGCCTTCTCTGAGCGAGTCAGGCTTTTACAGCCGTTATTTTCTCGTACCAAAGAAGGACGGCGATCTTAGATCTGAGATTTTTGAACAAAGCTCTCATGAGAAGACTGCAAATTCTCGCGCAATTTCGCCCGAGGGACTGGTTTATATCTCTCGATCTGAAAGACGCTTATTTTCAGACACAGATTATACCCTGTCACAGGCCATTCTTGAGATTCGCCTTCGACGGCCAGGTATATCAGTACACCGTCCTCCCGTTCGGCCTGTCCCCGGCACCCCGTACATTCACGAAGTGCATGGACACAGCGCTCGCCCCCCTGAGAAGTCAGGGTATGCGAATTCTGAACTATTTGGACGATTGGCTGATTTGAGCACAGTCAGAGATGGAACTCGTATCTCACTGAACTATGCAACTCAGTCATTTGGAAAGCTTGGGTCTCACGGTCAACTGGACCAAGAGCTCATTACTGCCCAGCCAGTCAATCTCCTTTCTAGGAATGGAACTGGACTCTGTGGCTATGAAGGCTCGCCTGTCGACAGAGCGCGTGTGCCGCATCTTTCCAGAAGGGCAAAACCGCCTCCCTGAAAATGTTTCAGAGGATGCTGGGCTGTATGGCCTCAGCTGCAGCAGTGCTTCAGCTGGGCTTACTGTGCATGCGTCCACTACAACACTGGTCGAACGCCCGCGTACCTCGCCAAGCATGGATCGGAGTGTCTCAGAGCTGCATTTCAGCTCTGCAGCCCTGGTTACAGCAGGGGGTGACGAAGGGAGTGATTTCGCACCGAAAGGTCATTTCAACAGACGCCTCCAACTCAGGTTGGGGCGGCCTTTTCGAGGGCAGACCGGTCTTTGGCCTGTGGTCAGACCTAGAGAAACGCCTTCACATAAACTGTAAGGCGATGTTGGCGGTCGAGAACGTGCTGAAGCGCTTCCTCCCGTTCATACAAGACCAACATGTTCTAGTCCGCTCGGACAATACGTCCGTTGTGTCCTATGTGAACCGTCAGGGTGGTATCAGATCCAGGAGCCTCTGCGATCTGACAGAACGCCTCCTCGTTTGGGCCCAGTGCTTCCTGCGCTCGCTGAGAGCGATGCATGTGCCAGGGATCCTGAACTATGGCCGGGACAGGCTGTCCAGGGACAATATCCCCCGGGGAGTGGTCTCTACACCCCCAAACAGTCCAGTTGTTATGGCGCCTCTTTCGCAGAGCGGAAGTCGACCTATTTGCGTCAAAGGACAACGCTCATTGCCCAGTGTTCTTCTCAAAGAACGAGGATGCGCTGGCCCAATTCTGGCCCAGCCGCCCACTGTACGCCTTCCCTTCGATCTCTATGTTACCACAGGTAATCAAGAGAATCTGGGAATCGCGCAGCCTGGTTCTCCTTATAGCCCCGCGATGGGAGAACCAAAGATGGTTCCCGGAACTAACACGGCTGTCACGCACAGCCCCGTGGCCGATTCCGGTGAGGAGAGATCTTCTCTCTCAAGCACGCGGCTCGATCTGGCAACCCCATCCAGAGCGCTGGTCTCTGCACATATGGTTGATCAACGGATACCCATTGTCCTGCCAGAAGGAGTTATAAACACGATCACGCAGTCTAGAGCTCCCACTACGAGATGGCTCTATGCGTCTAAATGGCCTGTGTTCTCCAAAAGGTGCACCGACAAAAATCTGGACCCACGTACGGGTGAGGTCTCGCAGGCGCTCGGTTTCCTTCAAGAGCTGTTGGATAAGGGCAGGTCCCCATCCACGCTCAAAGTTTACGTGGCGGCCGTTGCAGCTTTCGCTGGTCGAAGCAAGGTCGGCCGCTAGGAAGGAACGAGCTGGTCATCCGCATGGTACCTGGCATGGTACCATATTCCATGCAAAGAGTACAAATTAAACTGGAAATCCCATCCTTCTCCAGGAACCACACTTTCACCCTAACTCCCGAACGGGAGTTGTGGTTTGCGAAAGGGGGGTGGTCCCAGCGAATTGACATTTATCCTATCGACACAGCCCTCCAAGCGTTGTCGCAACTGCCCGCCTTAAAATGCCTCACCTGCTGTCCAATCCTGGACTGCGGCCGATCCTACGCTGGGTAACTCTATCAGACACACCCTGACACTGGGCTTGACCTTCATCCTATACAGGAGACTCAACGAGATACCAACATCTTCAGCCAAGCTCACGAAAGGTTTCGGACGAAACCCGCAAAAAAGGGGGTGCCAAGTCAGAGACCAGGCCAGAGGCAGCTTCGAACTTCATAGAGCTGAATCCTCAGCCCTAATAACCACCTGCTGCATGAGTCATGATTCACCTGCCATCCGTCCATTGTGATGATTGTTGTCCGATTAAGTCCACACAGGGACTTCATCATACAAAAAGGGGAACTGTAAGGACTGTGCTAAAAGGGTGAATCTGAATAACTAAATACATCCTGCTAAAGACCAAAAAAAACCTGGACTGTAAAATTTACACACCCACTCCCACACACACACACACCAAGCATATAACCCATGGCATCGGGTTACATCGGAATGTCCTCAGAACCCGCGGACATTTCTTTTGTTTAAAGACATTTAACAAAATATCTTCAATGTGTTTCTATGTATGTGTGTTTCCCCATTGTCACCGTGAAGTATTTATTGTAGCATAAAGTGAATTAGAAATACCTTCATTATGCATTTTAAACATAAGTGTATATTCCTTTAATGTAACATAATGTTCCTTGATATCTCCAGAACGCTTGTGGTATGGACTACCCAAATATGTAAAGAACTATTCAGTAAAATACAGTTTACCATGTTTTCCACCTTTGGAGTGAAAAGAAACAAGCAAACTAAAGACTCACCCTGTCATAAATAAGATATCGACAAGACAAAGGAAAGCCTTCGCGCCAGAGTTTTGTCGAATCTCATTGGTTAAGGTTGCTCCGGAAGGGGCGTGGTCTGCGTCCCTTGAAAAGGACACAGACGCAGTCTCCTTCCCTCTCTTGCAGTCTGACCTCCTCAGAGAAACATGTGATGCTAGCGATCTCCTCATGGAGATCTGATCCCACCATGGATCTTTTCTTTTGTTCGTCTAGAGTTCGTCTCTTCTTTAACTTACTCCCGAGTTCGTCTCCCAGGAAAGGGAATGGACTTTGCCGAACTATTTCCTCGGGTAACGTCACCTCAAAGACTTTAAGCCTTTCAAACACTCGCGCCGAATGCCAACGAACGCCACGTGATCCCCCATGGAACAAAGGGGCCACGCGCAAGCGGCCAACCATGCACGCGCCGGGACGGGCCGTGCAAAAACGCATGCGGCTGCACTCGCACGGAGAACAAAAGATCTGCCGTCCAAAACGCGGCTAGACCATGCAGGCCGCTCAAGGAACGCAACAACACATGAGAGAACCCTTTCACATGCAAGTAAATTTGGGTTACCCTGTTTTCAGAGCATTAAGAATGTGTTTTCGTGTTGTTTCAGGAAAGTTGACTGTCTAGGTGAACGTAACCCTCTCTCTCTCTCTCTCTCTCTCTCTTACTCGCTCTCAAGCGTGTAATTTATCCATACCTCTATCTCACACACTTTCTCGTTCATTGATGTCTTATTGTGTTGTTTATGTCGTTTTTGTTTGTAAATATATATATATATTACTGTACCGTAGTAAATATATAAGTAGACATGCCTTTATTAAATCCATTATATTCATTTTGATTGATTCACTGTCTTTGCTCAGTTTCAAGTCTCTTAAGTGCAGATTTTATGCTACAAGCTTACTAAAATTAAATATACCTTAAAGAGTATTTGCTTATAGGGCAGGAAATCCCATTCTTGTGGCCACAGAATTGCGTTTCCTGAAATCCTATAAAGTAGGATGATATTGTGGATCAACCACAAATATCATTCTGACAATTGAGCTAATTCATTTTACCTGTTTTGTGAAACGTGGTCCGTGTAATTAATTGCAATCAACTTGTGGTTAATTTCAAGGATTCACATGCATGCATGCAGGTAAAATGACAGATCCTCCCTTATCGGGAGATTTATTAACATGTAAGACTGATCTAATCCAAACCTGTATGAATAATTATTAATTACCAATTATTAATTATGATATGCAAATTCCCCACGGATTAGATCCGCCCTTGAGTCTTTACAGCACTGACCGCATTTCTTTATATTTGAGTCCAAGTTCAAACACTATGAAACGCTCCATTAACGTACGGAGCTCTGAAACACTGCAAGCGGGACATTAAACAGGAAGTGTCTGTCCCAGCTCCCAACAGGTTTTGTGTGGGAACGCAAATATCTTTGCGAGGGAACGCAACACTTTTGCGTGGGAACGCAAATAACTTTGCGAGGGAACGCAAACATTTTGCGTGGGAACGCAAATATCTTTGCGAGGGAACGCAAGAGTTTTGCGAGGGAACGCAAAGTTTCTCGGGGGAACGCAAAAGTTTTGCAAGGGAACGCAAAAGATTTGAAAAAAAATATATTTCTCCCATCCTAAATTTTTTTCCACCACCACGTCCCTTTAGGGGCTCCGTACATTGGTATCAAAAATAGGTAAAACACATTTCATAGTTATATACACCATAATGTTTTTGTAAATATTACATTAAACACTAAACAACCAATATAAATATATGTCTACCTCAAGTCAAATGTAACATTGTAACATCTGTACATCCGCATCAGGGGAAAAAAACATTATCTCATTCACGGTAGAGAAAGATGCATGTATAGGCTACACAGGAAAGGTAACCGTGAAGACACTGAATTTAACAAAACACAGCTGTCATAATAATCACAAATACACTTACATTGCTGTAAATTAGTTTTTATGAATGAATGGCTTGCTCTAACTGTTGCTTGGTCTTTGTCAACAACACGCTTGCGGCCCCTGCTCGTGAGGTCGACTAAAAGCAGATGGAGATTATGCTCGGTAATCTACTGCTTTTCCTGCAGTTCCTGGATGTCAACGTTGAATTTACTGTCGAATTTGAACCACTGAATTTGTGGAAGCAAATTTGCAAAGCGAAATAAAATGGACCGAAAATTACCTGTTGAATATTATAGGTTGAACTATTTTTAAACAGATTTAATATTTTGGAAGTGAAATATGAAAGGTGAATATGGGTTATTGAATTTTGAATAATGAAAATGTGTTTGAAATGTTTTGAATTGAAATATTCACAGTTTAAATATTCAACCATGTTGAATTTCAGCCCATAAAAATGCAAGCCCAAATACAATGCAAGCATGGTTTATGCAATGCATTTTTTTTTCAAGTAGTGCAATTCAACAGGCTTTTTTGTTTCAAAAACATTTGGCATTATTTTACTGCAGCTGCGCTAACTCAAAAAGTTTAACTTGCAGACACGAGTTAAATTAATATCTACAAGCCAGATAAAACTCACTAGTACTCAACATTATGTATTACGTTTTAAGTTAATTTTCAAAAACGTATAAACTTGACTTCAATTTCTAAAACGTATCAATACAACTGGAGTTAAAAAAAACTATTTAATATAACTTAAATATAGTCATAAAAAAATAATCTGTTATAAACTGAAAGACAAAACGTGATAGGCCTATTTACAAAAACATAATGGTGTATGTAACAATGAAATGTGTTTACCTATTTTTGATACCAATGTGAATCAGCAAAAATGGAAATGTCACTTTTTCAGAATATTCCATTTTAAAGGTAATTGATAAAATCCACAGAATAAGGGGTGTTTATTTTAAAGTGGTTAAACAATGTTTTGTATGCTTGTTTTGCATGTTACATTTTTTTATAAATGCCACCTCTAATGCAGATTCTGTTTTCTCTGCAGTGGGAAAAAAAATATTTTTTGATTGGCAACTATAGTCAATTTGATTGGTAAAAGCCATATATAGTGACTTAAAATGTAGAATTTGACATGAAAGATGACTGACAAAGATGACAAAAAATGCACTGAGAATCAATTTGAGATTATTGGAGTAGAATAAATGACTTGTACACTTTTACAGTCTATGCTTGTACAACACAAAAATGTAACACTTTACTGAAGTAGGCTAGTTAGTTATTGCACCACCACAGTATTTTAAATTGGAAGATTTTATTATTAGGTCAACGCAGCCTACATGAGTGAGTCGCCAGCTGAGGAAAGTGAGTCGCCCGTTGTGTGAGGAGAGTGAGTCGCTCGCTGAGGAAAGTGAGTCGCCCGTTGTGTGAGGAGAGTGAGTCGCTCGCTGAGGAAAGTGACTCGCCCGTTGTGTGAGGAGAGTGAGTCGCTCGCTGAGGAAAGTGACTCGCCCGTTGTGTGAGGAGAGTGAGTCGCCATGTTGCCAGCTGAGGTAAGTGAGTCGCCCGTTGTGTGAGGAGAGTGAGTCGCTCGCTGAGGAGAATGGGTCGCCCGCTGTGTGAGGAGTGTCCACCGCTGGCCTATCAGTGGGAAAGTCAGTAGCTAGTGGCTATAGTATAGTGACTTCCAACGACAAATCATTTGTCCTATTTTTGGACCTTCCGGCCCGCCATATATGCTAAAGAAATAATTAGGCCTACACACATCATGCTTAATGTTTTATTATCAATGAACACATGAAATTCATCAGTATCTGTAAAATTCACCTACATAAATGAGTTTCACAGCACTAACACTGTTTCAGCTTTGATCGCCGCGGTAAACACGTAATAAACGGGGCATTAACATATACGCCTATTTGCATTTTATGGTTGTCAGCTTTGTTGCATTACATTTACTTCACCAGGAGATGGTGCTGCAATTTCTATCTGACCGAAGCTTCTAGTAATGAACCATTTTCGACACAATTGTATCAGAAAGCAATAATGCGTCGAAACGCTTCATTTGGACATCACTCAGCAGTAGTGATCAGTGACCACGCCCACACACAATAACAATCACACGAGACGAGAAAGAGGCAGTGAATTCAAGAACCGTGACAAAAATAGTTTTAAATTATGTGTTTGCTTTTGCAAGAGATGTCTGATTTTTGCATGTTCTGTGTGTGTATTGTGGTTTTGTGTGTAGAGTTTCAAGACATTGAGCCATAGTTTCAGAAATTGTGTATAAGCAATTTGAAGAAAAAAAAACTAAATAAAATCCAAGAGAAACACCGGAGAATAAATAGAAGATAACTTTCAACCACAACACATTAAAGCAAACCATACTGGACAAAGGAACTGAGGTGACACCGGGCTTAAATAACAGAAAGACCAAATGAGTCAACTAATAGAACAACAGGTGAACAAAATCAGTAATAGGGAACAAACTGGCACACTAGCACACACTAAGGTCGGAGAAACCGAACACCACAATGAACAAAACATAATCCTGACAATATCCATGTATATAACCAAATTAATCGATCAAAAAGCTACAAGACAACAACAATGGAGTGGCATCACCTTTTGTATATTATTTGCAGTCTAAAAGCATGAACGGCCTAATTATCAAAGGGCTGATAACCCATCCCATCCTCTGACCCACTGTTATATAAACTTTACAGGTGATTCAGCCAACACGAGCACTTGCAAATCTCCCTCAGAGCAAGGAACGGTATAGAAAGAGCTTTCGAGAAAACCTCAAGATTAACACACTTTTTTTTTCAGGTACAAACACAATTCAGTTGGAATCACAATTCAGTTTATTAGTTTTCTCATCAAAGGATTTTCTCTGCTGCATGAAGTATTTGACTGTAAATATGTTATGTGTATGACCAAAATGTGTGTGTACAAAAAGAAAATGCATGTGAGGAAGTGTGAAATAAGCATTGATTATGATTGTAATTTTCCTAAGATGCTTTTGTTTATGCATTTTTGTCTGGTCTGCATTAGTTTGTCAAGTGGAATGGACAACGTCTCCTCCTTCTCCTTGTTCTCTCTCACAGCTCTGAATGACACCAGCAGGTCCAGCAGGATCACTATATTCTCTTTTGCCCTCCCAGGATATTTTATGACCATTTTTGTCAACGCGGTCTTGATTTTCATAATTGTTCTGGAGAAAGTCTTCCACCAGCCTATGTACATTTTTGTGTGCAATTTATGTATAAATGGATTATGCGGAGCCACAGGATTTTATCCACCCTTACTGTATTATTTACTTAATGAAACCAATGTAATCTCTCTGGAAGAATGTGCTATACAAAGTTTTGCCATTTTCACCTATGCAATAGGGGAGTTTACTAATCTGAGCGTAATGGCATTCGATAGGTACTTAGCAATCTGCAGACCGCTATACTACCAAACAGTCATGACAACGATCACTGTTTGGAAGCTGCTGACTTTCATATGGATGTTTCCCTGCTGCACTGCAATACTGATCATACTGATGACGCTCAGGTTTCCGATTTGCATCAATCAGATAAATAAACTGTACTGTGAAACCTGGGTCTTAGAGAGACTTGCCTGCAGGGTGGACACTGCTCAGTTTGTGATCAATGGAATATTAACGTTTGCTGTTAATGCTCTGGTATGGGTTGTGTTTTTGTCATATGTTAAAATAGTGATCGCTTGTAAGCACTCTGTCCAAAACCACAAGAAGTTCATAACCACATGTCTTCCACATTTGGTAGCTTTTTTTAATTATGTGGTGTGGTCACTTTTTAATGCCCTATATGAGGTGTTTGGAACTAGCAGTCTGCCTCTGGGTTTTAAAAACTTGTTGTCAGTTTCCTTTGTGATTGTTCCACCTCTGGTTAATCCTATAATATATGGAATTGTATTAACTCCTATTAGGACCAAAGCAAAGTGTATATTCCAAAAACTGAGCATTGATTCATAACACATCAGACCTGTAAAAATAACATGGCTCGCTAGTAGGTTTGCGTGCCGTGCTCCCTGATGATTCATGACTGTTATGATAAATATCAAAATAAAAACCATGAGTTTGTGGTAAAATTGTATGATATTAAATATAAATACAATAAATACATAAATAGCAATAAAAAGATTGCAATGCAATCATTAAAACACTGATCCACTTGTCCTTCCCTAAAAGATAATTGATCAAATTAATGATCTACATTCACTTTTGGAACGTTTATTTTATATAAACAAAAAGCAAAACATAAAAGAGATTCTTAAAAGTTAAGTGTCCATTTCTGCATTCATGTCTGGCACTGTATATGGCAAAGTTTTATCAATTAATAAATGACTAAAAAAGGGCTACTATAATAACATTAAACATAATCTTGGCTTGAAAAAAGTTAACAATAAAGGGCTGTGAGTCTAAATGCTTTTTTAATCTGTGTAAATATTTTAGGAAACAGCCATACTACAGTTGTTATGTAAGCGGTCAAATTGTATTGTTGCCCATTGCCTCTGTAATTATGCTCATATGAACTATGAGAAAAAAAATATTCATTAAAAATTCATACAGATGCCTTAAAGGGATAGTTCACCCAAAAATGAAAATTCTGAAGAATATTGGTAACCAATATTCCAAGTCCATTTGGTTACTGACATTCTTCAAAATATCTTCTTTTGTGTCTCAGCAGAAGAAAGAAATTCATATAGGATTGGAACAGGTTGAGGGTGAGCAAATTATGACAGAATTTTTATTTTTGTGTGAACTATCCCTTTAAACTGTAGAGGTTATGATAAAGGCTGCTATTCTTGGAAAACATTAGGAACTGTATATAGCCCTTAGAATGAACAGTTGGCCTTTCAATTCATTTAGAATTTATTGTTTGCTTTACTAAGCCTTTGGTGTTTATGATGAGACTTTTTAGCTAATGAGTTAAAGAGTTTCTGCTGGACCTCCATTTTCCTGAAATCATCAGAGTTGCTTCAGAATTACAGAAGGATAAAATCAAACTGCGACTCTCTTAAAGAGTCACAGTTTGGTGGCCTTCTCGAAACCTCAGTAGTTCAAAAGGAGAAATAAACTCAGGTTTAGAACAACTTGAGGTTGAGTAAATGATTCAGAATTTTTACTTTTGCCCCAAAAAGTTTTGGGTGAACTATCCCTTTAAAAGTGACAATGATAGAAGTTTTATTTTGAACTGCAGAAGCAAGTGTGCTCAAATAATGTTATTTAAACATGATAATGTATTCTTTGAGCTGTACTGAATGTACATGATTTAATAGCTAAGAAATATATTTAGGCCTATATATGCATTGCTTATGCATTGGCAATTGACACTGCATATAACACATCTTTAATGCTATTAAAGTAAATAAAAATTAATCAGGCCTGTATCACCAACATGCTTTAACAGCGGTTAGTTGTTTTATCTGGATCTGTATTGGATGCTATGAACAATGATAACACTGAATCTCAGACAAGAAAGCAGATATCAATGTAACACTTTAATGCCATCTTCTGGTAAAAAAAAACAGAATTAAATATGTGGCATTAAAAAACCTAAATGTCATGCAGGATATTAATATTTTTGGCAAGCCATATTCTGTCCTCATGTTTTCACCCAAAACACAACTAGCTAAATGTAAAGATGTTAATGCAACCTATGAATTGTGGTTTATCCAAAGTTTTGAATATAGTTCCAGTTGATCCATTATTCTTATTTGTTCTCACTTTGATCTCAATATCAATAATGAAACCAAATCTGAAAATGTTATATTTCAAGAAGATATAATATATATATATATATATATATATATATATATATATATATATATATATATATATATATATATATATATATATATATATATAAAATTCAACGTGTGGTAGCTCACATACAATGATTACAGGGCAATTAAAAAATATTTCTGAAGTGTTTCAGCAAAGCACAATTGCAAAAATTCTCAAGAACAAAGATAATTGGCTTTAGCAAACATTTGCCTGGGATTTCTGCATAAAAGTTCACAATAACTGATAGATGTCACAAGTGGCTGTCATATTAGTAGCTCATGAAAACAAAGAGTACAACGAAATAGTCTTTAATTCCATAATTCACAGGAGATGGGGTAAAAAGGAATACATCCACTTTACGGACAAAACAGGACCAAGAACTGAATAAAACAGGGAGTACTTATACCAGAACTAAATGAGGGAACTAATAAGATAAATGGTGACACCACCTAAATGACTAATGAATACATACATACTGGAAAACTGTGTCAGGGAAATTTGGACAAAACAATAACGTAAATCTAACAAAATATGGCGCAAACATTCAAATTTACAGTACCCGTCAAAACTTTTACTATTGTTTAATGTTTTTGAAAGAAGTATCTTTGCTCACCAAGGCGGTGTTTATTTAAGCAGAAATGCAGTAAAAAAACATTACTTTTGTGAAATAGTATTACAATTTAATTTTTAAAAACAATTAAAAAATGTAATTTAAAACAAAAATTATGTAATTTATGATTTAAATGTATTTTAAAGCAAAGCTGAATTTTCAGCATCATTACTCAAGTCTTCAGTGTCACATTCTACTATGACACTGCCTATCTTTCGTGGTATTAAAACCTTTTTAAATATATTTCTAATTTAAAGTTTATATTATTTCACTTTAGTTCAATTTTATTACACTTTTCTGAATTTTCTCCTTCTTCTAAATGTATGTTACATAAGACAACTGTCCTGTATTGTTTGCCAAGTAACTTTTTCAATTTTGCAACATGAACCTACATTTAAAATTAAATACATTAAGGAATTTACTGGACATTATTGGAAATGAAATATTATTTATTGTAGAAATGAGTCTAGTGTCAGGTAAAAAAGCAACTAATACAAGGGCCATAACTATAAGGTTTGAGTAAAAAAAACAACATCTATCTGTTTCAAACATCTATTTTTGTGAATTCTTTCCTCCTAAAATTCCAAGTTAGCGTTGTATACAGAAGTGAACGCAATGAAACCATATTGGCATATGCAAGAGTCAAATGCAGAGGGTCTCAGCAATGTCAGGATCCTCAAAATTAAGACACATAAAAATTAAAGCCATCTGGATAAGCATGTGTTTCGGATCAGCTGATGATTTTTTTACGTTGATAATTTCCTGCAGCCTCAAACACGTGATGGTGTGAATGCCTCTTGCATTTTGGCATTTTCTGATTACACCAAATAAGATTAAGAAGAGTACGTCTATTCATTCTGCTACATAATTCAATTTTTAACTAAAAGTCTGATTGGAGTGGTTTCAGATGAGTTACTCCTCCTTCTGGAAAATAAGACCCAGCCTGACCAGAGTACTGAGCAATCGTCTCAGGAGTGCCATCATCCGAAGAAACCAACATGAAACCTCAGAGTATACTTGTCTTGATTGTCCTTGCCGTCTTAGCATTGCACTGTAAGTTTTGTATGTTCACATTTGGTGCTAGAAGTGTTTAAACTGACTTTTATTTAAGGCATTATGTGCTTGTGTGAACCTAAAACTTTACAGTTTACAGTGGGAAAAACTTGGCTAAAACTTATGGATACATGGCTCCAGATCTTCTTTTTTTAAATCATTTTGGTAGAATTGCAGTGCTAAAACTTTTCATTTCTGTCTAAGGCAAAGAGAACGAGGCTGCATCGTTTCCCTGGAGCTGTGCAAGTCTCAGTGGAGTGTGCAGACAAGGAGTGTGTCTGCCTTCAGAGCTGTACTTTGGACCCTTAGGCTGTGGCAAGGGATTCTTGTAAGTTCTATTACATTTACGCCTATAGCAAGACTCTTAGAACAAAGGCTCAATGGGTTCTCTATTTACCCTATGAGTTCTTGACTCAATTTTAAAGAACACATTATGCCAAAAAGGTTCTATATAGGAAGATATGTCTTAAAAGACTGCATAATACTTTCAGTTTTAATGGATCATTTCGATTTTTCTAGTGATAAAGAATGTTTACGAGCTTTCTCATTTATCAAATTTGATGGGTCCCATGATGGGAACCCTTATGACTGACACCATTTCTTCTAACTATTTCATAGTGTCTGTGACTTCAGTTATAACCTATTTTGAAATACTTGTATTTTTTTCTTCTTTTCAGATGCTGTGTATCACATTTTCTTTGATAATTGAAAATGATGTGGCAGAAGTTCCTCAAAAGTCCACCATGTGAATCCCGTCTAATAATGCTCTGTATTTTAACTCATCACATGCCTACATTTAATTTGTAATAATGTACATGAAGAGATGTGTCAGAGATGCCTTAAGGATTGACATATTTTAAATGGTTGTGTCTATAACACTGATTGTCATCGAATAGCATCAGATGATCAAGGATTTCAAATCATCATGTTAAGAGGAACCTAATAAACTGTTTTCTTGTCTATATATTTAACAGCACTGATGGAATAATAAAACTAATAAACTATTGTTTAACTTTCTGTGAAATTGTTTTTTTGTAATAGTCCTTGGAGATAAGACATGTGTTAAGTAATACATGTGTTGTAATAAGTATGTGTCCTAATAAATAAATCTGTGGTTGTCAACTGTCAACTTGAACTGAAACCAAAGGTGGAAAGCCTAGGCCTATATATGTGCACAGCTAATATCATTCATTTGAGAAACTACACTAATGAGTTCAGTTAAATAACTATTTTGAGAAAAATATTTTGTTTCTGACAGACTTTTGCTGAAACAGCAAATTAAACCATTTTAAACAATGCCATAGAAAAATCTTCCACAGTAACCATAGTTTTTGCCAAAATACCTATAACTTTAAATAATTAACATTAATAGCCTAAGAATAATAATACATTCTTAAACAAAGTTATAACTTAACATAAATGATAAAATATGATTAAATAACATACAACTATAAATACCTCTCGATAAATTAAAGATAAAATATAATAAAATAATAGTTACAACAGTTCTTTGCTACAATAAAATGTTGAAACTTATAATAGGCACTACTGTCACTTCTAGAACTCCCACTGCGTGTTGCATTGTTTATAATAGTAAGTTGACATCCAAAACTTTTGTAAGGGTTAAAAGAGCTCCTGAAATATTTTATAAACAAAAGTCGCACAAACATACAAGAAACTGCAAGCAAATTAAATCGGTGCAAACGTATTTGTACTAACACCCGTTGGTTAAATATGTAGCTTAAGCATGATAAAAAGCTGAAAAAAATGTTTTGTTGTAAAGTGTGTAGTAGACTAGTACCACTGGCTGCTATTGGACGCTCTAGCCCACATGACCGGAAGTAAATACGGCAGCAGAAGTTCCCGCGTTTGGCAGCTCTTTTTCAATCACAACTTGGACATTGATTCAGCAGCCAGTCGTTCCGGATATGGATGACCTGTATTTAGACAATATTGATGAATTTGTGAATGATCAAAATAAGATCGTAAGTCATTCTTCACAACGATATCGCTATCTGTAAATGTGGACCTTCAGCTGAGATGAGATACCAATATGCATAACGTTACATGTGGTTGAGTGCTTGTTTACTTGACTGGCCAGAGTTGGGAATCAATACAAATACCCTGACCGACTGATTTTACGACCTTCGGTTCCGTTGACGGGTTTTTTTTCCGCGCAGTCTGATTTCCGAAAGAATTACACTTATGATTCGAACTCGTAACGTTATATGTGTTATGTTGCATTTAGGTAGCATGAGAAGCGTACGGCTACAGTCAGCATTTATATTTTGGTTTTTGCAGGTCACTTACAAATGGCTCAGTTTAACTCTTGGAGTCCACGTGAACACAGCAAAACAGTAAGTCCTGTCCTTTCCATTCATGCCATTTTCAATGTATAATTTTAGCATGCATTTTCTTCTTGATAATCTGTTGGAGTCACTGGTGTTCATGTCACTTTGTTGCAGAATGTTGTATCATTACTTGGAGCAGAAACGCAGGGAAAGTTCAGGGACTCGCCTTCATGCCACCTACCTTGTATCTGGGAAGTTAGTTGAGAATGGTAGTACGGTAAGGACAGAGAACTGATCATTGGTTCAAATGAATTAACATTATTTTAAGATCTGCCATTAAATAGTTCTCTTTCCTTTTAGTGCCATAAAGTGTCAGTAGTACGTGAGGACAAACTTGACAGTAAGATTATCATATTTGTATCGTGAATTACAACAAATAGCATTTTATAAATTCAATAATTCTTGGCTCAGAAATGTCCCAGTCTCCCACATCTCATCTGGGTTTTTTAAAATTATGTTTCATGGTAGCTTACATATATTTTAATTGTTTGAGGGGGTGATTTTATATCAAATAAATTATATTAAAATGTTAATAAAAAGGTTTTTGGGGTTATTTATATTATTTAAATTTTTATTTAATAAGTTAAGTTTTATATAAAACTTATCGGGAGCAAAATAAAAAGAAATATTATGTTATTATGTTGTGTTAGCAGTAACCCAAGTAAAATTTCAGGCCGTACGTGTTTTCATGTCATTTTCTATTTACATTTTTCAGTTGAGGAGTCTTTTTTTTTTTTTTTTTGGTTTGTTTTTTCACAGCTGTTAAAGCAAAGATGGATGTGACAATCAGTGTGCATGTCTACAGTGTCCAGAGAGCGGAGCTGAAGGATAGTTCTCCACTTTACAGTACAGATTACGCTGCTGTTAAGGAGAACCTAAAGAACTGCAACAAGTGAGTGATCCTCATATAACCTTGTATGCATGCATCAAATGAGCGATCCCTCCACTAAAGTACTGACACGTCCGATATTTCTCCTCTTTCGTCAGGTACAGCGCTATACGTTGTGCTGCGGCGGTCCCCATGCCATCTGTAGAGCTGCAGAGAGCTCAGGAGGTGGCTTTGGTCCCTCCAGTGGAGAAGGAAATCAATAAACCTCGCATGAATGAAAACACTTCTGCTACCTCAAAACCTAGTGCTAAGCAGCCAGCAGGCATCATGGGAATGTTTGCAAGCAAAAATGCTTCTAAGAGTCATGAATCCAGCAAGGAAGTGAAAACAGAGCAGAAAGATGATTCTTCCCTGGTAAGTGTGTAACTCTATAGTTTAAGGTTGAAAACACAAGATTGTGTGTAAAAAATGTATAATGGTTTTAATATGTTGTAGGTTGAAACCTCAAAAACCAAACCGGCCTCCAAAGCGAACCCTATGAGTAACTTCTTTGGGAAGCCTGCCCAAAGTGAGTGTTTTTTTTTTTTTTTTGTCTTCAACTATCAAAAAACCTCAAAAAGCATAATGTACAGCAATAAACAAAACGTTGTCCTGTAAAATTTAGAAAAGGTAGATGAAAAACCCAACAAAAGCATCAAAGAGGAGACCGACGGCGACTCTGCAGCATCGAGTACTGCAAGTGTGAAACCTTCACAGCCGTCTCCCAAATCTGAGTATGCCATTAAAGAGGAACAATCTAAGGTGTCCAGTGCTTTGAAAGTTGAATCAAAAGACACTCGGAAGTAAGCTTTACAAGTTTTTTTTCCCCTAAAATATACATGCATACAGACACACACAGCGCTGGAAAAAAATTAGGAGACCACTGCAAAATTAGCAGTGTCTCTGGATTTACTATTTATATGTATGGGTTTGAGTAAAGTTAACATTTTTGTTTCTATATTCCTGGAAAAAACTTGCGTCCTTCTGCTTTGACAATGTTTTACCGCAAGAATTACGGTATTTACCAGCTGCCATATCACCCTGTTTTTACCAGCAGCCATATCACCCTGTAGCCCAAGACTGGTTGCCCACTGAAGCTAAGCAGGGCTGAGCCTGGTTAGTACCTGGATGGGAGACCTCCTGAGAAAACCAGGTTGCTGCTGGAAGAGGTGTTAGTGAGGCCAGCAGGGGGCGCTCACCCTGTGGTCTGTGTGGGTCCTAACGCCCCAGTAGTGATGGGGACACTATACTGTCAAAGAGCACCGTCCTTCAGATGAGACGTTAAACCGAGGTCCTGACTCTCTGTGGTCATTAAAAATCCCAGGATATCCTTCGGAAAAGAGTAGGCGTGTAACCCCGGCATCCTGCACAAATTTTCCTCTTGGCCTCTGTCCATCATGGCCTCCTAATCATCCCCATATACTGATTGGCTTCATCACTCTGTCTCCTCTCCACCAGTAAGCTGGTGTGTGGTGGGCGTTCTGGCGCAATATGGCTGCCGTCGCATCATCCAGGTGGATGCTGCACATTGGTGGTGGTTGAGGAGATTCCCCCTTCCATGTAAAGCAATATAAAAAAGTGCTATATAAATGTAACAAATTATTATTATTATTTAAGACATTGTTCCATGCCATCAGGGCATGTGTGCGAAGTGGTAAAATTTCCTCCAGAGCAGAGCACGACTTTCTGAGGATTCTGCTCCACTTGCTCAGTCCGAACACTCAACCCAGAATGCTCTTTGTGATATGCTGCAAACCTTATACATAGCCTAAATGCACAGTAAAAATCACAGTTAAGAGCAAAGAAGGTGTGTGGAGAAACTGAGATTGGAAAGATTCATTTCGTAATATACTAACAGCAAAGTTTTTTGATTGTGGATAAAAAAAGTTTGAAATACCTTTACAATGATACACTGTTAACGAACATCCCGCAGCCACACTGATGAGAGCGCCGTTTAAACGAATATGTGCTGCACGCTTTCCTCTCAATAGCCAAATAAACATACAACAAAAATAACAGTGGTGAGAAAACAGCAGTGATGATCATAGTGATGTGGATATATCGGCATTATCCAGTATTCCGTCAAAATGGCTGACACGCGGCTAGGGGTCACGTGACTGGGAGATCCCTATTGGCCTACTGTAATTGAGACATTTATTCAAGTGTTACAAACAGAAAGACATAGTACAGAGAAATTTAATGTCCGAGGATTAACACGAATATCCGTGAACGTGAGCAGGTGGATGAGCGGAGCGTTCGCTCGGACCATGAGCCCTGGCATAGAGCCGAATATTGAGTGGAGTGTCACACCACTTTGCTCATATTCTCTGCAATCCACACAGCCAGGCCAATCAAGGTGTGGATGGAGGACCACCAGATCAAGACCCTATCATGGCCAGCCCAATCTCCAGACCTGAGCCCCATTGAAAACCTCTGGAATGTGATCAAGAGGAAGATGGAAGGTCACAAGCTGTCAAACAAAACCAAGCTGCTTAAATTTTTTGCACCAGGAGTGGCATAAAGTCACCCAAAAGCAATGTGACCGACTGATAGAGAGCATGCCAAGACACATGAAAGCTGTGATGGGAAATCAGGGTTATTCCACCAAATATTGATTTCTCAACACTTCTGAAGTTAAAGCATTAGTAGTGTGTTGTTTTGGAATATTCTTCAAGGTCTGAAAACATGGCATCTTTTTTTTTTTTTTTTTTTTTTTTTTTTTTTTTAAACCAGTTGTCATTTTCTGCAAATAAATCCTCTAAATGACAATGGTTTTTTTTTTCGTAAAATTTGTAAAAACAAAAAAAAATTGTCAGTGGTTTATAGAATAAAATAAAATTTTAAATTTTACTCAATCGCATACATATAAATAGTAAATCCAAAGAAACTGCTAATTTTACAGTGTTCTCTTATTTTTTCCCAGAGCTGTATGTGTGTGTGTGTATAAATGTGTGTGTGTGTGTGTGTAGTAGTAGTAGTAGTAGTCTATATATATGCAAAATAAATATACAGTGTAAACACAGCCATTATTTAGCAAATAATGCAACATTTAAAGGTTTAATCAATTTCCTTAAAGAGTCTGGATTATATTGCATGTGTTATATTTGTCCTCAAAAATGTGAGCTAAAATATGTTTGTTTTCTCTAAGTAAATCAAAGCGTCCTGAGGTTGTGGACAGTGATGATGAGAAAATGGAGAACCAGCAGAAAAAAAGACGGCGTATAAAGAAGCCCCAGCCAGACAGCAGTGATGATGAAGGTACGAAAGAGATAGGGGGAAAACAAGGAGGAAAAAAAAAACAGGCTCACGTCATGCTTGGTGGATTTGAATCAATCCAGATGAGGCGCTCTGTGACCCAAAATGAAGAAAAACAAAGAAATAGGTTCTCCCTCTGGGCAGAGTGCTGAATAAAATATCTAAATTGTTCTCTGACAAACAAAAGCTAATTGATAACATTCATCACATTCATTTCTTCTCTCATTCTCTCTTTTCCTCTGTCTGTGTATGTGTGTGTGTATATGTATATATATATATATATATATATATATATTAGTGCTGGGCAACGATTAAAAAATTTTAATCGCATGAATTAATCGCATTGTTACGCGCAAGAGTGAATAATGAATTCTCAAGTAGTGTATTGCGCACTTTTGATTTAAATGTACTGGTATATACACAAAAGTGCAAAAACATGTGGTTTGCCAAAACTTTAAACGAAAAAGGTGCTTTATACAAGCAGTATTCCCTTTACACAGTAGCAATAAAATATTTATTGTAAATCTCAATTTAAACATTAATGTAATCAAATCAAATATTAAAACAAAGCTATGCCACTGCCAGGGCATTACCTTTCATAGATATAAACACTAGATGTCGCCTGGCTACAGCAGTTCATTGGAACGAATGCGTCAGTAGAGCCGCCATCTTGAAACAGGGGAACCCCTCATCAGCGTCAATGTAGGAAATGCTCTAACGGAAATAAAATCACCATAAATCGTCATGAATGCGATTTTCTAGTTGTTTTGGTTCGTTCCAACGGTCAGACATGTATTTATCATTGAGTCCAGAGAAATTTTAAAAAATTTACAAAATTTCACAATCTTGTAAAATGTAATCCCTTGATGTCTGTTTTTTAGATTTCGTTCGTGTGAACATCCATACGCAGCACAAAAGTCCAGCATCATCCATGAATTCAGCGTTACCTAGCTACTTCCTATGACAAGACCACTGTTTTGACGCATGTTTAGAACCCCAAGGCGACATCTAGTGTTTATATCTATGATTACCTTTTATCTAGCTTGTTAAAACGAGTCCAGTTTTATTCTGAACGGGTATCTTTTATCAGGGAGCAGCTGAAACAGTCTATGTAGTCAGAGGTCATGACCACTACTACAGATATAAGTCGACCAACGTTACTTCTCTGATAGCAACTTAGGTTTGGTCATGACATGGTTTCCCACGTACACTAGATAATGTCAAGCCCAATTTATACTTCTGCGTCGAACTCACGGCGTAGCTACGTACCTCCTGTGTGGAGCGCGCGTACCCTGACGTGCACCTCTCCAAAAATGTAACAATGCGTCAATTATACGCGTACCGCAAGCGCTGTGCTTGCTAGAACCGACCATAGACATAATAAATACATAGACACCCTATTGGCCGCTGGAGCGTACGTCAACGGCGCCGCCATGTTGGGGGTGGCAACTTTCCCTTACCTCTCATACCGGGAATTGAGAAAAATGCCTGTTTTGTGCGCTGCTTGGGGCTGTACATATCGCTTTCGACACAGCTTTCGAGGAATTACCTTTCACAAGCAAGACTGAACATTAGTTTTTGGTTGTATTTGGTTATGATTTAATTAGTAATAGTAACGTAAAATACTACTGTTATTGTGTCACGAAATGTAGTTTTAATAGTTTTTCAGTCGACAATGTAGTTGTTTAAAGCTCAAATATGTGGTTTGTTTATAAAGATAGCGCCTATTTAAAAATTTGATCTGACGTTTTCGGAGTTGTGAGATCCGTTCACCGGGCGCCCAGCGCTCTGCACCCCGCCTGGAACAGCCATACCTCGGCCAGTGCTTCTGACGGTTGCCGCTGGCTCGGATGTCTCTAGTCTAGTGGTTAAACCTGAGATATAATTCGTCTTGTGAATATCTAACGGGCGATCTTTGGTCTCATTAATCTATAAATGGTTCCCTGGTAAATCGTTTTGGCTGAGGTCAAAGTGAAGTTTCATAACTTTATATTTAGGCTATTTTAACGTTGTATCCTGCTCTATGTTTGACTGAAGCTACTTCTGTTATAATGGCTATTTAATTATCAATAAAACTGAAATTTAACAAAAAGAGTTCAATATTAAATATAAGTCACTATTTAACTTATTTTTTTATTGTGTATATTCTGTCATTTATATTTATTATTCTATTGCTATTATTATAGTATTATTAATAAACTATATGCTATTGTCAATATTTTTATGATTGTATTATTGTACTTATGATATTATATAATTATACTATTCATTACTATTTTATTTGCTGTATACTATGTTTATTTTATTGACTAAACTATTTACTATTACTTCTCATTTAATGTTATATATTTGCACTGCACTGTAGTTGTACCATAACATATGTATTATCATAAAGGATCCATCAGTTATCTTTTTTATTGCTAAAATCTGGTCACTCACAGAAAGTCTAACTATCGAGATTTTAAATAACTAGAGATGGAACTTTTTGTACACCACATACAAACCACTGAAATCGGTTGATAAATGTAAAAACAGTTTTTGTTTTTATCCAAAAAAAAAAAAACCCAGCTCACTGTTTACTTGCATTGGATTTCAGTGCAGTCTTGCCCTCCGCAAGATGGTGGACCCGTTGACGTATCGCAGCAACGTTCCAAAGCGGCCAATAGGGCGTCTATGTATTTATTATGTCTATGGAACCGACAAGCTATGGAGGGATTATTGGGTCAGATTGAAAACTAAAAGTCTAAGTCGAAAACTAAAAGTCTAAGTCGAAAACTAAAAGTCTAAGTCGAAAACTAAAAGTCTAAGTCGAAAACTAAAAGTCTAAGTCGAAAACTAAAAGTCTAAGTCGAAAACTAAAAGTCTAAGTCGAAAACTAAAAGTCTAAGTCGAAAACTAAAAGTCTAAGTCTAAGTCGAAAACTAAAAGTCTAAGTCGAAAACTAAAAGTCTAAGTCGAAAACTAAAAGTCTAAGTCGAAAACTAAATTTGGTATTTAGGATAGGGCATTTAATCATTTAGCCATTTAGGATTGGGCATTTGAGGATTGAGGAGTGTATGCAAATAAGGAGGCGTGGCCCAAATACTGGAGGCTGGGTTTGAAATGGCTGGTGCAGATTCACCTTATGGACAGCAGAGGGAGCTCCAGTGCTAAGGAGCACACTGTAATGAAACCAAACGGAGCGAGTGAGCAGGTCTGGAGCGAGGACTGTCCTTTATAATGTGATAACTTCAACTTAATGACAGCGTTGTATAGGGGTACTGGAACGGTACATGTATTCCTATTGAAGCGAAACGGTAACGGTAGCCTACCTTATTTGCATACACTCCTCAATCCTCAATCCTCAAATGACCAATCCTAAATGGCTAAATGATTAAATGCCCAATCCTAAATGGCTAAATGATTAAATGCCCAATCCTAAATCCCTAAATGCCCAATCCTAAATCCTAAATGGCTAAATGACCAAATGCCCAATCCTAAATACCCTATCCTAAATACCAAATGCCCAATCCTAAATACCAAATTCATTGTCGACTTAGACTTTTAGTTTCAAACTTAGACTTTTGGTTTTCGTTTAAGACTTTTAGTTTTAGACTTTGTTTTCAATCTGACCCAATAATCCCTCCATAACAAGCTAGTGCGTTCCTGATGCGGTCATGCTCGCCTCACGCACGCGCCTGCGCCCGCGCCCTTCCGTTGCCGAAGTTGAATTGACGACGCACAGCACAAATCATTGGAAGAGAGACTGATCCTCGGCTCGCTGTTTGTGAGTTTCCGCAATCTAAATAGTTATCAGGACGTCATCAACAGAAGGGAATTCACATGGCAGCGCATCTCCACTCAACTAAACGCAGGCCTATCAGGTAAAGTTATGTGTAATTTTAATTTAAGTTAAAAAGGCTACAGCTGCGTAGTGCACAGAAGCCGTTGCCATGGTTACTATCCATAGAGCGCCTGTCATTCACTCGCGGAGCGCTGTCTCCCTTTCTGTTCACCTGAGAGAACCTGCCAAAGCCCCTCCACTGCTTGTTTGGGTGGGTTATTTGCTGGCTGACCAACATCCCACCCCTCCTGTGATCATGGTTTGACTGTAGGCCTATGTGTATTCAGAGCCAGTAAGCAACGGACTTTCAAGATAATAATAATAATAAAAAAAAAACGCGTTAAGGTGCGATTAAAAAAAATGGTCGGCATTAATTAATAAATGCGTTAACGCGATAATAACGCGTTAACTTGCCCAGCCCTGATATATATATGATGTATATATCTGATGTATGTATTTGATCTGTCTTTTCCTCTTCCAGTTGTGCCAGATTCTCCACCTGTGCCAACCAGACAGACTGCCAGCCCCAAAAAACAAGTGAAGAGGGAGTCTGTTTCACACCAAGTAAGCATCACCAACACTTTATTTTTCTTTATTTTTTATTTTTCTTTGGTATTTGTTGACCAAAACATGCCAAGCCGCTCAAACAAGAGGGTCAATGTTTGCCTGGTTAGCATGGGTATTAAGCTCCTGCTGATAGATAACCATACTCATTGATGGCCATTCAAAGTTAGCCATTGAACAAAATGTATTTTTTGCAAGAAAAAAAAATGTAATGTGTGCTATTTCCTTGTGACTGGATACTCCACATTAATTTACAACACAAACATCTCACTTACATAAAGTAATATTGCCGTTTAATTATGTTCAGGAGAGCTCAGAGGTGAAGAGGAGGAAAAGGAGGCGTGTTTTGAAGTCTCACACATTTGTTGATGAAGACGGTTCCTTTGGTAAGTATATTTCAGTTGACATTATCCATTGTCTTGATTAGTGGTTGACCTGTATGGATTTTTTTGATGGCAGATGCCTATATCTTCGAGAGCGTTGTGTCCAATGGCTGATCTATATGATTCTGTTTAATTGGTGTATAACTAATCGGTAACACTTTACAATAAGGTTCCATTTATTACATAAATTACATAAAAAGTACAGTTAGCTTAGTCAAGTGTAAGCTTTAAAACAAATAAAACCACTTGTTTTTTCCCCCGAAAAAGTATATGACTACTTTTTCCCACACAGTGCTATCAGGAATCGATAAGAGAATCGTTAAAGAATCGGATCGATAAGCAGAATCGTTAGTGGCATTGATATTGATAAAATCTTATGAATTCCCATCCCTAAGCAACATAGAACAACAAACACAATTTCAACACATTTATACAAGACATTATTATTGACTAGACAGATACAAACAAGTAAAACATAAAATATGGAAAAACAAGACTAAAAACAGTACATGAACAATTTGTGTGTACAAGTATGACTATTAAGAAGAAACAGTTTATATGACTTTTTGAAATATGTGAAGGACGATAATGTTCGAATGTGATAGGGAATATCATTCCAAATTTTCGTGTAAATATAGAAAAACAACTTCTGACCATAGTTATTTTTGTATGGTGGAACTGGAATGAGTGCCTGTGAGACTGACCTAGTGAGGCGTAGTGGTCTCATATTGTGTGTCGGAAGAAGATCTGTAAGTGCCGGTGAAGAGCTATTTTGAATATGAAAATAAAATGCAATAGCATGACTGTTTACGTAGTTCTGACAAGTCAAAGCATAATACGCCTAACGAGTTAACTGATCTAGGAATGTATGTATGCGTTTTGCCTGTTTATTGCCGCCAACCACTTTTCTCGGTTTTGTTTCTTTTGGGATACGGTATAAAGATATTCCTTTTGTATGATCACGTATCTGATCGCATCCAAATGCACAGCATCGCTTGGGCATGATAGGAATATTTCGCGACGAGCTGTATTATCACCGGCGGTTTAGCATTTTCTATTCCGTCAAGATGGCTGCTCCAAAATGGTGTGACGTCACGCGGGACGTCCCTATATCTTTGTGTGATTTTCTGTACATCGTGTCTTTAAAATATTAAAGCCCCGCCCCTCCCCCACATGCACATGATTTGACTATTAGTCGACTATAGTCAAAACTTGACGATTCTGATTCGACTATGTAAATCCTTTGTCGGGGACACCCCTAATGCTCACCCTTTCTTTCCT